>CM055835.1:28517375-29212279 GCA_029582265.1 Zoroaster sp. YZ-2022 | reverse complement strand
TAAATGGATCGGGTTGTATACTCCCCAGGGAGCTGAGAAAGTTTAAGGATTGATATTGGCCAATGGCCAGGGATAATAATGTAAAAGCGCCTTGTATCCTTTGGCAAGTTGGCGCTCTATAAATCTAGTTATTATTATTATAGATTAGGCTTTAAAAAGTCTCCGGTTTCTGGTCTCCGCGCTATGAAGCGATGTAAAATTGCTGGATCGGTTTGGTTTCTGCTATGCTGTGCCATCACTGCACCGATATTGAAGCTGATCGACTCGGATGACCAGAAACCGGATACTGTATAGTATACAAATATAACATGGTTTGAGGGTGGACATTCGATATTAGCTCCCTGAGGTATTGGAAACTGACAAATTAGTTTGTCAACTTCCAATACCGAGGGGAGCTAATATCGACTGTCCACCCGAAATAAACCATGTTAAATTTGTTTTACTATACCTCACACATATTCAGTTGCCATTACAATAATAAGGAGCTCGGGAAAACGCGAATTGACATTTACGTGTGCCGCCATCTTTTCATGTGTATGTAGCTAGGGCGATGTTCGCGCGTGCGTACTACACCCGTGCGACTGTTCCCGATTGCTTCGTAAAGCGCATGCGTAGTAGACTGACGCACATGCGGCAGTCTACTACGCATGCGTATTTACCCTGTGCGTGAATACTCGCGGGCGCTTGGTAAAAAGCCAAAATAGCAGCTGGCACGTGATAGTGAATGGACCAGTGAGAATTCGGCTCTCGATCATGAATATGTATGAGGTATAGTAATAAGGTATATAGGACACCGATTTCAGTGGCGCACCCAAGGGCCCGCTGATGTTTTTTTTTTTTTTTAAAGAAGGAGCCAGGAAAGAGAGCAAAATCTGAGCCCAAGTCTTGTCTACAGAGGAGTTCGGCAAGGAGTATAGGGCAGTGGTACAAGAGATGGGGACTCAGGAGACTCAAGCTCCCCTCCAAACGTTTTCCATTTATTCCACTCACTATTATATTTTACGGCGTTGCGTATGCATGTGCATGTAAGCTTGAAGGGCCACCAGTATATATAACAAGCATTTTTACACATTATCCCCCCCCATGGTGCACCCTGATCAGGGAGCAGCTTTACTTAATTTTATTTTCATTTTCTGTTGTCCGTTTCTCTTGTTGAGGTCGTTGACTGTCGTTGAGGTTACTCGTAAAATTTAAACACACCCGCATTATAATCAACTCCTTTCCAGTTTGTACACAATGGCCCAGGATTGGGTTTTAATTTACAAAGATTATGTGACACTCTTTTAGCAAACACCGATTGGATAATATTGGGATTTGGTTTTGCCGCCAAATTCGTGTTTGAAAAAATTTAGCTCTGCCCGGAATGATCACAAACTTTACGTCCACGCAATGAAAGTATTTAACTATAGAAATCTTGCAGACGAAACAAGCTCAAGTTCTTTACATCAAGAGGAGGAAATTATATGGAAGGTAAAACCCTACGAGTCCGAATCATGCCATAATGTCTTCTTTTTATGACTAGAAACCACCAGGAAACATTTAACATGTGCCGTAGGTTCACTGACGAGCACGACTAGGGACATGGCTGCAGCCGCGCCAGCGGTTATGGCTTGGGTCAGCCATGTCTCTCCCCATTATTGGATTTCAAATAAAAATATTTTGAGCCCCCCCCCCCCCCCAATCAAATCCTGGGTGCGCCACTGACCGATTTCATGCCCTGTTGAACGTCCGCTCTGATCGTGACAATACTGTCCCTTTAACCAGTAGAGAAATGAATACCTGTGGTACGTGTCAGAGGTGCCAGCATGAGCGGAACTTTGGTTTAGTATATCGATTAGTTCAAGGAACAGGAAAGTCATAGTGATATTTTGGTTGGTAGGATTGGAATGAAGGACAATATACCTGTATCACGGTGCAGCCATCTTTTTTTCTTCCATGTAAAAACAAGTGACCAAACCGAGGCTGGAAGGCAGGACTGTAGCCACAGGGTGCAAAGGGGAGGGGTGTGGGGTGACACCCCCAAAGTCGATTTTTAGTTGGCAAATCGAGCCTCTGTGGGAGAAATCGAGCTCCAGTCGGCAAAATAAAACCAAATCAAGCCACCGGAGCAGGCTATAGTTTTTGTGCCTGAGGTGATTTTACGCCTATTACCCCCTCTCGTTTGGCGATTTTCGGGGGGAAAATGATTCACGCCTACCCCCCACAAACATTTGTCACGCCTCCCCTCGAATATTTCTAACGCCTACCTGTCCCCTTGTACAGCGATATAAATAGTTTTAAGGTGTTCAATCATGTATCGCAGCTGAAGCTAGTCGGCAAATTTGCCTCCACCCCCCCCCCCCCCCCCAAAGATTATGCCTTCACTACAAGGAATCTAACAAAGATGACCGTGACCTGATAACGGTCTAATGAATGCAATCAGGATATCAGTTATTGAGATCGTTATCATTCTGTCATTTCCTCTTTCTTTCAGGTTAATCTTAACACAGTTGACCAAAAGCCATGAGCATTCAACAACAATCATTAACATTCTTATCACCCGCCTATCGTTCGCCCCTCTCCAAATGTTGTTGGCCCACCAAACACCAGCATATCTCCCCTCACTCCCAGAATGTTCTTAATGAAGAATGAAAAATAGGTACAAAATATTTGTTGTCAAAATGATTTGTTTATTTGAAAAATGTTAGACCGTGGTGAAGAGGGGTTCAAGCCACCTTTACCCATGGTGCGCCACTAAACTGTCCCATTAACCTGATGGCACAAAATCCTTTGCCGTGGATTTGCTCTATTTCTTTGGGTTATTATTCCACGTTTCTAGAGAGTAGTTTATTGTTGCTTTAAGAAATTCTTTGCGAATTAAAAAAAATATTTACCAATTTTGTTTACCTATTAACTCTTGGAGAAAATTGAACAAAACTACTCATTAATGATATTTCACTAGAATGTTTTTTTTTCGTTTAAAAAATAGCTCCTCTATAATTGAAAACATTAATAGGCCTAAATAGTTGTTTTTCTTTTCTTTAGATAATTATTTACCAGGACTCCAATTTTAGAGGGGTATCACGTGACATCACACAAGACACCAGACAGCTATCTACGGTCGGGTTCAATGACAGAGTATCATCCATCAAAGTAATTGGAAGCGTGTAAGTTAATTAATATCATAACTTGTGCGAAGACATATATACATGTTGGTCTGTAGGTTTCAATAATAATGATTTCAATTTGATGTACTGTGAAACTTTGACCATAAAATTATGAGGGCAAAGATCATACAACTCTGCTTTCCTATAAAATACATGGCAGATGAACAAATAATGCTGCAAACTATTAAAACAGTATAAATATTAAATTTAGAGGGGCGAATCTGTGCTGGAAAGAAAGGGTCATACGCAGGCCCGTAGCCAGGAAATGGTACTTATGGAACTCATTTTATGATTTCATAATTTGTGGGTTCATTTGTGTTTTGTGTCGGTAAATTTACCAATTGTTTGCCCCCCCCCCCCCCCCCCATTCTGAAAATCCTGACTACGCCACTAAAGGTGGAGAACATGCCCCCTTTTTGACCTCCTGAAGACGACAACATGTGAGTATCTCCTTTTGAAAACTAACGTTTTATTTGGTGCAGGGGCGTAAATATAGACAGTGCAGGAAGTGCGGCTGCACTGGGGCCCGTGGGGTGCCAGGGGTGGTAGGGCCCGTAGAGAGAGAGCACGCCATTCGACATTGCGTTGCAGAGAACGGGCCCCTGCACGCACTTCGAATCGCCACCTTGGAAGTACGTCTGTGTTCAAAGAAGAACTGACTTAAAATTTAAGAGATGCCATTTGCTATATATGTCCTCGAAAAGGCAAACCCATGTCAGTCATAGTTGGTTGATTAGTTGACTTGTTGACTTGATTGACCGTCTGTTTACGTTAGCGTGTCAGAGCGCTATCCATGGTTCTGATAGCGCAATAGCCTAAGTAACTAATTCGACTGTAAAATCCAACACATTGTTGGTAAAATTAATAGGCCTATGCTTGTGCACAGGCGTAGCATACACTATGTGGACTTCGGAACAAAGAATGTCCACACAGTGTAGGAACTCTGTGCACTGTGTGGACTTACACACGTCCACACAGTGTTTTTGGACTTTGGAAAAGTACGAATATCTCTGAAATTAGTGATTTGTCTAGGCAGGTTCTTTGACTTAAATCGAAGGATATTATTAAAAAGGAAAAATAGAACGAAAACCGCTCTCAAAACACTCTTCTGTGTGAAATGGGAACGATTTTAAGGAAAACAAAGGAATGTCCACATAGTGATAGCAACAACGGTCTGTGTGTGTGTGTGTGTGTGTGTGTGTGTGTGTGTGTGTGTGAACGTACACACCATTCGTTGTGGGGTCCAAAACACAATAGAACAATTGGACCCCACAAGGTAACTATAGAAAATCTTGTACCCCACAGGAGAATTATAAGGAAAAGGGATAATAGAACGAACAAAGGAATACCCCACAAATCAATGTGCGTGAGGGTGTGTGCGCGCGCGTGTGTGTGCGCGCGTGTGTGTGTGTGCTTCATAACTAGTAACTAGCGTGCACTAGGGCCCGTTCATAACAGCGTGCACTTGGGCCCGTCGTAACTACGCTACGCCACTGATTTGGTGTCAATTTTGTTCAGGTGGGTGGGGTATGAACATCCCGATTACAGTGGTAAGCAGTATATCTTAGAAGAAGGTGAATATGCTAGCTGGAAAGATTGGCAAGGATCCAACAATCAACTGTCCTCATTGAAGAAACTGAACCTGGTAAGTTGTCTTCTCTCTAGTTCCCTCCATGGTTGGTTTGAATATACCAGGGCAATCTTTACTTTTCTTAAGCATATACCGTCTTAATAGGCAATGCCATGAAGTTTACGATAACCAGAGAGCCCCAATCAGTCGTAATAGTATTTTTTACAATAGTGTCACAGCCATCTTACTCTGACTGTATGTATGTTAGTCAGGGTGTGTGTTTGTCAGTGATTATATCTGTTGGTTCTATGTCAACCAGTCTGTCCATCTTTCTGTAGGTATGCCCATCTTAGGTTGTATAAGTCTGTCTTTCTGTTGGTTTGTCTTTTGGCCAAAGTCAGGGTGTGTCTTTGTCTGTTTGTCGTCATGTCTACATGTGTATATTCTGTTGGTAACGTTTCTTTGTTCTTTTTATAACATACAAACAGGACATTGGTGAAACACCACATATAACCTTGTATGAACACAGTAACTACGGCGGAAGAGCCGTGAACTTCACTTACGCAATATATCAACTTAGTTACTACAGTTTCAACAATGAAGCTTCGTCGCTTAAAGTCAAAAGTGGAAAGTGAGTGACAATATGTAACAATTCTATTAAGAACAAGCGGCTTATGGGCATAAATTTTTATATATAAAATTCAATAATTATAACAAAATAAAAACTTAAAGAAAAGTTACACACCCCCGTTAATGTAATTATGTATGTATAATTTAGTTTGCTCCACACTCCACACAATCAAATCACACAATTACCTCATTTATATAAAAAACTTGCTATACTTTTATTCATTTCTGTATAGTTGGATCTTGTATCAACACCGTAAATACAAAGGAAAACAGTTCATTGTTACTGAGGGGTTCTACTCAACACCAGATTTGTGGAGAGGTGCGGATGACCAAATCTCATCACTGCGACCAGTCAATGAAGTAAGTTCATCCCTGACAATGGGGCAAGGGGACTGGATGATAGCAAGGTGGACAGGGTGACAGCAAGAGGGACAGGGTGACAGCAAAGGGGACAGGCAGACAGCAAGAGGGACAGGGTGACAGCAAGGGGATCAGGGTGACAGCAAGGGGATCAGGATGACAGCAAGGGGGACAGGGCGACAGCAAAGGGGACAGGGTGACAGCAAGGGGAACAGGGTGACAGCAAGGGGGAAATTGTGACAGCAAGGGGATCAGGGTGACAGCAAGGGGGACAGTGTGACAGCAAGGGGACAAGGTGACAGCAAGGGGACAGGGTGACAGCAAGGGTGACAGCAAGGGGATCAGGGTGACAGCAAGGGGAAAGTGTAACAGCAAGGGGGAAGTGTGACAGCAAGAGGATCAGGGTGACAGTAAAGGGGGACAGTGTGACAGCAAGGGGGACAGGCAGACAGCAAGAGGGACAGGGTGACAGCAAGGGGATCAGGGTGACAGCAAGGGGGACAGGGTGACAGCAAGGGGAAAGTGTGACAGCAGGGGGAAAAGTGTGACAGCAAGGGGATCAGGGTGACAGCAAGGGGGACAGTGTGACAGCAAGGGGACAAGGTGACGGCAAGGGGACAGGGTGACAGCAAGGGTGACAGCAAGGGGATCAGGGTGACAGCAAGGGGAAAGTGTAACAGCAAGGGGAAGTGTGACAGCAAGAGGATCAGGGTGACAGCAAAGGGGGACAGTGTGACAGCAAGGGGGACAGGCAGACAGCAAGAGGGACAGGCAGACAGCAAGAGGGACAGGGTGACAGCAAGGGGATCAGGGTGACAGCAAGGGGAAAGTGTAACAGCAAGGGGAAAAGTGTGACAGCAAGGGGAAAAGTGTGACAGCAAGGGGAAGTGTGACAGCAAGAGGATCAGGGTGACAGCAAAGGGGGACAGTGTGACAGCAAGGGGGACAGGCAGACAGCAAGAGGGACAGGGTGACAGCAAGGGGATCAGGGTGACAGCAAGGGGATCAGGGTGACAGCAAGGGGATCAGGGTGACAGCAAGGGGATCAGGGTGACAGCAATGGGGACAGGATGACAGCAAGGGGGACAGGGCGACAGCAAGGGGCAAAGCACGACAGCAAGGGGATCAGGGCGACAGCAAGGGGGACAGGGTGACAGCAAGGGGAAAGGGTGACAGCAAGGGGATCAGGGTGACAGCAATTAAGGGGACAAGTTGACAGCAAGGTAGACAGGGTGACAGCAAGAGGGACAGGGCGACAGCAAGGGGGACAGGGTGATAGCAAGAGGATCAAGGTGACAGCAAGAGGGACAGGGTGACAGCAAGGGGGACAGGGTGACAGCAAGGGGATCAGGGTGACAACAAGGGGGACAGTGTGACAGCAAGGGGACAAGTTGACGGCAAGGGGACAGGGTGACAGCAAGGGGATCAGGGTGACAGCAAGGGGGACAGTGTGACAGCAAGGGGGACAGTGTGACAGCAAGGGGGACAGTGTGACAGCAAGGGGGACAGTGTGACAGCAAGGGGACAGTGTGACAGCAATTAAGGGGACAAGTTGACAGCAAGGTAGACAGGGTGACAGCAAGAGGGACAGGGCGACAGCAAGGGGGACAGGGTGATAGCAAGAGGATCAAGGTGACAGCAAGAGGGACAGGGTGACAGCAAGGGGGACAGGGTGACAGCACGGGATTAGGGTGACAGCAAGGGGGACAGGGTGACAGCAAGGGGGAAAGTGTGACAGCAAGGGGGTAATTGTGACAGCAAGGGGATCATGGTGACAGCAAGGGGGACAGTGTGACAGCAGGGGGAAAGTGTGACAGCAAGGGGATCAGGGTGACAGCAAGGGGGACAGTGTGACAGCAAGGGGGTAATTGTGACAGCAAGGGGATCATGGTGACAGCAAGGGGGACAGTGTGACAGCAGGGGGAAAGTGTGACAGCAAGGGGATCAGGGTGACAGCAAGGGGGACAGTGTGACAGCAAGGGGACAAGGTGACAGCAAGGGGACAAGGTGACAGCAAGGGTGACAGCAAGGGGATCAGGGTGACAGCAAGGGGATCAGGGTGACAGCAAGGGGATCAGGGTGACAGCAATGGGGACAGGATGACAGCAAGGGGGACAGGGCGACAGCAAGGGGCAAAGCACGACAGCAAGGGGATCAGGGCGACAGCAAGGGGGACAGGGTGACAGCAAGGGGAAAGGGTGACAGCAAGGGGATCAGGGTGACAGCAAGGGGGACAGTGTGACAGCAAGGGGATCAGGGTGACAGCAAGGGGGACAGGGTGACAGCAAGGGGATCAGGGTGACAGCAAGTGGGAAAGTGTGACAGCAAGGGGGACAGTGTGACAGCAAGGGGGACAGTGTGACAGCAAGGGGGACAGTGTGACAGCAAGGGGACAAGTTGACGGCAAGGGGACAGGGTGACAGCAAGGGTGACAGCAAGGGGATCAGGGTGACAGCAAGGGGGACAGTGTGACAGCAAGGGGAACAGTGTGACAGCAAGGGGACAGTGTGACAGCAATTAAGGGGACAAGTTGACAGCAAGGTAGACAGGGTGACAGCAAGAGGGACAGGGCGACAGCAAGGGGGACAGGGTGATAGCAAGAGGATCAAGGTGACAGCAAGAGGGACAGGGTGACAGCAAGGGGGACAGGGTGACAGCACGGGATCAGGGTGACAGCAAGGGGGACAGGGTGACAGCAAGGGGGAAAGTGTGACAGCAAGGGGGTAATTGTGACAGCAAGGGGATCATGGTGACAGCAAGGGGGACAGTGTGACAGCAGGGGGACAGTGTGACAGCAGGGGAAATTGTGACAGCAAGGGGATCAGGGTGACAGCAAGGGGGACAGTGTGACAGCAAGGGGACAAGGTGACAGCAAGGGGACAAGGTGACAGCAAGGGTGACAGCAAGGGGATCAGGGTGACAGCAAGGGGGAAGTGTGACAGCAAGGGGATCAGGGTGACAGCAAGGGGGACAGTGTGACATCAAGGGGGACAGTGTGACAGCAAGGGGACAGTGTAACAGCAAAGGGACAAGTTGACAGCAAGGTAGACAGGGTGACAGCAAGAGGGACAGGGCGACAGCAAGGGGGACAGGGTGATAGCAAGAGGATCAGGGTGACAGCAAGGGGGACAGGGTGACAGCAAGGGGACAGGGTGACAGCAAGGGGGAACACAGCAAACAAAGGAGGGTACAAATGAAAACATGTGGTGTGGGAAATATGCTTTCTGTGACCCCCCCCCCCCCCCGACAACTTTTTATGTGTATTTTTGTTTAAGGGAGTACACACCTTTGCGTGATTACATAATGACTGAAACTTGCAGAAATATAATCTGCAAGTTTGGTGATGGTGTACTTAACATCCTGATAAATTATTCCTGTCCGATATGCTGTAATGTTTTAGAAATTACCGTGAATTACACAGGCCTAAAATTATTTGAATTAGATCACGGCCGTGATTCATTTTTCACATGAGAATGCATACAAAAAGACCTGAATGCATTTTAGAACAGTTACTGGAACACATTATATATAGTCTTATCACTATTTCTTTCCCCATCAACAGCCATATTTTCCAACCGAGGTCCTGAGCATGGAGTTTGATATCGCCGATGGGTCGCTTAACAGCACTCCTCTCTCCCTAGTCAATCTATCACAAAGTAATGATACAAATATGGACCAGAAGGCTTCGTGGAGTACAAGTCGATCCGTAACCACAACTCAAACCTACCAATGGAATTGGAAGAATTCCACTGCAGTCAGGGCTGATGCGACGTTTATGACGGGAGTACCATTCATCAGTAAGGGGGAGATCACACTTGGGTTGACAAACACCTTCTCCATCGGTGAAAACAAAGGTAACAATAACACACAGTCCGAAGATTGGAACTTCAACCTGCCAGTAACCGTCAAGGCAAACACTTTGCTTAAGGTCCAAGTTAACATACAACATGGTAACATTGAAGTACCTTTCACTGCCGTCTTGAAGAAAGGTAACAGACGCTGGAAGGAAGTTGGTACCTATAAAGGAACCCAGAGCTACAATCTGCGGGTAGATTACAAAGAGGTACCCCTTTAAATAACCAAGTCCATGGGTGTAAATCTATGTCCCTACTCTTTTTTTAAGAGTGGGGGAGGGAAGGGGGTTTACAGGCCGATTAGAACAAGCCCATCTGGACATACGCACGATATATAAACACGTGCGTACTTCTAGACTTGCCTTTTTTATTTTTGACAAAATGAGATTTAAAAATTGTAATTTTTTTGTTAGCCATTAATACACCACATGATTACATCTCGACCAATCAGTACATTAATATGTACTCCAAAAATACAAAGAAACTCAACAAAGATGTGATCAAATATTGCATAAAAACACAACAAACCTACCTGCAATAAAATTAGTAAGCTCATTATATGCGTTAATCTGTTAATTTACATAAAATATTACCTGATTGGTTTTGAGAAATAATTACCTATTTGAATTAATTTTGTATTTTTGAAATATTGAAAAAACAGGGGGAAAAACATCGATTTCCCACCTGTTTTGGTAATAAACATGCAACCGAAACGATGTTTTACCTCGCTGAACAAATGCATTAAATTTCGCATTACTAGAAAATTAGTAATTATATATTTTTAATGATATCTTTAGTACAACATAGTTGTTGATAACAAAAATGATCTGCATAGAGTATTGTTATTTTTTATCAAGAACGAAATGCGAGTCCATTGTATTGACGATTTCTTTCTATTTAGCACTAAACATCAATGAAAATTCCACGACATCCGGGCAATGATGGCGTGTTTACCTTTATGATCAATCTTAGTTTATACACAAGGATAACAGGTAATTTTCCTCAAAACGATCTGGCTCGAAATGCTCTTTGCAAATAATGTACACTTTAGGCCTATTTGGAACAAATGTTTTAAATTTGTGCAACATTGTCTTGTCAGGTAAAACTTGTAGTTTTGCATGGTGAAGAGGATAAGACGTTTAGACGTTCTAAACTGATGAACAATCTTGCCTTCCTAAAACGATGCCGAGACTCTAAAGCAGCAGCATTTCCCAGAGTCCGGCATTCTCCTGATGACGATCAGAGCATACTGATCAAAACGTCGAGTTGTAACCTCCAGCAGTTCTTTTCAGAAATAATTACTACTCAATGGAACATTTCTTGTCCTTTCTCTATGATATATCCATGCACGTCATAATATCCCGGATGTACAGAGATTGTACAGAGATTCCAGAATAAAATGTGACTGGCTCTGGCAAAACCCTAAACTTAGACCCAACTTTTCGGAGTGACCTCCCAAATTTATCATGAAAATTAACAATGTTCCTAACAACGTTTCAGGATTTTTCTTTTTCCATCAAAATCTAGAAAAAATTCTCAAACTCTATATGGTGACATGAAAATCTCAAACTGATCCCTAGGGTAAGTTTTTGACCTTTTCATGGCTGTTACACATTATGGTAAATGCCGAGAAGTTTCGGGTTTTGCCAGAGCGTGTCACAAATATAAAGTCACTCTCCACATTTTCAATTGTCTCCACAAGTACGGCTCCACAATACCTCAATCAATGCATCCAGTATCATACATCTTGGAGATCTTCGAGGCTGCTCTGACAGCACTTTGCTGTCGGAGCTTTAATAGAACAGAAACACTGCTAAAGCATTCTCACAATTGCTGGTCCAAACCTATGAACAAACTACCATACCCTCCTGCATAAGGTCACTGGACACAATTGTGTCATAGATTGCTATAACCGAACAAATAAGATTTTGTAAATGATAAATTATATTTTATATAACTGTTAAACGCTGTGTGTTATTTTTTTTAGTTATCGTTTGCGTCATGTAAAAAAATAAAATCATTGTCATTGACATTGTATTTGTCACAACTTGCTTTTTGCACTGAGCGGATACCATATGCAAGTTTATTATCTGTTTATGTAAAGATATGTTGCATTTATCTATTTATGTTTTTGGCCGGGTGGACATTAAGCGTCGGCATTAATGAGTACGAACCCGAAAATACACTTTAACAAAAATAATTCAATATGTATCACCAAAATGTTAATTGGCGAAACCAAAGTGCTCCAAAAGGGTCATTTGCGTATGTTCCACATTTTATTTCTTTTACATTTTAGGTTGCTAAGACCCCTGCGACTATTCTATAAACAATTTAAAGTCAAATTAATATTTAATGACTGTATGACTGCCTCACAATCTCAAAAAACTGGAATTTGTTTTTTATAAAAGCCGATAAATTTAAAATTGTCATTGTGGGCTTTTGACAGAAGCTATCGTCGTGTAAATTGAAGTAAACCCAGTGCATGATCTATATTCTTTAAAAATTCAGTCGATTGTAAATTAGTTTTTTGATTTCATCAGAAGAAACTGAGGAATTTGGTTTGAAAAATTATAAAATAAAGCTTTTTTGTTCAGCTATGGTAGAACTAAAAATTCCCGCCGATTCCCGCCTAAATTCTCATATTTCCCTGAAGCTGAACCTGTCAGCAACATTTTGATACCAAAATTAGCTGCGACCACGTGCGACCTGCGATTTTGTAGCTATTTCTGTAAACCCCATCAGAACATTTTAAAACCTTTTTTCATAACTCGACTGTGAGCAGCGCGCGCCACACAGTGAAACTGACAGGACTTCATTATTCCCTTGCGGTTTCCGCTTCGTAAACAAAGGCAAGTCTTGCGAAATGATAGCCATGATAAATAATTGCGCAGTTAAAATTGTTATCAGTCTCTTTATAGTGGGAAGCAAGACGTATCTGAAAAATAATATTCAATCAGTAAGCTTCCTACTGGTAAATTCGCAAAACAAAAATGATCACAGGTCTACATGAAACTTATTGGTGGTAAATTGATCATGGTATCAAACAGGGATGAAATATGTTGGTCTCATGTGCTATCAAATTAGTAAAATAGTGAAATAATGCCCAAAAATAATTGCTGTGCCTCCGGAAAAAAACCAACGTAAGAATGAATACGAAACATCTGAATGCATTTTCATTATTTTCTTGGATAATGACACATAATAAACTCAAACTTCAACAGGTTGGTTGTTTAATGTATATCTTGATTCAAAGAAAGTAAGGATACTTTTAGAAACATTATCAATAGTGTATAATGGATTTAAATCACAAACTTCCTCAAATTGTTTAACGATAACTTTATCATTAAAATAATTTACACTATACAGCCGTAACACACACACTCGATTAGTGTAATACAGCCGTAACACGTACACTCAATTAGTGTAATACAGCCGTAACACACACACTCGATTAGTGTAATACAGCCGTAACACACACACTCGATTAGTGTAATACAGCCGTAACACACACACTCGATTAGTGTAATACAGCCGTAACACACACTCGATTAGTGTAATACAGCCGTAACACACACACTCGATTAGTGTAATACAGCCGTAACACATACACTCGATTAGTGTAATACAGCCGTAACACACACACTCGATTAGTGTAATACAGCCGTAATACACACACTCGATTAGTGTAATACAGCCGTAACACACACACTCGATTAGTGTAATACAGCCGTAACACATACACTCGATTAGTGTAATACAGCCGTAACACACACACTCGATTAGTGTAATACAGCCGTAATACACACACTCGATTAGTGTAACTTAAAACGAACAAAAACTCAATTCAGGCTATAAAGCGTGAATTATCCGCGGTCCAATCAGAAATGTGTTCATGAAGTTGGTACATGTTTAATAATTTTTTTCTTGTAGTCACTGTATTTCCATCTGGCCTATGCCCCTCCAAATAAATAAATAAATAAATAAATAAATAAATAAATAAATAAATAAATAAATAAACAAATCAGTCATGGCCAATGCATCTCAGAAATCCACATATTGTTGTGGTGGGGAGTACGGGGGAGGGTGTTCATCATGTTTGCATCGTCTGAGCTACTTATTGTTCAGTGAGACCACCTTGACTTCAACGTACCCTTGACCACACCAACAAACTCCTGACCACACCAATGTACTCTTGACCACACCAATGTGCCATTTACCAGACCAATGCCATGACTACGCCATTGCGGTGACCACAGTTCCTCAACTAGTGGATCCAGAATATCATTGGGGGGGGGGGGGGCGGGGGGTTCACCTCCAACAAAGTCTGCAATCTAAGATTTTCACTTTTTTGCAGTATTTTTCTCCTGGGGACGGTATTTTGTGTTTTCCCCCACCCCACCATGCACTGGCTCCATTATAAATACAACATTGCGCATATTTTTGGTTTCATTCCATTGCTGTATCCAAATTCACAATACCTGACGTGACTTCCTTCAGGAAGCCATTCTATAGGTTGGTGAAGCCATTCTAGTTCATGGCCTGATGAGATAACCATGATCATGGACTGACTTTTTCTCTTTCGTATTTACCTTGATACCTTTCAACATCCTCTCTAGGAAACAAAACTGATTTCCCACTTGTTTTTATTTTCTAGTTCCGTATACGCATCTGGGATAACGGCCCTGTGATAAAACATCACATAATAATCACAGTGAACCCCAATGTAAGCCACACAAAGTAGAAACTTAATAGGATCTAGCACAAATTGGAGGTTTTCCCGGTCCATTTCGGCAATTAATAAGCAGTCAATTTAAACACCGCGTCATTCTGTTTCGCGCGCAATTGAATGCTGCTCAAAATCATCATTCAAAGTAGGCACTAGTAAATCTTGCGTCATGCGATAATAATGATCATCCAATTTAACAATCCACTCGATCAGCGTTCAAATTCGCTGGAGCTTTTCGCGGCGCGTATTTGGTCATTCAAATTCATTATTGGGCAGGCATTTGTGAAATTTGTGCAACTTTAATTGACGATTAGGGAGAAACCACATAAATGGACAATAAGAAACCTGGATAAAAATCATAAAGACACACTCAAACAATAAAACAGGTTAATGAAGCAGTCCAATAAAACATAAATATTTCAAAAACACATATTATAGACTTAGGCCCAGGTACGTCAGAAAACCAATAAAGATTATATAATCAGAGATATAGTGTACAAGAAACGCACATGAATAAAGAAAACAAAATTAAGTTTAAATTAAAGTAGATATATGAAACGTATTCAGTTGTTTGTACAATTATTATTAATCTATTTGTTTGCATTTGTTTCTCGTATTTTTGCGAAATTTATTGCCTGATATACGAAAATGAAAATAACATTTTAGTGAAAATCTCCAGTTGAACCAACTCTGTTAAATTGGATGACGAATGTGCATTGCTAATGTCACAGGTTGAACCTCTGTTTTACTAAGAGCCTGCGAATGGTTCGATTGTTGAAAATGGAACTTTGCTCTTTAAAGAAACACAGCGGACAGCGAAATTAGTTTGATCCTCTTTACCGGTTATCAAAATATTTATTGTTATTATGTTGTCATATCAAAATCAACAAAGCAGTATCAGTAATGAATCATTAAAATTTAAGTTGAGACAGTATAAATGGATGAGAGCATAGGCAATTTCAACACTTCAGTGGTGTAATATATCAACTCAAGTTTAGCAATCTACCAATGACTTTGATCATATAAAACAACAAATGGTAACTCACAAATCGAGTCTGGGTAACTTCAGTTGGGAGTAAGATCAAATAGGAAATATGAGAGAAAAAATGCAATTAAACCACTGAGTTGTCAACAATTCAAACTAGGAAAATTCAATGAACAATTGGCAAATATACGAAAGCTTATTAAATCCTACAGTGGTCTCTCTACAGTGTCAAGCGACAATGGATCTGTAGAATTGAATTCAATAATGAATTTACTTCACCAACCGTGAAAAATAATCAACATCAAGGAAGAAATAACAAGAGTGAACCACTGGAGAAAATAATCAACAATGAATACAATAATCAAAATGTGGATATAACAATTGGTCTTAGCTGGTTTTCGTGCTTCAACTGGGTCTTGGAAGAACGCAATCTTGAAAGACGACTCATGTGGGCTCCGAGTGCAACGTCCTGGCGATCTCCAGAAGAGGCGACGAAAAAGGGGGTTGAGAAGCGGGGCAGTGTGGGGAGATGAACCGGGTCAACTCCACCAAGCGAGACCTGGTGGACTAGTGTCTGTATCAACAGAGCACGTGGTAGAGGACGTAAGAAGAATATGTTAGGAACGTACTTCAGGGAAAGTCAACGCGTTCCTAAGGAAAACTACGCAAAGTGCGAAATCGGGCACTTTCGAGAATAGGTTCTTCTCACATCTAGGTCTTGTTCGCTTCTGAGGAGACAGGAGCGGAACAGGGGATAAAACCATGCTGGTCACGCACTCGGACAGGCGGGATTTGACAATTTGATTGGTCTAAATTTTAAAACAATGACGAAATTTCGCCTTCAGAGGAGTTGGGACCAATCAGCAAAAGAGTAGTGGACAGCACTCTTGAAGAAAGCGTGGACACTAGAGATTGACCAATTTGGAGAGGTGTTATGCCACGTTGGCCGGCGTGGTCAAAAATCCCATCAATAAAACAAAGGAACTATACTGAGCTTGCAAAATTGCGTAATGTCCTTGGGGTAGTTCCGGACACGAAAAAATGTCGTGGTCAGCAGATAACCTCGTGGGAACAACAGTTCAACCCTTCCTCCACGAGTTGGTTTGGAAACATTGTAACAAAAAACGTGAGGGGTAAAATACAGCCTCGGGTGATTCACACAAAGGAAAGAAGCAGAAATCATCCTTAAAGCAACGTTAGTCGGACCACCTTAAATGGGTTATAATTGAAATTATAACAGGGTCCGACACTAAAAAGAATGACGTATAATATGCTAAATTGAATATAATGTTAAAAGAATTCGAATGCCTGAAAATGAAAATGAATGCTTGAATTCTTAATTCCAAACAAAATAGCAACTTTAATATGAATGTATGGAAGTGAAATTGGCTGCTTATTTGCCGAAATTTACCAGCAAAACCTATATATTGGTAGGCCTTCATTAATATCTTTTCGGTTTGCGGTAACACCATGTGTTTATTTCAACTATCGCTAAGTGAGGTACAATATGGGTACATGGTTCAGGGCAGGTCCAAAACTTTTTTCCTGTAATTTGAAACTGACTTATGTTCCTCTTTCGTATTTACCTTGATACCTTTCGACATCCTCCCAAAGCATGTCCCAAGTAAATAACACTGATTTCCCACTCCCCCTCCTTTTTTTTGTGTGTGTGTGTGTGCTAAGTATACTCATCCGTACGGAGCCCCTAAAGGGACAGGTAAAAAGAACGACGTATATGCTAAATTGAATATAATGTTAAAAGAATTCGAATGCCTTGAAATAGTATTTCATTCGAACGAATGAAATACTTTTGAATGAAGTATTTCGAGGGAACGAAATAAAGTATTTCGAGGGAACGAAATCAAATTCCTATTTTTTCTTTACCTGTCCCTTTAGGGGCTCCGTACATCCGGGATAACGGCCTTGTGATAAAAGAGTTAATGGCCATAATAATCTACCGTATGTGAGATTATGGTCACCAATATTGGGCAACTCTCACCAAACGACAGTTGAGATACGAGTTGCCCGATCAAGTTCTATATTGGTAGGCCTATAATAATTTTATAACATGAAATCTTTATGTACAACTCGATATCTATCTTTTAATTGCCAATTAAGTGGGTGTTTTTTGTATCTATGCTAATGAAAAGTTGATTGAATTCCTCGTCTTTTCACAAGTTCATTCTCTTAATACCAGTCAGTAAATTGTTGAGGTTACCATTGCTTTCTATAGACAAGGTTTGTCTAGAGGATGACTGAATCATGCAACCTGTCCCTTTTCGTTTACCTGTCCCTTTTCTCGCAGTTTCGTTTTTTAGGTATTGATATGAAAGTAAATTTCTTCAGCTAAAAAGGAGAAACGTATCAAATATACAAATACATTTGAGTTATGAGGTTAAAGTATATAGGGTTGACGTCGATACACGTGATGTGCTGTATTATCACCCGATGCTAAGCTCAGCCCATTTTATCGGATTGAAATAAACGTATCTATATTCAAATACATTTGCGTTATGAGGTTACAGTATAATTATAGGGTTGATGTTAACCTTGGACGGTGAAACACGTGATGTATTGTATTATCACCTGATACTAAGCCCAGCCCATTCTGATTGGAATAAACCAGCAGCCCTCATTGGTCATTGTCTTCGCTGGTATTCATGTCATATAAAATAGGCCTACGTTTGTATGATAAATACTGTCGGGCCAATTTCTATTTAAACTGTATTTCTGACCCAATAAGATCACACCTTGTTTAGGTTCAGAGTCGTCAAGATCCTGTGTTAGTCTCCACTTCAGCAGTTCTTCATTTACCGCCTGCCTTCCGTAAGTATGTATAATTACTATAAAACTGCTTCAAATGGTCGCAATGCGACGCTGCAAATTGAAATAATTTAAATGTTTGTTTATACAAGGTTCAACCTTTTCTTCGAATGTCTCACCGCGAATTTCAGCTTGTGAATATCATATCAAAAGTGAGGCTATCATAAGATTTGAGGCTTTGCATGGTGGGGTATCTATATCGTTTCGGTTTGCGGTAACACCATGTGTTTATCTCAATTATCGCTAAGTGGAGTACAGGTTCTGAAAAGAACCTTTTCGGGCAACTAGTATCTCACCCTGTCGCTAAGGGAGATTATGGTTCAGGGGAGCGGGAAACTCTCACTTAGCAACAGCTGAGATACGAGTTTCCCAATAAGATTTTTTCCAGAACCCTATACCTCACTTAGCGAAATAAACACAGGATGAGCAGTGGCGTAACTATTGGGGGGGGGGGCACGGGGGAAAATGCCCCCCCCCCAGCCGAGGCCCGTGCACCCCGGGTGCCCCCATTCAGAATTTTGAAAAAATAGGTCCCTATTTGAGACTGCAAGATTCAAGTATTGACATCCCCCAGAAAAAGTGGTGCACCTCCTAGTGCCCCCCTGAAAATTGGACCCTAGTTACGTCACCGAGGATGAGGCTAGTAACCCTTGTCTTTTTTCGCACATCACCCTCCCCGTTAGAACAAGTCTAATATTACCGTTATTTTGTCAAGTACTTTTCCTCAATATTGAGCGATACAATGCCGTTGATGGCGGTATACATACTTCTAGGCATTTCGACATAGAGTTTTTGTTTATATAACTCGCAGAACGCAACATATTTCATATGAGTAGATAAAATAAATTGCCACACGTAATTGATCTTAATTCAACCTCCCTGTTGGGCACAGTTGATCAAGCACTGTTTTAATTTAAATAATAACGTCATTAGCCAAACCCATTTTCTAATGATGATATCAAATATAATGTGATGCGGTATCTGTTTAATCGGAGAATGAAGATGCAGTTCAGTTATAAGTTTCATTATTATTATTATTGTTATTAGTTATAATAGTTGATTGATAACACCAAACCTACAAGTTTAAAGGAAGTGTTACAATTTAAAAGCTTACTTGATGTGAAGTTAGTAATGGTACCAAACATTCTGAGAAATTATTCCACCTGACATGCTGTCATTTCATATTTTAAATATAGATCACGGTTGTGATCACACAGTTGATGTTCCATGTCCACATGAGAATGCATATACAAACGAATCTGAATGCGTTTTCACTTTTTTGGTTAAGACAAGATATTATTCCTACTCAGTGGCGTAGCTGCCTATGTTCGCCAGGGGGGGCGAATCGGATCCCAGGGGGCCCACCAATCAGATTTTACAGATTTTTAGGGCCCCCTATTTACCTGGGGCCGTGGGCAACTACCCTTTTGCCCTTATGTAAAAGCGGCCCTGTATACAGGGCCGGATTTATAAGGGGGAAAAGGGGGCAATTGCCCCAGGCCCCCCTGCCAGAGGGCCCCCAGACTAAGGACTTCTTTTATATATAAAAAAAATGTAATAATTATAAAATTAGTTTTATATTTTTTTCGAAGAAATGCGGTTTATCATTCATTTTAGTTCATTTTTTATTTGTCATGTAATTTAATTTCTATGTCGAGGGGCCCCCGAACCTGAAGTGCCCCGGGCCCCTCAAGGTCTAAATCCGGCCCTGCCTGTATAGTCCTGCCTGCTGGTGGGCCTGTCAGTCAGTCCCATAAGCATGTGAAAAAAATTCGCATGTGTTAGGGGGGGCCCACTTATTCTGGAACTGAAGCCAGGGGGGGCGGCCCCTGCCCCCGCTAGCTACGCCACTGTTCCTACTTAAATACCAAACACCCATTATGATTCCAGGATTTCCGATAATGGTAACGATGCTGTACCAGTACCATGTAAGAATCTAGGTTCCGCTCATAGTGTTAGCCAGAGGGTGTGGGTGTCTTTTGGACACCCTGTTTCAATTTTGGACACCCTATTTCATCTATCATTTACATGTAAAAGTATTGGAAATGAACAATTTAGACACCCTGTTTTGAAAGCTCCAGCAAATTTTGGACACCCTATTTCTTAATCCTGGCTCCGCTATTCCAATCCCCCTTCAATATTCCACACTTAACTCCACAGTTTGAATCCATTAACAGTAATCACTTTGAATAGGCCTAACACAGTTTAAAAATAATTTAGGGTTAGGTTTTATCATTGATTGAGCATTTTCCCTAAATGTCTCAAAAGTATTCAAAAAAGTCCCAATATGATATCAATTTCCCAATATTTTCTTAAAAACAAAATCTGAAAGTGGAAACTTACACAGGTTGGTTTCTATACATATCTGTTCTCATAAAGTACATGCAATTACTTATACTTTATACTTTATTTCCTTTTCAGCGCAAGCAACAGTCAAGATGTCTGCAAAGGTGAGTATAAGTCAATGATTTATTTATCATTATTTTAAAGAGGACGTTTCAATCGTTTATGATTTTAATGTCAACATTCAAAATCAAGTGAGAGGTTCAAAAATTTAAAAAAAATATATATCATTGCACAGGGGAAATCCGTTACTGGGTCTTTTCGAGTATTTTGTTTGATACGGTACGGATCATTTGTGCACATTACAAGGATATCAAAGGTATATTTCTGGTCATAGGTCAAGGGCAATCCGGTCACAGGGGAAATCCGTTACTGGGTCTTTTCGAGTATTTTGTTTGATACGGTACGGATCATTTGTGCACATTACAAGGATATCAAAGGTATATTTCTGGTCATAGGTCAAGGGCAATTGGATGTTGATTGAGGTCATTATCTGGTCATTTTCATTTCCATAAACCATGATGACGTCAGGGTTCGACATCACAAACCAATTCCATATTAAAGAGGTAGTGCACCATTGGAAATGATCCCAAACGTAATTGAGCAAATTATAATCTAAATCCTACTGAGGACGATCAGAGCACACTGATCGAAACGTCGAGTTGTACCTCCAGCTCTTTTCAGAACTAATTACTACTCAACTAAGAATTTCACATGGTCTCACCGCAATTAGTCTTACTTATCCTCCTCACCATGCAAAGCTACAAGTTTTACCTATAAATCCTACTTGGTTGGAGATGGTAATGTACCATACATCCTGAGAAGTTATTCCATCTGACATGTTTTCATTTTCAAGAAAAAGCGAATAAAAATTTTAATCTGAAATGGATAATCAGCTAATGATCCATTAGAATGAACACAAAATAATCTGCAATTGGCCTTACGTTTCAAGCCTAGCAGGTTCTTTCTCAAAGTTGCCTTTGAGAAAGAACCTGCTAGGTTCGAAACACATGGCCAGTAACATTTATTTTGCATTTACACTACAGGTTCTTTAGGTTGGTAAGCAGTTTGCAACAGTTAATTTTCTATTTATTACAAAATAATCTGAATACATTTTCACTATTTTCTCCTTAACGACAACCCGAAATAAAGTGATATTTTCACAGGTTGGTTTTTATACATATTTCATGATTCTTATAAAGTATGGATGCATTTAAAGACATTTTACCAGCAGTAATTTCAATAAAGTAACCTTTTGCTAAAGAAAATTATGATAAACACAGCAAATATCTGGAAAGAAGTGGTTCTTTTTAGGAAATCCTTCAAGTTCCGATTGAAATTTCTGAAAATATTCAAAGTTTTCCTATTTAGAAAGATGAATCAACCATGTCAAGCATAAGAAAATATTGCAATGTTTTCTTTATTTACTTTTGTATTTTCATTTGTTCAGATCATTATTTACCAGGACTCTAATTTCAAAGGAGAATCGCACGACCTCACACAAGACACTCCCAGCCTGGCCGCAATCGGGTTTAATGATATAGTCTTGTCCATTAAAGTTATTGGAAGTGTGTAAGTAATAGGTTTGTATTAAATTTGTCTAAGACACAACAGCCCTAGATGTATCCAGGATGGGGCAGGGTGTTGGGAATATCGCCCTACCCCCGTGCCGCGGCAAGAAGACCAATGCAATGTTTTGGAGTTGTTGTGCAACAACCTTCCGCCATTTTGACTACAACTGACAAACTTTTCAGATATGGGACACGTGACCAATATGAAAACAAATTGCTTAGTACGAGATTTACCAAGTGATATGTGCAATGGTATAATACATTATTTCCTCATCACTAAACGAAGGTAAATTTGTTGTCATTTTTGCTCAGGTGGGTGGGGTATGAACATACCAACTACAATGGTAAGCAGTACATCTTAGAAGAAGGGGAATACTCTACCTGGAATGATTGGCAAGGATGCAACGATCAACTGTCCTCCTTGAAGAAACTGAACCCGGTAAGTCAGCTTCTCTGCAGGGGACATCTCAAGATCTGATGATGTACTGGTGACAAGAAGAGAATTCAAGAACAAATCCACAATTCTTGAGCATATTCCTCATACAATGCCAAGGAAGGATGTTTCAATAATTAAGAACTTATGAATTGCGTCGTAAATTTGTTGTATATTAAGTAAGACTAATTGCGGTGACACCATGTGGAATCTCAATTGAGTGGTAATTAGTTCTGAAAAGAACTGGAGGTACAACTGGACGTTTCGATCAGTGTGCTCTGTGTGTTGTATATTATTAAACATGTCAAATTCCAATGACCGCCCCTGAACCTTTCGAGTACTAACTTTTGGAGTTTGAAACATTGGAATAAATATATAAAAAATAATTAGAATTTTTGACATTTTGGACTAATTTGGGGAATTTTATTTAGGACTGAAAAATGTTGTGGAATCTTTTTCAATAGGCCCTATTTAAAAACAATAGTAAGCCGAAAATAATTTTTCAAACGTAATTAAGTGCTACCAAAGAGATTTTTACTGGGCCCACAAGTGGAGGGGGTGGGGTTGAATGGGGTGGGGGAAGGGTCCTAGGTCCATCCCCTGGATAAAATGTGTATGCCCATGGTATTGAGACTTTTGATGCCATGAGAGCACCTATATCCACGCAGCCACAAGGCTTATTTAACGGCTTCAAATCAACATATCTCTCCATCCCTATTTGTCTGTTTCTTGCCCAGGGGTGAATGTCTATAATTATGTTGTTTTTTATTTGTTATTCTGGCTATATATGTGTTGAGTTGTTGGCCCAGTACCCGGGTGTGCCTTCGTCTGTTTGTCTGCATTTCCAGCTTGTCTGTCTGTCTGTAATCGATATTCTCCTTTTTATCGCACATGCAGGACATTGGTGAGATCCCACAGATTACACTGTATCAACACACTGACTACAAGGGAAATGCTGTCAACTTTACTTATGCGATAAACAACCTTACGTACTATAGATTCAATGATCAAGCTTCGTCCCTTAAAGTCAAAAGTGGAATGTGAGTAGCATAATTATTACAGGTGTATGTTATTAAACGGTTAATTTTGAAGTTTGAAGAGTTGAAGTTCTACTAATTAAGTACTAGGAGAATTGTTTAATTATTTTGATGAAAACCTCAGGCAGGATGGACACCGATCAGTCTTAAAATTAACCACTGTACAACATGCAATATTCTTTGTTTAAATGTCAAATGTTAAATTCTGCTTTGAACTCGATGGCATGGGTTCCTTTCTAATAATAATAATAATGTGTGGACTTATATAGCGCACGTATCCACCAACTGAGTGGTGCTCAAGGCGCATATTATTACCCCTGCTCATAAGGCTCATAAATCATTCCTGAAACCATCTCAGCTCCCTGGGGAGTATACAGCTCAATTGCTGCCATTACAGCGCATATAGGGCTAATCAACCAACTCTGCCCTCACAGGTACCCATTTAACCCCTGGGTGGAGAGAAGCAATTACGGTTAAGTGTCTTGCTCAAGGACACAAGTGTCACGGCCGGGACCCGAACCCACATTCCGCTGCTAACACCAGAACTTGAGTCCGGCAAGTCTATAGTAAATTACTTAATATCTGTTTGAGTATTAGCGGGTCCATGGTGTTATATATTATTTTCTTTCCTGCGTTCATTTATGGTTCAAATGATCATCACGCAATTTCTTGATGGGGGAGGGGTAGGGATTAGGACCCATGACCCACCCCACCCCGTGAATTTCGAAGTTCGTTGTTTCAAAGTGAGAACATTGTAAACAAAAAAATGAGGTCTAAATTGGCTAAAATTTGGGGATGTCTGTAATAGACAAAAAATCTGATTGCTCTGATGAGTAGGTTTTAAAGGGGTGATAATTATTGGGACGGTAATGGCCATTACCCTGTCATAAATTTTGCGGGGGACATCACCCCTCTTCTGTCCCCCGGAATCGCCGCCCAAACTTGGAAGCTACAGGTTGTACTTTCCTAGGTCATATAGTATTATTTCACCAAACTGTATATACCCTTCTATTCATTTCTGTAGTTGGGTCTTGTTTGAACACACCAACTTTGGAGGAAAGCAATACGTTGTGACTGAGGGATGCTACCCGCGCTGGGATAACTGGAGAGGTGAAAACGATCAGATCTCTTCATTGCGTCCAATCAAAGAAGTAAGTTAATTCCAGGTGTATAGGCTATGTTCGCGTTTTCATTGCAGACAACAGTGTACAAGTTAATATTTGTAGTTTTACACTTTGTACTTCAATCATTTATTAGTTTCCCAAAAATGTTTTCGGGGGAGATTCATAAAATTTCACACAAGACTGTATGTGTTTGATAGCGGTTCGTGTAGAGATAGCGCCGTCCTGCGATGGATCGTGTATCAGTCTTGAACCAAGTCTTGAACCAAGACTACATGATCCCTAGAGCACTAATAATAATAATAATAATAATGTGTGGACTTATATAGCGCACGTATCCACCAACTAAGTGGTGCTCAAGGCGCATTATATTATTACCCCTGCTCATAAGGCTCATAAATCATTCCTGAAACCATCTCAGCTCCCTGGGGAGTATACAACTCAATTGCTGCCATTACAGCGCATATAGGGCTAATCAACCAACTCTGCCCTCACAGGTACCCATTTAACCCCTGGGTGGAGAGAAGCAATTATGGTTAAGTGTCTTGCTCAAGGACACAAGTGTCACGGCCGGGATTCGAACCCACATTCTGCTGCTAACACCAGAACTTGAGTCCGGTAAGCTAGACCGCTCGGCCTCGACACTCCACTAGTTGAACAACAATGTAAAACTAACCGTCCCACCTTCTCAAAGGAGTTACATTTGTGTATCAATGGTGCCCTGTGGAAGAGAAACATACTCGCTCTGCGGCCCCCTTTGTTTTTTCAGGTTTTGCCCAAATCCTAAAAATGTTTAATTGTCCATCAATACTTTAACACAATTTTATCACAACTATTATGATCTTCAATCTGGATTCCAATTTATTTCCCCATCAACAGCCATTTTTTCCAACCGAGGTATTGAGCATGGAGTTTGATATCGCCGCTGGGTTGCTTAACAGCACTCCTGTCGCCTTAGTCAACCTAGAACAACGCAACAACTCCAGTAGCGACCAGCAGGCTTCTTGGAGTACTACGCGTACCGTAACCACAACGAAGACCTACGAATGGCACTGGGAGAATACCACCGCGGTCAGCGTTGAGACGACGTTTTCCACGGGCGTGCCATTTCTCAGCAAGGGGGAGATCAAATTAGGGGTGACAAATACCTTCGCCATCGGTGAAAACAAAGGTAGCTCAAATACGCAGTCTGACGAATGGAACTTCAACCTGCCAGCAACGGTCAAGGCAAAAACCAGACTTCGTGTACAGGTTAACATCCAACAAGGTAAGATTGATGTGCCTTTCTCTGCAATCCTGAGGAAGGGTAACAGAACATGGAAGGAGATTGGTACCTTTAAGGGAACCCAGAGCTACAATCTGCAGGTGGATTACAACGAGACACCATTGTAAATAACCAAGTCCATGGCCAATGATATAAAGATCTGTAGTAGTGATTTGAATGTTGAGGTGAATAGGTTGATACTTAACGCTTTAAACGTATTTACGAACAATAATAATTAATAATAATATCGAAAATTTTAAACGGTATATGTACGCATGGGGCGCAATATACAAAACAACTCAATCAAAATAACACAAACTTAATTGTTATTACGGTAACTATTCTGGCAAAATAAGCGCTGTGTGATCACATGGTGGATTTGAAAGAGACACCTCTATAAACCTGGTTAATTGAACCTGGTTAATTGAGCCTGGTTAATTGAATCCATGGGTGTAAATCCTGGAATGGGGGGGGGGGGGTCAGTGGAGATGACTATACAGGTAGATTAGACAAGACAGATCACCTGTGAACAATTGCCCATATTCAATTGTAAAACAAGTCCAATAATAATGGTAAGACTGAATTTGCATTGCTTTATTAATAAGATTAAGGAATGATTGATATTATAGCCTAAGGATCGAGGTAGTGGTAGTGACTAACATGATATAAGTGATTATATTATTATCATTGTCCTTATTAATTCATAAATGCCGAAATCTGAATTAACAAAACGCCACGCAGGAATGAACCAATCAGAGTGTAGAAGTTTGTATCACGTGTCGCGAACTTATGGGCCAAGATGGAATATCATCCGTCCTCAAACGTTGGATTTGTCAGATTCTTTCTGGCTCTTTTTCAATACAAACGGCACTAGATATTGACATTTTGAAAGAAATCGAGATGGGCATTTATGAATGGGAATAAAAGTTCGACACTTGGTCTTTTCCCGCAGGATAAAGACCGCGCGAGACGAACTGTTATTCCCTTATTAATATCAGAAATCTATTAGACATAAATACCCTGTAAAAATTGCAGTGTTAAAATAACAGATTGTGCAGTGTTTAGAAATTTACATAAAATGTTACCTGATTAGTTTAGAAAAATAGTAATCTGTAATGATGTTTCTAAAAATAGTAATATTTTGTACTATTAAAATATTGATAAGGACAAACAGGTAAGTTTTTTTTATAAATATAATAAGCCAATCAGAGAACACACAAATTGTTCCCTGCAAATAAAATCTGGCCACGGTCTTAAAACAATACCAGTGGTGTATTTTTCCATGGTGCTAATAGTAATATTGGTCGAGTTGCCCAATGTACATGCACTAATACACCACACAGTGTCGTTTTAAACACCGTTTTTGAAGTGTAATGATGTTGTACTGCGACGAAAAAATGCTTTATATTTCGCATTTATTCTATATATATTTTTTTTTGTACAAGCTAGGTCTCATGCCAAAATTATTACAAAATTTATACGATTTGCCACCTCCAAATAGATACTTACTTTATTTAGAGTTATGAAAGAGTTAATAAAAAATCAAAATGTTAAATCAACTTTAGTCTCATTTCACCCACGGGACATAAATACAATGGCTACATTATTATTGGTTAATATGTGTGATCAATAATCCACAATTATTTTATAATTATCATACCATCGTCAATGATATGCACATATAAAATAAACATAAAAATCAAGTTAAACAGGATCAAAAATATTCGGTATAGGCCCAAAAATAAACCAAACTTCTTTCACCAGAAATATTTCAAATACCTGCAACTATTTCCGTTTTACATGCCCCATCCAGCTGCAGGCCAAAATGTGGGGGAAAACATTTGACTAAAATCCATCATGTGAACACTGGGAAAGGAAGCGGGAAAGAAGTCACAACGGCGAGTCCCCTCCTCCTCCCCCATCAACCCCCTCCCCCATCAACCCCCTCCCCACCCCATAAACCCCTCCCCACCCCATCAACCCCACTCCATCAACCCCTTCCCCTCCCCCATCAATTCACCGTAAATGAAATCCGTTCTGAGAATACATGGTTGATTAGAGCATGGAGGGGTTTTCTTCCTCCATGATTAGAGTTAACAAACAGTCTATCAGCAGTTTTTGGTTTAAGGTTATGTTTCTGCGTGCATGTGTCAGCATATAGAGGGGTTAATGATAACTATTGGTTTCACTAAGACTTTCCCAAGTCTACTCTTATCAAGAATCTTCAGCACCGGGGACGAGACGGTGATCCCAATTGATTCTATTCGACAGACTTCGGGGATGTTGTTAGACAAGATAATCAAACAAAGAGTGGAAAGTATGAACATGAAATAAAGAAATGAAGTGAGAATAATGGAGGTAGGAAAGCCTCCTTCCACCATGGTTTAATAAACTGTAAGCATCTAAGGCTAATTCTGTTTTATATATATATATATATATATATATATATATATATATATATATATATATATATATATATATATATATATATATATATATATATATATATATATATATATATATATATATATATATATATATATATATATATATATATATATATATATATATATATATATATATATATTAATTATTGGGGTGGATCTAATGACGGGTTGATGCTATCTATTTTACACCCGCAATAACTGGGGTCAAATAACATCAGTGGTGTCAAAATTACTCTTCCACTGTATTCATATTTGGTGAGTTTGCAGTTGGGGTGTAGTTTGTGGCAGTAATTGCAGTTCAGTAATGGTAAAAGAGGAGTGGCAGCGAGGGAGGGGAGGGGAGGAGGAACATGTCACTCAATTGAACCACGACACGAAGAGTCATGCATGCTTAAGATAAAGGAAATGACTCGGCAAGGAGGCGATAGATTGATTGCTTATAGTCCCCTCAATTATGTCTTAGTAATATCCGGTCGACATGAAGTTTTGCACATGATAGCTTTGAGAGGATATTGATAACATTAAGATGGGATTACTTCTAAACACCCGATAATCCGTATTAGCAAAGGTCCTTTGGGTAAGTCATCACAGTAAAGCATGGCAGCTTTCGATCTAAACTGTTAAATAGGTTGGGATTTTCACAGCTACGTTTTAGCAATAAAAATATTACATATAGGTCTGCCATCTACGTCGACTTCAGTGAAGCTATAGGACACTATTTAGTTGCCCAACTACCGAATTTATTATCATAATATTATTATCATAATATTTTCCAGGCGAAATTTATCTGGGGGCTATTATTTCTAAAAATTGGTTGCCGCCCCTACCTTGATAAATATCAGATTACGCACCTGCATAAAAGTGCGTGAACCTGTTGAGTCAAGGTCAAAAACTGTATAAAACCCCTGATAAATCTTCACAAATAATTAATCTCATACAAATGTGGCTTAACGATTTATCGCCCGTGTTTTTCGCTATTTTCACGGCAACTTTCCCTGTTTTAACGGACATTTTATTTTTCATCGGAACATTGCTATTTTTCTTGAGTAAGGAAACAAGAATGCCGCTAATTCATTTCTTAAAATAATCATGAGAAACATGGTTTTACAGTGAATATGTACCGAAATGAATTTATGGCGAGTACCGTCATAAATTCATTTTGGTATGTACTTTTTCCTGTTAAAGCAACCTTCTGACAGCTAGCTATTTGGTTAAATATCTCATTTGGCGAAGTATTTGTTTTCCTTTCTAAAAGAAAATTAACAACGTTCCAATGAAAACAAAAAAAATCTGGAAATTGCTGGCACGAGTGATGCATCTTTGATTCAGCCGAGACTTCCATAGGTCACTTTCTATACATATTTCATGATCTTTATTAAGTATGGAAGCATTACCAATGGATTCCTCTGAGACATAAGGCTACTTACTGTATACGCTAAACGTTGCAGCAGCCGTCCAGTGAGATGGACCGTTGTTTTATGCTGTCACCTGGCTGTGGAATCCCCAACGGCCAGAATTAAGACCACAGTGGCTTATGGGGTAGGTGCGAAGGGCTGGTGGCAGTGACTGAATCGTGGGTGGGGAGAATAGAACCAGGAAAAAAGGGGAAGGGATACAATGAAACAAATAAGCACATTGTTGTTATACCGGTATAGCGGAACTGATGAGGCACACGAAATGCTTCATGGGCAAACAAATAGTACTGTGAAAATACGGAAAATATGAGATTTCGGATTTGGGAACTGCCCCTGGGAAGGATGAAGTACCTTCAGAAGTGTGTTTGTTTGTTTGTTTTATTTCCATCCATGCAATAACATACTGGTAAGGACAGTTAAGGCCGAGTAAAAAAAAAACATGTTTAGCGTCCGGGTTTCTGAAAAAAAGGAAGCGGGAGGGGCTTTTTATTTTTTATTTTTTATTTTCAAGATGGCCGCCATTCTTTTTTAAATTTCGAACAACCATTGGTTTTTTCACTGTTCAAACACACAATAATGTTGGACAAGACAGTGGTTTTATTAAATAGTTTGTTCAGTATTAAAAACCATGTAGCTCACTTTCACAAGAATAAATTTAAAGTTGGAAAATAAAAATGCATTGAACTTGAGGTTCCATCCCGTGTTCTGTAGTGCTTTCTTTAAAAATTCCAAACATTTGACAAGTGTTAACAACACATCGGCAGCCGATCATGTAGCTAGCTGTCTACGTATGTACATGTGGTTGTGAGAAACACGTCATTCATGGAACATTAGACTTGAAATCAAGTCGATAATTAGCCAAGTTTAGTTGCCGCTATAGCTTCAACAGCGTTCCGCGCTGGTATATACAGCGGCGCCTACAGACAAAACACGACTGTCTAACGACTTGTCCCCGAGTCTAATGGAACGGGCGCGTGCGCACTCTTGCATGAGCGCATACCGTCTGTTCCCTGACTTGGCAACGACGATAAAATGTACGTATCCGGTCCGGGAAACCAGACTAACGTTAGTAGCAGTACCATAGCTCCATGGTAGTACACAAGGATGGCTTGGCCACGCACGGCGGGAAATAAACCCGAAACACACGGATGGGGCCATGCAAAAACGTACGTACTTGGACTGGAGATTGCACAATTGCACGGTCGACTGGACCGACAGAATCTATAAATTAGAAGTTCTGACTTGCAAGTATTTTATTTTCCGATGGATCGGTTGACATTTTACGTTTTTTTAATCTCATTTTGAATTGGTAAAACTTTTTTTAAAAATCCATGCGGCCCCCAAAAAGGAAGCGGGCGGGGACGCTAAACATGTTTTTTTTTACTTCGCCTAATTTATACAAATGTAAGCTGTAGGCAAGCTTCAAAACGCTGTATTTATCTGTATTTATTTGATTTATTCAGTTAGTTTAATTGTTAAATCTTCGGACATTAATTAGAAAAACAACCTGAGGGCAGACTATCCTCTTAGGCCAAAAATACAAGTCTCCGGCTTCAAAATCGGTGCGGTCATGCGATTTTCTTTTTTTTTCTTTGTAATTGTTTTTTCCAACAGGGAAATATATGATACGCGAGGACCAAATTTCCCATATACAAAGTATAGTGGCTAAGAGAGACCTCACAAATCAGGCAAATGTTCATACCCCTATGTGAAAAGGTCGTTTAAAGCACAGCACGGCAGAATTCCAATCAATCCAGCAATTTTGGCTGCAATTGGACATCGTTTCATAGCAAAGAAAAAACAATTATAAATGCCGACACGCGGGTCTGAGGCGATGCGCACGGAGACCAGAAACCGGATACTTTTTTTTTGGCCTTAAGCTTAAATTTTAATTTTGAGCACACACTGCATCATAATCATCATCATAATAATAATAATAATAATAATAATAATAATAATAATAATAATAATAATAATAATAATAATAATAATAATAATAATAATAATAATAATAATAATAATAATAATAATAATAGGACTTATATAGCGCACGTATCCACCAACTAAGAGGTGCTCAAGGCGCATTATATCATTACCCCCGCTCATAAGGCTCATAAATCATTCCTGAAACCATCTCAGCTCCCTGGGGAATATACAGCTCAATTGCTGCCATTACAGCGCATATAGGGCTAATCAACCAACTCTGCCCTCACAGGTACCCATTTAACCTCTGGGTGGAGAAAAGCAATTATGGTTAAGTGTCTTGCTCAAGGACACAAGTGTCACGGCCGGGATTCGAACCCACATTCTGCTGCTAACACCAGAACTTGAATCCGGTAAGCTAGACCGCTCGGCCACGACACTCCACGTAGAGTAATAAACTAACATCAGGTGCCGGATACTGAAAGTTAAATCAATTGGGGCAAGGCATGTTCAAAGATAATCTAAGTCTGACAAACTACAATCAATATTTTTACGGTTCTGTAGGGCTGTGGCACTATCGATGTTATGCAGTGTCGTGGCACTCTATTTTGTGGCATTCTAATTAAATATTTAATTATCAAATACACCATGAAATCTCCCAAAACACAGTCATTTGCATAGTTTACTCCATGCGCGTCACCAGGATCAAATTAGGTTTTTTTTTAAATTGAGGCACACCCGTACACAAGGTGCATATAGGCATTGTGTTCAGTGGCGAAGCACCCCCCCCCCCCAAAGGTTAGCGATTCAAGTTATTTGGTGACCCACAATTTAGTTCAGAGTAAAGAAGGATTTACATTATTATTACAAATAATGATGTAAAAAGAAAATACCAGCAATCACCGCCCCAAAATACATTTCGTCCAAAAAGGGGTTCGTTCGCCCTGGAACTCCCTCATGACCCACATGTGCCCTCTAACATATACTTTCGTTCTATCAATAAATACAAAATCTTCAGTATGAAAGAAGTTACCAAAAGTCCATTTGAAATATTGAACCAATGATTCAGCAAAAATGATAATTATGAAACAACACGCTCACTATAGCATGAGTGTGCCTCAGAACGACAAGATTGTGCAAGACTGGTAATTGTCAGGATTTAGTAGACGCTGATAAATTTCACAGTGAATGTTCACTTCAAATTTGCAGTTTTATATGGTTTAATGCATTTATTCAGAGTGAAAGTATGGACCGACAATTTGATTTAATTATACGTCATGAAGACATCAAGTTGTTGGAGAGTTATGTGGTCACTTGGTCACTATCTTTATCCAATCACGGATCCTCTACTCACACACACACACACACACACACACACCCCAGGCTCTATGGTGTTAAAGATAACTTCTCATTGGTAGAACGTCTTGCTTCTCATTTGCATTTTAGAAGCATGTTGTCCAATAAGAGAGGGCGTTGTATCGGTGTTGGGGCGCACGATACTATCGCAGATAAATCGAACATGTAAAGTGCGACGACTCCAGGATGAGACTGAGATTTACTGGACCCTCAAAGGCACACCAAAAACCACTCAATGCTCAAGAGTCACGGGTCTCGGGTCATTGCTAAATGCCTTGTAGCTGGTTTTATTACTGGGGAAATTTGTAGACGTGCGAGTCAGCTGGACAAATTATTGGGTTGCACTTCGATGCTTGGAGGACACGCTTGTTCTGCAGGGCCGTGGCACTCTCTATTGGCCCTTCTTTTCATCCTTGGAATTAAATTAAATATTTAAATATATTTAAATATCCAACACACCATGAAATCCCCACAAGACAGTCCTACATGCAATTTACACCATGCGCGTCACCAGGATAATTTGGGGGGCTTAATTTTTAATTTTTGTAATTGTGGTGTAGGGTTCGGAGTATTGTTACAAATATGTAAAAGAAAAAGAAAGAAAAAGAAAAAAGAACGGCAGTTTTTGCCACTTCATGCCCCCAAAAATACATTTGGTCCCAAAAGGAGGTTCGTACACACCCGAACTCTCTTATGATCCACATGCGCCCTCTAATCATTTTTTTCCTATCAACAAATACAAAATTTTCTGTATGAAAAAAAGTTACCAAAAATAACTTTTGGTAACCATTTGAACTGTTGAACCAATGATTCATCAAAAATGATAATTATGAAACAACACGCTCACTATAGCATGAGGATTAAAATACGGTCTCAAGTGTGCCCCAGAACGACAAGATTGTGCAAGACTGGTAATTGTCAGGATTTAGTACACGCTCATAAGTTTCACAGTGAAGTTTCACTTCAAATTTGCAGTTTTATATGGTTTAATGCATTTATTCAGAGTGAAAGTATATGGACCGACAATTTGATTTAATTATACGTCATGAAGACATCAAGTTGTTGGAGAGTAATATATGTGGTCACTTGGTCACTATCTTTATCCAATCACGGATCCTCTACTCACACACACACACACACACACACACACACACACGCAGGCTCTATGGTGTTAAAGATAACTTCTCATTGGTAGAACGTCTTGCTTCTCATTAGCATTTTAGAAGCATGTTGTCCAATAAGAGAGGGCGTTGTATCGGTGTTGGGGCGCACGATACTATAGCAGACGATAAATCGAACATGTAAAGTGCGACGACTCCAGGATGAGACTGAGATTTACTGGACCCTCAAAGGCACACTAAAAACCACTCAATGCTCAAGAGTCACGGGTCTCGGGTCATTGCTAAATGCCTTGTAGCTGGTTTTATTACTGGGGAAATTTCTATTTAAATGTAGAAGTGCAAGCCAGCTGGACAAATTATTGGGCTGCACTTCGATGCTTGGAGGTCACGCTTGCAATTTGCTGGTGCAATATCGTAAACGCATGGCTCGATTGGAACTATCTTGTAGTAGCATTTATTAGCAGGGCAACACTGAGACGGAGGTAGGCTCAGATTGTATGTACTCTACAAATAACAACAACATCTCTTATGTGACTATCTTCCTCTCAGAAGCATCGATAGGTTATTGAATTAATCTATTCAAGGGAGACATTGTTGATAGGAATATAACAACATCAACCGTAATCTACACCTCGCATAGTGGTGACAATTATCTATCAAAGACAAGATCTACAAATAAATCATTGAATCGCAAGAGGAAAAAACACAGACGTTTGACGGAGATTCACATTGATGTCCGTTTGTGTAGAAATATCTTGGACATTAAGAAGAATATCAAAGGCAATCTACGGAAACTGAAACCCCTTGGATTGAGCATCCAATTTTATTTCGATCTTTTTTTCAGCTACGGTAGAACCTCTTTCCTTCTTATGTAAATCGGCTGAGTTCACGACGTAGACACGACAATTTTTTGGATCGTATACATACCTTCCTTCAGACGTTAAAATTACACCTGTCGCATAAAATCACTGAATTATTCGAGGAGAGATGGACCCAACCAGTATGGTGTCCGTAAACGACTACGATAGCTCCGTCCATCAGGCTGTTTTATCCGATACTCTGCATCAGCAAGCGGCCAGAAATTTCTCTGTGTCACACTTATTGAACTTGGAACACGTGGACTTTTCTGATGCGTCTTCCCTGGGTGACGCGACCGGGCACAACGGAGCGTTGGACGGCGGGGATGATGCTTCGTCCAGCTGTTATGAAGGTGATTATAGATTTATTGTATTTTAACCACCAACATGTCCCACATTTCTAGGTCACTGGAATACTTTGAAGGTCACTACTTTTAACTAGGCCTATATTTCAGCTAATTAAAGGTCATGTTAGGACTACAATGAGATAAGAAGACAATAAATGAGAAGTAGACCTTGTTATTTAATTGATAGATCATTTAGACGTTTTTGAACATTTGGTCAACTTTGAAATAAACGATTAAAACATGTTACTTTTCAGGATCACTCACGGTACTGCAGGATTTCGTAAAAAATTATAACGAATTCGAAGACACTCTTAAAATCATACAAATATTATGCCTGAATGTGTACTGAACTATTTGTATTTTAGTACAGGTCATGTTTTAAAGCTGAGGTTGACTTTGAAAAAGCTATTTAAAAAAAAGGTGAACACTCATTTTGCAGTAGTGCAGGCTTGCATTCGAACGGAGCGGGCGTGGAAGTAGCGGTACCGACGAGTCAGTGGTCGACAGAGTGCCGGCATGATGTATGCGTGGACTAAGCTTATTTTACGATGAGAGTACATCTTCACGGGCCTAGGCTAGTATTCAGCATAATTTCTTGATTCGAACGTTTAATAAGTGGAACGTTTTAACACAACTTATTTTTAGTCATTGTGATAATGTTGAATCCAGTGAGCTATTGAATCCATGCAGTACCGGTAGTCTTTTTTTCAACTTTTGATTTCTGAACGATTACCGTGTTATTAGACAATCTAAGTAAATATATATCAAGGTTGTGTTAAAGGTAAAGTTTAGAATTAAACAAATTAAAAATAATATTCGAATTGTAATATGAAACTGATGAGGGTATCAACCTTCTCTCGAAATAATATCTTTTATTTGAGGTGCTGATGCTTTTAAATCACTTCCAGTTCGAATTGAGGAAAGGGTACTTTTTCCAAAATTTCACATGAATTCAAAAATTCTGAATGCATTTTCACTATTATTGTTTCATTATTAAAACCCTCATATTCTCAAACCCATTCGTTTTAATAGGGTTTTGAGGGATGAAACTATACAAGGGTTTTAAACGACACACCATAATAAACTTTCAGAGGTTGTTTCCTTAATTTATCCTTGGATTCATAGAGAGTACCGGTACGCATACATATAGAGGTAGTTTTGTTCACATTACCAATGTTGTACCTTCCCTTCAATGTATATCTTGAATCAAAGAGAGTAAGCATACTCAGATAAGCAGTATTGAAAACATTACCAGTGTTGTACCTTCCCTTCAATGTGTATCTTGATTCAAAGAGAGTAAGCATACTCATAGAAGCAGTTTTGCCGACATTACCAATGCTGTACCTTCCCTTCAATGTATATCTTGATTCAAAGAGAGTAAGCATACTCATAGAAGCAGTTTTGCCGACATTACCAATGCTGTACCTTCCCTTCAATGTATATCTTGATTCAAAGAGAGTAAGCATACTCATAGAAGCAGTTTTGCCGACATTACCAATGCTGTACCTTCCCTTCAATGTGTATCTTGATTCAAAGAGTAAGCATACTCATAGAAGCAGTTTTGCCGACATTACCAATGCTGTACCTTCCCTTCAATGTATATCTTGATTCAAAGAGAGTAAGCATACTCATAGAAGCAGTTTGGCCGACATTACCAATGTTGTACCTTCCCTTCAATGTATATCTTGATTCAAAGAGAGTAAGCATACTCATAGAAGCAGTTTGGCCGACATTACCAATGTTGTACCTTCCCTTCAATGTATATCTTGATTCAAAGAGACGGTAAGCATACTCATAGAAGCAGTTTGGCCGACATTACCAATGCTGTACCTTCCCTTTAAGTACTTAAATCTGAATATTCGAAATTAATATGTAATATGTTTTCAAGTTGTATATTGTGGTTCATACAAATAAATCTTTCAGCCAAGTATGTTTTTGTTTTCAAACTAAAGGAGAAACATGTTTTATTGTTTTCATTTCAAGAAGATAAATACCATGAATAATGCAGACATGGATTTGGATTGAAACAAAACATATTGGTGTATTATTGCGTGGTTTTAGAGTGGTCTTGCTCTTAAGTGGGGTCCTGGTTTTTGTTTGATTGTGAAAATAAAACCAGAACGGAAGAATTATGTTCGTGGCTTAAGTGCATTGACCTTCACGTGAGGACACTCAGTCACTCAGTGGTCACATCAGTTGATACAAACCTTATGGCGTGTTGAAGAAAGGATCTGTAAGTTGGACAAATATAAAACGTACATGTATATGTATATTTACTATCTATCACTTGGTTACAATGAAAATGGTGGAAAAATGTAGTAGTGGGCCTACAAATTTAAGGCAGCAGATATTTTTCCTTTTAACATAGGCCTATATAAGATATTATTTCTAAATGTACCATTTTCTTTCAGAAAATCATTTAGGCCTATAGTTAAAGAGATCAAGAAGTTGTAAAAGTTTGGAGTCCTTTTTTTATACCGATCCTACAGACAATTATTATGCAGCGGCCATCTTGTGTTTCTTCCATTACAAATTAATGACACCATACCGAGGCTGGAAAGGAAAATAGTCTGGTCCCTTTAATGTAACCAGCACTATAATTGTTATTAGATTCAGGGAGTCGGACAAAATGGTCGCAGCGTGATATTAACCGGTCTTTAACAGGATCTTTGTCAACTGCAGAATGACCTAATAAACTACTTAATGATTTTATTTTCCCAATCCTTTGGTCGAATTATACCATTGCCATGGATACTAAACGTCACTTTGTGATTCGCGAGGCGTCTGCTTGACGCTCAGTCTGTCCATATTCGCTATGTCTGGTTAATGTCACATAAGATACGCTTGTATTTGGCTTGGTCCTTTCTCTATGGTAATAATGTGAAAGAACAATACAACAAGTATATTGTAGCCTTAATAATAATAATAATAATAATGAACATTTGTAATGCGCCGGTATCCGTCAAAAGAGACGCTCATGGCGCAGTGACACATCAGTGTAAACAATAAAACAAAATACATGGTAAAAACAATGCAATAAATCATACAACACTGCAATCATAAATATACGCCAAGACATCCCACAAATAACCAAGACAAGATTAGGCTTACAAAAATTCAAAAACATATTTATATCAATCTGTAACAATGACTACTAAAGGGAATGTATAACATTAGTAATTGGTAATCTACATTCATTTCAACCCTCTAATTATCAAGAAATATATCATAAAACTAACATGTAAAAGTTTCGTCATAAAAAGTGCTAAGATTTTTGAGAAAGCGACGAAAAACTGTTACATGTTTTTATGTAAACTGGAGGTCAGCTTTTTGAAATTTGACAATTCCTCTTTTCTGTAAGATGAAAGCACATCAGACGGAATAATTTCTTGGGATGATTGATACTTGATATATTACACCAAAATAATAAGCTTTTAAATAATAATTTGGTAATTACTACCGGTATTTGTACATTTCTTTTAAAGTTGGCTGACTAAACTATTGAATATGCGATTGCGATTTAACTGATTTTTACTGAGATATAAATGTTTCCAGAACGACCATAAAAATATACCTAATTCCTATACAGGAAAACGCAGTTGGATTGTGTACTAATGGTACTGAACTTGAATATCTCACGGTACGTAATGATGACAACAAGTCCGAATGCATGTTTACCACAACAACATAACAAGATGAAACTTTCACTGGTTGGTTGTTCAATGTATATCTTGATTCAAAGAGAGTAAGCATACTCATAGAAGCAGTTTGGCCAACATTACCAATGCTGTACCTTCCCTTCAATGTATATCTTGATTCAAAGAGAGTAAGCATACTCATAGAAGCAGTTATGCCAACATTACCAATGTTGTACCTTCCCTTCAATGTATATCATGATTCAAAGAGAGTATAAAAGCATACTCATAGAAGCAGTTCAGCCAACATTACCAATGTTGTACCTTCCCTTCAATGTATATCTTGATTCAAAGAGAGTAAGCATACTCATAGAAGCAGTTATGCCAACATTACCAATGTTGTACCTTCCCTTCAATGTATATCTTGATTCAAAGAGAGTAAGCATACTCATAGAAGCAGTGTTGCCAACATTACCAATGTTGTACCTTCCCTTCAATGTATATCTTGATTCAAAGAGAGTAAGCATACTCATAGAAGCAGTTATGCCAACATTACCGGTACCAATGTTGTACCTTCCCTTCAATGTATATCTTGATTCAAAGAGAGTAAGCAATACTCATAGAAGCAGTTTGGCCAACATTACCAATGTTGTACCTTCCCTCCAATGTATATCTTGATTCAAAGAGAGTAAGCATACTCATAGAAGCAGTGTTGCCAACATTACCAATGTTGTACCTTCCCTTCAATGTATATCTTGATTCAAAGAGAGTAAGCATACTCATAGAAGCAGTGTTGCCAACATTACCAATGTTGTACCTTCCCTTCAATGTATATCTTGATTCAAAGCATACTCATAGAAGCAGTTATGCCAACATTACCAATGTTGTACCTTCCCTTCAATGTATATCTTGATTCAAAGAGAGTAAGCATACTCATAGAAGCAGTTATGCCAACATTACCAATGTTGTACCTTCCTTTCAATGTATATCTTGATTCAAAGAGAGTAAGCATACTCATAGAAGCAGTTATGCCAACATTACCAATGTTGTACCTTCCTCAATGTATATCTTGATTCAAAGAGAGTAAGCATACTCATAGAAGCAGTGTTGCCAACATTACCAATGTTGTACCTTCCTTCAATGTATATCTTGATTCAAAGAGAAGCATACTCATAGAAGCAGTGTTGCCAACATTACCAATGTTGTACCTTCCCTCCAATGTATATCTTGATTCAAAGAGAGTAAGCATACTCATAGAAGCAGTGTTGCCAACATTACCAATGTTGTACCTTCCCTCCAATGTATATCTTGATTCAAAGAGAGTAAGCATACTCATAGAAGCAGTTATGCCAACATTACCAATGTTGTACCTTCCCTTCAATGTATATCTTGATTCAAAGAGAGTAAGCATACTCATAGAAGCAGTTATGCCAACATTACCAATGTTGTACCTTCCCTTCAATGTATATCTTGATTCAAAGAGAGTAAGCAATACTCATAGAAGCAGTGTTGCCAACATTACCAATGTTGTACCTTCCCTCCAATGTATATCTTGATTCAAAGAGAGTAAGCATACTCATAGAAGCAGTTATGCCAACATTACCAATGCTTGTACCTTCCCTCCAATGTATATCTTGATTCAAAGAGAGTAAGCATACTCATAGAAGCAGTTATGCCAACATTACCAATGTTGTACCTTCCCTCCAATGTATATCTTGATTCAAAGAGAGTAAGCAATACTCATAGAAGCAGTTTGGCCAACATTACCAATGTTGTACCTTCCCTCCAATGTATATCTTAATTCAAAGAGAGTAAGCATACTCATAGAAGCAGTTATGCCAATTACATTACCAATGTTGTACCTTCCCTCCAATGTATATCTTGATTCAAAGAGAGTAAGCATACTCATAGAAGCAGTTATGCCAACATTACCAATGGTGTACCTTCCCTTCAATGTATATCTTGATTCACAGAGAGTAAGCATATACTCATAGAAGCAATTATGCCAACATTACCAATGTTGTACCTTCCCTTCAATGTATATCTTGATTCAAAGAGAGTAAGCATACTCATAGAAGCAGTTATGCCAACATTACCAATGCTGTACCTTCCCTTCAATGTATATCTTGATTCAAAGAGAGTAAGCATAATCATAGAAGCAGTTATGCCAACATTACCAATGGTGTATTTAAAATATTGTATTACACAATTACAAGTTTCAGCTGTTTCCAACAATTGTATTTCAAGATACAACCTTATGCTAATAAGTTCTCGTTTTTATTATTTCCCTCATTCAAGCCCCGATAAATTATCACAGATTTACAGGACAGGAAACTTATGTGATGTAAAGTTGATGATGGTGTCAAACATCCTTTGGAATATTTCTGTCTGAGATGCTATCGTTTTAGTAAAATTAATCAAAATTGTACTAATTTCCCCAAAAATTGTTCGACTCCCCAAGACAAAAAGGCCATGATTGAATGTAAGAAATCTGAAAACATGTTCACTCCTAAACGACACAATATAGATAAGCTGAAACGTTCACATGTTATTATTGAGTTATTTCGGGTACATCATGTAATATTCTCTTCTTGGAAGAAGTGATGGATCTGAGAAGAGCTGGTTGGTTTGTTCTCAACGCTTCGACTAGTGTGCTCTAGCCGTCGCCAGGAGACTTCCAAGAAGAGATTATTACATGGTGTACCCGAAATAACTCAATAATATCTATCTCCACCATGCAAAGCCTCAAATCCTCCATCAAATCCTCTGTTCACACGTTGGTTTGTATATATATAGACCTATATGTTAATAAAGTACCGGTATGGATGTACATGTACATGCCTTTTACCAGAAGTCTGTACTGTCCTTAATTCATATAGCTTATGGCTAGTTTGCCTTGAGTATTAATTACCGACGTTAAGACAACGGTCACACATGCTAACATACCTAGAATAATTCAAATCCAACCATCAAAGAAATTGTTAACGAGGAATTCAGAAGTAATTCACGCTTGAGTAATCTTTCCTGACGTAGCGAGCGTCTCTCCCCAGCAGTTCAAGGGTATATATACAGTATAGGCGTCTTAGAAAATAACTTGCAGAATAGACCTTTATAATGATGAAGCCATGTTGTTTTTCTTCTTCCATTTAAATCAATGTAACCAAACCGAGGCTGGAAGGAAAAATAGTCTGGCACCTTTTTATGAAATGAGAATTAGAACTGTCATTGTCATTGTGTACGTAGGGAATCGGACAAAGATGGCCGCAGTGTAAGGTCTATTGACTAAGGTGACCGACACTTGATTTTTATACCTATTGCTTGTTTTCAGTTTGGTTAAGTTTACCCATATACTTGGCATAGGCCAACATTATAATTAGGAACTAACAATAGGTTTGTTAACAATGGGTACACTGCACAAACCATGGTGTTAAATCTACACCATTGGTGTTTATATTGGGCAACTTGACCAATAAAAAAACAATGACAGAATAAAGGTAACAAATAGCACTCTTGCTAATCAAGTCTAACTCCGGCCAATTTATAGCAGCATTTTAACAAATTGTATTAATGATAGGCCAAATAAATGTTACCAAATTACAAGAAGGCCGTATAAATCGTTAAGTGGATGATAAAAAACCTCGGAAAGTTCGTCTAATCTCACAGTGCAAATATCTAGTGTTGTTTTTTAGGTGTAGGAGGATATCCTGTGCTGCTCGTGTGAGATTATTTCGTCAACGGCAGTTAAAAGCGGCAGGTTCAGACTCAAACAGTCTTCGGCAACTCAAACCCCATAGGTGCTCCAATCTCTTCACATTGGAACTGTTCCTAGTTCCAATCATCCTAACTATCAAATATTTCAAATCACATCCAAAATTAACCATTCCTGAGAATGTCTTAGACAAACCATGCCATCTTGTCGAGGCGGTGGATTAGTTGTGTCGCTTGTCGGTCTTCTAGAAAGCCGATCTTGGATCAATGCGGGTCGCCGTAGATTTGAGAAGATTAACCCATTGGTCGATGCGAATCAGACATCTGGTAAAGTCATAAAGGAGGAACTATGAAGTGAAAATGGCTCTTGCGTTATTCATTTGTGTGTAAGATTGAACACGTAATTCAGAAGAAAAACACTTGATGATGAATTTTCAGCTTGGAGATTGTGCGTTGATATAGATAGAACTTCAACGATATTATGAAATGAAATTGTTGTGAATGAAAAATGAATTGCAACTTAATTATTGAAAGTGTAAACAAAATTATTAAAAAATATAACTTCCATTGCAATATTGATAAGGTTACAAGGTTGAAGGCTGTGACGATTTATTGTGTCACCCTTGAAAATATGTTCTTTTATTCTTTTGTTGATATTTTACTTTTATTATCACGATCAAAGAAAAAAATGATAAGGATCTTTGTATTATTTGTTTGCTGTGTGCAGTCCTCTTTGTCACATTTACCTCGTGTCTTACAGACAAAACAAGTTTAACACATATAGATTTTTAAAAAGTACATTACAAACGAAGGACGAGCCAAAAATTGCTAAGTAAAAGAGAAAATCAAAACTTAAGACGAATATAAAGTTTATGGCATAAGAAAGTGTGCTTCCTCGATACTGCAGTGTCCTTGCTGTCTTCAGAATAACATTAAAAATTCAGAAAAAAATCACAACCAATAATGATGTCTCCTCTTGCAGTGGGTTCAGAAGAGGGTCTCACACCGGCACAGGTTAAACAGCGGAAAAAACAGCGGAGGAATCGAACCACCTTCAACACCGCCCAGCTAGACGCTCTAGAGAGAATATTTGAGAGGACACATTATCCAGATGCTTTCTTGAGAGAGGAACTAGCCAGGAAAGTGGACCTAAGCGAGGCTAGGGTACAGGTAAGAGAATCAAGACTCGCTTCCATAAGCTAAAATACAAAGAACTGACTATTTTGTAGAAGGGGGTTTGAACTTGTGACCCCTAGATTACCGTACTAGTGCTCTATCAGGGCCTAATTTCACAGAGCCGCTTAGCAGATTAAATTTCTTACCAGAAAAGTTTGCTAAGCGTATTTCTTTGGTTACCAGCCACACTTTCATACAAAATGTATGCATTTTGGCTGGTAGTCTGCTTTATATTGCTTAGCCAAAATATTTGCTTAGCAAACTTCTCTGCTTATAGCAGCTGTATGAAATTGACCCCATATCTAATCATTTTAAATATTAGTGATGTATGAATATTATAGATGTGATAAATAAGGGCCTTGAATGCACAATAAAAACCAGTCTGTGTACTGCAGGGCTAGTGTACGGGCATGGCATACTTTCCTAAACTTGTTGAATTTGAGGGCTTTGAAACAGAAATTATTTCTTTTAATATTTTGAAGCCGCGAATCTACCAACCCGATATTATTGTTCTTCGCAACATACAATGAAACTGAAGTTGGTTTCCATTGGCGTTGATCCTTTTCCCATGGGCAGTATTTCACCCAATTTATCCTTCCTATAACCCAACGCTTATGAAATCAGTACAATCAAATAACAAGTCACGCAGCAAAAAGAAACTAACGCGATGTGTCAGTATGTAACCTTAGAGTTGCACAACACTATTGATGCGTGTCTATTATGATAATATGAGTAGTGCCTATATTATGTATAGACATATCATTCATAAGACCGATCTATGGTGGACACATGCCGGTCCCCAGCTCAGGATATCTAAGAAAAACATAAAGGGCCTGTAAATCCTGGTTCCTCCAAGACTAACCCCCTACACAAGACAATCAGGCACAGTTATAAACCCAACATTTTTATTCATTTCGTTATTTATTATTATTGGGTTTTTGTATGGGGGGGGGGGGATAATCTTTATTTCCATCTTGACAATTTTGTTAATTGAAGTTCTATTTTTTGTGTGCTAAATTTAAAAAAAATATCGCTATATTTTCAAAGAAATTGTACAACTTCTAGCCCCGCCTACTTGTTTGCATATTTATAAAACAACCAAGATATTGGTTCAAATTACAAACATTCTGTGACCAGTGTAATTGGTTGCCAAATAACCATTGTATTTGTCACTTGTTGACCAATCGCTTGGTTAAAATAATAAAATAGTGTTAACCATTTAAATTGGTAGTTTTTTTTAACCAATCTGTTTTTAGAGTGTAGTGTAACCTTATTGGTCAATCATACTGTTTGATTGACAGGCAGACTGGGAGTCATGTATACATTATATGCACCCAATACTTCAATATGACTGAAGTCATGCATCAATGGATATCCAGGGATTGGGGTGGGGAGGTAGTATCCCTAACATTTTGGTCGGAAGACAGCCTATAATAGTAACCACTGGTCTCATGTGTACCGTATAAAATCATGTCTGAAATTTGTACTTTACATTATTTGCAGAATGAATGAAACAAATGTTTACATTTAATTTCTAATTGTTTGTAAACTAACAGGCCTAAGCACTTTGCACGACTTTACAAGTGTTCGTTTGTTCATTCCATGATTCATTCCATGATGGACATCAACACTGACCAGATACGCTATTCAGTTACGACAAGCCAACATTCAACCTGGGTTGACGCAAAAAACAAATGACGGCACGGAAACGTCAAATCAATCTGAATACCAAGATTCAATAGGGCGAAACGATTAAACGTAAAAAATTAATAATTTAACAGACACAAACATTCAATTTTTAATCGAAACTTGCTCACTTTTGACCAAGATTCTGTTCCTAAACAACTCCCTTCATCACTTCAACAAGGTGTCCATTATCAAATAATTTAATATAATCTTGCAACTAACAATATGACAACGAAAGCTTATTGAGTAAATATGGTTGAAAATATTTCTAGGTCAAAGGACAGATTTACAAGTTCTCCAGGGAACTACTTAGCGACGTGTTCTCATTCTGCCTCATATCATACGGCCCTTTTTCATGAATTATTATCTTTCCCCTGAGTGCCTTTGACTTTTTGAGACCAAACCAGGACACCGGAAAAACAAGTTCGGGTTCCTTGGTTCTTGATTTTAATTGGTTCCAGGGCGTGGGGATTATAGATGGATTCCCATCAATGATTTCACCAATTAAGTAGCTATCTCAACCTGAGCTAGCAGCCGTGTTTCAGTGGCCTTTTGACTGCTCTGGCGTGGTGTATGGTCCCGCCTGGAACAATGAGAGCATGGCGGGGTAGATTTTGAAAGAGTCCATGAAAATGTGCGATTTACATAGAGCAATACCAAATGATAGAGCAATCCCTGTAAACAATAAATAACCGAACAGACCGAACAGGTCCTTAGACCAGGCCACGACAAGGGACATTGGTCCAATGGGCGTGTTCCCCCTGCGTCGTAAATGCCCTCCTTATAAGACACCATATTTGACCAATCATTGAACAGTTTTCTTGGCATTTTTGCCGTGTGCCGTGTCTATATTTCATCTTGGTCTAAATACTGGATCCGTTCCTGGACCCTAATGTCTGACCCAAGGGGGAGAACATGCATTTTTGCCGTGTGCCGTGTCTCCATTTCATCTTGGTCTAAACACTGGATCCGTTCCTGGACCCTAACGTCTGACCCAAGGGGGGGAACACGCACCACAAGTAGTGAGAGAATATGGGTTGTGGGGAAAACAATGTTTTAAATATTGTGAACGCGTCTGGTTATCGACAGGCGGGAGACATGCCCCTCAACAAGTTTGTACTTACATCTTCAAGAATGTAAACATCGACTGATGCTTTTCAAATTGATAAGATATATCAAGCTAATGAGCTACACGAAATAATTTCACCCCATCATTTCATTTTAGCTGATAGTTTAATTCACCGATGAAAAACGCAAAAAAAACACGATATATGGGTATATACTTATTCCCAGACAAACATTATTCCCAGACAAAAATATTCACTTGTCGTTGTACTAACAACGTACAAAAGTAAGCAAGAGGTCGTGGGTTCGAATCCCGCCCGAGTCGCCTGTGTAGTTTTTTCACAGACACTTGGAAAGCACTGAGTATACAGTGCTATACAGACGTCGGTGTAGGGCAAAATTAAATCAATTGTTAATCTCCCGACACAAGAATTTCATGTTTTATGAACTGTGGAATTAGCGTACGAATCAGTAGCAATCAGTGTTAAGTGAATATCTTTTATTCAAACATGTTACGTTCGGGTTCCACGAAGACACGAAGCTAATTAAGACTGATAAGCGCATCGTGTTTTGTTTTAAGCATGAGATAAATACATCATTGTGTAAGTCTATTCAGCCACAGAGCGAAGACTTCTTCTTCTCGAGTCCTCCCACCTGACTATTAGTAGTGTTCCCTCCAGTGTTGGGCACATTCGAGGGCAGAAGTGATAAATGTTATACCTGAATGTTATATTGATGTAAATGTTGTAATTGTATATTATAAATAAAACCAGAAGCGCTGATTTTTGAAAAAGAAAAAAATCTTAAGTTTAATATTACTTGGAGCTTTCCTTCAATTATCATATTAGTTATAAAACAACCAGAAATAGGCCTACTACACGAAACTGAATTTACCATTTTGAAATGTCTATCGGGAAAGCTATATGGTTTGTACTGCAACACGGTGTTAACTCCATATTCCTTAACTATATAAATTGTAGGCCTACATCACACAAACAAATCTTACACTAATTAATTTTTTTCTGCAAAATTTATTCTATTAATTCTGATAATTCTACTAATTCTGCTGAACCACATCACTGGTATAGAACTTAACAACCTAGTTTTTGCAATGAAGTCTATATTCGGTAAGAACAACCTTACGTTGATGACTAGCTAGTTTGACCGTCTCAGTGTTAATACAATCATACAGAAAGCCTTCTTCAATGGCTTTACCGATGAATATTCATAAGAATATAAAAATGAAAAGTTTGGTTTATTTTCCAAACCAGATCAAACTATCGTTGAAAATTGCAAACTTAGACCTACGGAGTGAAAATATGAGACAACAAGATGAGTAAACAGTAAATTAAAGATAATTGTTGTATTGGTCTAAGTGTTTGAATTTCGATGCCAAAATATTAAATTTTTTGAGAGATCGTCGAATTTAAGATTGCAAATCTTTCTTTATATCACCTTCAGGTTTGGTTTCAAAATCGACGGGCAAAGTTTCGACGCAATGAGCGCAGTCACCAGGCAGCAAAGACCACGGCCCGCCGTGTCACCGGCAACGTGAACGGCGTGAGCGTGGAGCAACCTGTAGCAGCCCGACCGTGTCCTGTCACTAACCCCGCAGACTTTGCATCCTGGAACCCCACAACGTACAGTCGGCTCGCAGGTACAGTGAGCATGACTCCCGGTAGTACACCAACTCTGATGAACCCGTGTATGGTGGGGACGGACAACTCGGGGGTTGGACTCGGGATCGGACCCAGCTTAGCAAACCTTAGGCTACGAGCACGGGAATACAGTATGCATCAGATACCTTTGATGTGAGCTTCACCTTTTGAAAGTTAACTTATGATATGTTAACATTAAAAAAAAAAAATGAATAAAATCACTGTGTTTCAAGAAGAAGAAAAAACCCAAGTACAAAAGTGAGGTTTTTTCGCGGTAGAAAATTATTTATCAAGCTCTTTGCATCACCATTGCTAGTGATGCAAAAGTGTCAGACTTTTAACGACTGCCTAGCAATCCACAAGATGACACCTATAAGAAAGAAACATGCGGCGGGGATGGTACTGCAGGAAATGTTCCATGGTTGTTCGAACTCGTTAAACACAGACCCCGTGTCAGAGTTCTGACGACTCTACACGGTATAGTCTAGATAAACGGTATAACACTGCGGGCTTACGGACATTAACTTACTCAATCCCAAATCCTGCAAAATCCTCCAAGGGGCACCTTTTGGGGAAAATTCAGCACTGTTGGAAACCGATACTTTCACCTCTTCAAATGGGGCACAATTACTACCTGGCAAGAAGTACAGGCCATAAGTGCTGAATATGAAAGATCAACGAAAATGCATGGTGCATTTTGAAGATAAGGGCATGTTTCCAAAAGTGCACTGATGGATTTTTGAGGATTCAGGAAGGTTCCTAGACAGAATACCTAGGGGGTTAGGGTTAAAGAAGGTTCCTAGCCAGAATACCTATAGAGGGTTAGGGTTAAAAAGGGTTCCTGGCCAGAATACCTAGTGGGTTAAGGTTAATAGGGCAACACTAAGACGGAAGAATGTTCTTGTTATTGTTAAACTCAAATGTATATTATAATAAACCACGAAGGAAGCTGACTAGGTACATGAACACATTTTTGACGTGCTCGTTCCCCACCACCACACAATAATGTATAGGCCCATGATGTTATCATCGATCCAAGCGTGCATGATGAATTAAAAATCCTTTTCCATGAAGAACTATACCATGGGAAAGTCGTCCTTACAGTCAGTAAATGTCATACCTTGCGTGTCACGCCAATAGAAATGTTTGCACATTCACATTCGGTACTTTTCTATTTTTGCGAAGATATTTGTTCTGTTCCTTTTTTATAAACAGAAATGTTGAATTGTAGGCCTAATTATGCATTTTAAAACCTGGAGTCGAATAAATTATTCCAATACAATACGCATATATTTGCATTTCATAGAAATAGCTCTTTGCAAAATCATGAGCCCTCCGTGTTCCCTCCGTCAACCATGTTGAAACCAACGCATTGCCGTAGACATCGCCTCTAGACTGGGGTGTCTGGAATTGCATGGACCGCTTAAAATTTAAAGTTTAAATTCAAGTTGACATTCATATTGCTGAATCTCTACAGTAAATGAAGGGATTCTATGGGAAATTCAGGGAGAATTTTGTTTGCAAAAATAACAATGTAGGCCTATTTGACGTTTTCAAGAATGCATAACGAACACTAAATTAACCTTGCTCATTAAAATTTCTTTGTTAACAGTTATGTATATAAGTGAAAAACTACATTATTATTCACAATTAATATGTTAGAAATATGATGCCCAATTCATTTACTATGATTCGTGAAACTTTCATCATAATTATTTGATTCACTGGTTTTGAAAACAAAGGCAAATATTTAACTCTGGTACTATTTGCGCTGTCGAGAAAATATATGGACAATCACGACAAACATTGTGGTTAACTTTACATTAAAAAAACACGACATGCAAATTGCAATGAAGGGACTTTTAATTTTAAAACTTAGAACAGCGCAAATAACATGCACTACATTTACAAATGATTAGTTTTATTTATTATTATTGGCTGTTTATGTTATTATTTATTTTGGTTAAAACAACCAAATCCGTCAAAAACTTGGACTTGGACAAATAATAGAGCATCTTTGTGGTTTGTGCATGGATAATTCTTTAGTTTTTTAATTATGAATTTATGATAAACCGACACCCTGTGTACAACGAGGCACTGTTACGGTATATAATCGAATCACGGAGCGAATTAAGTCGTATAAGGCCTATCAATGATTAATCCTGCAGTATAAAGAATTTTAAATTATAATCTTGATTTCAAATGTTGAAATTATAATTTTGATTTCAAATATTGAAATTATAGTTTTGATTTCAAATGTTGATAAGATGTAATTCAATTTATTGTGCCAGGACACTGAGTTTGAGCATGCACAGAATGACGATTATTTCTTGTTCCGATTATACACTTGCATGATTTAATTGAATTTTAAATCGTTGTAAATATTCTATAGGCAGAAAATGTGCGTGTTTTGTTAAGAACGATTTTCTATTTAATTTATGAAATTTTTATGAGAATAATCGTTTTATATTATAGCATGTAGTCTTTTGTTTTAACTTTATTATGAAAGGTAACTTTGTAAATAATCACATTATCTTACGAAAATGTTTCACTCTATCGTTGGATATGTAACGCACCAATAAAGCTTTGTTTATGTTTTAGAAATATCCCGAATTTGTATAGGGTTTTTCCTCAAAAGATTAAACTGTAGAAAAGAAGACAAAAAACAAAAACAAAACCAAAAACAAAACAGAGAATGTTCACCTATGCAGTTAACAATGTAAGTAACGTGCTGAGTATGAAACCGTAAAATGTTATTGTTCTTATTTGAAATGATAACAGTAATTAAAGAGAAGGTAATTATCAGAATATCAAATTAACGAATTGTTGTTTGAATACTAAACAGTTTTCCTTTTAAAAATAGAAAATCATGGTTATTTTTTATGATATATTTCTTGAAACCTAGAGGGTTGAAATGCATGTACGTTACCAAATACCAATGTTGAACTTGTACCAGTATCTTCCCTACAAATTCCGTGTAAATTCGTATTTCCCGTCTTTTTTTTTTAATGTTTAAAGATGTAGGCCCCTATCACTCGTGTTTTCCGCTATTTGACCGGTAATTTCCAGAATCTTTTTGTTTTCATTGGAACTTCTGTTTTCCAATTCTTGAAAGAAAAGCAACTATTTGACAAAATAATAGTCAGAAGCTTTGTTTAACAGAAAATTATTGCCTAAATGAATTCATGACGGGATCCACCACTATTATTAAATTTTGGGACATAACTGATGAAAAGAATAAATGTTTGGAAAATGCCGTCAAAAAAGCGAAAAAACCTAGATGATAATCTTTAACCGTACATTACTCCTTCCTTAATTGAGAAATTAATTAGCCTAGTATTATTTTTAAAGGTCGCCCGTCACAAGGCCAAAAAGGTCAAGGTGGGGGGGGGGGTACAAAAGAGAAATAAACAATAAAACAGAGAAGATAAATATTTATTAACATTTCATATGCTTTCAAAAAGTAATTTCACAAATTAATTGATCCAGGGCATGTGTGTAAAGAATGTTACAGTGAATGCTTCGGTATTTTTTGTTTTGAAATATCTCATTTAGACGTAATATAGAAGTTAAATGATAAAGGGTAACTTTCCATGGAGGAAGCGAAACACTACAATAAGCATCAAGGGCCCATGCACTTTTGTTAATTATCGCAGTTTATAAACCTTATAATTAGAAAGTTAATGATGGTATCAAACATCAATTAAAATATTTGTTTCAGGTTCTGTCATTTTCAGTCAAATTAGTAAAACAATTACCAAAATGAATTTCTGTCATTCGAAGATAGGAATTCCACATTGGAATGAATACAAACATGCTGAATGTGTTGTCACTATTTTCTCGTTAAAATAAGCTGAACCTTTCACAGGTTGGTTTTATACACATAGTCCTATCTTGATTCCTTTAAATTATGGATGCATCTGCAGACATTTTACCAAAAGTGTATTGGCTTTAAAGACTGCTGATCCATCCAACATTATATAGTAAATAGGCCTACACTGCACAGTACACTGTAGGATACTGGGGTGCACGATACTGGGGGGGGGGGTGCACGTGCCCCCCCCCACAAATTTCCAGTGCCCCCAGGTGACCCCCCCCCCCCCCCAAAAAAGGGGAAAAAACATGCCTCTGGGCCCCCACTGAAAAGCAGTGCCCCCCCTGTGCCCCCACCCCCACTGAAAAAGTCCTGGCTACGCCGCTGAGGACACTGCCAGATATATTGATTCAGAAGCCTGCATTCTAAAAAACGAAGTGCTGAATATAGCACCTCGAGTGCAGTCACTATACAAGCTCCTAAAAGTGCTTAAATTAGCACTTGAGGTGCTATAATCAGCACTTCGTTTCTAGAGTGCATATACAAAGTACACTCGAAGTGCTGATTATAGCACCTCAAGTGCTAATTTAAGCACTTTTAGGAGCTTGTATAGTGACTGCACTTGAGGTGCTTTATTCAGCACTTCGTTTTTTAGAGTGTGGAGAGGTCATTGCTAATACAAAACAAATCCTTTATTATAGTTTGTAAAATGTTGCTTGTAAAATATTCTCAAATTATTCATTTGGATCACCGTTTAAAGAAAAGAAATGCCGACTTCAGACTGTATTATAAGTGCATTTAGCTTGATTCTTTTGTACTTTTGTTATGAATTTTGTGCAAAGTTTTGAATATTAAATACGTTATTTTGAAGAAAGTTAAATACAGTCCACCTCAAATCTTGATTTTGGGAACGTCACTATTGTCATCACTTTTAATTAATGATTATGCTGGGGTTATTAAAACCCAATCAAATTTGTTTTATTATTTTTTGTTTTGTGCAAACAACAAAAGAAGACAGTTTCTTCACTTTGACGGAGGGAGTATGCGTCTTGAAAAATACTAGACGACAACTTGACGAAAGAATGATCAACTCCTTATGATTTTGAGTCCTAAGGAATAATACTTTGTATGAATTGTTTCATGTAGATTAAATAATGATTTGAGTTTGTACATAGATATCCAAAAAAGTATTTTTAATGACTATAAATATGAGACAAAGGGTTTTTATAATTATGCAGAAATAACTTGTTAAAAAATGGGATGAATTTGGGTTGGACATTAGATCTTTGGAATAACATCCCAAATATACCTACCACCAACTTGATCAACATCGACAGTAATATTTAACAACATCACGGCATTGTTACCACGTCAACGCCGTATTCCGATACGGGGAAAGAGTCGTTTTATACGGCCTATGTCAATCGTCGCGCTGCTCGATTTCACCCGCCGGTACTTTGTCATGCTCCACTTGGGAAAAGTCGAATTTCATTCGACATTCAGTAAAGTTATTTGGCCCTCCGGCTTTGCTTGAATTACTGACTGTAAATATTTCGTCCACGAAACAAGATGCTTCCTTTACAAGGGAAGAGGGTTGAACTTTCATAGAATTTAGAATGGATGAGTGCAAAATTTTGGTTTGGATCCAGTGATATTTATTACCAGAACAATCACCAGTGTGGTTTTTCTAAACTAAAAAAATGTGAGGTTAAAATGAATTATGACAATACTTAAAGCGAAGAAATGAAGACTGACAGCGATTAACAAACAATTTTCTTAAACCACATACCACAACTGGGATAGGGAACCTCTTTCAAAGTTTCAAAATTCTGCCTACTTTTCCCCCAAAACGTGGTTCCAGATAGGGTGTTGGATTAGGGCCTATGAGTAACATAATGAAGAACATTTATGGCGAGGGTGGCTTCCCCCTTCCCCTGCATATAGAAACAGACGAGTTTTTAAGTTTTAATTCAGTGATATGAGGAAGACTCAAAATTTAGGAAAAACTCTATGAAAAGAGGAAAGAACACGACCGTGCCTTGTTCCACCGTGCGAGGCTTCCCAAACCCGTATCCCATTCGCTCTCCGACTCCTCGACTCACCACACACCACTCCATTCGTAATATGACTGAACAGATAAGACAAACAGACTGAATTATGGACAGTATTAAAGCAATCCACAATACATCAATCAGTTTTCACAACAAATGATGTATTTATGGTCTTTTATTTGTCAGCACAATTTTCCGGGTTAGTTGCAATCGATTTCACTCGCATTTTTTCAGGGCCAGCCGGTATCTCCAATCCCACGGGGGTCTCCGCGCTTAGCTACCGGGTACGGCACCGGCAAGTCAAGGAGTCATCTCGGATCAATAGGGGTCAGAGCAATTATTAACAGCGTCCTCGACTTGTAGTTGGTTTTTAAACTTGACAGTATGTGATTGCCTATTAAATCTCAGATTGATGGATACGATTAGGATTGAAACAGGTGTAATGCTTGTTGTATTAGTTGTACCAGAGGGGATGGTTAAGTGGTATTGACAATGATGTGAATGCGATAATCAGAATATACATTTATTATCACAGTTCAGTCATTTTGTCTTTCTTTTGTACAAATTCATGCAAACAAACCGAGACTACAGAAGGAAAATGGGCTGGCCCCATTTATGTATTGAAAATCTGGGTTGTAATTGTATACGTATGCACAAGGATTCTGACAAAGATGGCGTGGTAAAGGTATGATCGAGAGAAATAGAGAAAGAGGAATTAGAAAAGGTATATGGAAATAAAGGAGGGAAGAGGACAGGGGAGTGGAAGTTTAAGGATGGATGGTTGAATGAAAGAAGAGAAAACGGTAGGTTTTTTTTCATAACAAACGACTATAACATGTGCATGGATGGACAGAACAGACAGTCTTCAAGACACCGGTAATTCTCAAAGTAGGCACGCATGCTCGACGTAGGTCAGGGTTGGTTGGTCCCGACAAATTACAGATCGGAAACTTGAAAGCTTCACGATGAGGCTTGGTCTACAGCTCCTCAAGGCAGCGACTCCGACAAAAAGGTGTCGGTATGATACAACCTTGGCCATGCACTGTAACGGCATAACATGATTTGGTTGTTCTATTGCGAGTCTTTAAGGTCATAATCAGAGCAGGCGCTACTGGGGTGAGGAGGGGGATCCCCATAATTATTTGTCCCCAGCATTCCCCTATTAACTTCAGTCCTAACAAATGGTTGATATTTTCATGCAGGTCAGTTATTTCCCCTCCCTGTGTTTATGTGGTTGTCGCCACCACTGTTATCTTCAAATATATTTCATAAACTTCTTGCTAAAATCAAAACATCTCTAAACGTGGAAACGGATAAAAAAAAAATCAAGACAAACTCGGTGAAGTATGAACTCGGTTTAAGTAGTTATGGGCCTTCATCCGTGTGGTATTGATTCGATTGGGATTCCAGCTCGGCCCACTACCTAAAGCAAACATTATATACGCTAGTATATTTTGTATGTAATCACATTTCAAGATGATTAAAATTACAAAACCATTTGGACAATTCGTAAAAGTGCTCGGCTTCAAGTCAAAAGAAATGAATCTATGTGACAGATAATAGGCCTATTTTGAAAATGGCATTTTACTGAGTAGTAACAAACACAATTATAAAAAGAGAGTCAACTTCTTACATGTTCCCTTCTTTAATTACCGTCAAAAAGTTATTTACAGAAACAAATATTTTCAATGGAATCAGTTATTGCTAAAATAAAATTAGTGCAGGTATTTCTACATTAGCGTGAAACACAATGTATCATTAACAAAGCATCAGCGACTTGGTCTACATTTCATTTCTGTAAATTGAGACTCTGGAATCATCTTCCAACTAAACTCAAATCTTGTCATAGTATAACCAGATTCAAGTCGATTCTTAAAACTCATCTTATGTCACAACTCTGATGTATATTTGTAATTGCATTGTACATGTAGGTACATGTATCTCGGTACATAATTTGTTTTCCCTATGCTATCATTGTATATTGTTTGTATTAATGTTTTTTCTTTGTTTCCGCGCCTTGAGCGCCCAGCAGGGTGGATATGTGCGCGCTAAAAATCTTTATTATTATTATTATTATTATTGTATTGTTAACAAGCCTATGATATGTGCTTTTAATTAATATTAATTGTAATATTACATCTTCACACAATAATATCCTCTTATCTTACAAACAAACGTCAAATACGTTATGGGCGCATTGGAAGATCCAAAGGGAAATGTGACACACCCTTAAAAAAAACATTCACAATATTTCAAATTAACCATCTATTTTAAATTTGACACAAGGGAGGTACATGCGTCATGATCAAAAATGGGCGTGGACATATGACCCCTTTTGACCCCAGAATCTACAATACATAAACAAACATTCAAAACTGGCCATGTCTTTGTTAATAGCCAATTCCCCCTCTTTTTCCACTCTAGATCCGCCCCTCTAATCTTTACCAACCTCTCATTGTTCAATAATGCATAGGCATAGTTAGTCAGCTTATTAGTATTTATACACAATTGCCAGTAAAATCAAATATAAGAACGGAAAATAATGACACCTACATGTACATCAGACAGCTACAAAGAACACCGCGATGATGGTAATCCCAGTATCTAGTGAGAAGATAAATGTACTATGTAACATGCAGCGTGACGCCGAAGACAATTATAATTGAAGGTTGATCTTCAAGATGGTATTTCATGAAGTTATACATGTTGATAAATAATTGGGTTTATTTAATTTTTATGTTTGTTCCATTTATTTAGGTATTTATTATGTAGCCTACAAAGACCTAATATGTTAATATACTTGCCATGGTATAAAAAAATACAGTACACTTAAAAATAGAACACTGCCTGTCAAACGTAACGTGTAGTAAGTACACTTACAGGTCAAAATGAGTCGACCGTTTTTGACTGGTAAAAACATTGTCTTGAATTGTTGAGGGTAGTCAAAATGACAGTCAAAACCAGTCAAAATGCCCCTGTGCACACAGTCGGTTCAACAGTCAAAAACAGTCAGTTGACTGTTTTTGACCACTAAAGCTACTTACCACAAACGTTCAGCTACAGCAGAAGGGTTTTAACGTTCACATTTTTGGTATATATCTTAGTATCTTTATCTTTAGTGGTAGAGCAATAATGTAGACACAAAACCAAAGAATTTCACATAACAGCTCTGTAAATAACCTGAGTCAGGATATGGGCGGTGAGCAAAGGTTACTACTGGTACTGTAGCAGCAGGGCGTGATTATACACATTACATCCCTTTACACAACGCCCCTGTCAATCACAGACTCCTCACACAGATCTAAGGGAAATCAGCTCAGAGAAGCTAAAGCCTTGTATGTTACTCAGCAGAAATGGTTACAGTATGACAGTCAGTGTACCAATACTTCACAGCTTGTAATAAATGAATAAATAGAGAATTAGCTGTTGCAAACTGCTTACCAACCTAAAGGACCTGTAGTATAAATGCAAAATAGTACTTATAGGCCTTACGTTTCGAACCTAGCAGGTTCTTTTTCAAAGGCAAAACGGACGATTGGGTTATAATAGTTTTCAAAGTGGGGGTGTTTTAACGGCTTAAAAGCCCCTCCACATAAGGTAATTTTCAACTTTAAAAAAAAAAAAAAAAAAAAAAAAATGTTTTCATATAAAACTTTAATTTGATGATGGTAATGATATCAAACATCCTGAAAAATAATTAGGTCTATGCCTAAGGTACTCTTACTTGAGAGAAAGCATATACAATTTAAATTGCATATTAATTTTAAACAAAGACAGTGTGTTAAAGTACTGTTTTGGGAAAGAATGCTGCCCTCTGTTGACTAACCCTAACCCCTAATGGTTTTGGCTAGAATAAGTAGAAACCTTCCTGAATCCACCAAAATCCAACACCATGCATGGGCTATAACAGTACTGAGTCCATCAAAATGCAACACAACCAGCTGTTAGAGTTTGATGGGTTTGGGGTGGTCTAATGTGACCATTTCTTATTTCAAATTTACAATGTATTTTAAGGTTTTTTGCTCCGAATTTGTAATTAAATGTTATAAGTTTTGAGGCTTTGCATGGTGGAATATCGATATCGTTTCGGTTTGCGGTAACACCATGTGTTTATCTCAACTAACGTGAAGCTGAGGTACAGGTTCTGAAAAGAACCGTATCGCACAACTCGTATCTCAACCCGTGAAGTCCCCATGGCTCCCTGAACCATATTAACCCGTGAAGTCAACATGGTTCTCCCTGAACCATATTTCTCACTTAGCGACAGTAGAGAAAAACGAGTTGCCCGAAATTGGTTCTCCCTTGAACCTTTCTCACTTAACGAAGGTTGAGATACGAGTTGTACGATACGGTTCTTTTCAGAACCTGTACCTCAGCTTCACGTTAGTTGAGATAAACACATGGTGTTACCGCAAACCGAAACGATAATTAAATGTTTCATATATTTCTATTAATGCACATATAGACATAATGATATTTTACCAGAGGTGTTTACACATTTAAAAGGGAGAGTACACCATTGTTAATGTTGGCAAAATTACTTCGAATAGGAGTATGATTATTATTACTCTCTTGGAATCAATATATACAATATCGTCACGACCAACAGGTCATGGAATCGGAGTGCTAGGTTTAGATTAACTCAGTGACTGAAAATAATACCCCACATGATAAGATCATATTACCGTTGCTGCTGCATACATGAGCCAGTCATTTTCAGTCAATGTGTTCATCATAAACTAGGACAACGATGAAAGTCTGCTCTGATCGTGATGATAGTGTCCCTTTAAACAACCAACCCATGAATGTTTCAGGTCAATGCGGAGTCTAAGTCATGAGAAAAGTATGAAAAAACATAGGCCTACATTTTTTGTTCTACAGAAAACACTTTGAGCAAAACAAAGTATCCGTCTAACAACTATGTGTAAATATGAATAGGCATATTTGTTGGAGTTTTCTCTTAAATGGGAGCAGTTCTTTCAAGATAATTAGTAGCAATTTGACATCAAGTTAGCTTTCAGGTAATAATTTGGTAATTTTGCAATCGGGTATAAATTACCGATGTTGTACCTTCCCTTCTCAACAAAATACGTATACCTGTAAATATAATGTGTAAAACTTGTAGCTTTGCATGGTGAGGAGGATAAGTAAAACTAATTGCGGTGACACCATGTGAAATTCTCTATTGAGTAGTAATTAGTTCTGAAAAGAACTGGAGGCTACAACTCGACGTTTCGATCAGTATGCTCTGATCGTCTTAATATAATAAGTAAATAAGGTCATGTTGATTTGTGTTGTTCGTTAAGGCCTATATATAGTTTACATTATCTATATAGCTGAACCTGTCAAATCTACACAAGACTGGTTTGAATACAGAAGGCCATACAAAACGATGATGAATAACACACTCATCACCACAGAAACATATTTCTTCAGCAATTACTTAGAGAAATGGACCAACAAACTCTCTAACAACATATGTTCTCTTCCAAATATTCATGGCCAGTATTCAGGGCAAACCAATTGGTAACAAAATCCCCCAAATGATAAAACCATGTTTTAGCCACAAACATTCATCATTGGGGAAACCTGAAATCCCAGTTGGAATCAAACTTAACAATGGCAGCTTGTGGAAATTTAAAAAAACTGCTTTAAAATTAGAGTTTAATTTCCTATATTTGTTCAGGGTTTTCACGGGGGAACGTGGACAGATGAGTGGGGTATTGAGAAAGGATTCCAGCTGGTGGACCAGTGTCTGCCTGATGGCTAAACAGTGACTCCCGTGTGATCTAAGGGCCAACATGGCCAAGGCGATTCTATCAACACCTTGTGAATACATTGGATGAACCACAAACCAGATCATTACCCAATCCATAATAAACCCAATCTATAGCTAGCGTTCCTGGGACCATTACTGAAACACTGGCAATTAATTCACCTCATTCGTAAGTTAGCCATCTTATGTCTTATTCCCTGAGTAAGGGAATAAGGGAAATAGAGGTTGTACACCTGTACATGTTCATTATAGTAACCTGCCTAATTTTGTCTGTTTGCAGGGGCACCTTGCTTTCAAATGTCAATGACTTTCAAGTAAATTAATGGAAATAGCTAGACCCATTTATTTATTCCTTATGTCAGGAATGAACTTTTTTGGAACTATTGTGCCTTCTCGATGGTGCGTGCAGAATGTAAGCTACAGGGTGTGGTTGTGAGAATTATATCCTCACTTTCGTATTTATCGTGAATAAGGCGAATACTTCCTAAAATGAATGAACTTGATAGAAAGACATACACACAGTGTAACTGTAGAGATTTATAGACTTTCATTGAATCCATTCTCCAGGAGTTTTCAAAGACAAGATATTCTATTTTCCATCGTATCAACATTTTCAAAATCAGTTCAGAGGCCAATTTCATTGAGCTGCTTAGCAGAAAAAGTTGCTTAGCAGATTTCATTGGTTACCAGTCAAAGTTTATAAACTTGGTTGCCGCGAAATTTCGGAGCCGGAAGGGAATTTCCTCGCTTTTTTCCCCAAGAAGGGTTTTCGCCCTTCCCGTACTCGGCGTATATGTTGGTGCCCAAATTTGTATGTTAAGATTTCACACAGCTTATAATTGTTGATCTTAATCTATGTACAATTTTAATTACTTCTGTGATGTTGTATCTAATTGTTATTTTTTACGTGGATTGTCGTATTTTCTGTATGTTTTAATTTTTAAAGTTGACATATGCAGGGCCCCAATGGAAACCAGTTTTTAACTGTTTGGGCATACCCTGGGTAAATAAATGTAATAAATAAATAAAGAAATAAAGAAATACAAAATGTATGCATTTTGGCTGGTAGTCTGTTTTATATTGCTTAGCAAAAATATTTGCTTAGCAGATTTCTTTGGTTACCAGTCAAACTTTCATACAAAATGTATGCATTTTGGCTGGTAGTCTGTTTTATATTGCTTAGCAAAAATATTTGCTTAGCAGATTTCATTGGTTACCAGTCAAACTTTCATACAAAATGAATGCATTTTGGCTGGTAGTCTGTTTTATATTGCTTAGCAAAAATGTTTGCTTAGCAGATTTCATTGGTTACCAGTCAAACTTTCATACAAAATGTATGCATTTTGGCTGGTAGTCTGTTTTATATTGCTTAGCAAAAATATTTGCTTAGCAGATTTCTTTGGTTACCAGTCAAACTTTCATACAAAATGTATGCATTTTGGCTGGTAGTCTGTTTTATATTGCTTAGCAAAAATATTTGCTTAGAAAAATTCTCTGCTTAGCAGCTCTGTGAATTTGTCCCGTGATTGGTTGTAGCATGGAGGAAGGAACACAAATGTTCCTTCCTCCATGGTTGTAGAGTGTGAAACAAAATTAGTTGAAGATAAGATATAGAATAAGTTGAATATAATCTATAGAATTGGTAATTAAAAATTAACCAAATGGTCAGATTGTAATGTAAAACTTTCCCTAGAAATAATTTTGTCTAAGGTGCTATAACTTTAAAAACAAAAAAAAGCCACAAAGCTCCAGTTTGAATTTAGGAAAGAGCACTCATTAGAATGGCCAGGAACATCTGGATGCATTTCACTATTTTCTAATAACGCGAAGTTGTTAAGGACACAATGTATAAACAAGCTGAATTTTTCACAGGTTGATTGTTCAATGTATATCTCTTAATTCAAAGAGAATAACCAAACTTTGTATAATGATTATTTTTTTTAATTTTTGAACTGTAATTTTGGTTAAAAGTAGGGTCCAAAAGATAGCAGTTTGTTTAACTGATGAGGCTACCCTATGAAAATAAGACAATAAATATACAAAATAAGTAATACTTGTAAAATCAGTTTTTTTTGCTAAATTACCAAAGTTACCTTTCCTGTAAAGGAATGCCTGTGATAAATTTGTGTATACAATATTCCAGTGACATGGTTATATAGTGGAGTGGGAGGGGGAAGTCTACCTTGAACTATAGGTTACCCCCAAGCTACCCTGACGCTGGATATTATAACCCACTATAACTTGTGTAGCAATTTGCCATATTATACAGCAGTTAGTGGCAGGGAACTATGCCGAGGTTATTTATGGTGATATGGATAGTTTGTATCTCTAGTCCAAAAACCACACTCTTATCTGTGTCTTGTAAATTATTCCAACAGTATAACGGAGCTAGGGGCGACTAAGGCAAACAGATCAATTCCTCCCTCAAAAAAAGAGAAAAGACAACAACAAATAAACAATAAATAAATACAAAAAAAATCAACCTTTTTGACAAAGAGTTGTACAAAATTGTTCATTTCCTTACCACATCAGCCATTTTGAATAATACAAAAGGTGTCTGCATATTACAAATAAGGGGGTTAACGGACTATCAATATACCCCCTTACATGTGGAGTGCCATGGTCGAGCGGTTTGGTGCATCGGATTTGTGTTCTGATGGCTGAGTCGTCAGAATGTGGGTTCGAATCATGACCGCGACCATGGTGCTTATGTCCTTGAGCAAGACACTTTACCATAATTGCTTCTCTCCACCCAGGGGTAAATGGGTACCTGTGAGGGCAGAGTTAGTTGTTGTGTTTGATTAGCCCTATATGCGCTGTAATGGCAGCAATTGAGCTGTATACTCCTAGGGAGCTGAGATGGTTTCAGGAATGATTTATGAGCCTGATGAGCAGGGGTAACAATATAATGCACCTTGAGCACCAGTTTGGTGGATACGTGCACTATATAAGTCCACATTATTATTATTATTATTATTATTATTATTATTACAGCATATGTTAGCTTGAACATCTGACGTCACACTACGAGGTTCGTGAATTATGCTAGATACTGGCCACGGCCGCCATGTTTCCCCGAGAGTCAACTTTGACCTTGGTCGGTATCTAGCGTGAGCCTCAAAGCATGATATCAGATCTTCAGCACAACGTATTCAATGAAACCCCTTGAATGGTACGCCTGGAACCTGTCTTTATCCTTGATATGGGATAAAGATAGGGGACCAGTCTAAGCATATGTGGTCTGCTGTTGAACCCACAGGTGCGGAACCTACTCTATATCACAAGGGCCTTCAGACAAAGACCTTCAAACCTGTATATCTGGCAGATCCAAGTCATTCACCATACTGCAAATTTAATCAAATTCAAGATACCGTGATGGACCCTGAATGCCATGTAAATGCTCGCTTGTTTTCCCCATTAAAATAGATGCCTTTGATGTTACTCAATCCTTTGATCCTAGAGCGGGTTCTTTGAAGTTTGTCCATCCCGGGTAGGTACCAGCCAGCTGACATATAAACCAATCGGTAATGATATTTCCTGACTTAGTTTAGATTGTATTGGTGACGTCTTCTAAGTCGTTACAGTTTGTTTCATATTGTTTGAAGCGGCTGTCTGTTGGTAAGCTTTTAGATTTATGACGGAATGATCAAATCTTGTCAGTTGGTGGTGTATGAAATTATGTATAAGTATGTCTGTACTGAGTAGGTGTGTAGGTTTGAATGGCTGAACTTGTCAGTGATTGTAGACTATGGACATACAGTGTATCATGAACTGATTTGACATTATATAGTTTATTCATTTAGCTAAACAGTAATAGTTGGAATTGGTAATGTCATTTTGTGCATTAACCCTAACTCCCTAAGCATTGTTACTGAACAATAAAAATCCTTCAAAATCCTCCAACTGCTTTTGTTGTCTAGGGAGTTAGGGTTAATAACTGAATATAAATCTTATTCTGTAATTAATCTCACTAGTTTCAATGCAATGACATTTCATTTCTGGCAAAGTTAACTACTGTCTTAGTCAAACAGGCAAAAGTTATAACACAAAGCTCAGGTATTCTTCTCAGAAAAAATTAAAGTAGAATCTGAGGCAAAAAATGTTTGTTGGAAACTTGTAATACCATGATTTTAACATGAGTATATAATTAGTACAATTTTGTCCGACCTTTTATCATCACTTTACGTCAACTTTGATACTCTTTGGAAAATCCTGAGGGGTAAGGAAAATTTGTGAACAATCCTTGGAATTCATAGGACTGATTCTTATCTAAAAGCTGGCTTGGTTTTAAGATGGTAATAGTACCAAACATCCTGAGAAGTTATTTCTTCTGACATGATATAATTTTTGTGAAAATGTAGAAAAGTTCAGATCTGAAATAGATTTTCAGCTGACCTCATTAACAACACAACAAAAAAGCTAACTGTTTGACATGTAGTTTCTGTACATAAATCTTGATTCTTATAAAGTATGGATGCATTTACAGACATTGGTTGGTTTCTGTACATATCTCTTGATTCTTATAAAGTATGGATGCATTTACAGACATCGGTTGGTTTCTGTACATAAATCTTGATTCTTATAAAGTATGGATGCATTTACTTTAAAAATATTTGACCAAAAGTGAACACTGCCCTTAAAGCTTTTTGATAAAATATCTATAAATGCATCCATCTTCATAAGATATATGTATAAAATCAATCTGTGAACATTTCAATGTTATATAAAATATTGAAAACATATTCAGATTGTTCATATTCACCAGGTGGAATTTCTTTCTTTGGATGACAAAAATTTCATTTTAGATATTATTTTATAATTTTACTACAATAATATCACCCGAGACTAAACAATTTCATGAGATGTTTGAAACCATCATCAACTTTACACCAAGTACCAGTAAGTTGTATGTTAAACTGTTATCATTAATCAGGTGATTTGACAAAAGTGAGGAATCCTGAAAAATGGGTAGTGGACCTGGGTCTCCCTTTGGTCTAGAGGACAAAGCCCCCTGAACCTCCTGTGGGTAGCAGGCCTGGGTCTCCCTTTGGTCTAGAGGACAAAGCCTCCTGAACCTCCTGTGGGTAGCAGGCCTGGGTCTCCCTTTGGTCTAGAGGACAAAGCCCCCTGAACCTCCTGGATGTTTAATTTTGGAGGATTTACAGACTCTTCACATCCCCACAAACAAGAAACTAGAGGTTTGGACACAATACAGGTTACTTCTCTTCTTTCAAGAAAATTCTGAGGCAAACAGAGATTTGTAAAAAATCACAGTCCTGATTCCTGTTTTTTGAGATTACCAATAGAGGATAGTAACTTTAACTTGTTGAGGTGATAAAACATGAAGAGTTTGGTTGATATAACAGATGTTCAGTATGTGCTTATTATCACTAACCTTGTCCTCGGCAACTAGGTCATGCTACACAGCTGCCCAGTTTATGACTAAAAACTTGGGGAAGGGGTTGACATAAATTACAATAAATAAACTAAATTAAACTTAAAATGGTGTTAACTGGTAATTTTAGGAATGTACAGATCAAATTATTTTTTAATTTGTTTGGCATGGTTATAAAATATTCCAGGGGGCGTCCTTCTGTGTGACCGGCTTGCTAAGTTTTTTTCCCAAAATGACATGGTAATTGTTTTGTTGTTATATTCTTTTCCGTAAAGTTTCAGTTACAAAAAATTCAGTTATAAGTTTAAGGGAGGTTACGGTTCAATCACAATGATTTATTTGCTTCTTTCCAGGACCTTTCATCACATTTAGGAATGTGTTTTTGTGACATGGATTGGTATCCTGGTACATGATATTGTGAGACCGGATGTGGTTGTAGAAGGTATGTTTTTTTTACATTAATGTTGTTAAAATGGAGACTGAGTCTTGTGGGAGTATACGCATGTAATACTAGTGCACCAAATGAGTTAATGGTATTTGTATTCATATGTAGTTGTACTCTGTGTTCTGATTGTAATAAATTGTCATCATACAATGACACAAGCATACATGGTTGTGAGATATTGAAGGCATGTATTTGCACCATGCTTGAGCCGTTGAGGGCACATGTTGTTAGATCACTGTGGGGGAAAGTGCAGTGATAGTGCGTCGCGTTTGGCAGTTGATGTGCGTACGTGTGGAATATCTCCAGCAATCATTAGCTGGCAGAAGCACACACGCGCTTAGAAACATATGCACATAAAGTGTATGCGCAATGCTGACTTGACGGCACAGTGGCTAGCATTAAGACACTGGATGCAAATTCACCACTAGAGGGCTATGAGTGTCGTGGCCGAGCGGTTTAGCTTACTGGACTCAAGTTCTGGTGTTAGCAGCAGAATGTGGGTTCCAATCCCGGCCGTGACACTTGTGTCCTTGAGCAAGACACTTAACCATAATATTGCTTCTCTCCACCCAGGGGTTAAATGGGTACCTGTGAGGGCAGAGTTGGTTGATTAGCCCTATATGCGCTGTAATGGCAGCAATTGAGCTGTATACTCCCCAGGGAGCTGAGATGGTTTCAGGAATGATTTATGAGCCTTATGAGCAGGGGTAATAATATAATGCGCCTTGAGCACCACTCAGTTGGTGGATACGTGTGCTATATAAGTCCACACATTATTATTATTATTATTACGATGTGCACTGAGCGGATTGTGGGCATACATTTTACATCAGCTAGTGTTGGGAAAGTTAAAGATATTCTTATTAATTTTTTTTTCTTTGAGTAATTGTGATGAATAAGAAACAGTGTTGTGTGTAAAAGGAATATTCCTATGAATTATTTAATAAAGTGTTTCATACATGACTATTTCTGAAATGTGACAAGCTACAAAGGAATCATCGGACTTGTTGGTAGACAGGTAAAACTCTTGCACGGTGAAGAGGATAAGTAAAAACTAATTGCGGTTGACACCATGTGAAATTCTCAATTGAGTAGTAATTAGTTCTGAAAAGTACTGGAGGTTACAACTCTTGTTGGTAGTAATTTACAGCAACATTTGAAACTGACAATTCAATACAAGGACAGTACACTTCTATGCAGAGGAGTATGTACTACACTTACAATGTCTCATTATAAGTCAAACCTAACTCACAGAAACACTAACTGATTCTATCATTTTAGGCTGCAGAGTGAGGAAATCTGAAAAAGTAATGAATTTATCGATTGCAATGTTAGTGTCACTTATAATTCACCACTCCATTCTGTAGAGTTGACTACTTCATAATAAACAAACCTGATTGGTCAGCCCCTATGTAACCAGTTCTGACAATCAAAATAGAGACAAGAAGTACATTGGCAGTGAATTGTGAGTAATTTTCAGCATTGCCCACGCAGTGAATTGTGAGTAATTTTCAGCATTGCCCACGCTATTCTGTCATATTACACTAAGACATATTTAAATGTTATGTTCATCCTGTCGAAAGCAACTGGAAGTTCAACATTTCTGAAAGCCATTTTAAATTACCTAAATGTAACGCTGGTCTAACTATGCCAACATAAGGCTAAAAATCCGTGTGTCCGTTGTGCGTTAAGCATATTGTGTACTACATGATCTGTTTAAATCAAATATACAAAACTTAACATGCATACTTCCATGTTTCCGTATTGCTTTATCCCTATTGCATAATCAGTATACGTTTTATACGCTCCAGGTGTGCATGTTGAGAATGGTAAAATTCTGAGCAACGTACTCCCAGCGACGGTTGCAGAAGTTCTAATAGATTTGGTTCAGTAAAATCAAACACTGTTTGATGTGAATAGAAAACGCTGTGAAAGTGGCGAAAATTTGGGAGAGCACTGCCTTCAAAATTAATCTTGATGATAGACATTTTCACAATTACATCCAAGGATTTTCAGAATACGCAAAATGGATATGCAACAAGTAAACGCAGTACGCAACATGCTTTACGCAGACACATGGATTTTCAGCCTAATAATTATAACCTTTAATAATTTGTCAATATACATAATTTAATTAATCTGTGTACCCATACTGTCTTCTTGAAGAGGACTTGCTCCAAGACATTCCTCACTCCTAAGGAACTCACTGAATTGTCCCAGAGACTGAAGTAACTGCTGACCAGCCAGTGACACCAGATGATTCGGCCGGCACGCCAGGGTGTTAGATGAAGCTGAAGATTCAACCGATACATAGGAGCAATCACTACATGATGGAGTAGGAAGGATGCTGCAGGATGATGCGGTAGATGTCAGGTCAGAGGTCATCTGAAGGAGAGCATCTATATAGATTGATAGCTGGTTCCAAGCGATCTCCTCTCCTGTGTCAAAAGATATAATTGAAGAAGTTTCTTAATTGTTTTATTTGCTTTCTTCATGTAAAGTGAAATTATTCAATTAAGACAGAAAATGATCCTTACAGTGTATAATTAATAGATGATTGATGCTCAGTTAGTTTTGTTAATGTTTTGAAAAAATATTAAAGGCAATTTTTGTTATATTTGTGAGTATCTTGAAGATTAATTACAGGATCTGTCAAATAAATCAAATTCAGTTTATAAAAAATAAAAAAATAGAGAATTCGCTGAAAAGACATGATTAATTTCAGTTGTGAACTATTGTTAGCTGAAGTTAAAATAACTTTAACAAAACGCTGACAGGTTTACTAGTCTTGTTGAACATTTAGAACCAGCCTGGAGGAGATGGGGGAGGAGATGGGGGAGGAGATGGGGGAGGAGATGGGGGAGGAGATGGGGGAGGAGATGGGGGAGGAGATGGGGGAGGAGATGGGGGAGGAGATGGGGGAGGAGATGGGGGAGGAGATGGGGGAGGAGATGGGGGGAGAGATGGGCGAGGAGATGGGGGAGGAGATGGGGGAGGAGATGGGGAGAGGAGGGACGGGATTAGTGTGCAAATCACGATTCAAACAATAACTTAAAATGATTATTGCTGACAATGTGAGGCAGTTCTTTGGTATGGTAGAGAAAAACTCGGGGTATAAACTTTTTTTTTTTTTTTAATTTTTTTATGAGTAGTTGCCAATCACAAGGCCTTGCAGGCCACTCAAGGTGAAGGCTAAATAGGGGAAAGTGGGTAAGAGATGAAGAAATCAAAAAGTAGAAAGATGAATATTGATGTTGCGTTTGAATTGAGACAGGTTATAGTTGGCAGGGAAGAAGGATACAGGTAATGAATTCCAAAGTAAGGCAGTACGTAGGAAGAAACTGGATGAGTACCACCAGGTATTTGCTTGGGGACAGATACAGTATAAGGATGAGAATGAGCAGAGAAACGTATGGTGCGGCCAAAGGTACGGTTAGGTGGAACAACCAGTGAAAGTCCTTTGGAGCACCTACCATTGTAATATCTGTAAAAGAGGCTCAATGAGGCTACAGAGCGACGGAGAGATAGGGGTTCCAGAGATGAAGCCAAGTCATGTCCAACTAAATTTGCAATACGTCGCTGTATACTTGTTAGAATGAGTTTGTAAAATAAATTTCAACCCCCCCCCCCCCCAAAAAAAAAGAAAACTCTGCACACATCACCTAACCCGTGAAACCTAACCTGACCCTATGAAACGATGTCCAATTGCAGCCCAAATTGCTGGATCGATTGGAATTCTGCTGCGCTGTGTTTTAAATGACTTTTTCACATAGGGGTATGAACATTTGCCAGATTTGTAAGGCCTCTCTTAGCCACCATACTTTGTGTATGGGAAATTTGGTCTGGTTCCAATAACCGCGTATACATGTATCACGTATTTCACTGGTTGGCAAAAATAAAAGATTAAAAAACAAAAATACAACAACAACAACTAAGGAGGACTTACAGGTCCTGCTGGCTACGATAACATTCAAGTCACTTATGACCCTTGTTTGACAGATGCTTACTGAATAATAATCTTATAAATCCCTAATGTGTATTGAGGACTAATATCAAGTTTGAAAACTGTACATATGAAACAGGTGCATGCTACTAACACTAGGAGAGACTGCTCATATGTGTAGCAGGTGTCTACTATGTACAGGTGACTAAAGGAGCAGGGTTGACTGTGTTATCCAATCAATCCAACCCAACCCTTACCAAACCACTATTAAATAGGATGACTTTACATTACTTCAAAGATAAAGCCATTGTGCCAACTCATGAATCATGTTATTGCGTTGGATAATAATACCCTAGACTGTCTAGGTTGCCAATAACACATCTCCGAAGGCTCAGACCCGGCTTTCCCTGGGTATTTTCGCGTCTTTCACGATTCACCTCAATCTTCAAAAGCTCCTCTAGAATCTCCTAAGACATGTTTGTTTAACACTAAGCTGGGGATTTCCCAGAAAGACGACAGAGTGGCTTTGATTAACATGTAGTGTATCACTTGTTGGTGTAATCAATTGTTGTGAGTAGCTAGATGTGTGAAGTGGATTATATGACATACTATTAGTCAGATTGGCACTTTATTGTCTTGTCAGTGTTGATGATTTCGTCTTGAACCATCCCAAATCCTTAAAAATCAACCAGAGAATTTGAATGATTTTGTAGGATTGAGGTACAGTAGGATTAGAAATTCCATTGACTGAGCCTACCAAAAATAAATGATATAATTTATCAGTTGATTTTGAAGGATTGAGGTAGTAGGGATCCTAAATCAACTCATATTGGTTGATTTTGAAGGATTGAGGCTGTTACCAGTGATGAGTATCAAGGGGGTTAATAATAATAATAATAATGTGTGGATTTATATAGCGCACGTATCCACCAACTAAGTGGTGCTCAAGGCGCATTATATTATTATCCCTGCTCATAAGGCTCATAAATCATTCCTGAAACCATCTCAGCTCCCTGGGGAGTATACAGCTCAATTGCTGCCATTTCTAGCGCATATAGAGCAAACCAACTCTGCCTTCACAGGTACCCATTTAACCCCTGGGTGGAGAGAAGCAATTATGATTAAGTGTCTTGCTCAAGGACACGAGTGTCACGGCCGTGATTCGAACCCACATTATGTTGCTAACACCAGAACTTGAATCCGGTAAGCTAGACCGCTCGGCCACAACAATTTTAATTATTGTTTCTACTTCAATAAAAGCAAGTGACGAGTGAGGTGTGAGTAAAAGATAACAGGTATACCACGAAACTTAGCAATGGCGTGGCTACTCTGGCTGGCAGTGATACTGACTGGTCAAATGGCTGTAAGGTCAGACATATACAGTATCATAGGTTCAAGCTTCTGGCTGGTAAGAATGTGGATTAAGGAAGGTGTCAGACTTTGTGTCAGTGAACTGAGGCTTGTAAAACTTTGAGACTTGTGATTTACTATTGACCTTTCATGGCACAGATCCTGTCAAGGAATATTCAAGAATCCTGATACAGGATAATTCCTACATTACAGTTAAACAAAATGAAGGTAATTTTGGCTGATTTTGTTTTTGCCAACACCCTCCCCACCCCCTAAAAAAATTAAAAGATAAATATAAATAACAGAAGAGTGCCACTAACAGACTAGCTGTGCTTACATGGTTACTGTACATGTTATCTACATTTCTAGTCAACTCTCTTGCTTAAAATCTATGATTATTGCGGCATCCAATACATCACATTTCTGGGTTAAAAAATCTATTTACCAAAAAAAAAATGTAAGTTGACACAATTATGGGGTGCCATGGCTGAGCGGTTTAGTGCAGCGGTTTAGTGCATCGGACTTGTGTTCTGATGGCTGAGCCGTCAGAATGTGGGTCGAATCCTGGCCTAGACCTTTGAGTCCTTGAGTAAGACACTTCACTGAGGGCAGAGATGGTAATTGTGTTTGATTAAACTTTGATGATTCTAGGAATGATATAACTGGCCCGATGACAGGGGTAATAATGTTCAACTTGGTGGATACGGTGCAATATAAGTGTCCAGTAAATAATAATAATAATAATAAAAATATTTTATATAGCGATGTACACTACGTCTCACAACGCTTTACAGATAGAAGTATAATAAAAAGTATAAAATAAGAGCGCACTAAAAATATACTGTTTATACAAATTGGATAAAACAGCGACATAACGAATGCTGCTGATAAAACTTTTAAAAAACACGAAAATACAAAAATAATCTTTCATTTAAATCCCAAATAAAACCACTAAAACTATTTTAAACATCAAATTGCTTTCTAAAAAAATGAGATTTCAGATTTCTCTTAAAAATGTTAACATTCTCAGACTGCCGAAGTAACATAGGGAGGTTATTCCATAGAAAAGGCGCGTAAACACTAAAAGCTCGCCAACCATAAGTCTTCGTAGTAGATTTAGAATCCGTCCTTTTTAAAAGGAACAGATCCGGATTAGCTGATCTAAGGCTACTCCTACCAGGAACATAACGATCAACGAGGGCACAGAGATACACCGGAGCGAGATCATTCAGGATTTTATATACCATCAATAGTACTTTGAAAACAATTCGCTCACGTACACCCAACCAGTGGAGATCGAATAAAATAGGTGTGATATGGTCATGTTTTTTCCGGCATTTGACTAGCCTAGCGGCAGCATTTTGAACAGATTGAAGTTTATTTAGTTGAAATTCAGGGCAACCATACAGCACACTGTTGCAATAGTCCAGCCTGGATGTAACAAATGCATGGACAAGTTTCTCTGTAGCAGCTTGGTCTAACAGTGTACGAATTTTACCAATACGGTGAAGCGCAAAGTAAGCAGATTTACAGATCTGATTGACATGACCCGACATATCGCCACTGGATTCAAATAGAACACCAAGATTACGAACAGAACTAGAAGGACTAATATCGGATTCGCCAACTCTCAGTGACTCCAATTCCTCAACAACTCTTTTATGACGAGAAGTGAAATGTACAACTTCAGTCTTGTCTGAATTGAGAATAAGCGAATTGGACTTCATCCAAGAACATATTTCTTGAAGGCATTTATCAATAGCATTACTGACATCATTAGGCTTATCACAGACCATGTACAATTGGGTATCATCTGCGTAGAGCATGAAGTCAATATCATGATGAGCAAAAATGTCCTCTATTAATTTTTGAAAATAATTTTATATGATTTGTTGTCTCCTCCCCTTTTCCAATAATTTCTGCCTTTTTCTAGAATTGGATGATTAAACTACAAACCCCTTTACTCTACAAATCGTCTGGGGATTTACAAGCATTTAATACAAGTATAAGGTTCCTGGTATGGGCTTAGGAAACACTTGTTAACAAGAATCAGATCCTGAGAAACATGTTCATGTTGTAATGTAACAAAATAATAATAATCCTGAAAAATGGGTAGCTGGCCTGGGTCTCCCTTTGGTCTAGAGGACAAAACCCCCTGAACCTCCTGTGGGTAGCAGGCCTGGGTCTCCCTTTGGTCTAGAGGACAAAACCCCCTGAACCTCCTGTGGGTAGCAGGCCCGGGTCTCCCTTTGGTCTAGAGGACAAAACCCCCTGAACCTCCTGTGGGTAGCAGGCCTGGGTCTCCCTTTGGTCTAGAGGACAAAACCCCCTGAACCTCCTGTGGGTAGCAGGCCTGGGTCTCCCTTTGGTCTAGAGGACAAAACCCCCTGAACCTCCTGTGGGTAGCAGGCCTGGGTCTCCCTTTTGTCTAGAGGACAAAAACCCTGAACCTCCTGTGGGTAGCTGGCCTGGGTCTCCCTTTGGTCTAGAGGACAAAACCCCCTGAACCTCCTGTGGGTAGCAGGCCCGGGTCTCCCTTTGGTCTAGAGGACAAAACCCCCTGAACCTCCTGTGGGTAGGGGGCCCGGGTCTCCCTTTGGTCTAGAGGACAAAACCCCCTGAACCTCCTGTGGGTAGCGGGCCCGGGTCTCCCTTTGGTCTAGAGGACAAAACCCCCTGAACCTCCTGTGGGTAGCAGGCCTGGGTCTCCCTTTGGTCTAGACGACAAAGCCCCCTGAACCTCCTGGGTCTCCCTTTGGTCTGGAGGACAAAGCCCCCTGAACCTCCTGGATGTTACATTTTGGAGGATTTACAGACTCTCCACATCCCCACAAACAAGAAAGTAGAGGTTTGGACACGATACAGGCTACTTCTTTCTTTCCTTGGTGGCTACTTCTCTTCTTTCAAGAACATTTTAAGGCAAAGGGAAATTTGTAAAATATCCTGAAATCAGGGAAATTCCTGAGAAATCACAGGCCTGGTGTCAGCCATTTACAGGTGGATAGCAAAGTACAATAGTCAACAACATTAATTATAAGTCGGTAATCACTAATTGCAGTGACACCATATGAAATTCTCTATCGAGTAGTAATTCCTTCTGAAAAGAACTGGAGGTTACAACTCGACATTTCGCTCTGATCGTCTTCTCCTGAAGACGATCAGAGCATACTGATCGAAACGTCAAGTTGTAACCTCCAGTCACCGCAATTAGTCTTACTTAATCATAAGTCATCAAGAACAATCATTATCAATCACACGGCAGATGTCTTGATGTTCCTACACTAGGTGTATGAGAATCAGAATGAGGCTCATGTCAAAAATAGACTGGTGCCTCTCAAACAATTTTAGTTTTCATTTGTTATGATTGGCTGTTAAGGAACAAGACATGGAACAAGACATGGATACAGTAGGAAAAGGGAAAATAACCGCATGTCTGCAAAATATGACAACTCAAGACGACAAGTTTTCTGATTTTTGTTTTAGCTAAGCAAACATAACCCGTAGGATAGACAAATGAAAGCACATAGTTCATGAACATTTTTAAGGCTGTGCGTTTTCGGTTATTTCAGGAACTGGATACCCGAAATTAGAAATCTTTGCATACCTGGGTACAATTTTGTAAAAACACATAAATACTCCAGAATGTATAAAATAGTTAAATAACCAATACGAACACAAGTTTCTCTTGTTTTATTAGAGTCATAATAAATGTGGACTTACTGTAATAATTTCCTGCCTCTATATTAACGACTCATAGCACCCCATTCCACACACACGTTGTTAACAACAAATCAGAGACTTCCATTGTGTGGCTTAAATGTTCAGTCAAAATTTTAAAAAGTCATTTACGAGTAATTAGAACCGAAAAATGGAATTGGGTAATTGAATTGGGTAATGGTCGGGTATCCGGGTACCCAGCACAGACTTAAACAATTTGTCACCATCAAACCATCAAAGTACAATTCCTGTTGATTTATCATGATATCATTCAAATGATAAAGGTAAATTGAATGATAAAAGGTACTGTGCTTGCATGTGTAATGCTTGCCAAATGGTACTGTGTGGTGAATGCATCTAAACTGTACATGGTACTGTTATCTACACAGCTTATCCACCATTCATAAACAGACAGTTGTCAAATGGTACTGTGTGGTGAATGCATCTAAACTGTACATGGTACTGTTATCTACACAGCTTATCCACCATTCATAAACAGACAGTTGTCAAATGGTACTGTGTGGTGAATGCATCTAAACTGTACATGGTACTGTTATCTACACAGCTTATCCACCATTCATAAACAGACAGTTGTCAAATGGTACTGTGTGGTGAATGCATCTAAACTGTACATGGTACTGTTATCTACACAGCTTATCCGCCATTCATAAACAGACAGTTGTCAAATGGTACTGTGTGGTGAATGCATCTAAACTGTACATGGTACTGTTATCTACACAGCTTATCCACCATTCATAAACAGACAGTTGTCAAATGGTACTGTGTGGTGAATGCATCTAAACTGTACATGGTACTGTTATCTACACAGCTAATCCGCCATTCATAAACAGACAGTTGTCAAATGGTACTGTGTGGTGAATGCATCTAAACTGTACATGGTACTGTTATCTACACAGCTTATCCACCATTCATAAACGGACAGTTGTCAAATGGTACTGTGTGGTGAATGCATCTAAACTGTACATGGTACTGTTATCTACACAGCTAATCCACCATTCATAAACAGACAGTTGCCAAATGGTACTGTGTGGTGAATGCATCTAAACTGTACATGGTACTGTTATCTACACAGCTAATCCACCATTCATAAACAGACAGTTGCCAAATGGTACTGTGTGGTGAATGCATCTAAACTGTATATGGTACTGTTATCTACACAGCTTGTCCGCCATTCATAAACAGACAGTTGTCAAATGGTACTGTGTGGTGAATGCATCTAAACTGTACATGGTACTGTTATCTACACAGCTAATCCGCCATTCATAAACAGACAGTTGTCAAATGGTACTGTGTGGTGAATGCATCTAAACTGTACATGGTACTGTTATCTACACAGCTAATCCACCATTCATAAACAGACAGTTGTCAAATGGTACTGTGTGGTGAATGCATCTAAACTGTACATGGTACTGTTATCTACACAGCTTATCCACCATTCATAAACAGACAGTTGTCAAACGGTACTGTGTGGTGAATGCATCTAAACTGTACATGGTACTGTTATCTACACAGCTTATCCACCATTCATAAACAGACAGTTGTCAAACGGTACTGTGTGGTGAATGCATCTAAACTGTACATGGTACTGTTATCTACACAGCTTATCCACCATTCATAAACAGACAGTTGTCAAACGGTACTGTGTGGTGAATGCATCTAAACTGTACATGGCACTGTTATCTACACAGCTTATCCACCATTCATAAACAGACAGTTGTCAAATGGTACCGTGTGATGAATGCATCTAAACTGTACATGGTACTGTTATCTACACAGCTTATCCACCATTCATAAACAGACAGTTGTCAAACGGTACTGTGTGGTGAATGCATCTAAACTGTACATGGTACTGTTATCTACACAGCTTATCCACCATTCATAAACAGACAGTTGTCAAACGGTACTGTGTGGTGAATGCATCTAAACTGTACATGGTACTGTTATCTACACAGCTTGTCCGCCATTCATAAACAGACAGTTGTCAAACGGTACTGTGTGGTGAATGCATCTAAACTGTACATGGTACTGTTATCTACACAGCTTGTCCGCCATTCATAAACAGACAGTTGTCAAACGGTACTGTGTGGTGAATGCATCTAAACTGTACATGGTACTGTTATCTACACAGCTAATCTGCAATTCATAAATAGACAGTTGTCAAATGGTACTGTGTGGTGAATGCATCTAAACTGTACATGGTACTGTTATCTACACAGCTAATCCGCCATTCATAAACAGACAGTTGTCAAATGGTACTGTGTGGTGAATGCATCTAAACTGTACATGGTACTGTTATCTACACAGCTAATCCACCATTCATAAACAGACAGTTGTCAAATGGTACTGTGTGGTGAATGCATCTAAACTGTACATGGTACTGTTACAAATGTATCTACACAGCTTGTCCGCCATTCATAAACAGACAGTTGTCAAATGGTACTGTGTGGTGAATGCATCTAAACTGTACATGGTACTGTTATCTACACAGCTAATCTACATGTACCATTCAAAAACAGACAGTTATTTTGTTTTGAATGGTCAATCAACTCGCTGGAAATTTGTACCCAGGGTAGAAGGTTTAATGATGTCAACTCATTATTCCATGGTGTTTAAATATAACTGTTGCATATGTAACACCCCTGTTTTGTTCAGTGTTACACTAGTCTGGTACCACGTCTTACCTGTCTCTAGTGGGTCCATAATTCTATTCACTATACACACAGTGTCAGTCAGTTCGCTCGTCAGCCTGATCAAGTTACTAGCTCTATGATAGCTATGGTTGTAGACACTGACTGATCGTTTGTCTCTGCCATCCAGCACACTGGCTAACTCAAACTGGATATCTTGGCATTTACGAAGCAGAATTTTGGTCGAGGTGGTCATGTTGAGACAATGTTGTAGGGCACAGTCTGCCAACTGGATGAAAAGAAAACCAAGGAAAGACAACCAAGAATTATATATAGAAGAAAATAGATTTTAGATCTAAATATTTGCGGGATTAAAAATAAATTACCAGGGGATGCTTTTCAACAGGCATTTTATACTGTATATGAAGGCTATAAGGAAAATGGGAGGGAGGGAGGGGGGGCTGTGTTGGTTTAGCCAACCTTTAGGGGTCTGAGAGAACTTAGTCTAAAAACACACCTTAAAACCACTCTTGATTTGAAGATAAATACAAGGCCAATTTCCAAAAAAGAATTTTCCCTGATACACCCTCTCAATAACACTACACTACCGCGACCGTGACCGGGGTGCTAGTGTCCTTGAGCATGACAATTTACCATAATTGCTTCTTTCCACCCAGGGGGTAAATGGGTACCTGTGAGGGCGAGTTGGTTGTTGTGTTTGATTAGCCCTATGTATGCGCTGTAATGGCAGCAATTGAGCTGTATACTCCCCAGGGAGCTGAGATGGTTTCAGGAATGATTTATGAGCCTGATGAGCAGGGGTAATAATATAATGTGCCTTGAGCACCAGTTTGGTGGATACATGTGCTATATAAGTCCACATTATTATTATTATTATTATTATTACTTGTTATTTTCAGAGATATATCAAATAAATTAAAGGATAAACTGCACTGTCTTTTAGTAATGGCTTTACAAAATTTTTGTAAAATATAATATAACACTTATTATGTTGGCAAAAGACAGAGTTGTTGGCTAGAGTTATATTTTTAAAAATTTACAGAACAAAAATGACTTCATAACTTAAAAAATATCTTGTGACTTGACAAGAAATTATTTGTAACTTGAATTGACTTGGCAAAAATATATGGATCTATTCTAAGTCTGTGTACATAAAACACTGCTTCTACAATTTACAGACATGGAACTTTGTAATTGCAAAAAGAGAGGAAATGTCCGAGCACACAAAACTTTGTACAGTGTTTTTCAGTTTTCTATAGCACTAACATTAAAGAAAAATGAGGAAATCAGCTATCAGCTGAAAAGTAGCATGCCTGAATTTATTGTTAATTTTAACATTTGGATGGAAAAACAAAAACAAAAAACCATTAAAAAACCTCTATTTTTAGTGGCTTACAGGTTTTAGGCAGATATAATTCCATGTCAAAAAAATAATAATAAACTCTGTCAAATAACCGAAGACACTAGAAATCTGAAAAAAAACTTTGGTTCAATAGTAAACCAATAAAACATGAGAAATAAATACATTTGTTTACCACATTTTAGAAGTAGTTGGTTGGCTGGATGTCATAAATCCATAATCATTGTTTTTATGAACAGTATTGATAAGGGGGTTGGCCTACCACACTGTTTAGTCAGCTCGTTGGATAAGTTATGGTCCAGTACTACTAACTTAATATTCCTAGTGTCACTGGGGACTTGTACTAGGCTGAATTGGGAAATGATCAGGATATTATAGGAAATGTTTTTCTTAATGCAAGGTCAGTTGTGGTTGGGAAAACTGATTTAATTATGGGTGGGTAATTCTAATGACATTGTTCAATTCCAAATTCAAGTTTTTAAAGGAAATAATATGAAAATCCATTTTTATGTATTGTGGGTGATTTTGTAAAAAAGTTGCTTAGATGACTTTTCCTGTATGGAAATAATACAGCAAATAGTATAGTTTCAAACCAAGGTTATCAATGACTTAATTTTGTTTTATGTGAAAAACTCTTTGGTTCAATGGTGAAAATAGTACAACAAATTTTTCCCTCAATCTTTTAAAACTAAAAAGAGCAAAAGTTTCAAACAATATATCTTTAGAATGGTATGCCAAAGCGGTCCAATACGTACCAAATAAAAGATAATTGTCACTGGATTTTGCTTGTATTACATAGCAAAAATTCAAGATTTGAAATTCAAAATTAATACTACATACACTGACAAATATTGGAGCCTAAAATTTTTGCTATGCAAACTTTTTGATCAAAATCTTTTCGTGATTGAATATCTTTTCGTGATTGAATGCCTTTTCATCGTCCCAGTGGACTCAGAATGTCAAAAGGTTTTGGGTAACATTTAACAACCTGTCTTACAGCAGAATGTCAAAAACTAGTTACTTGCCAACCAAAATTATCATTGCACTTGGCAGGAATTTCAAATGTATTAAGAGGTTTGCATCTGTTATTTGATGAATGATATCCAAGTATAGGGTCAGACCACGGGACCTTTTTAAGGTAGACTTGAATCTAGACCACAGAGGAGGTGACTGAGACCACCAAGGGGAGCTCCTGCAAGTGAGTAACTACCACTTGGTGTGTTTACAAAACACAGACAAGGAAATTGAAAACAGCAGCACTTTTGTGTTGTTAGAAACCATCATAATATATAAGTGTAGACTGGTTAGATTTTCTTTCTCTCCTATATTTAGTTGTCTGTTTCATTTGAAGATGATTATGGATGCAGATGGGGGCTATATCTCTGATTTGTCTTGAACTAGAAATCAATTAGATTAAAGGAAACGTCAAGGACTTTTCAATAACTGCTCAGCACTTTCCATGGCTAAATCTAAAATTTAAAAAAACAGTGAAAAAGCATAAATGATCAAAGTTTTATGTAAAACTGACACATAGTTGGTGTAAAGCTGAGCTAACCTTGAACTCTTTCTGTTTAATGTGCTATTGGGAAACGTCAAATGTTAGACCCCAATTATGCATGACTGAATTTAGGTGAGGAAGTATGGCTAAATCTAAAGGCAGTGAGAAAGCATTTTATGTTCAGAGTTTGGTACTTATTGAACTAACCTTGACTCTCTCTCTGCCTGAGGTGCTATTGCATTAAAGATACATCAAATGTTAAATTCTCTATTGAGTAGTAATTAGTTCTGAAAAGAACTGTATGGTTACAACTCAAGGTTACAAGAGTTGTAACCTCCAGTTCTTTTCAGAACTAATTACTACTCAATAGAGAATTTCACATGGTGTCACCACAATTAGTCTTACTTATCCTCTTCCCAGTGCAAAGCTACAAGTTTCACCTACATAAAATGTTATTCCCCAATTGTGCACTACTGAATTTAGTTGAGGAACTGTGGCAAAAATTTCATGTTATCATGAAGTTGTTTTCACAAAGTAGTTACCCCTCTACCTGGTCAATCAATGATGATGATTTTGTCATTACCATCAGCCTACTGGCATAGTTCCTTAGTTTCCTACTAACCTGAAAAATGGGTAGCGGACCCGAGTGAGTTTTCCTTTGGTCTAGAGCAGAGTATAAACCAGGATTTGGAAATAGGGCATCTAAATTTGTTATTCTTTGAAAAACAGGGTGTCCAAATATTTAACTTACAATACTTTTGCATGTGTATTACAAATAAAACAGGGTGTCCATTTAGCAAACTGGGCATCCAAATTTATTATTCTTTGAAAAACTGGGTGTCCAAATGTTTAACTTCCAATACTTTTGCATGTGTTTTACAAACAAAACAGAGTGTCCATTTAGTAAACAGGGCGTCCAAAAGACACCCAAAGGTATTGCTGGTTAATACTATGGTCTAGAGGACAAAGCCTGAACCTCCTGGATGTTTCATTTTAGAGGATGTACAGACTCACCACATCCTCATGAACAAGAAACTAGAGGTTTGGACACAATATAATACAGGCTTTTTATTCCTTAGTGGCTACTTCTCTTCTTTCAAGAAAATTTTGAGGCAAAGGGAGATTTGTAAAAAATCCTGAAATCAGGAAAAATTCTAGAAATCACAGGACAGTCCAACTGTAGCACACCAAATGTTGGGAATGCCCCTATAGATTGCAGGCCTATCTTTACCCAATTCCCCTATGGGGATAATGACTCAATCACCTCAATCATCCACAGCAACTGTAACACCTTCTTGAATTAATACCTTCCTGATATCTGTCTTCATGGCCTTGGTTGAGGTCAGGCATTTAGACCTACATGTATGTTAGATCAGCCTGGTTTACCCTTCTAAGGTAGACTCATTAGCGGGTGTGATGGGTGTGTTTGGGCTGTGGCCAGACGGATTCAATTAAGTCTCTATAAATCTAGCCTTCATATTATTGCAGGAGCTGTATTTGTCACCCAAGGGTTCCCCAATTGGGGTCTACTGGTATCCTCATTGGGAGAATAGGGTTTCAATCAGGATAAAAGTGTCTCCCAATCGGGATAGTATAGTTGATATCCACCCCATGAGCCCCATGAACCTACTATTGCAGGAGCTGTATTTGCCACCCAAGGGTTCCCCAATTGGGGTCTACTGGTATCCTGATTGGGAGAATAGGGTTTCAATCAGGATAAAAGTATCTCCCAATTGGGATAGTATAGTTGATATCCACCCCATGAGCCTATTATGTGGATTATATTGCATCACCTTACATTGTACTGTTGACAAACTCCAGGCACAGGCACTGGCAGTTTGCTAACAGCATAGAAGGTGCTAACAGTAATATCACAATGGGAATTGGCAAATTTTAAATCTTAAAGGAACAATATCGTCATGATCAACAGGGCATGGAATCGGAGTGTTAGTTTTAGATTAACTCAGTGACTGAAAATAATACCCCACATGATGAGGTCATATTACCGTTGCCGCTGCATAAATGACCCACTAATTTCCAGTCACTAGGTTCATCTTCAACTAGGATGATGATTCCATGCCCTGTTGAAAGTCTGCTCTCATCGCGACGACATTGTCCCTTTAAAATGGAGCTGAAATCTTGACCCAACATTTCTTTCCTCACATCGCATTTTTTTACAACTCATAACAAAGTTTACATGTTAACTATTATAATTCAACACTAAGGAAGAACTTGTACTCTAAATTCTTCCAGTTACTATCAAGTAAATTAAAGTGGGTTGGAAGTTATTCTTCTTCTTACAAAGAAGTTTTGATCATAAATTTTGTAATATAAAATCAAATCAATAGGCCTAAGCTGTGTCAAACGTTTATTATTCTACTCAGACAAGTGCTTCTTGGACCAATGCTGTGCCTTCAATTTGACAAAATGTTTACGTGCATATACTGTATATGTATTTTGCATAGATAAGGATTCGCCGTTGTGCAAAAACTTTGTGCTAACTGTGATAGAAGAAAGTGGTGTCTGTAAGAACAGAATGCCACCTCCATTTTTCCTGCATATCCTGTCCATTTAAAAATATATATATTTATTATATTTTTATGCATATCACACCCAAACAAGGCTAAAAGCCACTCAAGGTACAGGGCTACAATGGAAGTCTGTCACATGTTACATTTAGTAGAATTGTTTGCATTCATGCTGGGATAATTTTATAGCACAACCCCTGCACAACCTGCCAAAGTGCCAACCTCAACTCATACAAGAAACCTGCATGATTGTTCTGTCCTGGCTTGCTTCACAACCGAGGCTAAACCAAGAATCAAGGTCGTGTTGAAGAAACTGAGCAGACTTTAGAAACCAAAAATCAAGCATTCAGTGAATAACCATAATTCATATTTTCTCTTCCCAATGTGCTGCCAGTGACCAACAAACCTGTGGAGACTCATTAATCCAATGACTTCTGAAAAGTGGAACAAAAAGGGTCAACTTTGCCCTCCGTGATCAGAGATTAACCATCTAAGAGGGGCAACCACAGGGGGCTGTAAAATTTGAGAGGCCTTTTTTCGAGTGAATGATATAAGCCAGTGATTCTCAACTAACCAGACTACTAAATCAACCTTAAATCAACGTGTTTAGGATATAATTGAAAGGTTTGCTGTATTTTGCTGAACTCCAATTTTATTTTTCAATTGGAGATAAATTGTGATCTTTGTTGCTGTTCGTCACCAAGCAGTCAAAAGAACAACAATTGTTGACACGTTTTGAATTCGGTTTGCTTAAATTTACTGATTGTTCTGCGGTTGACATTATATATCAAAAGCATTATAATATTGTCTCAGTGGTTTACAGGGACTGTTCAAACCCAATGCAGTATTTTTTTTATTTGTACATCTGAAATATTCACTTTAAACACATCGTTTATGTTTCGATTTCTGATAGTGACATACCTATCTACATAAAACATGTCAGGAACTTTGTTTTCGACAAACATTGTAATATTATAACATTTCTTGACATAATAATTTACAGAGGTTGATACACTTTCACTTAACCACTTTTCCATATTATAACTATTTTCTAGGAGTGCAAAGCTCCCTTAAATTTAGACAAATTATGTTTTTTCCCCATTATCACAACAATGACACTTCTTACGATCACATATCCCTGGAGTTTCCAAGACTTCTTTTCCATATATTAGCACAGGATGGATTTCAATTACAGGAATGTTTATGTTTTCCAGGAGGCAAAATAGTCTATTGAACCCTATCATTTTTCAGACGAAACTAAACTTAATGAGCTTGAGGTAAATAATGTAGATGAACATGTAGGCCTACAAGTCTTTAAAGGTAAGCTCTAGTATTGGTAATTTAAAATAAAACAAAATGGTCAATTTTAAATTCTGTGCTAGGATGAATAAAACAAATCTGAATGCATTTTTATTATTTTCTCGTAATCTTAATCAGGGGTAATGGGCAATCACAATAGTACAAAGTGAAAAAAGGATACTTTTTTGGAACAAGCATGTTGTTTATAAGGCTATGTGTTTTCGGATATTTTTGGAACCAGATACCCAATATCAATAAACGTTGGATACCCGGATACCCGGATACCCGGATACCCGTTTTAATTTTCAATTTCAACAACACTTTTTTGTATTAATCGCGCAACAATTAATAAGGCTGTTCTCTATACTAAGCTAATAACTGTAAACAACAGGCAAACATTGTATCACACTGAATCAGTTGGAGGAAAGTGTGTGGAAACTGTCCGTAAAATAATAGTAGTGTAATCTCTTGAATCTCTTCTTGAAAAAAATAAAATTGTAAAAGTGTAAACATTACATTATTCAAGAGTCACAGATTTCTGTTGGCACCACTCAAATGTTAAATCCGAATTTTAAAAAGTCGTTTACTGGTAATTGGAACCGAAAAATGGAACCGGGTAATGGCAGTTTCGGTCGGGTATCCGGATATCCGGATACCCAGCACAGCTTGAAAGTAAGGGAAAATTACAGATTTAAACCCACAAAATCAGTAAAATATGGATTCACATGGAATATGTATCTTTAAAGAACGACCTGACTTTTCAATCATTGCAGATCTTTCTCAATTACAGGCAATATGACACCTAATTTACCTAAACATAAATACATATGTGAGACTGACGAAAACAAGATGAGATTGATCAATAATTTAACAAGGAGCACAGAGGGAATAGGCGGGGGGGGGGGGGGGGGTCTACCACAACAACAAACAGATGATGATAGACCTACAATGTATGAGTATGGGGAACTCATCATATTATCAGTATTAATATTTTTCTGATATTACATCAAACCAAAGATTCCTCAAAAGTGCCTATAGCACTATAGCTCATATGACTAAAGAAACCTTGGAAGAGATGATCTTAATTGTGGCCATAGACCTTATGCATATGACGATGCAAACTGAAGGTCGCCCCCAGGGGTTAAATGGGTACCTGTGAAGGCAGAGTTGGTTTGCTCTATATGCGCTAGAAATGGCAGCAATTGAGCTGTATACTCCCCAGGGAGCTGAGATGGTTTCAGGAATGATTTATGAGCCTGATGAGCAGGGATAATAATATAATGCACCTTGAGCACCACTTAGTTGGTGGATACGTGCGCTATATAAATCCACACATTATTATTATTATTATTATTATTATTAAACGAAGGTCACTCATTGGTTCATGTATGCGCGCTGTGCGCATACGCACGCACAGCGTGCATACAAGAACCAATGAGTGACATTCTCTAGCCTCTGAATGAGGGCGATATTCAGTTTGTGACATCATATACATAAGGTCTTTTGCTGTGGTGCCCCTCCACATAATGCCCCTGTGGTCAGCCTTGAAATTTTGATTTAGCCAAGGCCAAAGTAGCCATGCCCTCTCAATCCTTGAGGTCAAGGCCTGATAAGGACAAGGCCTGATGAGGTCAAGGCCTGATAAGGTACAAGTGTATATTTGCAGTTCCTGATGTGGGAGGAAAACCCCATACAAACATTCCAAGGGAACCCACATAGAGGTCGAGACTGAAAACACAATCCACAGATGATGATAGACCTACAATGTATGAGTATGGGGAACTCATCATATTATCAGTATTAATATTTTTCTGATATTACATCAAACCAAAGATTCCTCAAAAGTGCCTATAGCACTATAGCTCATATGACTAAAGAAACCTTGGAAGAGATGATCTTAATTGTGGCCATAGACCTTATGCATATGACGATGCAAACTGAAGGTCGCCCCCAGGGGTTAAATGGGTACCTGTGGGAGGAAAACCCCATACAAACATTCCAAGGGAACCCACATAGAGGTCGAGACTGAAAACACAATCCACTTGAGTCAGAGTGGGATTCAAACCTTAGTCCACAGAGGTGAAAGACAAGGAAAGTACCATATATAAGATTGCTAACTTATGAAGGTGAATTTGGCAACCTTGCCATAGTAATTTCAAGCTTGTGCTATTCCTGATGCATGAGACAGTTAACATTATAACCCGGCCTGTCATACAATAATGAAATACGTCCTCTGTAGGTAAGATATGATACTACAGTCACTATCTAGTTACCTATTCAGCAGTTAAGGTCAGCTACTGTATGTTAAATCCCCATCAGAAGTGATATTACAGATACCCTTTGAAACCTTTCCAACCCCCCAAGAAAGAATAAGACAATATTATTGTACCCAGAAGCCTCCTAAAGTTCTGTCAGTCTATCTGAAAGTATTTTGTCTTTGTGATAATTCAAGCAACCAATTCCATTGACCTACTTTCAGTTTATTTATTTATTTTATTACACTTTGTCACTGGCAAATTACAAGGGCGATATTATTTGATTTAATTTTGCCCTACACCGATATGTGCATAGCACTGCATACTCAGTGCTTTCCGAGTGTCTGTGAAAAAACTTCACAGGCGACTCGGGCGGGATTCGAACCCACGACCTCCTGCTTACTAGTGCAGATGTCATAACCTCTCGACCACCGAGCTTGCCCAATGACGATTGGCCAGCTAGAATCCTATATAGCAGCAGGTTCCACGATATATACATGTGTATATATATATATATATATATATATATATATATATATATATATATATATATATATATATAGGTTGATGAAATTCTTGCGATATTATTGATATTTAGTAAACATTCCAACTCTCTGGTTTTCATCACAATAGCTGCTCATGTTTTTGAAAAAAAAAAAAAAAACTATTTTTATTTTTTATTTTTTCTATCTTTCTCAGGATGTTTGATACGTTTAACAACTTTACACCAAATAAGTTTTAAGATAATTCTTCATTAATCTGAAATTATTAATCTGGTAATAACCAAAGCTATACTTTCCCTTCAAAGTAAGCAGCGCTATGAAACCTAACCCTGTTCCAGGTGAGGTCTTGCATCCAAGCATCAGCCACAAACAAAATCATTTAACTCACCACAGAGCTAACCTGTCATCAAGTATAATTGATTGTATCCACTGTTTTTCAAGTAAACATCTATTAGTTTCACAAATTTCTTTTCAAAAAGTTCTCATGCTCCCCAGAGAGAAACACCCAAAGAATTCAAATTGTCTTGGAGGAGCCAGAGGGGGCAAGAAAATGTCCACTTTGTACTTAATATCATCTTTCAATAGCCCAGCTGCCATCTGGTAGCCACGGAGACATTGCTAGGATATTGTGAAGAAATGCATTGGATTTCATGGAGGTCAATAAAGACAGATTATATATCTTAAGGGCAGTGACAATTCCAAAGATTTAGGTTGAAGATAAGGATATTTTACAATGGGATTTGATGATCTCGGAGGGATAGTTTGATAATCTCACTGGGATTGTTTGTGGATATAGAAATTGATGAGAGATTTGCTAACACACTGAGCTTTCATTGATTGCTTTTTTATTCTAGGATTCACCAGACAGAACGCTTTTCCTGAGGTCTTGGTCTCAGTAAATATTTTTGAAAAAATAAGAAAAAAAACCCACATTATTCTTGCTTGTCTATTTATTGACTTCATTGTATTTAATGAAATACCTGAAAGAATTTAGCAGTAAATGATAAATGATGTCAGTTTTGTTGTGTTTTCACATTTGACTTTAGAAATATCAGTAAAAATGACAAACATATTTTATTAAAAAATAAATCCTATGGGTCTGTGATCATTTTGTGTTGGTGCTGGAATGTTAGAGTCTCTCAAGAGACAACATTCACGGTATTTATTCACATTAAAGATGGCTTACTTACACGACAGATGAAATTTCTGTTAATTTCACTTTAAATAAATAATGAAGAGATACTAGGTTAAACAAAATCAAGATAAAATGGGACGAGGACTACTGAAAATAACGTACTACAGAATGGCTGTATTAATTTGAGCAGGGATGGAAGTCTGTTTAGTTATAAACAACAGAAGGATCTTTAAATGGATCACTAACTAGCTACGGAACCATCCTAATCTATTTTATTAAAAACACCTGCTTAGAAATTACACCTGTCCAAGCCTCCTTCCCTACAAATAGTCCAACATATTATTGGTAAGAGTCAACCAAATGCCGACATTCAGACTAAATTACACTAGGAAGTATCTATCTGTTACCAGCAATGTATCACTGAATGCAATTACGAGTGTTAGTCGTGCGACATTAAGGACTTATCTATTTTTCCCTTGGCCAATATCCTCTAGGACTATGGATTCATAACTGCTAACATAACCCTTCTATGTCTGAGGATTACCGACTGTTAGTTATAGATCATAGGGGGGAGGGCATAGAGGAAAGGGTGCAAGATTTGCTTCCCAGCTTGTGGATCAGGAATTAATTTGTATGTAATAGAATTTGCGATCAAATAACAAAATGTTGTAAGAGGTTTATTCTCTAGGGTACACCAGTGAGTTGACAGACAGAGACTGCTGTATCACTGTGTATTCTAAAAAAAGGGGGTTTGGGTAAGGGTGTTTGTTGCTGTATCACTGTGTCATCTAACTAAAGCTGGGGGAGGGGGAGGGGATTTGTTCTCAACTTTCCCGAAGGTCGTTTGGACTGGACAGGGATTTCCTTGTCAGGTTTTCAGGCCTGTGATATATCGTAGACTAGACTGGCTGGAATTGAGTTGGCAAGCCGACAGTGGGTTTTGTTTAAAAGAAGGAAAAAAAGGAACACAATTTTTAAATACTGGGCCAGGCTAGGCTGGAAGTATTAATTATATTTACAGCTATTTAAGAAAGGACTTATAAATGATTCTATCACTGGTTCAATCTCACCAACTTGGCTGAAATAATTATAACTGCTTGTAAAACAAATCTTTAAACTGCAGATATTAAAGGATTCCAGTACAAAATACTGGGCATGGTTGGTAGTGTCCAGTTCAATTGACTAAAGACGGACCTCAAATTGTTACATGGGTTCAATATTGTGTAATAAAAACAATGATACAAATTATTTTGTAAATAATATGAAATGAATACACTGACAGACCTTTGCTTTTTAAAATCATTGTATGACTTCAATAATAAAACAAGTTTTGTTAAATCACCGGAGGATAACGGAAACAAAAGGAAAATTTTAAATTTATAAACACTGAATTTACAGATTTTGATTATCTTTCAGCATGTTGTTTTATACTGCACAACTTGTCCCAAAAAATAACACTTTTTTATTGCAATTTTGATGACCACCCACTGACCCCAAGGTAAAAATCATGTCTGCATGTTGGAAATGTATTGCTTTTTTGTTTTTGTTTTGTAAACCTTTGTTTCTATGGATTACTGTTTTCCTCTCCGTTTTCTATTATTAAGAAAATGGAATGAACATATGGTGAACTATCAGAGTTAATTGAGTATCTGATGATGATCAACTCAACGCATGTGCAACTCTCATCAAAGTGTATTCATTTCGGCTTTCCCTTTATAAACTAACCATATTTGAACTGGGTTAACCACAATCTAAGTAGGCACCCATGGGGTATTTCATTCAACTGTCCAAACAAAATCTCACACACTAAGTTCCATTGACTGGGATACATTCAAATATCTGACTGACTTCAAAGCAGCCGATAACATCAGTCGGAAATCTCGCGGGTTCAATATTCGGGTTTAATTTAATGAGGAATTCAGCTCACAGTTGAGGAATTCACAAAGATTTCCTCAATCAATAATTTAAATAACATGCAAAAAGCAAGATCAAAGAAAGTTTGGGAGAAAAATAGATGACTTAAGATGAGTAAAAACCAGATATTCAGTTATTCAATAAATAAATCAGATATCCAGATAGCTTTGTTTGCCTTTTACATGTAGGTCCGAAACATAAGGCCAATAACTACTCTTTTGTATTTAGTTTTCCCGGTTAGAATATTCAAAGATAACAGGCAGCAAGCAAAATTTTCATTGATTTATTTCTCATATTTGTTTCTTATATGAGTGCACCTGATTGGTTGGGGTTGTTGGTGGTCCACTTCGGTCAACCTCTGTTACAGAGACGGCATCTATGAATGAATGAATTTTTCTTACTGGAGTTTCCATTATTATTTTCCCCTAGATCATACTCATGTCTACATTTGGTCACCATCAAGCATACTAATGTTAATTGAGTGGTGTAGGCCAGGCTATGCAAGGCCTTATCTTGCAGATATATTAAGTTTCATGTTTTTGCCAAGCCAGACAGTGGTTCAATCTTCAACAATGGGGCTGTCGGGCAGAAAATCACTGTCTAGAAAGCGCTTCCTTGTGGACAAGAATATTTATTTCAGGGAAATATTTCTTGGGGGCAAAAATTTCATTTTACGTCTCCACCGCTAGTGTGTGTGATTGTTTGAACATGTGATTCAGTTCCCAATCAGCGAATATCGAATATTAAATCAAAATCAAAATCGGAATATCAAGTTACCAAATTATTTGAAAATGCACAGCCCTAGAATAAAATTTCACCACATGAGGGCGCTGCACAAAGCTAGTGTAATTTTAAAAGTGCAGTGTATTTGAATAAAAAATTTGTCCTCAGCAACTGTACATGAAGTCTGGCCAATATGTAGTGATTATAACAAGCTATGTGACCATGACAAAGAAAGCTAAATTCAACCACTGTTCTTTAGGGAGGAGGGCCAAAGTCATAGTACAGCCAAGCCTTTGAGAAGCCCAGCCAGGCCCAGGCTTTGCCCAGGCCTAGAGGCCTTTATAATCCTCTAGCTGAGCACAAAAAACGATTTACTAATGAATAGATCTCAAGTGGCTCTTATTGTTGTTAACACAGATTTGACTGACAGCTCAGCTGTCTTTTGTTCACAACTGCAGCCATTGTAATGGGCTCTACTTGGCTGGGATAGGCCCTCCAGAAGCCCAGGTTATATTGATTGGCAGACACATTAGGAGGCCAGGTAGCCCTGGCCATGCCCAGCTTCTCAAAGACTTGCCTGTACCATGCCTTTGGCCCTCCTCCCTTATATCTGGACGTCTGTTGTCAGCACTCCTTATGCTACAGTCACACTGTCACGATCTGGTGTTACGATTGTTCACGTATGACCATGATTAAAAAAAAAAAAATTCATCCGTTGCCATACGTGTACATCCGTGGAACTTTCACTTCTACACGATTACACAAAGACTCCACTAAGGTTCCACAACGTATGACTCCGATTATACAACGATTGCTATAAGAGTATACAAAGTATTTACTAGGTATGCGTAACGATTACCCACGGATAATCACGTATACACAGCGATTGACCACGATGTTACTAAGGATTCACAACGTATGACCACGATTATACACGGATGTAAAGCGATTGGTTAACGATTGCCCAACGATTGCAACAAATGAATGAAATATAAAAGTTCTGACCCTATTTATACTTTTTCAAAACCAAACAAGATCAGAATCGTTGTGAAATCGTGATTAATCGTGATAGATCGTGATAAATCGTTATGAAATCATTATGATCGTTGTGTAATCTTACTGCAATCGTTATAAATCGTTGTCATACTTGGTCATCCGTAGTGTAATCTTAACATTCGCAGTGTATCCGTTGAGCATCCGTTGTGTATCCTGTGTACACCCCTAGTCATACGTAATGCTTCCTGTGTGCATCCCTAGTGCATCCGTGGTGATTTCTGCCACGATTGTACAAAGGATGTTCACGTATGTCTACGATTGCCATTACGTATGCTTTACGTATGACTAGGGATGTACACAGGATACACAACGGATTTTTTTCCCACGATTCCAGAACGATAGTTTTGAACCGTTTGAAACTTCCGTTGTGCCATCGTGGACCATAACGGATGCCCACGTATGATTAGGACTCTACTACGAATGACTAAGTATCCCCAACGTATCATTACGTATGACTACGGATGACCATCCGCTGGACATCCGTTGTGCATTCGCAATCAAAAATCGTGACAGTGTGACTGTAGCATTACCTTAGTATCCAAAGGCTTTGGCAAGGTTTATTTAGGCCCCCAAGAAAAGTCTCCAGTTTCTGGTCATCGGTTGGCTTCAAAATCGGTACGGTGACAACACATCTTTTTTTTGGCCAACAGGGAACTACATGTACATGATGCATGTATACATGGGTACCAAATTTCCCATATACAAAGTATAGTTGCTAAGAGAGGCCTCATACCCCTATGTGAAAAAGTCGTTTAAAACACAGCACAACAAAAGTCCAATTGATCCAGCAATTATGGCTGCAATTGGACATAGCAAAAAAATAAAATAAAATAAAAATGGTGACGCGCGGATCTGAGGAGACGTGCATGGAGACCAGGGGCCGATTTCACTAAGATTGATCTTAACTGTGTATCAATCTTAATTGCTTAGCAAAGTGTGATGTCACAATACAAATCACTATGGTAATACTAACAACTCATCTTAAGATGAATCTTAGTGCTTTGTGAAATTGAGCCCAGAAACCGCAGACTTTTTTTTGGGGGGGGCCTTAGGGTCTATTTTGCTTGTATTGCATAACAAAATACGACACAAAATTCATAGTTTGATAATCCAAAATCAAGATTTGCTCTTCAACTAAAGCATTACATACATATAAGGCTGTGCGTTTTCGGCTATTTTTGAAACCGGATACCCAAAATCAGGAAACTTCGGATACCCAGATACCCGTTTTCATTTTTGTTGAAAACATGCCTCCGGTGGTGTACAAATACACGTACTGTAAATGGTAACAAATTGACTTTTATAATACAGACGATACCATACTTAAATCGATCTTTTCTTTATTGGAGTGCAATCTCTTGAATTTAAATATAATTGTCTGTAAAAGTGTAAACATTACATTGTTCAAGAGTCACAGATTTCTGTTCGCACCGCTCAAATATTCAGTCCGAATTTTAAAAAGTCGTTTACGGGTAATTGGAACCGAAAAATGGAACCGGGTAATGACCGTTTCGGTCGGGTATCCGGATACCTGGCACAGCCCTACATACATAACATGCATACGAAATCGTTATTGTAAACAAATTACAGTACTTCTGACAAAGAATGTTTCAAACAAAGTTCAAGGTCAACCATTTTTTTTTTGTCATTGGTTTAAGCGTCATAGTTGGTTTTATTTGAAGAAAAAAAAATTTTCAACTGACCTTCAGCATTCTGCTGTTTGGTCCAAGCATTACTTGCAGATCAGCTTCACAGCTAGTCACAGTTTTCAAGCCCTGTTGAAGGGTCTTATCAATTAAGACATCACCTCCATTCAGGAATCCTTGCTTCAATTCATGATCCACCTGTTACAGATGAATAACAAGACGAAATAGTGATGATTCAAACAATAGCTCAACCTGACCCAAACAGTCACGACTTGGGCTAAGATCCGAGGCAAGACATCTAAAACTGTTGGGTCAAGATTTCAGCTCCATTTTAATAAGAAATCTTGATTAAATGTATGATCCACCTGTTATAGATGAATAATAAAATGCATCACAGTGATGAATCAAACAATGGGAAGAGGGGGGGGGTGACTTCATCCTACATCTAACCAGCCCTCTATTCAATGATAGACTCTTATATTATGTCTAGTTCTTTGCTAGGAGTTGTATAATTCTGTCATGAGACAACAGATATTAAAGGGACAATATTGTCACGATCAGAGCAGACTTTCAACAGGGCATGGAATCGGCATCCTAGTTGAAGATCAACACAGTGACTGGAAATTACTGGCTCATTTATGCATCAACAACAGTAGTATGACCTTATCATTTGGGACATTATTTTCAGTCACTGAGTTAATCTAATTCTAGCACTCTGATTCCATGCCCTGTTGATCATGACGATATTGTCCCTTTAACCCTAACCACCCCATATCCTCCAAAATCCTCCAAAATCCTCCAAGGGACACTTTTTTGGAAAAATTCAGCACTGTTGGAAACTGGTACTTTCACCTCTTCAAATGGGACAAAATTACTACCTGGCAAGAAGTACAGGCCATAAGTGCTGGTGCATTTTGAAGAGGGCGTGTTTCCAAAAGTGCACTGGAGGATTTAGGAAGGTTCCTAGCCAGAATACCTACGGGGTTAGGGTTAATAGGAAATTTTGATTCAATTTACAATCCACCTGTTTTAGATGAATAACAAAATCTGTCACAGAGATGAATCAGACAATGGGTGGGTGGGTGGGTGGGTGGAAAGGGGGGGGGGGGCAACTTCATCCTACATCTATCTAACCTGCCCTCCAAAGCCAAACAAAAAAGTCTCTGGAAACCAGCATTCATACAGAGGTATGAACATCTGCCCGATTTGTGTGGCCTCTTATAGCCACCATGCTTTGTATATGGGAAATTTGGTCTTGTTTCAATAACTTCGTATATGTGTATCATGGAGTATCGTGGCCGAGCGGTCTAGCTTACCGGACTCAAGTTCTGGTGTTAGCAGCAGAATGTGGGTTCGAATCCCGGCCGTGACACTTGTGTCCTTGAGCAAGACACTTAACCATAATTGCTTCTCTCCACCCAGGGGTTAAATGGGTACCTGTGAGGGCAGAGTTGGTTGATTAGCCCTATATGCGCTGTAATGGCAGCAATTGAGCTGTATACTCCCCAGGGAGCTGAGATGGTTTCAGGAATGATTTATGAGCCTTATGAGCAGGGGTAATAATATAATGCGCCTTGAGCACCACTCAGTTGGTGGATACGTGCGCTATATAAGTCCACACATTATTATTATTATTATTATTATGTATTTCGCTGATTGGCAAAAAAAAAATAAGATTACCAACAAAGAAAAAAAAGAGTGTCACAGAACTGACTTTTGAAGCAAACCTATGACCAGACACCGGAGACTTTTGTTTGGCCTAATCAACAATAGACTCTTATGTCTCGTGTTTCTTTGCTAGTAGTTGTATAATTCTGTCATGATGAGACAATAGATACTAATCTCTGATTGTTTGTAATACCACTCACGTCGGCATCTTCCATTTCATCGATCCTGTCTTTGAACATAACTACTGCAATATGAGTCTTCATTGAGATCTCTCCAATGAGCTTGGCAAGGAATATGAGACATTGTGCTATCTGTGTATTGGATTCTCTTACCATGCTGTCTATATCGCCTTCACAACCCTGATTGAAAAACAATAAATATAACAATTGGGTGGTAAGATTAACAATAACAGGTGAATTGGATAATGGGTTATATTTTTTTAGTTTTTTAGAGTTAGAGAAATCTGTAGGCTTTCCAACTTTATTTTTGTTTGATAAGGAATAGACGAATAGGAAGATGAGTGCTTGGAACAACAGCTTCTCATTGTTTGTGAGATGGAAGATTTAAGAATAAAAAAGTGAAAAATAAGATGAAGAAAAGTGAAACACAATAGATGAAATCTGAGGGAGAAAGGCGGTTGAGGCAAATGGATTAAATGGTTATTTAGAAGCAGGGATGATAAGTGAAAATAATACGAGGACAAAACATTATTAAAAAAAGAAAATACTAAGAGAAGTAAAGATGAATCATTGAAGACAAACCTGTAATAATTTCATGAAATGACCTGCTGTCTTCCGACACGTCTCAACCATCTGTTCCATAATTTCCCGATATAATTGATCATGTCCATCCTTTGAATGATGCATTTTATGTTGATGGTTAGAATCCCACAAGGCAATTAGGTTAGACAGAAGCTCTATTGAGCTGGTTGCTTGCAGGAGCATTTGATCAATGCTTATGGTCCCAGAAAGCTCACCTGTAAAGTGGAATTATAATCAATAATTGTTAGACTAAAACCAGGATTTTACATATACTGAACAGCAAAAGAAACGCAAGTCCGAGGACAGTAAAAGAAACGCAAGTCCGAGGTCTTGTCAAGTTTTCAAACAGAAGACAAACCATTTTGATTCTAATCACTCATTTAATGAAAAATGCTTTCAATTTGTGAGCTGAAAGTGACTGTTGAATGTGAAATCTTGCAATGCAATTTCAACAGTCACTTTCAGCTCACAAATTGAAAGCATTTTTCATTAAATGAGTGATTAGAATCAAAATGGTTTGTCTTCTGTTTGAAAACTTGACAAGACCTCGGACTTGAGTTTGTTTTGCTGTCCTCAGACTTGCGTTTCTTTTGCTGTTCAGTATATTTCAGGATATTTTTACAAATCTCCCTTTGTCTCAAAATTTTAACACTGTCTCAAAAGTATCCACTGTTTTGTCCAACTCTCTAGTTTCATGTTTGTGGGGATGTGGAGAGTCTGTAAATCCTCCCAAATTAAACATCCAGGGGGTTCAGGGGGCTTTGTCCTCTAGACCAAAGGGAGACCCAGGCCCGCTACGCATTTTTCAGGATTTTTACTTTTGTCAGATCACACCCCTGCAAAACAAAGGAAAACTAATCGAAGCAGGACTTGAACCTGGGACCTCTCAATTACCGTACCAGTGTAATACCAAATGAGCTATCCAACCCTATAATTGGCAGTCTCTTGAAATGTCAATATCTTTGTTCTCAGGGCACCTGTCACAAGCCATAAAAACTCATACTATGATACTTAAAGGGACAGTATCATCACGATCAGAGCAGACTTTCAACAGTACATGGAATTGTTGTCCTAGTTTAAGATAAACACAGTCACTGAAAATTACTGGCTCATTTATGCAACAGCAATGGTAATATGACCTTATCATGTTGGGTATTATTTTCAGTCACTGACTTAATCGAAAACTAGCACTCTGATTCCATGCCCTGTTGATAGTCCCTTTCAGTTTAACAAAGTATAGAAATTGGACAGGATGAAAGGTACCAGACTCGGTTTGAATCTTTGGCTATGGCTACGGCTATGGCTAGATCACTGTTTCTTCCTATACTTCAGCATTGCTGCTGCAGCCAATAGCCATAGCCATAGCCATATACGCTACGGCTATGGCTAGATCAGTTTCTTCCTATACTTCAGCATTGCCGCTGCAGCCAGTAGCCATAGCCGTAGCCAAATACGCTACGGCTATGGCTAGATCACTGTTTCTTCCTATACTTCAGCATTGCCGCTGCAGCCAGTAGCCATAGCCGTAGCCAAATACGCTACGGCTATGGCTAGATCACTGTTTCTTCCTATACTTCAGCATTGCCGCTGCAGCCAGTAGCCATAGCCGTAGCCAACACGCCACGGCCATGGCTAGATCACTGTTTCTTCCTATACTTCAGCATTGCCGCTGCAGCCAGTAGCCATAGCCGTAGCCAAATACGCTACGGCTATGGCTAGATCACTGTTTCTTCCTATACTTCAGCATTGCCGCTGCAGCCAGTAGCCATAGCCGTAGCCAAATACGCTACGGCTATGGCTAGATCACTGTTTCTTCCTATACTTCAGCATTGCCGCTGCAGCCAGTAGCCATAGCCGTAGCCAAATACGCTACGGCTATGGCTAGATCACTGTTTCTTCCTATACTTCAGCATTGCCGCTTCAGCCAATAGCCATAACCGTAGCCAAAAATGCTACAGCTATGGCTAGATCAGTTTCTTCCTATACTTCATCATTGCCGCTGCAGCCAGTAGCCAGTAGCCGTAGCCGTAGCCATAGCCATAGCCATAGCCGTAGCCATAGCCATAGCCATAGCCATAGACGCTTAATTCAGACACAGCCTAATAAGACTTATTATGTATTAGAATACCAAGATGGCCAATACTCATTTAACGTCTGACATGCCAATAGCTCACCTGAGCTAATAAAAGCCTCATTTCTGATTGAATAGATGTCCTGTATTCCTGCAACTGATGTCTTAATTGTCTGCATCACGGCCATGACTCTATCAGCAATAGTTTCCTCATAGCCATTAAGACGGCTCGTCAGGGAAGACTTGAGTAACTTCCGACAAAGACTTGGAATATCGCTGCTTTTACTCAAAGACTCCCTCTTTTTTGGTAAACTCCCTAGAGAATGATAGATGCAAGATAATTGTAGAAATGCAAAGGGATGGATTTCATTTGATGAGAAATTGAAAACAATATATAGGGCACTGCTGTTGATAAAATATGTAATACAAGTAACTTTAATTCACAAAACGTCTTTCAAAACACAAATTAAAAGCTGATATTGAAATAAGAGCAGAATATAAAGCAGAATGTTATTAGATACAAAGACTTCAAAAGGAATAAGGTTTGAGGTAACACCATGTACCAATCTGTTAAAGAGTTGTAATAAGGGTTGGTTCTGAGAAGAACCGGTGGTGAGGTAACTTGATCCTTCTCAGAACCATTTCTTATTAAGAGATTGTTTACATGGTGCTACAACAAACCTTACTCCTACTTTACTTCCACCATGCAAAGCTTCAAATCCTACCATCCTAATATTGTACTTTCCATCCTTACTGCAAACCTTACTCCTACTGTACTTCCACCGTGCAAAGCTTCAAATCCTACCAACCTAATATTGTACTTTCCATCCTTACTGCAAACCTTACTCCTACTGTACTTCCACCGTGCAGAGCTTCACATCCTACCAACCTAATATTGTACTTTCCATCCTTACTGCAAACCTTACTCCTACTGTACTTCCACCGTGCAGAGCTTCAAATCCTACCAACCTAATATTGTACTTTCCATCCTTACTGCAAGCCTTACTCCTACTGTACTTCCACCGTGCAAAGCTTCAAATCCTACCAACCTAATATTGTACTTTCCATTCTTACGGCAAACCTTACTCCTACTGTACTTCCACCGTGCAGAGCTTCATATCCTAAAATATAATTATTAACATAGACATCAAAGTAGCTTATGAAAGGCTCCCTGTATCTGCGCAGCTCACATCATAGCGGTGAATTTGCATCATGTGTCTTGATGATAGCCACTTTTGCGCGTGTGTGCGTTGTGCGTATACTTTATGTGCGTATATTTTACATGCGCGTGTACTTCTACCAGCCAATGATCGCTGGAGATATCCCACGTGTATGCACATCAACTGCAAAATACGCCAAACACAACGCACTATCGCTGCCCTTTCGCCCACAGTGGTCCAACAACATGTGCCCTCAACGGCTCATGTACAGTGCGAATAACTCAACCTTCCCCTCCCACAGAGATGGTTCTTATATATAACAATTAGGTAAATTTACTTGTTAGACATTTATGTGCAGAATGCCTGGTGTTTGAAGTCAAGGCAGCAGAGACTCTAAGATACTGGTAGAAAGCTAAAGAATACTGACAATATATGCAACAGGGATCTATAAAGTGAAAAAAAGTTGGATTTCTAAATAAATTTGAGAAATGGTATTTCTCATATCGTCTCATCAGTGCAACAAGGTTGTATCTAAAAATGCAACAAGGTTGTATCTAAAAATGCAACAAGGTCATATGTGCAATAGTGCATAAATTTGCATACATTAAAACAATTGAGTGCAACAACGTTGTTTTGCGTGTTCATCCTAGAACTTTGTAAAAAGATATGACCTTGTTGCACCAAGCAAAATCCATGTCTGCAACAAGGTCGTAACTATGATACGACCTTGTTGCACTGGGCAAAATCCATGTCTGCAACAAGGTCGTAACTATGATACGACCTTGTTGCACTGGGCAAAATCCATGTCTGCAACAAGGTCGTAACTATGATACGACCTTGTTGCACTGGGCAAAATCCATGTCTGCAACAAGGTCGTAACTATGATACGACCTTGTTGCACTAAGCAAAATCCATGTCTGCAACAAGGTCGTAACTATGATACGACCTTGTTGCACCAAGCAAAATCCATGTCTGCAACAAGGTCGTAACTATGATACGACCTTGTTGCACTGAGCAAAATCCATGTCTGCAACAAGGTCGTAACTATGATACGACCTTGTTGCACTGGGCAAAATCCATGTCTGCAACAAGGTCGTAACTATGATACGACCTTGTTGCACTAATGCAACGATATGTAAAATATATCAATCATAAAACTTACTCAACTAGAAACTGGTTTGAAGTCAAAACAAAGCCCTGATTATTAATACTAACCAATACTTGTACTAGATCCTGGTCTTGATGAGACACTGCTGTTAGTGCTGGTCAAAGAAGTCCAGCAACTTGGAGTAGAGGAACCACTAGAACACCTGTACAATGGAAACATTCATTGTTGTGTGTGAAGCAGGTGCTATTGTTCTAAATTGATCCATTGTTTTTAAGATAAATTTCCAGTTAATGGTTTAGTCGGACATTTAAAACATTATACCACACTATTAAATCCGCAACCAGGATTCAATTGCATAGAGCAGCTAAGCAGAAGAGTTTTCCAAGCAATATATTAACAGACAACCAGCCACGTGTACACAATTAATATGGAATTGTGACTGGTAACCAACAAACAGCTAAGCAAATTTTACTGCTAAGCAATATATTAAACAGACAACCAGCCAAGTGTACACAATTAATATGGAATTGTGACTGGTAACCAACAAACAGCTAAACAAATTTTACTGCTAAGCAATATATTAACAGACAACCAGCCACGTGTACACAATTAATATGGAATTGTGACTGGTAACCAACAAACAGCTAAACAAATTTTACTGCTAAGCAATATATTAAACAGACAACCAGCCAAGTGTACACAATTAATATGGAATTGTGACTGGTAACCAACAAACAGCTAAACAAATTTTACTGCTAAGCAATATATTAAACAGACAACCAGCCAAGTGTACACAATTAATATGGAATTGTGACTGGTAACCAACAAATTAACAGCTAAACAAATTTTACTGCTAAGCAATATATTAAACAGACAACCAGCCAAGTGTACACAATAAATATGGAATTGTGACTGGTAACCAATAAAACTTGCTAAAAAACATTTTCTGCAAAGCATTTCTTAGCTTGGACACCACTCTTGTTTCTTGTTCTCTATGACATATTTTTTTTAAAGGAAGACAAAAGGTACAATCAATTTACTATAGTTGATAACATTACACTTTGCATATTTCTGTAAAACAGAAATATTTATTGACCTTTTGAATGGAGTCATTGGAGAGTCAATTTTGTAGTCTGTTTCCCAGTCATCATTTGGATCATAGAAGACATCATCATCTGCAGTGTCTCTTCCTCTCTCACAACACTGAATCAAAGATAAACAAAGCGGCTGGAATGACTATAACTTAGTTAGAAGTATTTTGTAAAGAAAGCAAGCTTACATGAACTCCATTTGAAAGATTTAAAGACATATGCGGGTCGCGTCATATATGACATAAAACACAATAAAGGGGGCCACTTTGCATCCGTCACGTTAGCAGTTTTTCCAATGGTTGTTATTTATTTTTAAGTACCTGAAACCGACCAAAATGTATTTCAACATGTGAATGGACATGCAGGCTTATACTAGAACTAATTTGAGTTGATTTACTTTATTTTATTATTTATTTTTTCACGCTCAAATTTCCATAAAAATTGGATGGAAAAAGTTACCTCACTTTTCCGTCCATTTGTTGATGGAAATTTTAGGGTAATTAAAAAAATAATAGTAATAATCAACTCAAATTATCTTTAGGATAAGCATGCATGTCTATTCAAATGTTGAAATTCTTTTTGGGTGGTTTCAGATATTTAAAAAAAATTACAACCATTAGAATAACTGCTAACGTGACGGTAGGAAAGTGGCCCCCTTTATTGTGTTTTATGTCATATATTCATTTTGGTACTTGTTACTATTAATCCAAGTTTCTGACCACTATTTTGTAAAATATATTATTTCAAAGTATTTGTTTTCCTTTCTACAGGGAAATTATCATATTTTAACCCTCCTACTTCTGGTACCTTTTTCATACAAGTTGATCCACCATTTGAAACCATTCGCTTTTGTGGTTTTGAATGGTGAAATAACTGTGTACGGTATTGATTTCCCCAAATGGTTTTGAATGGTAGGTCAGCTAATACAAAACCTTGTTTGGATCTTTCCAAATGGTAGTACAGCTAATACAAAACCTTGTTTGGATACTTCTAAGTGGTGAATCAATGGACCCTCTATGCATTTGAATGGATTTGAATGGTAGTAAAGCTTGCTACCAACACTGTTCAAATGGTATCACCATGTGTGTACAAAACCAATGGGTATTTTGGTAAGTGGAAATTTTGAATGGTTTCAAATGGTCAAACAGTAGGAGGGTTAATGAAAACAAACATTTCTGGAAATTGCCGGTTAAACACAGGGATACAACTTTAAGGATTTACCCACAATTAGTAAAAATTTCACAATGTGTATATGCATTATTTTGTGAGAAAGTCTTAAGAAATATGTGTACTAACTGAATTGGGAATGTTTGGTCATCAAACCGTGTAATCTACCCTCACCTTGTACAGTTCCCTCATTTGGATGAGTTTGTCTTCAAATTTAATCATAGACCAGAAGGTTATAATGCCAAGCTTGTTATTAGTCACCCTAATCTGGACAGATGACTGTAGATCCCCTGAACAACCTCCACCGTTTGCCAAAATATCTTGACGATTGAAAACCTACAAAAGAAATACATTTGTTAACACCTAAAACATGAGACAAGACAATTAGGTTTATGGGTAACACCATGTGTAATAATTATTTCTCTTCTTACAAGAAGTGATGATTTTGTATATTACGGTTTTATGGGTAACACCATGTGTAATAATTATTTCTCTTCTTACAAGAAGTGATGATTTTGTATATTACGGGTAGATGCTTCAGGTTTCACAAAATATCACAAGCCAAAAATCAAACGGTTTCATTACTGGACAAATCATAAACATATTGAATAGACTTGCAGTCCGTTTCAAGAGTTCCACAGTGGTTTCCATAATATAAATATTACATTATAGGTTTACCAAATGCCAAAATATAGGCTTTTATAGTTTGTTTCCTTTGATTGTGCAGTGTCAAGTAACATGTTTTTGGTAAATTGCCTACCTTCTGAGTACTTTTTGCAACAAAGTACAATACCCCATAACCCTGTTTGGCAGAAAATCTAAGAATGGTACACATGTTACAGTTTGGCTACTGTTTTGGCTTCATCTCTTTATACTTAGGAAGTAATTTTTCTTCAAAGCCATGAGGATTTTTATGATTAAGTTGAAAATGTGTTGCAGGAGATTATAAATATAGGTTTTTATAGGTTAATATAGGTTTTTGAGGGAAATAAAGGTTCCCATTTTGAAATATATTTTTTTATAGGTTTTATAGGTTTCGCTGGGAGGCCTGCAGTTATCTTTTCTTCAATATAAATTCATGTAACCAAACTGAGGCTGAAATGAAAATAGTCTGGTCCCTTGAATGCATTGAGAATGAGTACTATCAGCAGTCAGGGAATCTGACAAAAATTACAGCAGTGTGACAAAGGATATATTGCTTTACCTGGATGTCATTTTAATTAAAGATGTACCTCCCGTATTTCACTGCAATTTCCGGAATATTTGTGATGGGATCTGGGAAAACCCTTCACATGGTGAAAATTGTACTTTTTGTGTTTTATACAAATTAATGAGGACACTGCGCTCTTTTCAAAACTGTTCCATTCATTATTCTTGGATGTCTATAACTTGAGTTACACTCTCAGAAAGTTTGAAAACCACCTGACCTCGTTTTGAGAAATGAAGCTTTAAAACTCCAAGTAAAAGTTCATTTTGTTCGATTTCTCAAGACGAGGTCAGCTGGTTTTTCGTAACCCAAGTTATAGACATCCTAGAAATCATGAATAAAACAGTTAGTGACAAGACCCCAGTATTTTTTTTTATACTCATTAATTTAGACACATTAATGTATAAAACACACAAATTACAAACTTCACCATGTGAGGGTTTTCCCCAGATCAAATCCCATTTCATTGCAACATTGATACTTTCCTTTCAGAAAGGCAAAACAAACACATTAGATATTTCAAAAATTGCTGTCAGAAGTTTGGTTTTACAGTAAAATAAATCCAAAAATACTTTATGATGGGACTCATCATCAATTAATTTCAGTACAAATTTACTGTAAAACCATGCTTCTCACTTTTATTTTTAGAAATGTGTCATTTCAAAGAAATCGATTCCCTCCCTCAACAAGTAAATTTCTGGAAATTGCTGATAATATAGCCAAAAACATGGGCAAAACATCTTTAAGCTTATTACAGAGGTGTAATTTGACAAAAGTAAAAATTCCTGAAAAATGGGTAGCGAGCCTGGGTCTCCCTTTGGTCTAGAGGACAAAGCCCCCTGAACCTCCTGTGGGTAGCGAGCCTGGGTCTCCCTTTGGTCTAGAGGACAAAGCCCCCTGAACCTCCTGTGGGTAGCGAGCCTGGGTCTCCCTTTGGTCTAGAGGACAAAGCCCCCTGAACCTCCTGTGGGTAGCGAGCCTGGGTCTCCCTTTGGTCTAGAGGACAAAGCCCCCTGAACCTCCTGTGGGTAGCGAGCCTGGGTCTCCCTTTGGTCTAGAGGACAAAGCCCCCTGAATCTCCTGTGGGTAGCGAGCCTGGGTCTCCCTTTGGTCTAGCATACAAAGCCCCCTGAACCTCCTGTGGGTAGCAGGCCTGGGTCTCCCTTTGGTCTAGAGGACAAAGCCCCCTGAACCTCCTGTGGGTAGCAGGCCTGGCCCCTGAACCTCCTGTGGGTAGCAGGCCTGGGTCTCCCTTTGGTCTAGAGGACAAAGCCCCCTGAACCTCCTGTGGGTAGCAGGCCTGGGTCTCCCTTTGGTCTAGAGGACAAAGCCCCCTGAACCTCCTGTGGGTAGCGGGCCTGGGTCTCCCTTTGGTCTAGAGGACAAAGCCCCCTGAACCTCCTGTGGGTAGCGGGCCTGGGTCTCCCTTTGGTCTAGAGTACAAAGCCCCCTGAACCTCCTGTGGGTAGCGAGCCTGGGTCTCCCTTTACAAAGCCCCCTGAACATACTGGATGTTTCATTTTGGAGGATTTACAGACTCTCCACATCCCCACAAACAAGAAACTAGAGGTTTGAACACAATACAGGCTACTTCTTTCTTTCCTTGGTGGCTACTTCTCTTCTATCAAAAACATTTTGAGGCAAAGGGAGAATTGTAAAAAATCCTGAAATCAGGATAAACCCTGAAAAATCACATGCCTGTTATTATTGCTAAGCATTTTATATTCTTCTTAGCTTGTCTGATGGTACTTACAGTGTGTTTGCTTAGTTTCTTGCTGATATTGTTAGCTTCTTGAAGCCACATGGAAAGCTGTAACAGACTTCCTCTACTCTTGGCTGTTGTAGCTACAGAGGATGTATCAAACAAACATATTGTCCTTTATCAAGGCGTCTGCACTAGTAAGCAGGAGTCATGGGTTCGAATCCTGCACGAGTTGCCTGTGAAGTTATTTTCACAGACACTACTGCTATACACACGTCGGTGGAGGGCAAAGTTAAATCAATTGTTTATCACACGATGCAAGAATTTCATCACAAGTACATTTAAATTAAAAAGAATTGCTGCTCAAGTTAAAAATAAATAAATAAAATATCTTTGTTATTGAAAACCGCATGCCATTCCTCCATATGTGGTATCTATGGGTGTTAGGGATTCAGGCAATGGTGGGTAACTTAGAGAATGTTATCAGAAAAGTCAAGTCATTATCAAGAAATATTTATATAATATAAATCATAACAACTTATAAAGTTAGTGCATTTTAAAGTGTGTCCAAAATGTAAAAACAAAATTTAAATCCGATTTTCAACAAAAATCCAAAGAAAAAAATGTTAAACTTTGATGACAAAGTATTTTTTACTTGGATTTCACATCTCGTATAAACAAGTCTTTTAGAGTCATACCTAGCTGTCCAGCCCCAGCCTTTCTGGTCTTCTCCTTGCTTTCCTTGACTCGTCTCATTCTCTCCATCTCTCTCTCTGCTTTCTTCTTCTCAATCTCCAACTCATGAAAGATGCGTGACTGATAAGCCACAGTCTCGTCAAGATTCTGTTGGATTGATTGGACTTCTAATTCTAGTCTACGTCTGCTGCTTGATACTTGACTTTCTAACATCTGTGAAGGAATAAAGTCAAGAAACGATCGTTCATTGCTATTTCATTACATGATTACCTTAGTATGTACACCAAGTTCCTGTATGTGTCCAGTGGTTTTAAACACTCTAATGGAGTTTGTTGTGTTTTGTCATTACATAATTACTCTATTCTGTACACTGAGTTCATGTACCTGCGTCTAGTGGTTTTAAACACTCTAATGGAGTTTATTGTATTTTGTCATTACATAATTACTCTATTCTGTACACTGAGTTCATGTACCTGCGTCTAGTGGTTTTAAACACTCTAATGGAGTTTATTGTATTTTGTCATTACATAATTACTCTATTCTGTACACTGAGTTCATGTACCTGCGTCTAGTGGTTTTAAACACTCTAATGGAGTTTGTTGTGTTTTGTCATTATATAATTACTCTATTCTGTACACTGAGTTCATGTACCTGTGTCTAGTGGTTTTAACACTCTAATGGAGTTTGTTGTGTTTTGTCATTATATAATTACTCTATTCTGTACACTGAGTTCATGTACCTGTGTCTAGTGGTTTTAAACACTCTAATGGAGTTTATTGTATTTTGTCATTACATAATTACTCTATTCTGTACACTGAGTTCATGTACCTGCATCTAGTGGTTTTAAACACTCTAATGGAGTTTGTTGTGTTTTGTCATTATATAATTACTCTATTCTGTACACTGAGTTCATGTACCTGTGTCTAGTGGTTTTAAACACTCTAATGGAGTTTATTGTATTTTGTCATTACATAATTACTCTATTCTGTACACTGAGTTCATGTACCTGTGTCTAGTGGTTTTAAACACTCTAATGGGGTATACATGATTACCTTATTCTGTACACTGAGTTCCTGTATCTGTCTCTCAGTATCCTGTCTGTCTTGATCAAGACACTCTTTCTGCTCAATCTGTTGTTCCTAATACATGTACATCAATCACAATGCTGTTAGCTTTATGTGGTCTTTACAAGATGTTATAAGACAATTCCATATAGATGGTTTTCATTTGACATCACACAGTTCAAAATCGGTCATCTTTACGGGTAATGACTACATCTTTTTGAACACATACCCGTGCGTTATGCGTTATGCGTGATCACCGCGTGCAGCAAGTGGGCATTTCAACAAATGTCATGCATCATTGGTCAACGAAGCACTATACTACGTAGAAACTACGTAGCATGCTCAACACAGTTCAAAGTCAAATCCAAGTTGCCCATAAACATGGCATATATTGGGAACTATCTATAGCATATTCTCTTATGAGGTATAGTAGACACAATAAGAGGGCTTTGAACTTTTTTTCATTTACCCACTCTATATAGCACACAACTATTGTGTCCGACATACCTCAAAGAGGCTAACAAACCTAGAGGAGAAAAAAAGATAAGCAATTTGGTTGAAATTGAACTTATCTCATTTGATCTTTGAAGAAAAATATATCTATATGATTATCCCGGTAGTTTCAATTGATTTTGCAAAAATTAACCTTTTGTTTTAACTAATCAAATATGATTTTGTAATGTTTCTTGTTTGAAAGTGAAAATAAACATCTGTGAAGGTAAACAAGAAAATAATATGGCATGTTCTACATACTATACTCACTAAAACATTTGAAAACTTGCCAAATTCTGCTATATATCAACCCTCAATATAGGCAATAGGAAAAATATAGTAAAAAAGACTATAATTATCCGATTTTCGTCAAAAATATTAAGTTATTAGAAGTCTTACCAGTTGCATACATAATTGTTGTATTCTTGACTCGTACTCCTTTTTTTGTTTATCTAATTCCAGCTGAGCAGCTTCCTACAAATAAAACAATAAATCAAGACACAATTTACACAAATTAGTATTACATAAAAGCAGTCCTTGATTACTTGAATTCATGTTTAAGCATTCAATAATCCATCTGATTTGGTAAAATGCATGAATTCAAAGATTTAAGAGGGAAAAAATACAAAAGATACATTTTTCACCTTAACAGAATGAATTTATACAAAAATTACAAACTTTCAAAATACAATTTCAGCATTTATAATATGACACAGATGCAATGCAAACATAATTTACAAATAGTTGATGTAATCTAAAATATGTGAACCAAATACAACTATGAATGAATTTTTACTAAAATTACAAACTTTCAAAATACAATTTCAAATATGACACTGATGCAATGCAAACATAATTTACAAATTGTTGATGTAATCTAAAATATGTGAACCAAATACAACTATAGAAATAAAATTAATATAGTTTACAAATATTTTTTTTTTAATACACAATAATAATAATGCAAATTACATAAAACACAATAAAGGGGGCCACTTTCCTACCGTCACGTAAGCAGTTTTTCTAACGGTTGTAATTTTTTTTTTAATATCTGAAACCACCCAAAAAGAATTTCAACATTTGAATAGACATGCATGCTTATTCTAAAGATAATTTGAGTTGATTATTACTATTATTTTTGTAATTAGCCTAAAATTTCCATCAACAAATGGACGGAAAAGTGAGGTAACTTTTTCCGTCCAATTTTTATGGAAATTTGAGGGTAAAAAAATAAATTAAAAAATGAAAAAATAAAATAAATCAACTCAAATTAGTTCTAGTATAAGCCTGCATGTCCATTCACATGTTGAAACACTTTTTGGTTGGTTTCAGGTACTTAAAAATAAATAACAACCATTGGAAAAACTGCTAACGTGACGGATGCAAAGTGGCCCCCTTTATTGTGTTTTATGTCAAATGTTAACTTATAAAATGTTCACGAATAAAATTTTCATGAATTTCACACATTAGAAATGTATAGAGAATTAGCTGTTGCAAACTGCTTACCAATCTAAAGGACCTGTAGTATAAATGTATTAGAAATAAATACATTAGAAATGTGTAAAAATGTTAAGTGTTAAATTAATAGTACACATGTACCACAATCTGTCAAATTCTGAATTCAAACACAGTAAAATTGTAAACAGCCAAACATCAGTGGTAAATGCCAGGGAATTACCAAAATACCACTAAGGTTATGAAACAAAATGTATGATACAGATTAGTATGATACAAATAAGCACATCAAAATGTTTTAATATCATTACAAAATAAAATATATATTGCAGTTTATTTATTTATTTATTTATTTACGTCATCTTTAATGAGGGTAAACTCCGATCAGTGCACAGCACTGCTTTCCATGGAGGCCCTCAGTACAAATACAGTAATAATAAAAACAAAACGTACATCATACAAGCTAAAAACATCAAAAGCACATATACAGAAATTATCAAAAGGTACAAATTACAAATTATTTGAACTTAAAATGTGCTCCTTGACATGCTTTTTAAAAGTCAAGATAGTTGGCAAGCTTTTAATGGCAAGTGGAAGATTATACCATTACCAGTTACAAATGATTTAATTTTGCCCTACACCGACGTGTGTATAGCACTGCATACTCAGTGTTTTCCGAGTGTCTGTGAAAAAAACTTCACAGACGACTCGGGTAGTTACAACTAAAAATCATAAATAAATGGTAAGATAATTTGCAAATAAATTAGATCCTTTGTGTCTTACCTGAGCTCTTTCAATCCATTCTATCTTTTCTTTATGGTTTCTTATTCTCTCCTCTTCAAGCTCTGCCTCTAACCTGAAGATGTCACAGGATCAAGTAGAAATAGTTTTATCATCAATTATATTATTTGAAATCAATACTTTTGATTAAAACGTTTCTACAACCTAAGAAACTCAAAAAATTCAAAAACTTGTGAAATGAGCAGGTTGATAGAAAAAAAAACTGATTCACAAAGTTTTCAAGATGGTACAAGGATCCTTAAAGGGATTGCACACCATTGATAAAATGTCTAGAAATGCATCCATACTTTATAAGAATCAAGAGATATGTACAGAAACCAACCAATGTCTGTAAATGCATCCATGCTTTATAAGAATCAAGAGATATGTATAGAAACAAACCAATGTCTGTAAATGCATCCATACTTTATAAGAATCAAGAGATATGTACAGAAACAAACCAATGTCTGTAAATGCATCCATACTTTATAAGAATCAAGAGATATGTACAGAAACCAACCAATGTCTGTAAATGCATCCATGCTTTATAAGAATCAAGAGATATGTATAGAAACAAACCAATGTCTGTAAATGCATCCATACTTTATAAGAATCAAGAGATATGTACAGAAACCAACCAATGTCTGTAAATGCATCCATGCTTTATAAGAATCAAGAGATATGTATAGAAACAAACCAATGTCTGTAAATGCATCCATACTTTATAAGAATCAAGAGATATGTACAGAAACCAACCAATGTCTGTAAATGCATCCATGCTTTATAAGAATCAAGAGATATGTATAGAAACAAACCAATGTCTGTAAATGCATCCATACTTTATAAGAATCAAGAGATATGTACAGAAACCAACCAATGTCTGTAAATGCATCCATACTTTATAAGAATCAAGAGATATGTACAGAAACCAACCAATGTCTGTAAATGCATCCATGCTTTATAAGAATCAAGAGATATGTATAGAAACAAACCAATGTCTGTAAATGCATCCATACTTTATAAGAATCAAGAGATATGTACAGAAACCAACCAATGTCTGTAAATGCATCCATGCTTTATAAGAATCAAGAGATATGTATAGAAACAAACCAATGTCTGTAAATGCATCCATACTTTATAAGAATCAAGAGATATGTACAGAAACCAACCAATGTCTGTAAATGCATCAATACTTTATAAGAATCAAGAGATATGTACATAAACCAACCAATGTCTGTAAATGCATCCATACTTTATAAGAATCAAGAGATATGTACAGAAACCACCGATGTCTGTAAATGCATCCATACTTTATAAGAATCAAGAGATATGTACAGAAACCAACCAATGTCTGTAAATGCATCCATACTTTATAAGAATCAAGAGATATGTACAGAAACCACCGATGTCTGTAAATGCATCCATACTTTATAAGAATCAAGAGATATGTACAGAAACCAACCAATGTCTGTAAATGCATCCATACTTTATAAGAATCAAGAGATATGTACATAAACCAACCAATGTCTGTAAATGCATCCATACTTTATAAGAATCAAGAGATATGTACAGAAACCACCGATGTCTGTAAATGCATCCATACTTTATAAGAATCAAGAGATATGTACAGAAACCAACCAATGTCTGTAAATGCATCCATACTTTATAAGAATCAAGAGATATGTACAGAAACCAACCGATGTCTGTAAATGCATCCATACTTTATAAGAATCAAGAGATCTGTACAGAAACCAACCGATGTCTGTAAATGCATCCATACTTTATAAGAATCAAGAGATATGTACAGAAACCACCGATGTCTGTAAATGCATCCATACTTTATAAGAATCAAGAGATCTGTACAGAAACCAACCGATGTCTGTAAATGCATCCATACTTTATAAGAATCAAGAGATATGTACAGAAACCAACCGATGTCTGTAAATGCATCCATACTTTATAAGAATCAAGAGATCTGTACAGAAACCAACCGATGTCTGTAAATGCATCCATACTTTATAAGAATCAAGAGATATGTACAGAAACCACCGATGTCTGTAAATGCATCCATACTTTATAAGAATCAAGAGATACGTACAGAAACCAACCGATGTCTGTAAATGCATCCATACTTTATAAGAATCAAGAGATATGTACAGAAACCAACCGATGTCTGTAAATGCATCAATACTTTATAAGAATCAAGAGGTGTACAGAAACCAACCAATGTCTGTAAATGCATCCATACTTTATAAGAATCAAGAAATATGTACAGAAACCAACCAATGTCTGTAAATGCATCCATACTTTATAAGAATCAAGAGATATGTACAGAAACCAACCTGTACAACTTCCAGTGTACTTTGTTGTGTCTTACACAAGAAAATAGTGAAAATGTATTTAGATTTGCTTGTATGCATTCTAATCCATACCAATTTTTTGTTATATACATTTTCATGTTTCCTCAAAAATGAGAGCAAGTCAGACGGAATAATACCTCAAGATCTTTGGTGCCATCACCAACTTCACATTAAGTAAGTCTTTAGATTATAATTCAGTCATTTTGTACTCAGGTAATTACCAAGGTGTACACTCGCTTTAAAAGAAAAACAGGCAATACATTTAAATTTGTAGATGTTTGTCCTGTTTATAAACTAAATAAAAATATCACTTTTGAAACTGTTTCCCTCGCAATTACTCAACATATTGGCTTTGTTTGATATTCTTACTCTACCTGGCACTCTGGGCAGTAACCAGCTCATTCCTGGCAAACTCAAAGTCCATGGCAACGACTGAACTATCCGATGTCCGAGACCCATCATGCACATGCTGAGGATGGTTGAATCTGAAGTAGTGATCACCAATCACTAACCTGTCTCCCTGTTAAGTCAAAGAGAATTCAAATGACTATTAACTCATAATTCATACTCGTAACCCGTACCCCGTAACCCGTACCCCGTACCCCGTAACCCGTACCCCGTAACCCGTACCCCGTAACCCGTAACTCGTACCCCGTAACTCGTACCCCGTACTCGTACCCCGTACTCGTACTCGTACTCACAACTCGTACTCACAACTCACAACTCACAACCCACACCTCACACCGCACACCTCACTCACAACTCACTCACAACTCACACTCACAACTCACAACTCACACCTCACTCACAACTCACTCACAACTCACTCACAACTCACACCTCACTCACAACTCACTCACAACTCACACCTCACTCACAACTCACTCACAACTCATACTCACAACTCACTCACAACTCATACTCACAACTCACACTCACAACTCACACTCACACTCACAACTCACACTCACAACTCACACTCACAACTCATACTCACACTCACAACTCACTCACAACTCACTCACAACTCACTCACAACTCACTCACAACTCACTCACAACTCATAACTCACAACTCATAACTCACAACTCACAACTCACAACTCACAACTCACACTCACAACTCACACTCACAACTCACACTCACAACTCACACTCACAACTCACACTCACAACTCACACTCACAACTCACACTCACAACTCACACTCACAACTCACACTCACAACTCACACTCACAACTCATACTCACAACTCATAACTCACAACTCATACTCACAACTCATACTCACAACTCACACTCACAACTCACAACTCACACTCACAACTCATACTCACAACTCATACTCACAACTCATACTCACAACTCATAACTCATAACTCATAACTCATAACTCATACTCATAACTCATACTCACAACTCATACTCATAACTCATACTCACAACTCATACTCACAACTCATACTCATAACTCACAACTCATACTCACAACTCATACTCACAACTCATACTCACAACTCATACTCACAACTCATACTCACAACTCATACTCATAACTCATACTCACAACTCATACTCATACTCATAACTCTACAGAATCTTAATGTCTGCTTACATTACAGGTAGCTTTTTAAGTTAAGACTGTTTGTGCTGACGCCATGTGAAATTCTCAATTGAGTAGTAATTAGTTCTGAAAAGAACTGGTGGTTACAACGACGTTTCTCCTGAAGACAATCAGAGCATATTGATCGAAACGTGGAGCTGTAACCACCAGTTCTTTTCAGAACTAATTACTACTCAATTGAGAATTTCATATGGTGTCACCGCAAACAGTCTTTACTTATTCTGTTCACAAATCTGTACAAATCTTAGGTATCTCTGTGTTCTCATTATGTTCTTGAGACTACAAAAAGTACACTTGGAGACGAGGGATAGATCCCTGCATATACCTTTCATCTCACAGTGAAAATGACGACATTATATTGTTTGATAAATGAGGAATCTTTTTTAAAAAGCATGCTTGGAATGCTTAAAAAAATAACCTTTAATTCATTTTAGATTATTGGAAAAACATACACAGTGCAATTTTTTTAGATTTGTTTTTACAAAATTGTCTTACTGCCACGTATGAGGTAAAACATTGGGAACACACTTATGTGTACAGGTGGCGTCTATAAGTGAGCCAATGAGAAACCATTTGACGTCAACAAGGGCGCCCTTTGTCCTGTGAAATCATATGCAACCTTTCTATTGGGTGTCCAATAATGATGTGCAGATATAAGATGTATTGAGGATTGTCGATTGGTACTTACATGTTTAAGGGTGTGTGTTCTAGAGATGAGGTTACCATTGACAAACGTCTGAGCATCTCCTACTGGTCTTACTGTTATAGCGCCCTCTTTGTTGGTGATTAAACTGGGTACAAATAAGAAACATATCTTTATTCAATGTAAATGTTTAAGACGATTTATAATATCACATACAACTGTTAGTACAAGGTGATAATTCTGTTCTGTGCTGATAACAACTCAACAAGATGTAACGGGGCAATACCATCATGATCAATGGCATGGAATTGGAGTGCTAGTTTTAGATTAACGCAGTCACTGAAAATAATAGCCCACATGATAAGGTCATATTACGTTGCTGCTGCATAAATGAGCCAGTAATTTTCAGTCACTCTGTTCATCTTGAACTGGGACACCGATTCTATGCCCTGTTGAAAGTCTGCTCTGATAGTGATAATACTGTCCCTTTAACAAAACTTGCAACCACTCTTCTGAATTTCCATAAAATATTGAGTAAAATCAAAATTGTTCCTGCAAAAAATGAAAATAACCTGACATAATGAAATAACCTGAAACAGGTTGGTTTTTATATATATATCTTGATTTTATTAAACAGTATGAATACATTTAGAGACATTTTACCAGAAGTGTAAACAGGCTTTAAAATTGAAATGAGTAAGGGCAACTAACCAATGATCATCAGCCACTAGAGCTCCGGCTAGCTGTATCTGATGTCCAGAGTGTTCATCTGTCTTGCCTAGCCTGGTCTGTCCCTCTCTTAACACATACAGCAACACTTCAGATAGCTGAGGGTCCTCGTTCAAGTTGACCAGGTTGGGGAGGGTGTTGTCAATCTTGAAGGCAACTCCAGATTTCTGCAGAATAGCATTTATTACTTACAAAATTAATATCAATGTTTTTTTGACATTATTCATACATTTAAAACAAATTACGTTACTTTTAACAATATTTAACGATGGTCTCATGCTTTGCCATTATTTTTAATTGCAATCACTTCATATTATGTCAATAGCAAAACAAATACATAATCAGAATATGGTTTTTAGCATTTCTAAAACGTCATTATTATATAAATTCAAAAACACTTTTAAACAAATTTAAAACAGCCGTACCTCCATCTCTCTGATTTCATTGACTCGTCTCATTTCACTCTCTCTTAGTCTCTCCTTCCAAGATCCCTCTGCCTCCTTCATATGATGCTCAGACTCAGATAACTTCCTCCTCAGCTCTGCAATCTCTGCCAGGGACTCTTTAACAGCTTCTGTGCGGATGTCTTTCTCCAAGTCTTTTGGTGTGTTCTGCGAGGGATGGTGGAGTCGAGTTGGCGTCGTAAACCCTTGGTCACGTAGACGCTCTATTTCGGCTCTCAATTCTACAAAATACACAATTTAATAAGGCTAAGCATTACTCTAAAAAATAAAAAATATTATGAATACTTGAAATAAACATAAATGTATTATACATTTTAAGTTTTTCTTTCCAAACTGATAAGCCTCAATACAACCAAATGTTTTAACTAACATTTGTTTTCTAAACAGGAGTCAAAATTCCAATTAAAATCCAATTTCAAATGAATTAACTCAAAATATTTTTTTTTAATCCAATTAAAAATTTCAAATGAATTAACTCAAAATAATTTTTTTTAAATCCAATTAAAAATTTCAAATGATTTAACTCAAAATGAAATTAAAAGAAATAATTATTAAGAATGACTATATACCTTTTATGAGTCTAGCATTAGGGTCCTCATTGACCTTAGCTAGGTTAATAATTGACCTAGCTTGTTTAGCATAGCGTAGGGTACTTAACGTCTCATCAATATGAAGACTGGATGGGCTGATGGTAGCAATCATAGCTGTCTTAGCATTTCCACCTAAGCTCTCCTTCAACAGCCTGGACAAATACACAACAACATTAGAAGTTCAATCATTGCAGGACAAAAGACAAGAACTCACAACAGATATGGAATTTATTTTGCAAATAAGTAAGACATTTATCATGTAAAAGCATTAAAATCTGTTTGTAAAAAAGTATACACTAAAAGGAAATTAAAACAAAATTAAAGAAAACATGGTGTTTGAGAAAATAAATTATGAAGGCACATACAATTTGTTGTCAATTTAAAAAAAAAATTGTTCAATAAGAAAACCAGGATGACCTTTGGCTCTGGAATTCCCTGTCAGTAAACCTTAGAGAATATCATGACCTGCCACTATTTACACAGAATCTTAAGATACGCATGTACCTATTCACATAAGCATTTACCCCCAGATGAATACATGATTTTGTCTGAATATTTATAGGCTGATGCATTTGAATGGTCTCCAGATTAAGTGCACCTTAGAAGTTTTGTTTTATCATTATGACCCTCACTTCTACCCTTGTGATCATGGATGACCCTTACGACCCTAGATGACCATTATAATCCCTAGATGACTCTTATGACCCTTACAACCCTAGATGACCATTATAATCCAAGATGACTCTTATGACCCTTACAACCCTAGATGACCATTATAATCCAAGATGACTCTTATGACCCTTACTACCCTGGATGACCATTATGACTCTATATGACTCATATAAACCTAGATGACCCTTGTGAACTTTGTGAATCTGATGACCCCAATGACCTTGGATGACCATGTCTTACCAGGTGAGAATACTGTCTCTATATGGAATGAAGAATTTCTTCCTTCTGTGCACAGAGTTATCTGCCAGCTGTGATATGACCTTTCCTAATGTCATTAGGGATCTATTGATGTTAGATCCTTCCTGTAAGATTCAATTCATCAAAACATTTATATTTCCAGCAATAAGTAATCAATGAGAATGAGATGTCCATGAGCTACCACAATAAAAACTGTAGAATAATTCCTTCATTTCAATGAAGAGCAAGCCACAAGATTTGTGTTAACTTTTATAATTTGCTAAACTCTGCACAAGTGGATAGTGTTGCCTTTAATAGTCTGAAAAATATCAACAAAATGAAGATAGAAGGATGTCAATAGATTAAAGGTTTAGAATAATTGACAATATAATCCTGACCTTAAGTCTGTCTCCTGTTGTTTGAACTGATGCACATCTTTCATTTCCTGCCAGGTCAACTAGATTGATCTTACTCGTCACATTATGTGTGTGTTCATCACCTTCTATCAGCTCAGCCTGAAGGGTAAAGTTATATCCACACAAAAATTATTTTAATTTCTAATAATATTCCAACAAATAATAAGTTTATTATGCACCATAAACCATAGAATGTTCCAAGGCAATAAACAAATTCAAATACTACACACTATTTTAAAATACAGATAATATAAGTTATAATATAAGTCAAGCCTCGAAATGCCCACTTACCAGAGGTAAGTGTATTTTTCAGGTGGTAAGTGATTTTAAAAAGTGGTTAAGTTGCTGGGTAAGTGGATCTATCCATGTTTTTATGTCATGTCCCATAACAACATGGCCAGACACTGAAATCAGGTAAGTGACTTTTGGAAATGGGTAAGAGAAAATACAAGGGTGGGTAAGTGCTGGAAAAAATTGTTGAGGCTTGATATAAGTTAGCACTGACTTACTCAAGTTCATCAATCATAAAAACTACAAAGCGATTGGAATGCAGCATGTAAGCTACAAACTGACCTATCATGCTTGAATCACATGAACAATGTGATAGACTCACATGAATACTGCAATGAAACAATGTCTAATCCAATAATCAAACTCACAATGCATGAAAAACTAAGACATCAAAATAATGCCACACAAACTAAATAATGCCACACTATATGGGTTGTCTTCAACGGTGATAGATAACACAGGAGCATCTTGGGTCTTGAAAAAGGGAGGCAGGGCACATGTCCAAAAAGGGAGCACACAAAAAAAATGTATGGTACGTTTACATGCACTGAGATTAACAGGGGACTCATGCCCTCTTTTGACCCTTTTGATTCCTCCCCCTAGATCCGCCAATGATAGGTAAATACCTTTATTCGCACCGTGCATGAGCTGTTGAGGACACGTTGTGAGACCACTGTGGGCGAAAGGGCAGCGATAGTGCGTTGTGTTTGGCGTATTTTGCAGTTGATGTGCGTACGCGTGGAATATCTCCAGCGATCATTGGCTGATAGAAGTACACGCGCGTTTAGCACCATAACATACACACATAAAGTGTACGCACAACGCTCACACGACGCCAAATTGGCTATCATCAAGACACTGGGTGCAAATTCACCGCTAGAGGGCTACGATGTGCACTGAGCAGATACCTGATGACCTCATCATACCCGATTATAATATTTACAGCTTTTGTTTCAATATGAAAATAATTTGATTAATCTTGACGAAGGTTGTTGGCACTGAATCATGGCATGCATGATATATTCATCATACACATGTCAAAGATCACACAAGTATATTGTAATGTTATTGCTTAAGAACACATAGAGCACAAGGAGGTCTGCAATAAATTAATGGTAATGTTGCGTGAACATTACACTGATGATCTCTTACTGAATGACTGTACCTTTGTTTTTGTCATGACGATGGTGAAGACAGAATGAGATCGACTTGATTTATCGTTCATCCCCGTTGCTGCTGTAGCTCTCTGCTTATTACCAAGCTCAATCCAGCTATGTATATCTCCATAGGAATTAGCTACAAACCTGATCAGATATAATACATAAATGGATCAATTCTAAAAACAATAAACTCTTATAATGCTGCGGCCATATATGACTGGCTCTGGCAAAACCCTAAACTTGCACCCAATTTTCAAAAGTGAGATTTTGGTATTTGTAGAAATCTACAAATCTGGTATCAAATGAAAGAGGAAAATCTAGAAAATCAAACTATACCAAAATCTCACTTTTGAAAATTGGGTGCAAGTTTAGGGTTTTGCCAGAGCCAGTCACATACTTGTACTAGATATATCTTGGCAAGTATATCAACATTTTGACTGATTTTGACCCTTGCAGTAATAGAAGGGATTTAATTAAAACCAAGATGGCTATTCAATGGCTATTGCTACAATTTATTATGAAACATATACGCAACATGATCCTATCATTCTTATATCACAGACATTCAATAAATAATGACTTACATTGACAATCCCTCTACATATGGTCCATGGACTGGATGCTCACGTACTTTAAGCTGTAAATTAATATACAGTTTGTATTATTATCTAACAAGCAATACATGTAAATAATGAGAATCTTATTAACATCATTTAATTCAATTGATTTAATTTTGCCCTACACCGCCGTGCACTGCATACTCAGTGCTTTTCCCGAGTGTCTGTGGAAAAAACTTCATAGGCGACTTGGGTAGGTTTCGAACCCAGGACCTCCTGCTTAATTAGTGCAGACGTCTTAACCTCTTGACCACCGAGCTTGCCCGATGACGATTGGCTGGCATTTAATTCAATTCAACATTTATTTCCATATTGGAGTATATGTGAAAAAATTAATAAAATAAAGTATGTTTGAAATATAACAATCAAATTTCTAAATGATTATAAAACAGACAGGTGATATTTAAAGCAATATGGAGGGATATTCAGAAGCCAAAGGATGTGTAGTGAAATGCCTAAGAACAATAAACCACAGAGAGGAATTAAAGAAATAGACAAGATAAAGAAATGGACAATACAAAGTCAAGAATAGAAATCAAGACAAACAGATCATTATACTCATTTCAAGAATTCAGAAAGATTAGAAAGTTTATATTGAATTTCTTATATAAAAGGAAAAGTTTTTCAGAATTATAGTTTTGAGAACTATCAAAGAAAACAAAAACGTATATTGATTCAAAATCATGCATTAAAGGGGCAATATCATCAGGATCAGAGCAGACTTTCAACAGGGCATGGAATCGGCGTCCTAGTTTAAGTTGAACGCAGTGACTGAAAATTACTGGCTCATTTATGCAGCAGCAACGGTAATATGACCTTATCATGTGGGGTATTATTTTCAGTCACTGAGTTAATCTACAACTAGCACTACGATTCCATGCCCTGTTGATCGTGACGATATTATTCCTTTAACTTCTGTGATGAAATGTATCCAATATGGGTGGTAACTTACCGTTTCTCGTTTTTTGCCGATATCTTTATCAGAATCTGTGGATGATGCGAGCAAGTCATGAATTTTCTCATTGTAAATCTCAAAGAAACTGATTTCAATTGTGTACTTGGCCTGCAGGTTACAAAATCATGGAAAATATACTTTAACATTGGTAACTTTCACAGCTTCGTTTTTATGAAATTTTTCTTGAAAGCTTGAGGTTTGAAATTAATGATTGTTACCAAATATCGATGTTGTAGGCTTTGGTCAAGTACATTGTAAACATTCTCCTCAAGATGGACACAGCAATTTTGGATTCTATTTGTAAACTGGTCAGGCTAGATTTTTTATTTTGTTTAAATACAATTATAAATAAGATTTAACATACCCTATCTTCTTGGTGATTGTCTATTCTCCTAAACAGCTCTCTGCAAAATCTTGGGATGATACCAATCTCTTTGTTGTAACCCATGATTCTAAATCAAATAATGTCAATCAACAATTTAATTTAAGTCATGATTCTTAATCAAACAAAATAAATGTCATCAATAAAATCCTGGCTTCAAAACATTAAACTTGCAAGAATAAGTGAAGGAAATCAAAACAAAATATAATAAATTAATGATGATAAATCCAGAGGATGTTAAAAATAATGACGTAACAGTTAATCTTGTATATTTTACATGCCAATGATGCCATTGGCTTTACTTAGATTTATATAAAAAAAAAAAAAATAATAATAATAAAAATAATAACACGTCAGAAAACATCCCAAACTTACGTATAGGATTTTCCAGAACCGGTCTGCCCATATGCAAACATACATGTGTTATATCCCTCAAATGCACTGTCTAGTAACGGCCTCCCTATTCTCTCATACACCGTATCCTGACCAGAGTATTGACCTTTGAATTTGTCAAATGACCAGAAGCAGTGGTCATAACAGAATTGATTGACCTGTCCTGTCTTGGATGAGACTGTGGTTTCGTTACCATCCATGGAGACAACACACTTCACATCTTTCTGATTCTTCTCTCTGTATAAATAATACAAGGAAAAAAAGAATTCATAATTTGATCCAAATTGATTATTTTGAAAGCCTTGGTCTTAAAGGTAGGGTATAAAATTGGAAATAGCTGATGATAGTATTAATCTATCTGCCACTTTAAGAAAAGTGAAATAATTTCCAGTATAAATTTAAATTCTACATGAAATTCAACTTTTTGAATTATAATTTTAATATTTTCTCTTTAACCCTAACCCCCTAGGTATTCTGGCTAGGAACCTTCTTTAACCCTAACCCCCTATAGGTATTCTGGCTAGGAACCTTCTTTAACCCTAACCCCCTATAGGTATTCTGGCTAGGAACCTTCTTTAACCCTAACCCCCTAGGTATTCTGGCTAGGAACCTTCTTTAACCCTAACCCCCTAGGTATTCTGGCTAGGAACCTTCCTGAACCCTAACCCCTAGGTATTCTGGCTAGGAACCTTCTTTAACCCTAACCCCCCCTAGGTATTCTGGCTAGCAACCTTCCTGAACCCTAACCCCTAGGTATTCTGGCTAGGAACCTTCTTTAACCCTAACCCCCTAGGTATTCTGGCTAGGAACCTTCTTTAACCCTAACCCCCTAGGTATTCTGGCTAGGAACCTTCTTTAACCCTAACCCCCTAGGTATTCTGGCTAGGAACCTTCTTTAACCCTAACCCCCTAGGTATTCTGGCTAGGAACCTTCTTTAACCCTAACCCCCTAGGTATTCTGGCTAGGAACCTTCTTTAACCCTAACCCCTAGGTATTCTGGCTAGGAACCTTCTTTAACCCTAACCCCTAGGTATTCTGGCTAGGAACCTTCTTTAACCCTAACCCCCCCTAGGTATTCTGGCTAGGAACCTTCCTGAACCCTAACCCCTAGGTATTCTGGCTAGGAACCTTCTTTAACCCTAACCCCCCCTAGGTATTCTGGCTAGCAACCTTCCTGAACCCTAACCCCTAGGTATTCTGGCTAGGAACCTTCTTTAACCCTAACCCCCTAGGTATTCTGGCTAGGAACCTTCTTTAACCCTAACCCCTAGGTATTCTGGCTAGGAACCTTCTTTAACCCTAACCCCTAGGTATTCTGGCTAGGAACCTTCCTGAACCCTCCAAAATCCATCAGTGCATTTTTGGAAACATGCCCTTATCTTCAAAATGCACCATGCATTTTCGTGGATCTTTCATTTTCAGCACTTATGGCCTGTACTTCTTGCCAGGTAGTAATTTGCCCCATTTGAAGAGGTGAAAGTACCAGCTTCCAACAGTGCTGATTCTTTCCAAAAAAAAAGTGCCCCTTGGAGGATTTTGGAGGATTTGGGGTGGTTAAGGTTAATGACACAACATAATAAAGTGTACTTTCTCAGGTTGTTGTTGTTTCTTGATTCAAAGAGAGCAAGCATACTCATAGAAGCAGTTTGGCCAACATTACCAATGGTGTACCTTCCCTTCAATGTATATCTTGATTCAAAGAGAGCAAGCATACTCATAGAAGCAGTTTGGCCAACATTACCAATGTTGTACCTTCCCTTCAATGTATATCTTGATTCAAAGAGAGTAAGCATACTCATAGAAGCAGTTTGGCCAACATGACCGATGTTGTCGTTTGGCCAACATAACCAATGCTGTATCTTCCCTTCAATATGTATTTTGATTCAAAGAGAGTAAGCATACTCGTAGAAGCAGTTTGGCCAACATTACCAATGCTGTACCTTCCCTTCAATGTATATCTTGATTCAAAGAGAGTAAGCATACTCGTAGAAGCAGTTTGGCCAACATTACCAATGCTGTACCTTCCCTTTAACCCTCCTACAATCAGTGTAATTTTTGAAACAACCCATTCAGGCCACTCCAAGCCATTAGCTGTTGCCAGTGGCCTCCTATGGTTACCCTTCTGTGCACTGTCACACCACTGAGATTACAGGGTAAAGTGGTCTCCCATTGATACATTATAGGCCATACTAATATGTTCAAACATTTACACTAGCCTTGGGTGGCACACAGTTGATTTTGTAAGATTACTTGGAAAGGACAGCAGGCTTGTACATGTATGTACTGACAGTTGCTGAAGAACAGAATTTAGTGAATCAGAGTGGCCTCCATGTGTAGAAAGGTTAATGTATATCTTGATTCAAAGAGAGCAAGTATACTCATAGAAGCAGTTTTGCCAACATTACCAATGCTGTACCTTCCCTTTAATGTATATCTTGATTCAAAGAGAGTAAGCATACTCATAGAAGCAGTTTTGCCAACATTACCAATGCTGTACCTTCCCTTTAATGTATATCTTGATTCAAAGAGAGCAAGTATACTCATAGAAGCAGTTTTGCCAACATTACCAATGCTGTACCTTCCCTTTAATGTATATCTTGATTCAAAGAGAGCAAGCATACTCATAGAAGCAGTTTTGCCAACATTACCAATGCTGTACCTTCCCTTTAATGTATATCTTGATTCAAAGAGAGCAAGTATACTCATAGAAGCAGTTTTGCCAACATTACCAATGCTGTACCTTCCCTTTAATGTATATCTTGATTCAAAGAGAGCAAGTATACTCATAGAAGCAGTTTTGCCAACATTACCAATGCTGTACCTTCCCTTTAATGTATATCTTGATTCAAAGAGAGTAAGCATACTCATAGAAGCAGTTTGGCCAACATTACCAATGCTGTACCTTCCCTTCAATGTATATCTTGATTCAAAGAAAGCAAGTATGCTCATAGAAGCAGTTTTGCCAACATTACCACTGCTGTACCTTCCCTTTAATGTATATCTTGATTCAAAGAGAGTAAGCATAGAAGCCATTATACAAATATTATCTGTATATCTTCATTTTTAATAAAGTGTAATTAAGATCACTGGTAGCATGTCCATTATCATTAGACCGGGTCATCAGGTCATCAAAGGATTATTACCTTTTGACATTGAGTACTTACCTTTCACTGAAAGGTCTAACCCTGACCGCTACCATAACGCTAAATCCATCCCCTTCATCTACTCTGATCTGATGACCATCACTCAATCCAGACCATCGTCCAGCCTTCTTCATATTTGGAGTCTCAAACTCCACATGACTGAAGCATTCTGGAGTACCCAAAGGAGTCCTGGCATCATGTTTTAATCTATTCGTTGGGGTATGAAATGGATCCGGTTTAGGGGTGTTCCCATTATTCCTTAAAGGTGTCAGGGATACAGGTTGGTGGTTTTCTTTTCCTTTTGTCTTATGCTGGTTTTTATCACCGGCAGAGAAACAACGGTCAGTTGCAAATAATGCTTGAGCTGACTGACGATTTGACTTCACAGACATGGTTCTGTATCTGAAGGTAGTGAAACGAGAATAAACATGTTTATTACGATAGTTGATAACAATTCATTTAGGCTTACCTAGTGTCGAGACTGTTAACCGACTGAAATTGCACTAACGTTAATCGTTTATAAACCAATAATTTAAAAATACGACCAACAATTTGCCGCCCATTTTGTTGTTCTAAACCTTCTTTTTTGCCGCATTGGTTATTTAACAATCATTGCAGGAAGTTTATTGATGCTTTATGATTGAAAATTTATACATATTACTCCATTTTCCGACGATCTAATAGTAACGTTAGGCTAGATCATAGACATAGTCATACATGACTATCGGGGTTAAGACAATTTGACCCACGAGACAACTCGATACGGACAACTCGACCCACAAGACAACTCAACCTTGTGACAACTCGACCCACGAGACAACTGGACCCTTGTGACAACTCGACCCACGAGACAACTCGACCTTGTGACAACTCGACCCACAAGACAACTCGACCCTTGTGACAACTCGACCTACGTGACAAGTCGACACGGACAACTCGACCCAATTTATCGTTGCTTAGAAATGGATCATCGTTTTCCCTCAAAAAAGATTGATCACTAGGCTTATTCCTGCACCAAGAATGGCTAAAGTTCTAGCACAAATTCAATCATTTTCCCCGTAATACACGCGCACATCCCAAATTAAATCCCATATATTTTCCCATTTTCAGAAAACACTACTATTTACTTATTGGTGTGATTTTTTTGTACTTATTAGTTATAAAGATGCATTTTTCCCTTCTAGATCGCATCACAACTAATTATATACATAGCAGTCTTTGTAAGGGGATCCGTTTGATTACAGGCAGCAGCTTGGTTTTGATTGACATATTTAACTCTTGGAAAATGCTTTTAAGAATGTTGTAAATACTAGTTACAGTAAATATACCTAATCCCCGGGGAAAATATAATATTAAATAAAAAGAAGAGTCCAAATGTATAAAAAAAAATTAAATATTATATTTTATTGAATGAAATTCAAATAATAAACCATAAAAGGGCAATAAAATCAACGACAATAGGCATATAATTAGGCCCTACACATTTTTAAAATGTGTTCATGCCCATTGCCGGTGCTGGCTTTTCTCCCTCTTCCCTGTGGACGAATGCGAGATATAAAATTATAGATTTAAAATTATTTGAAAAATTATTAGGCCTACAAAACGTATTTTACCGATAACATCCTTGATTTCATTATAGAAAGGCTTGGTTACTTTAACGTTAACACTAGTAACAGTATAAAACTATGCTTATTTTGAAAAATGATCCGATGAAAAAAAAAAAGAAAATGTGTTGTCAATTTGGTCTAAAGTTACACTCAATCCTTCCCGCAAAAAAGGGATCGAGTTGTCACATAAAGGGTCGAGTTGTCACATAAAGGGTCGAGTTGTCACAAGGGTCGAGTTATCTCATGGGTCGAGTTGTCACATGGGTCGAATTGTCTCGTGGGACGAGTTGTCCGTGTCGAGTTGTCTTATGACCATGACTATCATTACATTGACCACTGTTGACTGTGGTGTTGTTTTGTTCTGTTGTTGATTTGAGTCGTTAGACTTAGAGTAGACATTTTCCTTATGGTTTATTACAATAAACCATAACATAGTAATATTTTGCATTTGAACGTAACATATTTCATGAAAACTTTTACATTACCTTCAATCCAAATTATGAACAAACATTATGAAAACAAATAGTGTCATTTTAGAGCAGTTTTACGTCCCCAACGATCGTTGAATTTTGCAAGCGCCGCTAACGTAATTCTTCCAGTTTGATTGGTCCTTTTTGGTGGTTTTGCAGAGCGCCCTCTTGCGTTCGTCGGCAATCATTTTTTAATTATTTCAACATGGCGGCGCCCATGACGTTTTCTCAAGCAAAGAAAACACGTTTGAAAACTCAAGATTTGAGTAAGAAGGGGAGCATTGATGAAGAGATTTTAGACTTGGTCAATTATATCAATGATACTGAGTATTTCTGTACTACAAGTTCCTGTTCTGGTCGTATAATAGTAATTTGTGAGGTAACTTTTGCAGATAATATTTTCATTACAAATTCACCATTGATTTGCATAGTTACTATATTATAGGTATGTGCGTATCCCACGCATTGCCGCAAATCTGTTCGGCCGCGGCCTCAATCTCGGGTTGAATCGCCGTGGCGAAGACACCGTGGAGATAGCGCTTTGTAACGTTTCGCTGAGGCTGTTCTTTTTGGCGTAACCAGGAGATTTTTTTTCGAAGACGTAGATCAAATATTCTACTTCAACCTCGTTCTCAAATTTTCTGAATGCGGCATCTAGAAGTTTCCAAAAAATATTCTCGAAATTTGGGTTCGCTCTTGCTCATCAAAACCATCGACGATTTACCAAAAGTTTAGTAAAATCACTTATCAAACCACAAAAATCATTTTTCTATACTTGTTTTCTACCTCTTGGCCAATTTTGACGGCGATTGATCGTCACCCAGTTATGTTTTTTGGACTCCCCAAACATCGATGTCAACCAAAGATTGTATTGCGCCGCGTTCAGCGCGCTATAGACCTACCAATTTTCAGTCCGATAAATCGTCCGTTTAAACCTACATCGGCATAACACAATATTAAATATTAGTTTTCATGAACTTATTTCATTTTTTTTCTTCATATTTCCAGTCCAATATCATTTATTGTTTTTTATAATGTTTAATTAAATCAGGGATAAGAATTTCTCACGGATTTCAGTATAAATATTAAAAATTCTCAGATTTGAGTGATTTTTTTCTCTATTTTTAAAAATCTATTTTCATTATTTTGTTTTATATTTCCAGTCCAATATAATTTATAAATTGTTTTAATATTAAATTAAATCAGGGATGAGAGGCTTTCGAAGATTTTAGTGTAAAAATATGAAAACAATCCTCAGATTTGAGTAATTATTTTTTTTCATTATTTTTTAATTTATTTATTATTTTTTTTAACACATTTTTTTTGTATTTATTTGTAAATCAGCACTACAAAACAAACTAATCATTGAATTAGCCTGGAAATAGGTTATTATTCTTCCTCTTTTCCCAAGCATTCCAGTGATACCAACCTTTTGAAAATCGGACAAGAATTAAGAAAGTTATGATATGGAATCCGAGAAAATCTAGGAAACGGGTCACAACTCAAATGTACATTTCTTATGTTTTTCCTTATAAAATAATTGCCATTTACGGGCCTAAAATTGCCGGATTCAACATGTCATAACTTCCTTATTTTTGGTCACAGGAAGATGATCCTTATATCATTGTAATCGTCTATTCAAGACCTTGACAATGATACCAGTTGTATTGGAATCTGTTGATTTTGAAAATTTTTGACACATAGCTAGTATGTGCGTATCCCACGCATTGCCGCAAATCTTTTTGGCCGCGGCCTCAATCTCGGGTTGAATCGCCGTGGCGAAGACACCGTGGAGCTAGCGCTTTGTTACGTTTCGCTGAGGCCGTTCTTTTTGACGTAGCCAGTAGCTTTTATTTTCGAAGACGTAGATCACATATTCTACTTCAACTTCGTTCTCGAATTTTCTGAATGCGGTATTTAGAAGTTTCCAAAAAAAATTCTCGAAATTTGGGTTTGTTCTTACTCATCAAAACCATCGATGATTTACCAAAAGTTGAGTAAAATACCTTATCAAACCACAATAATAATTTTTCTATACTTGTTTTCTACCTCTTGGCCAATTTTGACGGCGATTGGACGATTCCCAGTTATGTTTTTTGGATTCCCAAACATTGATGTCAACCAAAGATTGTATTGCGCCGCGTTCAGCACGCTAGGCCTACCAATTTTCAGTCCGATAAATCGTCCGTTTAAACCTAATAATATACATCGGCATAACACAATAATATTAGTTCTCAACTTATTTCATTTGTTTTCATCTTTCCAGTCCAATATCATTTATTAATTTTTATAATGTTTAATTAAATCAGGGATGAGAATCTTTCACAGATTTCAGTGTAAAAATATGAAAATAATCCTCAGATTTGAGGTGTTTTTTTTTTCATTATTATTTTTTTATTGATTTATTTTTTTTAACACATTTTTTTTGTATTTCTTATTTGTAAATCAGCACTACAAAACAAACTAATCATTGAATTAGCCTGGAAATAGGTTGTTATTCTTCCTCTTTTCCCAAGCATTCCAGTGATACCAACCTTTTGAAAATCGGACAAGAATTAAGAAAGTTATGATATGGAATCCGAGAAAATCTAGGAAACGGGTCACAAGTCAAATTTACTTTTCTTTTGTTTTTCCTTATAAAATAATTGACATTTACGGGCCTAAAATTGCCGGATTCAACATGTCATAACTTCCTTATTTTTGGTCACAGGAAGATGATCCTTATATCATTGTAATCGTCTTTTCAAGACCTTGACAATGATACCAGTTGTATTGGAATCTGTTGATTTTGAAATTTTTTGTCACATAGCTAGTATATAGGGCCTAGCATTTAATTATCCTATTCTGTTTCAAGGAAATTATGTATGAAAAATGTAGTTTACCAGTGATTGTTTGGAGTACGAATGCAGGGCCAAATTTTTCCCTTTTTCTGAATTTGACCTAGGAACTGGAGCTGTGTATTTTTAAGTTAGATTACGTAAATTTATATAAGAAGTAACCTTTGCTTCGGTGTGGCCCTGCATTCTATAGTTGTACCGATTGTTTTCTTTATAAAAAAATAAATAAAAATTCATAGTCATGATGATGATGCCAATATTTCTGTCATCTTTTCAGGGAAATGATGAAATCACAAAGAAAGGATGTCATTGGTTGTATGTTTCACATAAAATGACTGATCTGGTTTCAATTGTAAGTAATGCTGCAGTTTTGTACATTTCAAACAATGAATTAATTATATTTAAGTTCATTTTATAAAGTTGTTTTCTAAATTAATATCACTACATGTATGATTAATTCGAATTGTATGTGCTTCGGCTTAATAGGTTAGCAAGTTGACAAAAACAGACTAGAAATGGAATTCCAACTGATCAGATGAATTTAGTCATTTTTATTTGAAGTTAAACATGTTCATATCATCTTTAGAAATGACAATGAGAACATTTCCATACCATTATTCCATAGAGAAAATTAAGACAAAATATGCTAAAATTACATTTTTAGTAACTGATCGAGTAGCTAGGATGATCCTATCGTTATGTTATTGACATATAAATAACATGTCAATAACATAACAATAGTAGCTACTGATAGAGCTACATATATTTAATAATAAATTTTTTAATAAATAATTGTTTGATCTGCCACATCAGGAAACTTGTCTGAAGGATCTTCAAGGCAAAGCTGTTTTCAAATATGAACCTTTCATACTCCATGTTCATTGCCGTAACTTGGAGGATGCTAAACTGATGGTAGGTAGCAGATCTACATATTTTCATCATTTGATCTAACATCATATTAAATTATGACATGAAAATGGCATATTTTTATTTGTATTTGCCATCTTTTTTTTTGTATACAATTTACCAATTGACTTTATTGTTTTGAGTAAATAAAATCATTTTTATAATTTTTGATTTGTTTGTTTTCAACAGCATGTGGTGGCAGTAGAATCAGGTTTCAGGAACTCAGGAATAACGATAGGAAAGGCTGGCAAAGTTATGGTGGTAAGTTTTATCATTATTTCCACAGAATTGATTTTCCTAGTCTTCAGGTAGGGTTTTCAGGTGAAAAATTATTCCTAAACCAATATGCTCAATATTTATATTGAATTAAAGGTCTTGATGAAAGAAATACAATGGTTTTTAAATCAAGAAAATCGGAGGAGTAGTTTTGAGGAATCCTGTTTTATTTAATCAAGTATACAGCATTCGATGAAGCCCGACTGTCCATACACTGTGTACATCCCTATATGGCACCAAAACCGTTGAATCAGCCTACACACACCGTGATACACACGCACAGCGTTCGTGCTCGTTTCCCTCATAAGAGCTTTTGAAAGGGTGTAAAAAATACACTCTCTGCTCAAAACTAAACACAATTATGGCTCAAAACTTTCACATATGATAGAAAAGAGGCGTAAAATTCATTCAGACACCGCTCTTACCTTTCAACTTAAAGATTTCACCTCGAAAAATGGTGTTTACTTTTTATCTCTTCGTAACTTCGGTTGTAGAGTAGTTATTTCGAGCAAGCATGGGTATGTAAAGGAGCCCTTTGACTCAATAGGGAAACCCGTTTTCATGTCAATCACAATGTACTCGGGCACGGAGACAGCTCCGAAGTGGATGCCCTCAGCAGAGCGTGGCAAATTTTACGGGCCGAATGCGCCTGATCTCGGAACACTTCGCGAAGGCTGGGCGGGACGAGTGGTTCATTCATAAAAACCTAGGCTTTCGCACGTACTTCCGATTACTATTTTATGTACATTGTTGGATAGCTGAAACTATAAGCTTTCCAATGAGCTATTACATGTAAGATTTCGACAGGTAAAAGTAGTAGAATTTTTTGATTTAAAATTTTGATGTTTTTTGTTGCGGGCGATGCGCTGTGCGTGTGGAGGGCTTCCGTCAAGCACGTACGAACTGAAAACCCTACTTCAGGCTAAAGAAACCCTTAAGAATGTTTGAGGCATTCTTATATGTCTGCTATTTATTTGCATAAAGGTCAGTAGGTCATAAATAAATTATGGTCATATGCAAATAAAGGCCAAAGGTTATCTTGCTGGGCAATACAACATCATTCTCACTATTGTCATGCATTTTGAGACGCATGACAATGAAGTGATTTTGCTTCCATAATTCTGAAATCTCCATTATTTGTCTCGTTGCATATCACAGGCAGTGAGAAGCACACATGGCTTGGAGGTGCCTCTGTCTGATGGAGTCAAGGTATTGGTTTCTTCTGAGTATCTGGCTTTCTTAGTTCAACAGGCCAACTCAAAACTACTGGAAAATTCTAAACGAATCACAAGGTTTGTAGAAATTTGGATTAAAACATTTTTGTTTTACTGATGTAGTTGATTTTTGTTATGCCCCTAAGCCTATATACACTATTGGTTATCTCAAAAAGTATTATAATTGTGATCAATTATGGTTTACATTAAACTTTGTGTAAAGTTGATGATGGCAGGCAGCATGTCTGTCAGCATCCCATGATATTTTTCTTTCAGCGGTTCTATAATTTTAGTAGAATTAGTAAAAGAAGTTCCCAATTGAATGTTTGACTTCACGAGACAGAAAAATCCACGTTATTTAGAATGAATACAAAATCTAAATGCATATTCACTAAAGGTTTGATGAATATATTTCTTGACATATTCTTTTTATTGACAGGTTCCACACAAATTTGTTGAAGAGATTAGACACCCATACACCACAGACGAATGCCATTATTTGCAATCACTGCAGTAGAACAAAAGTAAATCTGCACTCCAAACACAAAACCAGTGATATGGATACCAGTAAAACCAAACATTCTAATGAAACTAAATATGAAATAAGTGAAACTTTACGTGAGAAATTTCGCTCAGCTGTAAATATGCCAGGCAGGGAACCCACACCGACATCATGTGATGGTCTTGGAGTGAGACAAACAAGGGACATGGATACCAGTGAAAAGAGAACCAATGCACATGATTTCCAAGGACAAGTATCGTGTGATGTGGGAATCAATTCAGTGATAACCGATGACAGTGATGTACTATTTGGATTGGATTTCTTCACTTGACAGGAAATGATTAGTTTAAATTGATTGACTGAGAAACAAGCCATATTTTCTCCAGAACTAATTTTAGAAGACATGTAATGCATACTGCAAGATCACGTCTGCGCATATTTTTAAGGAAATTTTAAAAGTGCCTGTGTATATCACGTATAAAGTTTTGGACCTCCTTGTTACATGAAGTTAACATGCAGTTTTGACATGTATTTTTGTCATATGTTGCATTTGCTCTGCTGAATTCATGTAACCGCTAGTAAATGTATAAACCGAGCTATTTCACACGTCATAAACCTGAAATTTACAAAAGACACTGAAGATGTAGGCCTGGAATTTCATTCTTATAGGGGCAAGGCCTACTTATCTACTGAGTAAAGGGCACTTCCATTAAAATATCAGAATGTCTATAGTAACATTTGTAAGGGGCACCGAGACCAAGACAATGGAGGCTATGACATCTGTGAAAGTGCAGGTCTGGGATAAATGTGTTCAGCCTTGAAGACAAATGACTGAGGTCAACTTTGATTTGAATATGAATCAATCATATAATATTAAAACAAGTTTGTATTAATCATCATCTTAGTTGCTATTTTTATTCTTCCAATTGTGAAAAATAATATAAAAACAAAATGTAAATTTAATCCAACTCTGACTTAGGATTTACAAAGTGAACATGCAGTAAGGCAAAGTCACTAACCCTAACTCCCTAAGCATTGTTAATGAACAATATAAATCCTTCAAAATCCTCCAATTGCTTTTGTTTTCTAGGGAGTTAGGGTTAAAGCACATGTGGAAAAAACGAAATACATGTAAATGTATTTCCTCGAAATTTCAAATAGATCTCTAAAAAAAATCTGGTAATCTAAGTGGATTTATGTACTGAATACAATGCAGAATGCAAACATTCTTGTGATATCAACTATTTTGTTTAAATGTTTCTAAAAAAATAAACGCACAAAGTCTGAAAAATCTCAACAGTGATGCAAAAATATACATGTATCTTGCTTACTTAAGTACCTCAGTGAACAGGAAATTGACTGTATTGCTTCAATGTCGATTGTCAACCTTTTTAAAACATAATGACAAGAAGAATGGTTATAATTTATTGTATATTTCTAATAACTATAAAATTTATTCCCCTTGTTGGTATTGGCACATTAATTAAACACCCATATCTATTTAAGCTGCTTTCTTTCCTATCTGCATTTACTGTGAATCCTGCAGTCAAATAGGGGAGTTGATTCTTTATTTACAAATTCATTTACAATTGTTGACATCAATTGTAACTGGAAATACTTTTATTCCATGGAGTATTATGTAAAACTCACTTTACTCACAAAAGGTCACTTTCAGAAAGGATAATCAAAATTTTCCAAAAAAAAAGCAATGCCTTTAAATTTCATACTAATGTGAAATTACATAAATAATAATTGATAGTGAGTATCACGCTACACAGGAAAGGGTATGCATAAAAAACAGGGCAAAGATTGATCTTGTATGGCCATAATTCTTTAAGACAAATTCACTATGTACTTCCAGACGCCAGACTCTCGGTTGGTATATTCTCTCTACAGTCTCCGACTGTTACCCTTAGTTCCTGACTTTGTTCGGATTGCTTGCTTAAGTTTTTATTTGAGTCCACTCCTCCACTGAGTTGTATCCTCTCTGAGGTATTCTTGTCCTGTGTTTCCGAAGATGCATGTGAGTTTGAATTTGGCAGTGGTACCTCTTTCTGTGTTGCATCGATCCCTGATGGAGAGGTCAACCTCTGACCCTGTGAGTCACAGGAAGAATCTTTAACCTCTTCCCCTGAGGTCATATCTGATGGCACATTTGGTTCACGTGGTGTTTTTTCCACAGGTGAGGCATCTCCTGTAGATGAGGTTCTCTTTGGTTCCTCTAATGTACCTCCTACTGATGAGGATGATGAATGACTTTGTGTCTCAGCCTTCTTGGCTGCCTCCGCTGCCTCCAGCTCAGCCTCAAACACATCAAGGTTATCCATATCTAATTTCTCAACAAGTTCTTCTAGTTTCTTGGACTTGCGTAGTTCGTTTTCCCGGATGATAGTGCAGAGATGTCCAGTAAGACCTTCCTTGTGATCAGACGCCTTGTGGAGGAGGATCTTGGCAGACACGAACTCTGATTCTGCCTTCTGATATCGCTTCCTTTAAAAAGAAAAACCTTACAAAATCACATAACAGAATAAATTTGACACAGTGAATGGAGTTTACTGAAAAATCAAGAAATACAAAATATATTGAGAAGAAAACTTAATAAAAGACGAATTTGCTGAGTAGGGTATACAACTAAGAATGATTGAAGTAATGATTTCCCTTAGTCTAAGACATCTTAGAATGATAACATACTGTGCTTCCATGTAGTGTCTACTCGCCTCCTCAATCTTATCTCTCAAGATGTTCACATCGTTGGTCAAGAACTCTTCAATTTTACTCAATTCCTTTTGGATGTATACAAGCCGCTTGGCTTCAGCTTGTGTCTTCTTCTTTCTGTTAATCCATTCAAATAATATCATTATCAGTAAGCAAATAATTTAACCCTCCTACTACAAGGGTCAAAATCAGTAAAAATGTTGATATAATTGCCAAGGTATATCTAGTGCATTTAAAAGTCAAACACTGTCAAACCTTACGTGTAGTAAGTACATTTACAGGTCAAAATGAGTCGACCGTTTTTTACTGGTAAAAGCATTGACTGGTATTGTTCAGGGTGGTCAAAATGACATTAAACCAGTAAAAAATGCCCCTGTGTGCACATTTGGGTCAACAGTCAAAACAGGCAGTTGACTGATTTTGACCTCTGTAGCTACTTGCCACAAAAGTGCAGCTTATAGTAGGAGGGTTAATACTTATAAATGAAGTACCCCATGAGAAAGTTCAACTCAATATTCTGAATTTCTCCAGTCTTGTAATGGTTCCTCAAACTGGGATTGCACAAAGAATTGTAACAAAAAATATATATACATTACAAATAATCATCAAATTCCCCCATCCTCCAAGTAAAAGACTAACTCCTCACAATGACTGATATTACATAATCGTCCTGTCAGAACAACAAGGTCGTATCTAAAAAATGCAACAAGGTTGTATGTGCAATATTGCATAAATTTGCATACATTAAAACAATTGAGTGCTACAATGTCGTATCTTCTTCCATAGGTTTTGCGTGTTCATCCTGGAACTCTGTAAAAAGATACGACTTTGTTGCACTGAGCAAAATCCATGTCTGCAACAAGGTCATAACTATGATACGACCTTGTTGCACTGGGCAAAATCCATGTCTGCAACAAGGTCGTAACTATGATACGACCTTGTTGCACTGGGCAAAATCCATGTCTGCAACAAGGTCGTAACTATGATACGACCTTGTTGCACTGGGCAAAATCCATGTCTGCAACAAGGTCGTAACTATGATATGACCTTGTTGCACTGATGCGACGATATGGACTATAATTAAACATAAATTTTGACTAAACTGATTTATTGTCTAGAAAAATGTGTTCACCTGTCTGCGAGTGCCATTGCCAACAAATTCCTCTTACGTAAGTTTTCATCCTCAATCTCCTTCTGCTGCTGTTGGAACTGCTCCATTTTACTTAACTCTCGACTGCAAAACATGAGAAAGTACGATTCTTGTAAAGTACGGATGAATTTACAGATATTGAACTGTATATTAGCTTTAAAGATGACTGAGAATAACATACCTTAATCCTTCTTTCTCATCCAGTTCTTTCCCAAGCAATGCTTCACTTTTATCCACCGCATCCTTAATTGTCTTATCTTCTGCTTTCTCATCTTTCCTTTCTGACCCTTCCAAACTATTTGCTGATTGAATTCTATTTTCTACACTTGATACATTGGGTGTCTGATGAGTGACTGATTGTTTATGAACAGGTGTTTTCATTCTACTTAATTCATCTCTGGATGATGGCCCACCTGACGAAACAGGTGTTTTAGTTCTCTCTGCTTTCTGATTGGTCCTTTCTTGTTGTTGCACCTGTTTTGGTTTGGATAACATCTGTTTTTGATTGAGTGGCGCTTGGTCTGTTACATGAGAGTGGTTCTGACCAGGTGCTCCCCTTCCTCTACCCCTCTGGGGTGGGGGTCTTGTGTTCTGGGGTCTGTTCTGTTGAATATGGCTGTCTATTTGTATTCTTGCTTGATGACTACTGGCAATGGAATCTGAAAAGTCAACAAGATTTGTTAAAGGTGCATTGTCTGTCTATGTCTTCTCTGATAAGATTGTGGGCTATGGTTACCACAGCCCCAGTAAGAACATAAGGAAAGAATGTCGAACACAAGCGCCACTTGTACACAATATTTAAGCATGTGTTTTTAGCGGACGACAAAATGGCCAACATCTCACTGGATGTGCATACATTCATTGCTCAAAATCTCGTAATATAGCATTTCCATTCCTCACTTGACTACACTTTCCTCTGTGTGTCCTCTATCTTCATTCAAAGGAAAATCTGTGGTATTTGTCATATCCAAACATAACTTTTTGATAAGTTTACCTTGGTCAGCGGTTCTTAGATGTTTCAGCTGAGCATCGGTGAATCCTGTCCATTCCATACTGTTACTATTAAACAAAAGGAAACAATAATCTTTGAGTAGTGTATATGCTGAGACGCAGTATGATGATAGATCTTCTTAAAAGGTTTATTGGTGAAAATTGGGGTAGAATGTCGTATCCGACTGCCACTTTTTCTCATTCAATATAAGTTATAACTAATAATGTAATCTTACCTGCTCAGTAAGGTGGAGAACATATGGATGATGATGGACATATACTTCAAATTATTCCAGGATATTATTTATTTCATGAAAAATCAGGCATTTCTGGTATACAATGACTTCCTCAGTCATGTCAGTCTGATCTTGTCAACTCCCCAATTAGTGACCAACACAGTCATTGTAGCCTACATGTGCAGTGGCAACTATAATAGAATCCTTCTATTTTCTGAAGGGGAGGATTTTTTTAGAAGGGTAATAAAGTCCGAAAACCATCATAAAAGTGGATTATAAAGTTTTCACTTTCTGTACCCCCAAAAATCGATAGAATAATTGTTTAACTGGTTAGTGGTTGCAAATTTTTTTCCAAAAAACCCTTAAAAAGTGGCGGTCAGATACGACATTCTTTCTGATCAGCATAACGATAGCCACTTCGATTGAAATTGTAAAGCACACCTAAGTAAGTGTTAATGTTACTAGCCCTTAATTAACGTGTCGTTAGCCCGAAAAAATCAAATATCTCCTTTAAAAAGTCCATGAAGTCTTCAAAATTACAAAATAAAGCATTTTTATGCATCAAAAGTTAATAAAAGTCACAGACCTATTTCTCAGTATTGAATAAATGAATACAGGTTAACATTTCATGAAATCATGGAACAAACAACTTACACAAATCACTTTCTGTGACCAGTGCCACGTTCACAAACTTTATTTGGTCCTAATTTATTTTTCGGGAAAGTTGAATACCGCCCTCAAGAGACAAGCGGAAGCTACCGTATTTTTGCACTGGTTTTCCATAAACGTACTGCATCGATCTCTAAATCATACACTGGTATCCCTCATTCGCCGTGTTTATATGACTTGTTCACAAAAAACTTCCCTGGATTTCGGTAAGTAAAATATATTTTTGGTGTATTGTTATAAGTTTAAATCACTATTTTAGATGTAAACAATTATTATCATTTAGCCTTTTAGAAATCACGTAGGCCTATATAAAAACAAACGTTTCTTGAATTACTTTTAAGAGTAAAACATGAACAATATAACGCTAACGTCGTTAGATCGTACATTCACTTTAAAATTAAATCACCATGATCACTGCATTACGCCTTCTGGCAGTAGTTAGTGTTACTTAACTGTTATCCTGCGGAGTTCAGTACACAAAATCAATACAGTGTGCGGAGTTTTCATATATTCCGATATAAAATTCACGAAAAGTTACTGTCACCAGACTATTCACAGTGTTTGGTACGGTGTACTAATAATTAATAGTATACCGTGACTCTGTCATGCTTGTAATGAAACGAGCGTTGTTGTTTTTTCATGAATTACATCATTTGGCCTACAAATAGCTGATTTTAGAACGCTCACTTCATGACATCGGCTTTCCATGGGCTTCCTAAAAGTGTCTGCTATTGGCTAATGTAAACCTTGGTACAGTGTAGGTAGCGTTAACCAATCACAAGCCACGTAACATCATTTTCACAGTGTTGTTGAAAGCCACGATCGTGGCTTTCCGCACGGGACACCGCAGCCACGATCGTGGCTCCACGCAGGATAACAGTTAAGCGGATGCCAGTCAAATCGCCCCCAGGCAAACTCGGCCCTTACAATCTCGTCCCTTACAAACTCGCCCCCTGACAAACTCGCCCCCTGCTGGTACAAACTCGCCCCCTGCTGGTACAAACTCGCCCCCTAACAAACTCACCCCTCACAAAGTCGCCCCCTGACAAACTCGCCCCTCGGCAAACTCGCCCCCCCGGAAAACTTGCCCCCCGACAAACTCGCCCCCCCCCGACAAACTCACCCCCCCGACAAACTCGCCCCCTGTAATTTTTTGACGCATCTCACGCTATTGAGACTGTGTTCATATAAGAGAGTAAATAAAACATTATTATAATCATGGAGGAAGGAAAACAGATTCCTTCCTCCATGTTATAATAAAGGCAGGATGTATGGGGATATAATTATTTTAATGAATCCAATTATTAATTTTAAGTCTTAAAAAAACTCTGTGGTAAATTATTTCATCTTGGCGCTAGTGATAGACTGAAGAGAGTAAATCAAACATTTCAATTGACGTTTTATTTAACGAAAACAAATATTACAAGAAAAAATTCATTTACAGTTACAATTAATAGAATAAATAGGAAACTAGCTAAACAAAATACTGAGTAAAATAAATAAGAAAAAATAAAAATAAATAAGTAATTACATACAAAATACAGAATTAAATCAAACAAAATAACTTTGTAAATTTTTCATAGTATATACATAATACATAGAGTATACATCGTATAAATCATAACTGTTTTGTTTAGATAGTTTTCTATGTATTCTATTTTAGTTGTAACTGTTGAATTATTTCATGTAATATTTATTTTTGTTAAATTATATTAAACCAGTCTCAAAAGCGTGAGATGCGTCACAAAATTACAGGGGGCGAGTTTGTCGGGGGGCGAGTTTTCCGGGGAGCGAGTTTGCCGAGGGGCGGGTTTGTCAGGGGGCGACTTTGTGAGGGGCGAGTTTGTTAGGGGGCGAGTTTGTACCTGCAGGGGGCGAGTTTGTAAGGGGTGAGATTGTAAGGGGCGAGATTGTAAGGGGCGAGATTGCCAGGGGGCGAGTTGACTGGCATGCACTTAAGCCTAGGTTACGAGAAAAAATTGTTCTTGTGATAACAATCGGTTTTAAAATCATCTGCAGGCAAATTTGACTAGATTCACTCCACAAATAAATGGCCGAGAGTGGAACACCAGAGGATGACTTGAGCGTGCCTCGTGCAGCACTGAACAAGATGATCAAAGAACTCCTACCATCAGTCCGTGTATCCAATGACTCACGAGAACTCGTTCTTAACTGCTGCACGGAGTTCATTCATCTTGTGTCATCGGAAGCCAATGATGTGTGCAACAAAAGTCTTAAGAAGACAATCTCACCAGAACATGTACTTGCAGGTGAGCCCCAATAAACCCTTTCACAATAATATATGCCATGTTTTTGATGGGGCAAATTTTTTTATTTCAAGCACTTGTTGACGTCTTTGACCCGTGAAGTTCGTGTCTGGAGTGTGCATGAAGTTTGAGTGCCGGGTCACAGATGGGAACGAGTGTTTGAAATAACAATTTTGCCCCATCAAAAACATGGTGCATATTACCGTGAAAGGGTTTATTGTCAGGCATTCTGAACAGCTAGAGATCCACTGGGGAAGAAATTGTCTCTTTACCATTTTCATATATACAATAAGCCAAATCAGAATTGTAGTTGTGGACAAAAATACAGTGTAAAAATGATGATGATGATGATTAGTATTTAGGTGTTTGGGTTGGTGCCCAAACACCTCTTGATATTGTTCGGTTTTTTTTTTTCTTCTTCTTCTTCTTAATAAGAATTATCCAGAGACAAAAACATAGTTGCAGAGTACACAGAACCTTAAAACTTCACACATAGTTAGACCTTAACATGTAGTTTTATGTCAAATTGTGACGTCATAGTGAGATCATCAGATATCGAATTACACTAAATCAAAGTTTAATATTTTCAAAAAATCATATCTCATGAACCACAAACGATATTTTTACAGTCTTTGCACCATGTTATAGATCTTTAATTATGTGATTTTTCGTACACAGATGTGACCCCAATCCGACCTCTCCTTCCGGTCGAAACCGAAGTTGAAAATTTCTAAAGATTTCAAAAATCATATCTCATGAACCACAGAAAATATTTTCACAATCTTTGCATCATCTTAAAGACCTTGAACTATGTCACATTTCTTACACAGACATGACCCCAATTTGACCTCTCCTTCCGGTCGAAAACAGAAGTTTAAACGAACAATTATTCAGAAGCACAGCCATACTGACGTTCTCTTACACACATTATCTAATTAGAATAGAATAGTTCGAGTTTACGAAGACCGCGCAGGTCATGACCTGCCATGCATGCACGCGCACAGTATAGTACCATGCAGCAGCAAAAACAATGGCTTCCCTGAGTGTCGGGCCCGTCTGCAGAAAATGCGTCGCAGAAAATGTACTAATTTAGCATGGAATCCAAATTGTTATCATTTTTGGAGATGAGTTGGACAAAGATTCTTTCATGTGCAAGTGGATGGAAGAAATAGACGGTATGGTTGATCGTGATATTGCCAATGTCTAAGCGTTAGGGCTGATGGAGCTAACGTACATAACATACGTCGCAGCTAACGTTACAGGTAATGTAGGAATTAATTTTAAAAGAATTTGAAAAATATCTGGACCTAATCAGACTACATATATTTTGTAAAATAGTTGGACTTAGGCCTATATGAAAAATATCCTTGACAATTTAACTTATGTCTTCAGACTTTTAATATCTCATTGTGATATGTCCCTCAGTATCGTGTAGTGACAATTTAAAAATAAGATCATTCCTGGTGATTATTTTCAATAGTTACCATGTTAATACCTTGACCAACAAAATAAACTATAACCCTAACCACCCCAAATCCATCAAAATGCTGAAAGGGGCACTTTTTTGGGAAAAAAATCAGCACTGTTGAAAAATGGGATCTTTATAATGGAGTTTTATCAGATACTTAAAAGTAATACTACATGTATTGTAGTTGCACAAACATAACTTTGTACATGAGCCAAGAATATTCAACCTTTGGCGGTGTAAATAAGCATGGAAATGAACTTCAAGCTGAACTAAAGTTTTGGGTTATTTGTTCATAGTGTATACAATGAAGATGGATGCTGACCCAATTATTTATTATTTTACATGTATGGATGAATAGCCGACATTCCTAAAATTAATTACCATTCGATTTACAGATTTATGGGTACCACTCTGAGTGGTACAAATGCTTCCATGCCATTTGCAGGGCTGAGAGGAAGAAATCAGATTAAGAAGAAACAGAAACATCAAGGTAGGCAAATATTGAAAAATACGGGTAGAATGTCGCATCCGACCGCCACTTTTTCTCATTCAGTATAACCATTAAAGTAATCTTACCTACCTCGTAAGGTGGAGAACATATGGATGATGATGGACATATACTTCACATTATTCCAGGATATTTATTTCATGAAAAATCAGCCATTTTGCTATACGATGAATTCCTCAGTCATGTCAGTCTGATGTCGTAAACTCCACAATTAGTGACCAACACAGTCATTTGTACATGCGCAGTGGCAACTATAATAGGATCCTTCTATTTTCTGAATGGGAGGATTTTTTAGAAGGGAAATAAAAGTGGATTTTAAAGATAGTTTTCGCTTTCTGTACCCCAAAAAATCGATAGAACAATGTTTTAACTGGTTAATGTTTGCAAAACATTCCCCAAAAACCCTTACAAAGTGGTGGTCGGATATGACATTCTTTCCAAAAATTCAATCAAGTTTCAAGTATGCAGTAAGCTTGGGCGATAACGATTTTTTTTATCCACGATATATCGGCAAACATATATTGCAATTTTCAATAATATCGCAATTCTTTTTTTGCATTCATGCATGATTGCTTTAGAGCCAATAACCACAGGTATGTACCCCTCTACAAGTGTCACAATAAATTGCAAATTTATTTGCAGAGCGTGTATGTACTTCTGAAGTAGTTTGCTTTTGTTTCTCATTTCTAAAAGCTCAAAAGACTAATGATTTTATTTCCATGGAATATCTGACTTGACTCACAATGTCGATTTATATTTTATCATGATATATTTGTATTCGTAATTCGCCAATATGCCGATAACTTAAATAGGTTCTCAATATTGTAATCGAATAAAAAAAGTTATCTCAATATTCGATATCGTGTTTATCGCCCAAGCTTAGTCTGCAGTAAAATTGTTTCTAGTTATATGTTGCTTTTTCGTTTCTTTCTATCTGTTTACCTTGTCTTGTGTGTTTACTTTTGTTAATTTTCACTCTTTTTGTCTACAATGCCCATTCCCCTTACTCACTTATTCCTCTATTTCTATTAAATATTTATCATTCTTTCTTCATACATATTCAGGTCAATATGAGGTCGAGCGTTAAGAATGCAGCACTGAACCCCAGAGAAGAAAACCGTGGTCTTCATCAGAGTTACTCCCTGACAAACCGAGAAAAATTGAGAAAAACTGATAAGTATTCACAGTGCCAAACCTTGATTGCATGCCAACTATTTGAAGCAGCCCCACGGAAAGATGAGAGGTTACTTTTGCAAATCGAAGATAAAGATCTTGTGGGTTTAGAAGTTTGCTATCATTGTCTTTGCTATAATGAGTATGTACCCAATTCTTGACAAGGCCAGATCCATCAGATGAAATACCTATTTGGTACAATGATGCATAAATAAAATTCTGTGAAGAAGTCATCCAGAAGAGAATAATAAAAACAATGAAATTCTTTTCACAAAGTAATTACATCGTAAGTTCATCAAGTATGTACAAGAAGTGGAGGGAGTTGATTGGAGTTGACGCACAATCTGAAAACATGTCTGAAAAGTACATTTCCTACGCTGGTAATTCATAGATCATTTACTAAGAATACAATTGACTTGGTGTACAGCCAATCTCTCACTGCAAAAGAACTGGACAGCAGTGAAGGTGCTGGAAAAGCAGAGAGATTTTTACATGAAAGTGCATATCTTCACACACTCTTCAATGCATCAGCTGTACTATATAATACACTTATAATGAAGAAATCACATGGCATTACAGTTGCCCTGGCCATCAACTTCAGATGACTTATCCTTGCAGACTGCTTAACAAATGAGCCAGTAATTTTCAATTGCCTGCTTTGTTCATCTTACACTAGGACACTCATTCCACGACCCATTGAAAGTCTACTCTGATTGAGATGATATTGCCCCTTTAACCATTATCTTAAATTGAAAAATTCTGTTGACTTTTTTCATGCACCAGTAACAGTTTTTTTTAAAGTGTGCTTAAGGTTCAACAATACTAGCCAAAACCAATTAATGCCAGGGACTACAGGTTCACTTGTTGGAATATTTAGTACTTCAGACAAAATTAAATTTTTTCATTGCAAATTAGACCTAGAAGTTTCAAGTCGATGCTTAAAACTCATCTTATGTCACAACTCTGATGTATATTTGTAATTGCATTGTATCTCGGTACATAATTTGTTTTCCCTATGCTATCATTGTATATTGTTTGTATTAATGTTTTTTCTTTGTTTCCGCGCCTTGAGCGCCCAGCAGGGTGGATATGTGCGCGCTAAAAATCTTTATTATTATTATTATTATTAACCTTTATCCTGTATGAAATGGATTATTATTGATGGGTGCAAAAATGGATGGAAAAGGAGTATCATGACCATGACAAAATAAAGCAGAAGTGTCATACAAAAGATAAATTGGTTTTGCATTTCCTTTATTTAAATAACTTATTAATTGTGTGTATTAACGAAGAATGTGTTTTATCAATTTAAATATTTACACAAAACATTGACAATTAATAACCAATACTGAACTTTTTAAAGATGATAAAAGATTTACAAATTGGTCTTTGATGTAGGCAGGGTTAGATACAGGGTTGCCCAAAGAGGGTGGGGCTCAAGGCAAGGAGATGGGGGATGGAAAACGAAACCCCAAAATATTGAAATGTATGGTCAATTTAGAATGTTTTCACATGATCAATTAAATTGGAATACTACCCCACGACACCATGGATCGTACCCTGGGAGTAAGGGGTAGAGGCAGCGGCGTAGCCAGGACTTTTTCAGTGGGGCATTGCTTTTCAGTGGGGGGGCCCAGGAGGTATGGGTTTTTTTCCTTTTCTTTTTCTTTTCTGTTTTTTGGGGCACTATGATGATTTTTCGTGGGGGGCACCTGGGGGGGCACGTGCCCCCCCGTGGCTACGCCGCTGGGTAGAGGACTGGGGGATCAGACGTTCAGGGAGCAGTCGGGTTCAGACCTTTTATTCAAGGCAATTTTTTTTAAACTGGTTCATTTCTTTACAATGACATCATCAAATATTCCCCAAATATGGAATCCCCTTTCCAAACTCTTCCAAACATAAAAAACATAGCCCATGTGAACTATTCAAATTATACAAAAGTCCACATTGAAATGTACAGTTTTCTAAGAATGGCCGAAAGAGGGCGCTATTTTCATGTCATTCAAATGCAAATATCTGCCAAACTGGCAAGTTTCGTGATTGTGGATTTATATATTAGCAATTTACATGTAATGATCTATTAAACTGTTTCCACGCTCATGCCTGATATGTGTCACAAAACTCAATTTCTGAACACATTTTCATTGCACACCCCGTGGTCTAGTAGTCAAGTCACACGCCGAACTTAACTCCCGTAGCCATAGTCTCTTGTCAAGTCGGACTTGGCACCACGAATGCGAATTTTGTCATGAAAAATTTCTGAAGAGAAAACCATATTTACCAACTTCAAACTTAATTCGGTTGGAGGAATTTAAAATTATATGGGATGACTGAACCGGAAGTTAATGTATTCAGCACATTATATGTTATTTTCATTATATATAATAAAAACACATATCTCCTGAAGTAACTCTTGTTATTTTTAGGTGTTCGAGTGACAGCCATAGACAATAGACTAAATTAATGTATTTTTAAACAACTTTAGGTGATGACGCCATAACATGATGAATCCCCAAACACCTCGAGTTTGTTTTTTACAAACTCTATACCTCTAGTTTTATTTTTATTTTTATTTTTATTTTTATTTTTATTTTTATAGCCCACGTATCCATCAAACTGGTGCTCAAGGCGCATAAATCATTCCTGAAACCATCTCAGCTCCCTGGGGAGTATACAGCTCAATTGCTGCCATTTCGGTGCATATAGGGCTAATCAAACACAACAACCAACTCTGCCCTCACAGGTACTCATTTACCCCTGGGCGGAGAGAAGTATGGTAAAGTGTCTTGCTCAAGGATACAAGTAACCACGGTCGTGGTCGGGATTCGAACCCACATTCTGACGACTCAACCATCAGAACACAAATCCGATGCACTAAACCGCTCGACCATGGCAAGGGATGTCAAGGGATGTTTGATACCATCATCAATTGTACATCAAGTAAGAAATTGTGTTAAATAGTTAGTGGCTGGAAGTAGCTGAAAATAGTAGGAAATACCCAGAAAGAACAAGCATGGTCACCCCCACCAAAACATGGACAGATAACCTGGAAACATGCGCTGATAGAGGACTGACTGTCATACGATCTATTGTCAATCTATTGCCAACGGCCGCCTTTGGCGGCTAGGGTTTCGTGAACTGAACTATGATAAATATTTTTTTTCTAGATTATCAATAGTGTAAGGCTTTGTGCTGCTACGTAAGTTGATGATAAAAACCAGTTTATTCAGCACTTACCTGAGAATGTTAATTGTTTTGTATTTATTTGTAGCTTTAGATAGTTTGGGCTTTGGTGTGTACCTTGAGGAATGCAAGTCAGTATTAGAGGAATGTAAAACAGTAGCAGCCAAGAAGAGACGGGCCAGTAACAGACTAGAGAATCTTGGTATTCCAGTGGAGGAGTTACTACGGCAACAAGAGGAACTCTTTGCAAAGGTTGGTTTATAATGAAAGTATATTAAAAGATTCATGCAGTTTTAGAAATATAGTCAGTTGTTTCTGTGTAAATTTTTAGCCAGTGAGCGAATTCACATAGGAAAATGCTACACAAAAGTCACAATTTGCTAATAAAGTTCAAGATTTGCTGTGTACAATTAGCATACACACATAGAAATATTTTTTCCTAAAAAAGGCGTTAGCCAGGATTTAGAACTAGGGTGTCCAAATTTGCGTGAAATTTCAAAACAGGGTGTCCAAATTGTTCACTTACAATACTTTTACTGTTTCATATGTAAATGACAGATGAAATAGGGTGGGTAGAGTGTTGTATCCGACCGCCACTTTTTCTCATTAAATATAACCAATAATGTAATCTTACCGACCTAGTAAGGTGGAGAACATATGGATGATGATGGACATATACTTCAAATTATTCCAGGATATTTATTTAATGAAAAATAAGGCATTTTTGGTGTATGATGACTTCCTCAGTCATGTCAGTCTGATCTTGTCAACTCCCCATTAGTGACCTACACAGTCACTGTACATGTGCAGTGGCAACTATAATAGGATCCTTCTATTTTCTGAAGGGGAGGATTTTTTAGAAGGGAAATCAAGTACGAAAACCATCATGAAAGTGGATTTTTAAAGATAGTTTTCGCTTTCTGTACCCCCAAAAATCGATGGAATCGCTTTTTAACTGGTTAGTGGTTGCAAAAAAAAATCAAAAAACCCTTAAAAGTGGCAGTCGGATACGACATTCTTTATTATCTAATTCGTCTGCTCAAACGATAATAAAGTATTTTCATTGCCGCCTTCTTGTTATCTAACCTGCAAGAGAATACATTTTATAAAATGACATTACGTTTGGGGAACACCGAGCTTCGATGCAAGCGTTGAAAAGACGTTGGGATTCAATATGTTGTTACCCTAAGGATGTTACTATGCAGCTATATTATAATCAGCTTTAGGAAAGGATACACTTATCCGTCTGTGTGAGACTGGTCCGCTGGTTTTCTTGTATATTCTTGTGGGTCTATCCAAACAGGTCGACTGACCTTTTGTTGTGGTTTGATTGTCTTTTTCCCCGTCGGACTTTTCTCTGTCAGATCCTTTTGGCAGGCAGGTTTACATAAGGAACCTCGTTGGAGTGTACGTATCTAAGGATAAACTATTTCTCAAGTTGTGCGTTAATAACAATAATAATAATGTTGATGTTATTTTATTCAACTTTATTAGTAGTATCTTTACAATTTTTGTAAAATAAAACGTCTGTGTTGCTTGCAATGAATATGGTCAGTGCCTATATAATAATAATAATAATAATGTATAGATTTATATAGCGCACGTATCCACCAACTAAGTGGCGCTCAAGGCGCATTATATTATTATCCCTGCTCATAAGGCTCATAAGGCTCATAAATCATTCCTGAAACCATCTCAGCTCCCTGGGGAGTATACAGCTCAATTGCTGCCACTTCTAGCGCATAGAGAGCAAACCATCTCTGCCTTCACAGGTACCCATTTAACCCCTGGGTGGAGAGAAGCAATTATGGTTAAGTGTCTTGCTCAAGGACACAGGTGTCACGGCTGGGGCTCGAACCCACACTCTGCTGCTGGCAACACCAGAACTTGAGTTCAGTGCGCTAGACCGCCGCCACGTTTATTAATCCACTTTACGTGCATTATACAACACATCGGGACCTACGGCTTTACGTCCCATCCGAAGGACGAAGCAATTATGGTTAAGTACCTTGCTCAAGGATACAAGTGTCACGACCGGGGCTCGAACCCACACCCTGCTGCTGGCAACACCAGAACTTGAGTTCGGTGCGCTAGACCGCTCTTATTGCACGCACTGCTGCACTCACCCGTTTCCTTCATACATAATATTCAAATAACGCGCTCAGGCTTGACCCAACGAAAATATATTTATTATCTAATTCGTCTGCTCAAACGATAATAAAGTATTTTCATTGCCGCCTTCTTGTTATTTAACCTGCAAGAGAATACATTTTATAAAATGACATTACGTTTGGGGAACACCGAGCTTCGATGCAAGCGTTGGACATTTCCACAAGTTCCCCAATTTTCAGGATTTAAAGAACGGGAGGCGTACGCTGTATGGTTTGCATGCACATTTTACAACAGTTGATTTATTTAATTTTCCTTATTAATTATAATAATGTTAAGGTACAGTGTCTTTGTAAGTGTGCTCGTCTTTTTCTCCTTAACTCCTGTTTCGACTTTTTCTTACTATTTTAATTTTTATATTTATACTTGTGTCTCTAACCTTTAACTGTTATCCTTTATAGTTAATCAATACATAACTCTTTCTTTGTCTACTTTACAGTCTCAAATTTTGGGAGACAGAGACCTTTCTGCATGGTTGTTTCTAACCTTTAATTATTGTCCTTGATAATTAACCAATACATAACTCTTTCTTTGTCTACTTTACAGTCCCAATTTTTGGGAGACAGAGCCTTTTCTGCATGGTTGTTTCTAACCTTTAACTATTATCCTTTATAATTAATCAATACATAACTCTTTCTTGGTCTAGTTTACAGTCCCAATTTTTGGGAGTCTGCGAGACTTCTGCATGGTTGTTTCTAACCTTTAATTACTATCCTTTATAAATAACCAATACGTAACTCTTTCTTGGCATACTTTACAGTCCCAATTTTTGGGAGACAGAGCCTTTTCTGCATGGTGTCTTTTATGTACCCATCTTTAGCAGTTTCGGAGCGCCAACGCCCGTGTTTCTTGAAAAGCCTATCTGGCACGCCCATGGTGGCTGCTGCAGAGGCTCCTCCGGCCCTAAGACTATGGAGTCCGAACTGTTTGGGATCTATGCCTACAGTTGACAATGCAGTTTTAAACATTTCAAGACATCTGGAATATGATAGATGCTTGTGTTGTGACCTTAATTTGTAACTGTTACTACTCTTGCAATAACTTTAGGGTCTAAACAGAAACTTTCTTCCGTTTCATCTTGTATCCCTGCTAATATGAGATATTTTCGTAACATACTAACTGTGAGAGTCAGATAGTTGAACATCGCATCTGCGTATGTTGATTAATTCGTTATGTCGGAGAAAACCTGCATATGCTAGAAGAAGCATTGTACATAGATGAACGTTCATTAGGTTTTCTTTGTCTATGGTTTGCTCGACAATTGCCTTCAGTATTTCTGGGGTGACTGGTTCCTTTTTATTTATGGGTTTAGCTAATCGTCTCTTTAGACCTTGGAGTACATTGTGTAGGAACTTACTGTAGCATGGATTATGACAGAATTGGGTAAGCAGTCATGACGCCATTTGATACTATAGAAGGCGGTTTCAATCCTAGAATATGGAGCGTTTTCGTTGAAGTGATGTATACATTATCGAGTAATGTCGTTAACACAATTTTTCCCGTGCAGAAAATGCGTTCTCATACTTGTGTGCCGTGTTAGGTGCCCTAGAATCTCTCAAGATCTCAGCCAAAGTCACACTATACTCCTGGTCATTAGCATACCTGTATAATATAAATCATGAACATAAGGTTTTATCTTAATCGATGATAATGGGCAATTACATACCTGTAACTCATCTCGCCATTCGGCTTCATAACCATGCGGCTTCATAACCATGCGGTCTTATTTTACCATGCGGTAGACATAACTGTTTGGATCTCGAGTTGTTAAGCATCCAGCCTTATGCATATTACTCCGCATTTTAACTGAGGTGATCCGAATATCGATTTCTTGTTATTGCCTTGTACAAATATCCCTTTTGGGTCTGAAAACTTTATTACTTGTCTTACCAATTGTTTGAACGAACTATGCTGAGAAAAAAGTAATGGCCAGAAGGGCAGAGTGCCACTCTGGGATAACTAATGTTCCTTTGGCGTGACAAAGTACTTTCACATGTCTTAGTACATCACCGACGAGGTAAGTAGGGGTACTAACCAATTGTTCTCGTTACTCCAATCACAAGAGAACGTATCCACTTGATTTGTACCAGGGACCCAATATTTTGAATTAAATTTCTGAAGTTTTGTGTTTTCTTCGTCTGCGAAACGGTCAACTGTGTGGGGTCCCCAAATGTTATTAATGAATTTGAAAAATTCAGGAGAGACACCCCAATCGTCAAAATCTATCTCCCGGCTGATCATGTCCGCTTGTACGTACATTTCTCTTGGTACCCACTGTACTTCAAGTTCTATCGAATGCTCTTTGCAGAACTTGTAGATATTTAAGCTCAATGTTAAAAGCTCTTCTACCATGCTGCCTTTGTTTATTACTGATACCACTCCCTTGTTATCAGTGAAATACTTCACCACTTTACCACTTAGTTTAGGTTCAAATGCTTGCAAAGATATGTATACTGCCCTTGTTTCTCTCCAAGTGGAGCTTTTCTTTTGTTCATTCTCGTTCCAGTTTCTCTGTGAAACCATTTCACCTGGAAGCCCGGATGTCCAAGCCCCGCAGCCCACGTGGCTTGCGTCTGTGTACACAACGACCTGCGGAATGGAATATTCAAACAACAAGCGTTTATTCAATGTTACTACATTTGACCTCCAGAATACTAGCTCTTCTATCACTTTACTGTCACCTTTCAGCTTATATTGATGATCCCAGTGTACTCTCTTTTCTGTTTCTAAGTGTAGAAACCTTGTTTTGAGTTGAGAAATAGTTCCAACTACAGGTCCAAGTGATATGATCTTACCTGTAACATACGCTAATTTTCGAGCACACAGGGGTAACCGTGTTTGTACCTCGCCTATAGTATGCAATAGATCTTGAATTCGCCTGTCTGTTACCATAAGAGAGCATAATTCTGTATTCCATGTTAGTCCTAGCCACGATATTTTTGAGTCGGGTTCCATACAGATTTGTCTGTGTTTGGCACAAGACCTGCTGATAAAAGATCTGCTTTAACGTTCTGTGATATTTTACTGCAAGGCTCTTTGGAACCTGCTGTCCCCCAACCGTCATCTAGATATACAACGACAAAATAACCTAGATGTCTCCAGTGCTTAACAATGGGTCTTAAACATTTTGTAAACACATAAGGTGCAGTAGATAGGCCGAAGGGCAGTACTAAGAATTAATAGTATACGGCACGATTACTTGAGTGCCACTCAACGCTGAGATACTTGCTATGGTCAGGGAAGATTTCGATGTGATGATAATAATAATAATAATAATAATAATGTATAGATTTATATAGCGCACGTATCCACCAACTAAGTGGCGCTCAAGGCGCATTATATTATTATCCCTGCTCATAAGGCTCATAAGGCTCATAAATCATTCCTGAAACCATCTCAGCTCCCTGGGGAGTATACAGCTCAATTGCTGCCATTTCTAGCGCATAGAGAGCAAACCATCTCTGCCTTCACAGGTACCCATTTAACCCCTGGGTGGAGAGAAGCAATTATGGTTAAGTGTCTTGCTCAAGGACACAGGTGTCACGGCTGGGGCTCGAACCCACACTCTGCTGCTGGCAACACCAGAACTTGAGTTCAGTGCGCTAGAACCGCCGCCACGACAATCCACTTTACGCATTATACAACACACGGACCTCGGCTTTACGTCCCATCAGAAGGACGAAGCAATTATGGTTAAGTACCTTGCTCAAGGATACAAGTGTCACGACCGGGGCTCGAACCCACACCCTGCTGCTGGCAACACCAGAACTTGAGTTCGGTGCGCTAGACCGCTCGGCCACGACACTCCATGATAACCTGACTTGAGATCGAATGAAAACATAAAATCGCCTTTCTCTAGATATGAGGATGCCACTTTCCAGCCATCGAACTTAATTTTGTCTTTCCAAAGAAACTTGTTAATGTATCTTAGGTCTAGGATCAGGCGTTTCTTGCCCGATTTATGTATGGAAACCGATAAGGGGTTTACTATGGTCGGGGTACTGTGGCATTGCAGTATCAGACCGTTATTCAAAAGATCTGTAATTGCTTCTACAACAAATTCTGAGTGGTCCAGAGCTGATTTGTTGTTCTTATAAAAATACCTTAGGGCCTGGTGTCGATATGAATGGTAGTTTATATCCTTTGTTTATAATTTCCAGTACAACAGGATTAGTGTCGATACCTTTCCAAAATTCTATACCGGCTTTAAATCTTCCTTTTACAATGGGTGCTGTATTACGTTGTTCATACTCATAATAATTGTCAATGTAAAATTCCATATCATACCCACAGTTTATGGCATTCTGGTTGGAATCCTCCGCCTCCACCAATTCTGTGTAACCACCTTCATACCGGCTACCACTGAGGGTATCTGCTCGTGTATGATGGCTGGGTATGTTTCTGTTGCCCACAATTTCTTCTCCAATGTCCGGGTTTGCCGCAGCTGAAGCAGATATCGGAGGGTTTGGGGGTTGGGTTCCAGTTTGGCGTAACCCCAGCATTGACTCTACGGTTGAACTGAGGGCCACGAAAAACTCAGCTCTCGTAGAACTCGTAGTCGTAGCTGTCGCTGCCTGTGGCGGCCCTTGGCGTTGGCGCTTGGTTGTTCCAAGTTGCCTTTGGTGGTCCGCTTTCTTCGAACTGCTCTGGCTTGCGCTTGGCGAATTCTCTTTTCATCTTCAGAATCACTTGCGAGTTCATCGCTAAGATATTCATCCACTGCGGTCCAACCTATTTGAATACAGCATAGTAGAAGAGAGGAAACCGTGCGCATTTCACGTATACTTTAATTATTCTATGTAAGAATGTTACGTAATTGTATTGTATGCCTGGCGTTCACGGTAACAGTACTGTCATATGACACAGCATTTATATTCGTAATTTGTCACATTTTTTGAAGGAATGTTTCTTACCGAATACTATTTAATAAACTTCTTTTTATGATTAGTACCTGTACAATTTTTAATGTTTGCGTCTACTGAGTCTCATATTCTATAAATAACTAACCTGCGTCGCTCTTGTATGCGATTCTGATCAGTTTATTTCGTTTCTTCAGGCTATGGATGGCCTCTGTGGTAGCAACGTTTGCGTTGTTAGTGTCGCCTTCTTCTAGAAGTGATGCTACAGCTTCTAATTTCTCTAGAATTCCCGCATTGAATTCAAACTGAGATTTATTACCTTTGAAGCGGAATGTTAATTCTGCCGCTCTTTGTAGCTGTTGTACTTTCTCCGAAGTGGTTTGCTGCCGTTTTTCTGTTTCTTGTTTCAGTTTTGTCAGTGAGGAATCAAAGTATCCCTTAATTTCGGCTAAAGCTGTCTTTATAGTGTCCCCTATTACTTTAAGAGGTAATGAAGGCTCGTTTGTGGGAATTGCTCTTGCAGTGGAGCTATTATTGCCTTCGGTTTCCGACATGTTATAGATTGCGGTAAGGGTACAGGGACGGAGCTACTAAAATAAAACGTCTGTGTTGCTTGCAATGAATACGGTCAGTGCCTATATGCTCTTATTGCACGCACTGCTGCACTCACCCGTTTCCTTCATACATAATATTCAAATAACGCGCTCAGGCTTGACCCAACGAAAATATATTTCCAATAGGATGTCCAACATTGAAATAGGGTATCCAAAAGACACACAGTCACCCCTCTGGCTAATACTATGTACCTAAAAATGTTGCTATGTAAGTTTTCTGAATGAAACCTGTCAATCACAAGATAGTGCAGGCTTGCTGTAATTGTAATTGATATTTAACTATGGCAGTTTTGAGCAATTTCCTGTGTAATCAGATCATTGCATTTTTCCTTGGAGGAAAACCATGCCGTAAATTTACAAATTACAGTCACAACAAATTACTAAATAATTGTCAAATAAAAGTATTGATTTTCGTTTCTGCAAGGGAAATGCAAATTGTTAGATGGAAGTTACCAGAAATGTGCAGTAAAATCATGATAAATAGGCGATACATGTATATCTTTAGTGAAATAAATTTGACAATGTTTGAAACATTGGCAGATCCAATAGGGGTAACAAAGGGAGAATGGGCCCCCTTTTTATCACCATGCATATAAATTAAATACTTTTTATTGAGCCCCTCCTAAGCTTGGGTGATATAAAAAAAAATTCAACCATATTATATCGTCAAACATATATCGCGATTTTCAATAATATCATGATTATTTTTGTCATTCACGCATGATTGCTTTAGAGCTGACAACCACAGGTATACATTCAATTCCCAACACTTAATCTGTCTGAATAGATTTCGTTAATTGGCAGTGGATTAAGAGAAACAACAGAGTTCTGGGTCTGGAAAGACTGGCCTAATTTTGTTTCCATGGAATTTCTTAATCGACTCACAATTGCGATTTTTTTTAATCGCGATATATTTAAATCGCGATTTAAATTCTCAATATTGTAATCAAACGAAGAAGGTATCACGATATTCGATATTATCGTGTTATTGCCCAAGCTTAGTCCCTTCCTTTTTTACATTGTGCCCTCCCCCCCCCCCAACATTTTTCAAGACCCAAGATCTACGCCTGGTTTTAAGTTTCTGTCATATTTTGATCCATCATGATTTATTTCTGTTTCAGGCTAGAGAGGAACAAGCAATAATTGAGCAACAGGAATGGGTCCAGTTACAAGCAGCACAAGCAGCACAACAGCAGCAGTTACTACAACAACAGCAGCAGCAGCAGCAAGCGCAGCAGCAACCGCAGCAGGTACAAGGAACAACTCAAGCATCTCCTATGATGCCAACATCACAAACACAGCATGGTGCGACGTGACTTGAAGAATCTCTGGATTAATATTGATGAAATAGAGACTCGAGACTCTAATTATGCAATCTGAAAATCCTTTTTATAGGACAAGGCTGCTGCAAATATTTTTAACTCCTGAACCTTTTTGTACCGCACTCGGGAGACGTGTAATGAGTCAGCTAGAACCAGGAAAGTCTTTTCACTCATGTCCAGTTCCTAAAGTGTACAGTGGAAACCACTATGGGAAAAAGTCACCACATAACATGCACCAGTCTATTTTGTACATGAGCCTCATTCTGATTCTCATAGACTTGTATGTTGGAAAACCAAGATAGCTGCCATGTGATACAAGACTATGGAGTATTATCATCGGCTCCAATGTCAGTTTGAAATACTTTATACCAGTAAGAGATTTCTGGAATACAGTTGAGATGAAACCGTGGACTAATAATGACTGACAGCACTGTTTATAAAAGGGGAAATATCGTCACGATGAGAGCAGACATTCAACAGGGCATGGAATCGGTGTCCTAGTTTAAGATGAATGCAGTGACTGAAAAATACTGGCTCATTTATGTAGCAGCAACTGTAATATGACCTTATCATATGAGGTATTATTTTCAGTCACTAGATTAACCCTAACGATCCCCATCCAGCCAAACTCCAACACCAGGGATTGTTGGAATTTGATGGGTTGAGTACTGTGTACTTCTGATATGGTATGTGTAAAGTGTTGGAATATGGCTGGATGAGTACTGTATGTGTGCAGTAACAGTGTTGGATTTTGATTGAGTGAGGACGGTGGTTCTACTAGCATGCAACATTGTTAGACTTTGAGTGGAGAGAGTGTGTGTATGCAACCTGCTGTAATAAACAACTGATAAAGGCAAATATTGTACTTAGGTATGCTTGGCATTGTGTCAAACATCATACAACTAGAACCTACCATTTATTCCATAGGGTGTTTTAGTTTTTGTATAGTTAAGTTTTTTTAGCATGAAAACAATTGTTGGATTATGATGGGTTGAGTACTGTGTGACTCCAGTGTTCAAACTTTACTTTGGGCCATGTGTCCCCACTCAATCAAAATCCAACAGCTAAGGGCCTGTTGGAGTTTGACGGGTTGAGTACTGTTATGGCAAGTGGACTGTTGGAGTTTGATGGGTTGAGTACTGTAAACCAGCAACAGTCAACCATGGTGTTGGGATTTGATAGGTTGAGGAAGGTTTCTAGTATAAATGCTTAGGGAGTTAGGGTTAATCTAAAACTAGTACTCTGATTCCATGCCCTGTTGATCGTGTTGATACTGTCCCTTTAAGAGTACCTTCTCTTGAGGACCCTATCTAATCAAGATGCAGGCAATCACTGATTTGTAGATCTATAAATTTAATACACTTATACAACTTTAACCCTCCTATGCCCATGCTGAAATTTGGCCCAGTAAGCACTGCACCCACAGACAGTCACTTGAGTATTTTTGGTTGCATTGCCAATTGTTCACACATGTGTATTTTTCTCTAAGAGTGCTGGAGTTAGTGGCAAAGTCAAACACACTTGTGTATGTCCTACATAAGTTATATGCAGAGTCACACAGAGCTGTGTATGTACTGCATAAGTTAGCAGCAGACTCATATACACTTGAGTGGTTTTGGTTTGACCTCCTACCATAGCCACATGTCCTTGCATTTATTTGAGTGCACTGCACAAAGTCAATGGGTTGGGAGTGACATACAAATTTTGAGTGTCTTTGATTGTTAAACCTATAGGAGGGTTAATACACTTATTGTCAATGTTTGATAGGTATTATTTGCTCATTTTATAATTATAATCGTAAGCAACTCTCAGACTCAAATCATCAACCTTATAGTCAGCAATCTCGTTCCCATAGTGATATATACCCAAAGCTCTCTCTCTCACACTCCCATTGGTATTGCACAATCCATGCACACTTATATTCCCACTGAAAATTCTCTTACAAAGCCAATTTGTGCAACCAAAAATCATTGCTCATGAATATCTGGGCAACAACCATTCTTAAGTGTCAGAGGTCAATATTAACCCTCCTACTTCTGGTACCTTTTTCATACAAGTTGATGCACCATTTGAAACCATTCGCTTTTGTGGTTTTGAATGGTGAAATAACTGTGTACAGTATTGATTCCACCAAATGGTTTTGAATGGTAGGTCAGCTAATACAAAACCTTGTTTGGATCTTTCCAAATGGTAGTACAGCTAATACAAAACCTTGTTTGGATACTTCTAAGTGGTGAATCAGTGGACCCTCTATGCATTTGAATGGTAGTAAAGCTTGCTACCAACACTGTTCAAATTGTAACATCATGTGTGTACAAAACCAATCGGCATTTTGGTAAGTGGAAATTTTGAATGGTTTCAAATGGTCAAACAGTAGGAGAGTTAAGGTAAGGATGTAATTTTGTTTTGTCTTTCATACATCACTGAAAAGGGAATTTCAAGGGCTTTCCAAAGGGTTTTTGGGGTTGATCAATTTGACTGGAGGATGGGTTTTCAGATATTTTCTTTATCGGAACGTCATTGCTATTTTACTTGAGGAATTAAAGGAAAACAAATACTTAAAAATATGTGAGAAGCATGGATTTGCAGTATATATACTACTCAAAACAATTTAGGGAACACCGGATTTTTAACATCAAATAGGTTTGAAATGTTCCATGAACCGGGATTTTCATTTGCAACCCCTTCTCTCTTTCAGTAGTCATGTCATGAAATGTGTAATCACTACATGCATCCTTTATCATCTGTTTCATTATGCAGTTGTTTCTCATCAATTCTGTGAAACATTGTGTTTATCTGAAATAAATGATCTTGCTTTAACTGAGATTATTCCGGTGTTCCCTAAATTGTTTTGAGTAGTATATATGAACTAAAAATAATTTATGATGGTTGCTGTCATTAACACATAAACCAAGTTTCTGACAATCATTCAAAAAAGAATTACAGAGATCCGATTGAAACAAAACTTGCCAGTAACATTATTGATAAAACTGGCAATATATGTTTAAAATGTTTAAATGATTAGAAAGTATCTACTTTCCTTTTGAGGGGAAGTGGGGGACATGTTAAAAAGAGAGGTGATTATGTTAGCTGTTGTGAATTACTCATTTTTAAACAATGTAGGTTTTTTACTTGTATTGAAAATAAAAGTGAATTTCTGCATTAACCTTCCTACAATCAGTGCAATTTTTGAAACAACCCATTCAGGCCACTCCAAGCCATTAGCTGTTGCCAGTGGCCTCCTATGGTTACCAACTGTCACACCACTGAGAGTGAGATTGGTCATACTATTATGTTCAAACATTTACAGTGGCCTTGGGTTGCACACAGTTGATTTTGTAAGATTACTTGGAAAGGACAGCAGGCTTGTATGTACTAAAGGTTGGTGAAAAACATATTGAAAATTTAGTGGATCTGAGTGGCCTCCATGTGTAGGAGATTACATTTTGAGATATTTCGGATTATTTTTTCAGATTATTTTTCAGATTATATTTCAGATTATATTTCAATTATTTGCTATTTTTTGCAGAATTTAGGGTTAATTCACATGTTGTGCTTTTTGGAAAGTTCTGAACCTTTTACTTGATTCCTAGTTCTTGTTCATTTAAATGTGATTTGAAGTTTTGTATGGTAGATAGGAATGAGAAGGAAGTCTTTTTGGATTTGGAAGAAGTGAGATTCCGATAAGTTAGTACTAGAGTTTTTGGACAGTGTGCTCAACCCATCTTTAGGAGAATGCTGGACTACTGCTGATGCTGGGGTTTAAAGGGACAGCACAACACTGGTTGTTAACAGATTATCATATTAACAAATTATTATCTAAACATTACTTGGTGTAAAGTTGGTTGGAAATTATTTTGTCTGACGGCATGTTGTTGTAAAATATAATTTGTTGTTTTCTTTAAAAAAAAAATAAAAATAAAAAAATAAAAAAATAAAAAAAACCTGAGCACCTATTGTGAGTTTTTCACAGGTTAACTTAATTATATATTCCTTGAAAGATAGAGGGTTGATATGAATGTACGTTGAACATTCCCTTTAAGTACTGCTTGCTGGGATACTGGGTTTGGCAGGAAGATTCAACAATGGCATTCCTTCATTTCTTGTTTTGTTATTGATGGTATGTCACAAGACCATAACCCCCTACGTATTCTGGCTAGGAACCTTCTTTAACCCTAACCCCCTATAGGTATTCTGGCTAGGAACTTTCTTTAACCCTAACCCCCTAGGTATTCTGGCTAGGAACCTTCTTTAACCCTAACCCCCTATAGGTATTCTGGCTAGGAACCTTCTTTAACCCTAACCCCCTAGGTATTCTGGCTAGGAACCTTCTTTAACCCTAACCCCCTATAGGTATTCTGGCTAGGAACCTTCTTTAACCCTAACCCCCTAGGTATTCTGGCTAGGAACCTTCCTGAATCTTCCAAAATCCATCAGTGCACTTTTGGAAACATGCCCTTATCTTCAAAATGCACCATGCATTTTTGTTGATCTTTCATATTCAGCACTTGTGGCCTGTACTTCATGCCATTTTGCCCCATTTGAAGAGGTTAAAGTACCAGTTTCCAGCAGTGCTGGATTTTTGGAGGATATGGGGTAGTTAGGGTTGGTATGTCACAAGACACAAGAATTCAGTCTAGTATTGACCTTTATTATAGTACAGACATTGTTTTCTTCAATACAAATACATGCGACTAAAACGTCTGGTCCCTGTACAGGGAACTTGACAAAGTTAGCCACAGTGTGTAAAGGTCTATTCTAGCCAAAGGCATGCCATTGGTAATGACCCTAAAATTACAATTATCAACATAGAATAATTCCTATTTTTGTAGAACTTTCATAATTTTCCCAGAAATGTTAAAATTGATTAAGCTGAATCTTTCATAGGGTGATCTTGATATCAATATATATGCATTTGACCAAAAGTGCACTGGCATTATTTTAAATAAATTCTAAATGTCAACAATTATTGATATTTAATATTAATAAAATATTGATATAAACAGAAATGTTGTTCAGTCTTGGTGATATTTTAAAGGAAAGACCTGTCAACATTTGTAATAACTAGATTATCAAATTAACGAATAATTTTCTGAAAAGCTACTTCAGGTTAAATTGTTTCATGTATCAGTTATCTTGAGAGAAAAGACATTGTTACATCAAACCTACAATAAGTTTGCTGTCCGGTAACTGTAATACATAACAACATAAAAAGCGTTGGTGAAATTCTTGCGTCAGGAGATAAACAATTGATTTAATTTTGCCCTACACCGACGTGTGTATAGCACTGCATACTCACTGCTTTCCAGGTGTCTGTGAAAAAATAAAAAATAAAAAGTATTTACATGTATTTGCTTTCTTTGTTTTCTCAAAAACATGAATAACTATTGTGATGAAACTTACAAATATTAGTTTTAAATTATATTAATAGAAAACAGAATTACCAAATACCAATGTTGTATCTTCTCTTTATACTTTTTTTTATACCATTATTTTTTTTCCTTTTTTTTATATTTTTTTTTTAGGAAATGCTTGAGTTGATTGTATGTATTTTATTTATAAAGAAGCTGATTTTGACAAAAATCCACGAAAGTTTTACCTAAAAAAAGAAGAATCAAATCTCAATCAAAATCTACATCATGGCTACTTTTCATAAAGAGTCTATCCTAGGTTTTTAATATGTAATTTCACTCAAGCAAAAAAACATGGAGGCTACAAGATGTCAGATAAGATTTTGTTCTCTCTCAAATGGGGTGACGGGGTGTTCATCAAAACTTGGTCAACCCCTTGGTCATAGAAGGTCCATGACCCTACCACCTGCAACTGCCAAATCTTCTACGTGGTCATCCAATTTATACATTCTGACCAACTGTGTACTTTAATGAATGATCAAACAATCTTGTTATTCGGTCTACGTCATTTACGTCATGTACCCATTCATAAATCGAAGCCAATTTACGATATGATTGGTCAATCCAAGAAAAAATGTTCTCAACGACTATCAACATTCCCGTAGCGCCAGACAGAATAGACTAGCAAACTAGTACGCCGGTTTACTACAGCATCAACAAAGCGACTTTGAAGGCAGAAACCAGGGCAGAAATCGTCAAAGGACTGTTTCCAATTTGGAGTGAGAGACGATACAAGGACATAGTTGGGATGTGTGACATATTTTGCAAGGGAAGTACCGAGTTCTGAGATTTTGGCTGACGTCAAGTGATGTAAAGTAGACAAATAAAACACCCTCCCAAAACACTAGGAGGCTAATTCGTCGGTAGCGGGGAAGTAATAATTCATAATTTCATTTCACAGTCAGGTGTGAAATCAAGGTGAGTTTTCAGCTTGTATTATTTTCTTCTTTTTGTATTTAAATTTAATTTAGTGTTATTTGAAGAGGAAAGTTATGTTGCACTAGAAATTACATCTTGTCACGAGTATAGGACTACATGAGCGTAACCAGGATTCTCTACAATATTTGTTTTGTTTTGTTTGTTTTTAATTAGACAATCACCCTTTCCTGGTGGGTTCCGCGGTCGAAGCTCCCGGACGCTCTGCAATTTTGGTGATCCAAAGTATAGTTCCGGGTACAATTTTTTTAAAGAAAAGAACTGCAGTCTTTGCCCTCCTTAACAAATAAATAAATAAATGTGACCACAAAGGTGGATCGTTCGAATCCCAATCCATCCTCGTGAAGCGCATGGACTAATAAAAAAAAACATGATTTGGTAGGCCTTGTAAAACCATAGAGCAACTTGCTTTTTAAATTGCGTGATTGATTTTAAATAAAATATTTTATGAACACGTTATTTAGAGAAGATGTTTTTTCTCATGACACGATTACCATTAAATTCGTTTCCATGGCTGCATAGTTGTTCACAAAATATTTATTGTTGTTCATGTTTAGTGAATTGATACTTAGAATACAATACACATATCAGACTCAGTAGGGGGCTGCATGGATAACAGTGTCATGCGCTTCGGTACGCAGTAAATGAACAGTGATATTCAATTCCACAGATATGTACCCAGGCAGGAATTTGAGATGATACGTGCAGAACGTGTATAAGAAACCCAAGCTGGAACTTTTCAAGGACTTGCATTCAATGAACAGATCCATGCTAGGTCTAAATTACGGAGGGAAGTTGGTGATTAGATGTATACCTATAGTCCTGCACCATTGAGATCGCTTGAAAATGCGCCAAATTTCGCTTTTCAACAGACCTGCATCACTGCACTACAGCCGTATTTCCCCCTCCTTCCCACATCACAATTATTTGTGACTATATCGAGGCTGACAGAGAAATAGGCTGGAACCTTGTATGCAGTAATTATGGGCGCTATGATCTTACTTGCGTATACAGGAAACATAACGAAGATGGCCGCAGAGAGGTTAATGTTTATTTAGTAGTAGGGACGGTTTGCAGCAATAGTAAATGTTGTGCATTACTTAGCAATGCACCTATGACCAAAGAGCCCAGTCCTAGAGAGACAGACTCTATCACATGTGTTGCAAATATAAACGTCATGATCTTGTCTCAAGATCTGTAACTTCACAACAAGTCAGTTTCCAAAGTGTAACTGTTAGAACCACTACCTTGTAATTTGATGCTCCGGCATCTCCACCACAAAACTTGGCACAACCCTTATATTTCAAGGTGATGATGATTTTGTAATAAAGACATACACAAAATGAACTAGTATCTTTGAAATTACTCTGGTTTTAATTTTAATATCACAGTCGTACTCTTATGCCAGGAAACCGGCTGATTTACTCCACGTGAAGACAGATTCCGGTAGAACTATAAAGCTGATACGTGATGATGTGTTGTTTCATTTTGCGTTCAGTGACGTTGTGCTTTGATCAGAGGGTGACAACTGTTTTCAACAAAAACATCCAAAACAAAAATAGTTTATTTAAAAATGGTTAATTCCTTTTGTAAACCCGCTAAGTAAATCTATTGCAAGATTATCCAGGTACAAAAACATTCCATTCCCAAGGATATCCAAATACACTAATGACTTCCGAAGATACAAGAACCTTCACGTTAAAACTATGCCATGGGAGTATACATACAAACCTAAGACCCAGTTCGTAGTTGTTTATTCTAAAGTTGTTTATTTTGACTTTTCAATCGCTGTTTGTATTTCAAGGCCCTGATCTGAAGTTCCCACACCGCAAATCGGATCTTCCCCGATTGCCGCGTAGAGTCCACACGTGTACACATCCGGGGAACGGACGACAACAGGGGTTTATCAGCGTGCACAGGCATAAATTACTACCGACAAAACAGTCACCTGGCCGGCGGAGTCTCCACTGTTTCTATAACGGAGCTTGAACAAGACTGAAGGTTGGGGCATTTTTCCCAAATATTCCTAGCATTTCTCCACACCTCAATTTAACATATTTATAACATTAGGATTAATATCTTACCAAATCTGTTTTCCATAATACGACGACAGAATTACGAAACTTTCTTTTTACTGCACGGCGATTTCACGATTCTACCTCCATGGGCGGTTTCCCCATTCTGAACAAACAACTACCAATTAAAAGTTTAAGCTAAAACTTAACCCTTGCTCAATCATAAAATAAATAAATAAATCACAGTGTAAACCGAGAGTGTCATGAATATTGAGCATTTGACTTTTACTTTAATTTCACATTAAAGTTGCGACTGCGGTGGCAGTACTAATCTCTTCATGCTTCGTGCTTCAATCGAGATTACTAAAAGTACGGTCTTGACTAGAATGGTGATCTAAAACGGATGCAAACGAACACACGATACCACTTGTGCTATGCATGCGGTGATTGGCGGACTGTCAAGTGGAAACACGGTATAAATAAAGACAAGGCCAGCTGGCAACTGCTGTTACAATCGGGGCACCTTACAATCACATCACATGTACTTAAACTTAAAGGGTTTCTCATCAAGTTCACTTAACGCTCACTCCTCGGCAAGTTCGCTCCTTGCTAAGACCAACTTTCTTTGTTTTCCATGAAGGAATTCCTTGGCAGTAACAACGTGTGTTATGCTCATCTCTACCACTTTGGTTCACCACAAGACATGTTATTCCTATCACGAAGAAGACGCCTTGTAGCGGTTGAACCGCAAGGATGCCCATCGTTCCAGACAGAGACATTGTCCAGAAAGCCCGTCGTTGGTTCTCCCTGCAGCAGACGACTGGCGGTTATAAACCGTGGTTTACCAAGGTTTATTTTCCAATGGATTATATTACTTTCGCATATGTATTTTACGTATGGTTTGTCAGAACTGCGTCATCAGCTGACAGATACTACCACAAACACGGTAACGTAACCTTTTCAATTTCACAATTTTAATTTTAAACCCCGCCTGTGTTTTTCGCTATTTTAACGGTCATTAGAACATTGCTATTTTACTTGAGGACGTGAATATAACTGCTGTATAATGACTCATTTCTCAAAATAATTGTGAGAAACATGGTTTTACAGTAAATATGTACCGAAATGAATTTATGTTGGGTCCTGTCATAAATTCATTTCGGCACTTTAACCCAAGCTTCTGACAACTATATTGTGCAATATCTAATTTCAAAGTAATTGTATTCCTTCCTGGTAAGGCTGTGACGGGTATCCGGATACCCGACTGAAAATGTCATTACCCGGTTCCATTTTTCAGTTCCAATTACCCGTTAACGACTTTTGATAATTCCGACTGAACATTTTAAGCCACACAAAATATTGGAAGTCTCTCATTTTTTGCTAACAAAATGAAGAAAACTTGAATGAAGGCTTTAGAAGTAACATTTTCCGACAACCTTTCACATACCGGCCGGCTTTTGTTTGAAACTTGTGTTCGTGGTTATTTTATACATTCGGGAGTATTTATGTGTTTTCACAAAATTGTTTATGGGTACCCGGGTATCCGAAGATTTCAAATTTCGGGTATCCGGTTCCCGAAATAACCGAAAACGCACAGCCCTATTTTCTGATATGAAGTTATCTATGTTCCAATGAAAACAAAAATGTCCAACTGCTGCTAAAATACGGGCAATACATGTATCTTTAGCTATGTTTAGTCGATTGTTTATTGTTTTGTTTGTTTATTGTTTTGACTGAACTTTCTTATTTCTTTTATGTTTTTAACTTTACATATTTTAAAGTTTTTTTTCTTACTCAAACCTCATCTTGTTCTAAACCTGTCGACACACGCCTCACCCCCATACAATGTTGAGATAAAACCACATTATCATTGGAAACATTTAGCGGCGCGATACCCCACCAGCCAAATTCAAAGTGTTCCATTGTAATGGGGGGGGGGGGGGCTTTCTTGGTGAGACTTCTCTGTTAGATATGTTACTGTGTCAAGATGTGCCAACAGTTTTGCTCACGGATTATTAACATGAATAAAGCAAATTGTTGTGTAATATTATTTTTGCAATGAATTCATTTTTTATTTCATCTTCGCCTTCGAGCTGGTCTTTCTGGATTGACCTGGGTACGAGTTGACTTGGATACGAGTTGACCCGATATCTTTGCAGTATAATGACAAATCAAGTCATAAATTACTAGTTTAAGAAAATATCCTAGCTCTATGGTCATGACTATCAGCATCTGAGTACCATAGAGAAAGGACTGTGTTCTTTCTCAATAATAATGTCTATATTGCATTGAAAAACAAGTACGATTTGGTAAAAGTACGAGTTAGCATGCGTACGAGTTAGTACGCGTACGAGTTGGCACGCGTACAAGTCTAGTATAAGTTGACACAAATTAGAACGAGTTGGCAAGTTCGAGATGGCACGCGTGTAGGAGTTAACCAAAAATAGAACAAGTTGGTAAAAGTTCGAGTTGGCACGCGTACATGGTCACTTGTCTGAAGAAGAGAAAAAAAGGAGGGAGAAGAGAAAATGATACATAAAGTGATGTTAAGCGGTGTTTGGGTTGGGGTGGGGGATTATCCCTCACCCAGGCAAGTGTGCAAGAATTAAGCTCACAAATATAATTAACACATCTAATCCACTCCCCCTGCCCACCCCCTTGAGCGACGTTCAAGACCCTCCATTTTGGGGGGAAAACACCTCCCCATGGAAAATCTCTGGCTACGCGCCTGTTCAAAATGTATGTCAAAAATGTTTACTAGTTAAACAAGTCTGAACGTAATTGGAAATAATTATTTTGTCCTTAACAGAAGTAACGCTTCTCAAATAAATTTCAATTCCATTTTACATCCACAAGACTCCTGCCAATAAACATTCATTTTAATCTTGAAAAATCAATGTTTTTATTAATTGTGGAGCAACGAGATTTAACTCTGTTCTGTTATAAAGAAGGTTTATAAGGGGTTGCAATTGCCACCCCTTACAGGATCCTTAAAGACTGCTTTCATAAATGTAATAATAATAATAATAATAATAATGTGTGGACTTATATAGCGCACGTATCCACCAACTAAGTGGTGCTCAAGGCGCATTATATCATTACCCTTGCTCATAAGGCTCATAAGGCTCATAAATCATTCCTGAAACCATCTCAGCTCCCTGGGGAGTATACAGCTCAATTGCTGCCATTACAGCGCATATAGGGCTAATCAACCAACTCTGCCCTCACAGGTACCCATTTAACCCCTGGGTGGAGAGAAGCAATTATGGTTAAGTGTCTTGCTCAAGGACACAAGTGTCACGGCCGGGATTCGAACCCACATTCTGCTGCTAACACCAGAACTTGAGTCCGGTAAGCTAGACCGCTCGGCCACGACACTCCACTAGTAGTATGTGTTATATTTTTAACTGTGTTCTGTTATGAAGGAGGTTATATGAGGGGTGCCAATTGCCACCCCTTATTGAGTTTGCCTCCTTTTTTGGGAAAAACTGATTTATTAAAAATGACTTGTTATTTCAAAACCACCAAATTGTACTTGAAAAATGCGATTTGTTTATTTCCAATAAGGACACAACTTTTCCAATCACGTTGTTGTTAGTATTATAATTATTTTATGTCTTTATGATATAATAAAACCTAGGATTCTTCAAAAGTAGCTCATCATAAGACTGAAGAAACTCGTGAAGAGAACATGACGACGAATTGTTCAGTTTTAGAACAACAAATAAACATATAGATTGAAAACATAAATATATACGTCTGGACAATAGTGTTGGCCAGCAAAACCTGTGTCATTTGGAAGCCCTGTTTGCTAAATGGACACCCTTCTTTATTTGTAATACACATACAAAAGTATTGTTCAAGTTATTTTTCAAATTTGGACACCCTGCTTAAAAACTAACAAATTTTTACGCCCCGTTTCCAAATCCTCCATTAGGCTCGGGTGAATCAAAACCTTTGATGGCTTTTACGCCCTAACCTATGGTACTTGGTAGAACATTTATGAGGTGAATGGCACGCCATACCTTGTTATCTGTCACGGGACTACCCACTCTCCCTAGACTGCTTCCTTCCACACTCATCCGGTGACATAATTCATCATCTATTGGCACCCTAACCCATAAATAAAGTCAAAATGGGAATGACCTTTTTCAGGGTAAACGTGTACAAATGAATTTTGTAAACATATTTATGAAATATTATCCCCCAAATCGATCAAAATTGTGACAAACATTTAAGGCAGTGTTATACTATTGTTAAATGTCTGTAAATGCATCCATACATTATAAGAATCAAGAGATATGTACAGAAACCAACCAATGTCTGTAAATGCATCCATACTTTATAAGAATCAAGAGATATGTACAGAAACCAACCAATGTCTGTAAATGCATCCATACATTATAAGAATCAAGAGATATGTACAGAAACCAACCAATGTCTGTAAATGCATCCATACTTTTATAAGAATCAAGAGATATGTACAGAAACCAATCCAATGTCTGTAAATGCATCCATACTTTATAAGAATCAAGAGATATGTACAGAAACCAACCAATGTCTGTAAATGCATCCATACTTTATAAGAATCAAGAGATATGTACAGAAACCAACCAATGTCTGTAAATGCATCCATACTTTATAAGAATCAAGAGATATGTACAGAAACCAACCAATGTCTGTAAATGCATCCATACTTTATAAGAATCAAGAGATATGTATAGAAACCAACCAATGTCTGTAAATGCATCCATACTTTATAAGAATCAAGAGATATGTACAGAAACCAACCAATGTCTGTAAATGCATCCATACTTTCTAAGAATCAAGAGCTAAGTATAAAACCAACCAATGTCTGTAAATGCATCCATACTTGATAAGAATCAAGAGATATGTACAGAAACCAACCAATGTCTGTAAATGCATCCATACTTTCTAAGAATCAAGAGATATGTACAGAAACCAACCAATGTCTGTAAATGCATCCATACTTTATAAGAATCAAGAGATATGTACAGAAACCAACCAATGTCTGTAAATGCATCCATACTTTATAAGAATCAAGAGATATGTACAGAAACCAACCAATGTCTGTAAATGCATCCATACTTTATAAGAATCAAGAGATATGTACAGAAACCAACCGATGTCTGTAAATGCATCCATACTTTATAAGAATCAAGAGATATGTACAGAAACCAACCGATGTCTGTAAATGCATCCATACTTTCTAAGAATCAAGAGCTATGTATAAAACCAACCAATGTCTGTAAATGCATCCATACTTTATAAGAATCAAGAGATATGTATAGAAACCAACCAATGTCTGTAAATGCATCCATACTTTATAAGAATCAAGAGATATGTACAGAAACCAACCAATGTCTGTAAATGCATCCATACTTTCTAAGAATCAAGAGCTATGTATAAAACCAACCAATGTCTGTAAATGCATCCATACTTGATAAGAATCAAGAGATATGTACAGAAACCAACCAATGTCTGTAAATGCATCCATACTTGATAAGAATCAAGAGATATGTACAGAAACCAACCAATGTCTGTAAATGCATCCATACTTTCTAAGAATCAAGAGATAATCAATCTGCGAACGTGAATATGTATTTGTAGAACATTTTGTAGTGCATAGATCACCAGCATGGCGATCCATTTCAGATGTGAATTGTGTTCGTTTTCCACTCCAAATCTGATGACATTTCTGACGGAATAACGTCTCAGAATATTTTATAGTGTTACCATCTAAAGACCAAGTAACTTTTAAATAAAAAAGATATTTCAGTTTATTTATGCATGCAGAGTACACCCTGTGTAATTTACCAGATAACAAAAAGAACGAAATGTTATTTAAAATGTTGAGCGCAATCTGTAAACTCGATTACTTGTGAAGTTGGTAAAAATACCAATCATCCTGAGATATTATTCTGTCTGTGCTTCATTATGTTAAGAGAAAACAAGAAAAGTAAGTAGCCATCTATCGACAATGTGTCGATGGTTTGCCAAGTGCGTAAGGCTACCGATTTAAGGTTGAAAATTGTATGTACATTTTCACGAAGATCTGTAACCAATTCAGCTGAAACGCAATTCACGGTTTAATTTCTATTCATAATATGCAAATAGTAAAGTTAATGGTCTTACGTTTCGAACCAAACAGGTTCTTTCTCAAAGGCAAAATGGACGACATACAAACATGCACACATATACGTAAACACAAGAGTAAGCAGAAGTTAGTCAGGTGTAAATGAACACAAAAGAAGAGGGTACAAAAAGCAGAGTCACGTACATGTACCGGGACCGGATATATCTTGATCTTCATAAAGTATAGTTGCGTATAATGATTAAAACATAAGAGTAATCTGACTTTCTGGCATATTATCTTTAGTCACTGTAATCGCATAATGAAATATTTCCGTCAATTTTAGTTAGTAGAAGGTTGAACTATATGTTCACAGCTAGTGTTCAAAGGAGATAAGAGTCTGGGTTGAATAATTTAGGTTTATTTTCATTTTTTTTAATATGTTTTTTTGTAAAGGCATATGATAATTGGCAAAACTGTCATGTGATTTTTCTTTCCTTTTAAGGGAAGGTACATCATTTGTATTAGGAAATAATGTACATTCATTCCAAGCAATATATCATAAAACTAACGACAACAGGGACGATTTCAACTATTCTTTGTCGATTGGATGGCATTTTGTTCCTGATTGAAATCCAATGAGGATACCAATAGGCTCCGATCGGGAAACCCTTGGGTGACATCAGGATTAACCTGGATTAACCTGTGAATATTTCATCACAATATATAGTGCTCACGCATAAAACAAACAAACAAACAAACAAAAACTGACACACGTTTTTTATTTAAAAAAAAAAGATGCCGGACGTCAGCGTTTTGAAATTCGACATAATAACTCTTTTTTACCGTTTTTAAAAGACGAAATAATTAAGAAGAAATACTTAAGACGATTGATACAAGTAGGTTCTTTCTCAAAGACAAAATTGGTTACACTGCAAAAACTGTGGTGTTAAAACTACTTTTAGGCAACTCGCACAAGTTGACACTACTAGTGTAATTTTAACATCACAGTTTTTGCAGGGTAAATGGGTTAACTCTTTAAAGAGTTAGAAATGGCAATTCAAATATAACCAAATGGTAATGTAAATTTGATACAAAAAAATTGTATTTGGTATTTTGATGATGGTATCAATCTTCTTTAGAATATTCCTAAGAAAAGTTCAATTAATGCCAATATCGGAAAGAGTACTCTTTCCTAAATTCTATATTATAGCATGATAACAATCTTATGCATTTTCACTATTTTCTCGTTAACATAATGTAATAGGGCCTAAGCTGAACTACCACGGGTTAGTTGTTTAATCTGTATCTGATTGTAAGACGGTACAACATACTCTTAGTAATTTGGCCATCATTACCAATGCTGTAACAGTTTATTATCTTTAAAGTTGTTTTGTCCATTTATACTTCATAAAAATCAAGAAAATATGTAAGGATATCAGTCTATAGTTTAATAATAATGTGTGGACTTATATAGCGCACGTATCCACCAAAAGGCACCAACTAAGTGGTGCTCAAGGCGCATTATACCATTACCCCTGCTCATAAGGCTCATAAATCATTCCTGAAACCATCTCAGCTCCCTGGGGAGTATACAGCTCAATTGCTGCCATTACAGCGCATATAGGGCTAATCAACCAACTTTGCCCTCACAGGTACCCATTTAACCCCTGGGTGGAGAGAAGCAATTATGGTTAAGTGTCTTGCTCAAGGATACAAGTGTCACGGCCGGGATTCGAACCCACATTCTGCTGCTAACACCAGAACTTGAGTCCGGTAAGCTAGACCGCTCGGCCACGACACTCCATATACTGACATATTTTATGCATATAAAATGTGTGAATTGTAAACTACACATCATAGGCACTAATAGGCCTACAGTAATGTACAGTGGCTAGGTAGATCTAAGATTTGGCAAAGGTTGGTGTCGTGTCCTCCTGAATGTTATGTAGTCAAAACAAAGTGGGAGCCCCCTTCCCGCTTAATTTAGGTACCGGTACAGCTTAAATTTTATGGTATACACAATTTCGGCGTGTTGCTTTAGGCCTGTATATACCAAAAAATATTGTATTTGCTTCATTATCTGTCTACAAATTAATAAGATAGCGGCCCGAGCTGGGGAGTCGGGTGGGGGTGTGGGGGTTTATACATGGAGGAAGGAATTTTCCTTCCTCTATGGTTTATACAGGTGAGGTGCTTACTTGGGTGTGATTAGCTAAAATCCGTCACTGCACGCAATAGGCATTAACTAATTGTGCAGCTGTCCATAGTGTTTTTCTTGAGCATGTCGCTGCTTTAGTTCACATCCGGAAGAGAAAAAGAAAGCAATCCACACTATCGTATTAAACGTACTTCCTTATTTGTGTTCTTGTTAGTCCGTGGGAAGATAGAGAACGACCACCCTAAACGAACAAATCCCCCGTCTGGGAACACAATAATAAATACAACTTGGTTGCGTGTGAAACATCGACTTGGGATTTGAGAACAAACTACCAGACTTATTCTACCTCCATGCTACATGGAAACAGTTTTTTTCTGCATGATTTGAATAAATCTCCATATTAAAACTCTTGGGTACAGTCCGGGAGAGTGGATGCCCACATGCCATTCCGCGTGCTTGCCCTGGCTTGTGTATGTGAATTGCCCACTGCTAATAGTGCTATACCCCCAGGCGCGAGACATCACCCACCCAGATATCCACACACGCAGTATTATTATTGTTACTTGTCATCAAGACAGCAGTAAGTAGAGGAAAACCTGTCAAGTTAGCTTGATCTATAGTTGTAATTTTAGTTTATTGGCGTGAAGAATAATAAAATATTGTCCGCTTCGTTGCTTTTAAAGTGGTATCAATCATCATGGGTCGTTAGTTTGAGACAAGAGCAAGGTTAGGCGTAATAATGGAGACTGGGAAATTGTCTGAATATTTTCACTGATTTAAAACACATTTGAAATTAATTGATTTGATTTTGCCCTAAAACCGACATAATCGATCTATAAATTATAAAACGATCGATAATCAATTGTTATAGTTTTGTTGTTTCTCCGCTTGTTTGTTTATTTGTTTGTTGGGGTGTTTGTTTGTTTGTTTGTTTGTTTTTGTATGGACGAGAGCTCGAGGTCAATTTATTTGTACAATAAATTTTAGTTCATTCATGTATGGTTGATTATTGATTCTCATTAAGTATGAAAGCAAGTGTATTTCGGCTTTAATTATTATACCGACGATGTTTAAGTTTTTTCAAAAAGGTATTTACCTGTCTTTAAAGTGTATTTTTGGCTCTAATGTTAAACTGATCTTACAAACCTGCCTAGATTTCACGCTTTGGGGATTCATTAATTGATTTATTTGTATTACAGACAACGGTCAACAGATATGAATGGAGTGAGTACGGAGTGTGGGCAGGTTGTAGTAGCACGTGTGGCTACGGTATACAACGCCGACAAAGGAGTTGTATAAATCAAAGGTAATTTGCATAAATATGAAGGAGTTTCAGCCCGCCCTTCATTTAAAAATTTTTTTTTTAAACAATGTATTGAGTTTATTTTTGTTTAAGAATGACAACAATATCTCGGCAATTTCGGCATGATTTCCGTCGGCGAATACTCGCTAAAAATTTGGATGGCAAAAATGCCAGGGTCCTGATACTGAGGGTGTTGTTCTTATTTTGTGGTTTAGCTGCCTCAACCGTACTGTCCCAGTGGGTACTCCACTTCATGAGTAACAACAATTTATAGGCATAGCCGATACTCCGTGCACGACCTGTCGAGGGCGCACTTTAAGCAAGCAGCTACTCTTTATAGGGCATTTATAAACATAGCGGTAGTTAGCGTGCGCTATTGGCTCTATTCGGCGACTTATTTCTAGTGTATATAGGGTATTGTATTGTACACAATGTTCTTAAAATGGCGCCGTGAAGTGCCCTTGACTCGGAGATAGTGTTCATTTTCACCGCCAGATGGTATGATGTGCTCGAAGCTAAAACCAAAAACCTACCATATTGTTCACATATTTGACGGTTATTTATCTCATTGACAGAAACGAATTTGTGGATGAGAAACTTTGCCTTGGTTCTTCAAGACAGTACAGAGTTTGTAAAACAGACGTCCTACAGGTAATCACTTTTCTTTTGGGTTGGTTTATCATGTGAGTGTGACACAATCCATAACCCTTTCCAGGGGAGTAGATTCCTAATATTAGAAAAACTTGTCAGGCCTAATCTTTTTTTAAATTTTTAAATTTATTTTTTTAAATTATAATTTTTGGTTCAATAATACACATTTATATAAAATGAACATAGATAAAATATATATTATTAAGAACAACCCTTCCATCCAGGTCTACCTGAATGCAGGAAATAACAAGTTTGCTCATGATCGGAAATCAAAATGAGTGAATAGGAGCATTCTGTAAATTAAGCAATAAAATAATTATTTACTTGGATTTACTTTCAGTGTCCAAATGAACAGTGCTCTCAAAACACTGAAGAAGATCTTCCATGGAAAGTAGCTTGTAAGTTGTCTTTTATTTTGTCATGCTGTTATTTTTGTTCACAACAATGATTTTGTTGTTTTACAATTTGAAATAGCGCCATCACGTTGTTTTAGTTTTTGTTGTATTTGTCAATTGAGGGCGCTATAAAAATAACATATTGAGCCGACGACGTGACTGTAACTAAGTTGTAACTACACACTGCCACTGTTCAAAATATCGGTAAGTTCAACCCTTAATAATTTACGAGAAGAATCTCATTATTGAACCGCTAAATTGAATGGAATGGTTTTATTGGGTAGAATGTGGTATCCGACCGCCACTTTTCTCACTCAATACAACCAATAATGTAATCTTGCCTAAGCCTAAGGTGGAGAATGGATGATGATGGACATTTTATGTATCCTCAATTTACCCTAAATGACGCACCTAAGGTTATATAATCAACTGGACGGTAACTTACAAATGAAATTAGCAGTTTGGTGTTTCAGTTTGTTTCAGTGAAGGATTCTCTTGTAAAATGCTGAATTTCAATGCATGATCATACGCGTGGACGTCTTGAGCGCCGTTTTTTGAGACGCACAGAATTGTGGCCATCAGAAAATTGATGTTGGTATAATGACTCACCCCAAACTGTTAAAGTTGATGGGGGCACAGAAAATGTACCCAAGAAGAAAAACAGTTGAAATCATGTTTCATCTTATTCCAGATGGTTGTAAAATTGTTTTTAAACTTGAAAATAAAAATATTGTTTTCGATTTTTAAAATAAAATGGTATAATTTGGAGAAGCTCTCAAAACTTTTAATCAATATTCTTGAAAGACCAATAAAATGGAAGGTGGTTAAATTTTTTGAAAAAAGTACTTTAAAACTTTGAAATGTGTAAAATTGCTGTTAACATTTTGTCAAATAAAAGATTTCTTTTCATAACCATGATATTAATGTTTCATTTTCTCAATAATTTTTCACTACCATCGAAATAAACACCAACGAATTAAGTAGTCTTCGTTCGCTTCTTCTATAAGGAATGTGTCCAATTTCAGGATCAGTATTTCTTTAAAAAATCAATGCAAATGCAAAGCATTCATATATTTTGGTTTCCACAGACAACAGCTTGTTGACGGCATAGAACAATAAACTCACAGATGTTCATGAAAAAAAATTGAGGTCATGTAAATCTCTTACTATTTGTATCTAGTAAAATCAGTGGTTAAACAACTTTTTCCACTTTCACAAGCACTAACTTTCCAGTAAATCATACAATTTCACTATAATTTTTATTTCTGTAACAAGCACAACTTAGATAAGTTTATGCAACCAGTAATACGCCATAGTTTTGTAAAATTTTCCGAGAAATGCTAAGCCAAAGGTCAGGCCTGATACTATACGGAGGCAATGGAGGCAATTGCCTTGGTGCACCCTGGTCATTGCTTTGGTGCCCCTTGATGTGTTCCAATAGAAATTTACATTTTCCTCATAGAGGTGCCCTTAACCTAGCTTAAATTGCCTTGCCCCTACCAATAGATAGTATCAGGCCTGAAAGGTAGGTGCGTCATTTCACGAGTGCGGCGAATTATGTACATGGACGATACTTCAAATTATTCCAGGATATTTATTTCATGAAAAATCAGGCATTTTTGGTATACGATGACATCCTCAGTCATGTAAGTCTGATCTTGTCAACTCCTCCAACACGGTCATTGTACATACGCAGTGGCAACTATAATAGGATCTTTCTATTTTCTGAAGGGGAGGACTTTTTAAGAAGGGAAATAAAGTCCGAAAACCATCATAAAAGTGGATTTTAAAGATAGTTTTCGCTTTCTGTACCCAAATTTTTTTTTAAACTGGTTATTGGTTGCAAAAAAATTACAAAAATCCCCTTAAAAAGTGGCGGTCGGATACGATATTCTTTCCGTTTTATTGAAAGAAGCATGCATATTTTGGTGAATGTATGGGGGCTTTTTACTTGCACAGTAGAGGCTGTGTGCTGTGCTGTGGCTGTGCTGTGGCGTGGCTGTGCTGTGGCTGTGCTGTAGCTGTGGCTGTGGCTGTGGCTGTGCTGTGGCTGTGCTGTGGCTGTGGCTGTGCTGTGCTGTGGCTGTGCTGTGGCTGTGCTGTGGCTGTGGCTGTGGCTGTGGCTGTGCTGTGACTGTGCCCCACGTTAGGGCCAGTCACTGGACATCCCTAAGTATCCTGGCCAAGCCCCACCTGCACAAAAAGTCATCCTTTTTTCGAATTTGCACATTTAAAAAATATTTTCACATGCAGTATTCACTCATTCAATCATATACTGGATATTATTTCCACTTTTCTATAAAAAAAAGACACCACCTCACTCCTCAGGTAAAAAAATTTACACCTAATGTTAGTAAGTTTTATGTTAAAATTTGATTTTCTTTTAAGTTACCAATCCTATATCTTACCTTAATATTGTTGCATTATTTGTTTACTTGCAGTTGGTTCGTGTCAGGTTGTTTGTTACTCCATAATTAGTAATGGACAAATACGCTACCAACGGCTTAATGACCAATGGATGCCTGACGGTACATTGTGTACCAACTCCAGAGGTTGTGACGGGCAGAATGGGGCCGATCAGTATAAGTCGGTCTGTCTGCAGGGGCGTTGCATGGTTAGTACAATACCAATCTCTTCTTGAAATTGTAATAATTTTACCAAAGGACTCAGGGGTTTCAATATGTCAACTATAAAGTAAACATGATGGACTTGGCTGGCTGGATTGAAAGGGACAATATCATCACAATCAACAGGACATGGAATCCCATGTGCTAGTTTTAGATTAATTCAGTGACTGAAAATAATACCCCACATGATAAGGTCATATTACCGTTGCTACTGCATAATTGAGCCAGAAATTTTCAATCACTGTGTTCAACTTAAACTAGGACACTGATTCCATGCCCTGTCAAAAGTCTGCTCTGATCGTGATTATACTGTCCCTTTAATCCAGTAAACACTTTTGATAAAACGTCTGTAAATGCATACATACTTTATAAGAATCAAGAGACAGAAACCAACCAATGTCTGTAAATGCATCCATACTTTATAAGAATCAAGCGATACGTACAGAAACCAACCGATGTCTGTAAATGCATCCATACTTTATAAGAATCAAGAGATACGTACAGAAACCAACCGATGTCTGTAAATGCATCCATACTTTATAAGAATCAAGAGATACGTACAGAAACCAACCAATGTCTGTAAATGCATCCATACATTATAAGAATCAAGAGATACGTACAGAAACCAACCGATGTCTGTAAATGCATCCATACTTTATAAGAATCAAGAGATATGTACAGAAACCAACCGATGTCTGTAAATGCATCCATACTTTATAAGAATCAAGAGATACGTACAGAAACCAACCGATGTCTGTAAATGCATCCATACTTTATAAGAATCAAGAGATACGTACAGAAACCAACCGATGTCTGTAAATGCATCCATACTTTATAAGAATCAAGAGATACGTACAGAAACCAACCGATGTCTGTAAATGCATCCATACTTTATAAGAATCAAGAGATATGTACAGAAACCAACCGATGTCTGTAAATGCATCCATACTTTATAAGAATCAAGAGATACGTACAGAAACCAACCGATGTCTGTAAATGCATCCATACTTTATAAGAATCAAGAGATATGTACAGAAACCAACCGATGTCTGTAAATGCATCCATACTTTATAAGAATCAAGAGATATGTACAGAAACCAACCGATGTCTGTAAATGCATCCATACTTTATAAGAATCAAGAGATATGTACAGAAACCAACCGATGTCTGTAAATGCATCCATACTTTATAAGAATCAAGAGATATGTACAGAAACCAACCGATGTCTATCTGTAAATGCATCCATACTTTATAAGAATCAAGAGATATGTACAGAAACCAACCGATGTCTGTAAATGCATCCATACTTTATAAGAATCAAGAGATATGTACAGAAACCAACCGATGTCTGTAAATGCATCCATACTTTATAAGAATCAAGAGATATGTCTAGAAACCAACCGATGTCTGTAAATGCATCCATACTTGATAAGAATCAAGAGATGTACAGAAACCAACCAATGTCTGTAAATGCATCCATACTTTATAAGAATCAAGAGATGTACAGAAACCAACCGATGTCTGTAAATGCATCCATACTTTATAAGAATCAAGAGATGTACAGAAACCCACCGCTCTCGGTAAATCCATCCATACTTTATAAGAATCAAGAGAGATGTACAGAAACCAACCGATGTCTGTAAATGCATCCATACTTTATAAGAATCAAGAGATGTACAGAAACCAACCGATGTCTGTAAATGCATCCATACTTTATAAGAATCAAGAGACGTACAGAAACCAACCGATGTCTGTAAATGCATCCATACTTTATAAGAATCAAGAGATGTACAGAAACCAACCGAATGTCTGTAAATGCATCCATACTTATAACAATCAAGAGATATGTACAGAAACCAACCGATGTCTGTAAATGCATCCATACTTTATAAGAATCAAGAGAGATGTACAGAAACCAACCGATGTCTGTAAATGCATCCATACTTTATAAGAATCAAGAGATGTACAGAAACCAACCAATGTCTGTAAATGCATCCATACTTTATAAGAATCAAGAGATATGTACAGAAACCAACCAATGTCTGTAAATGCATCCATACTTTATAAGAATCAAGAGATATGTACAGAAACCAACCAATGTCTGTAAATGCATCCATACTTGATAAGAATCAAGAGATATGTACAGAAACCAACCAATGTCTGTAAATGCATCCATACTTTATAAGAATCAAGAGATACGTACAGAAACCAACCAATGTCTGTAAATGCATCCATACTTTATAAGAATCAAGAGATATGTACAGAAACCAACCAATGTCTGTAAATGCATCCATACTTTATAAGAATCAAGAGATACGTACAGAAACCAACCAATGTCTGTAAATGCATCCATACTTTATAAGAATCAAGAGATATGTACAGAAACCAACCAATGTCTGTAAATGCATCCATACTTTATAAGAATCAAGAGATATGTACAGAAACCAACCAATGTCTGTAAATGCATCCATACTTGATAAGAATCAAGAGATATGTACAGAAACCAACCGATGTCTGTAAATGCATCCATACTTTATAAGAATCAAGAGATATGTACAGAAACCAACCGATGTCTGTAAATGCATCCATACTTTATAAGAATCAAGAGATATGTACAGAAACCAACCAATGTCTGTAAATGCATCCATACTTTGTAAGAATCAAGAGATATGTACAGAAACCAACCGATGTCTGTAAATGCATCCATACTTTATAAGAATCAAGAGATATGTACAGAAACCAACCAGTGTCTGTAAATGCATCCATACTTGATAAGAATCAAGAGATATGTACAGAAACCAACCAATGTCTGTAAATGCATCCATACTTGATAAGAATCAAGAGATATGTACAGAAACCAACCAATGTCTGTAAATGCATCCATACTTTATAAGAATCAAGAGATATGTACAGAAACCAACCAATGTCTGTAAATGCATCCATACTTTATAAGAATCAAGAGATATGTACAGAAACCAACCAATGTCTGTAAATGCATCCATACTTTATAAGAATCAAGAGATATGTACAGAAACCAACCAATGTCTGTAAATGCATCCATACTTTATAAGAATCAAGAGATGTGTACAGAAACCAACCAATGTCTGTAAATGCATCCATACTTTATAAGAATCAAGAGATATGTACAGAAACCAACCAATGTCTGTAAATGCATCCATACTTTATAAGAATCAAGAGATATGCACAGAAACCAACCAATGTCTCTAAATGCATCCATACTTTGTAAGAATCCAGAGAGATGTACAGAAACCAACCAATGTCTGTAAATGCATCCATACTTTGTAAGAATCAAGAGATATGTACAGAAACCAACCAATGTCTGTAAATGCATCCATACTTTATAAGAATCAAGAGATATGTACAGAAACCAACCAATGTCTGTAAATGCATCCATACTTTATAAGAATCAAGAGATATGTACAGAAACCAACCAATGTCTGTAAATGCATCCATACTTTATAAGAATCAAGAGATATGTACAGAAACCAACCGATGTCTGTAAATGCATCCATACTTTATAAGAATCAAGAGATATGTACAGAAACCAACCGATGTCTGTAAATGCATCCATACTTTATAAGAATCAAGAGATATGTACAGAAACCAACCGATGTCTGTAAATGCATCCATACTTTATAAGAATCAAGAGATATGTACAGAAACCAACCGATGTCTGTAAATGCATCCATACTTTGTAAGAATCAAGAGATATGTACAGAAACCAACCGATGTCTGTAAATGCATCCATACTTTGTAAGAATCAAGAGATATGTACAGAAACCAACCGATGTCTGTAAATGCATCCATACTTTGTAAGAATCAAGAGATATGTACAGAAACCAACCGATGTCTGTAAATGCATCCATACTTTGTAAGAATCAAGAGATATGTACAGAAACCAACCGATGTCTGTAAATGCATCCATACTTTGTAAGAATCAAGAGATATGTACAGAAACCAACCGATGTCTGTAAATGCATCCATACTTTGTAAGAATCAAGAGATATGTACAGAAACCAACCGATGTCTGTAAATGCATCCATACTTTATAAGAATCAAGAGATATGTACAGAAACCAACCGATGTCTGTAAATGCATCCATACTTTGTAAGAATCAAGAGATATGTACAGAAACCAACCGATGTCTGTAAATGCATCCATACTTTATAAGAATCAAGAGATGTACAGAAACCAACCGATGTCTGTAAATGCATCCATACTTTATAAGAATCAAGAGATATGTACAGAAACCAACCAATGTCTGTAAATGCATCCATACTTTATAAGAATCAAGAGATATGTACAGAAACCAACCTATGTCTGTAAATGCATCCATACTTTATAAGAATCCAGAGATGCGTAGAGAAACCAACATGTGAAAGTTTCAGCTTATTTAATTGTTGTTACCAAGAAAATAGTGAAAATGCATTCAGACTGTTTGTATTCTGTCTTCAGAATCAGATGACTGAAATTCATTTTGGAATTTTTGTTCACTCATTTTACTAAAACGATAGCATCTCAGACAGAAATATTTCAAAGGATGTTTGATACCATCATCAACTTTACACCAAGTAAGTTTATGTAAAATTGAACATTTACATTTTTTGATATAACCAATAGTGTCATACCGTACCTCAGGAATAGGTTTTTATTGTTGTTTTTTGGGGACCCATAGAATATTGGTTGTGACGGGGTCATAAACTCAAGCATAGCTCTCGATGTTTGCGGTGTATGTGGAGGAGATGCTTCAACCTGTCAAGTAATTTCAGCTAACTTCAACGGGACTCTACAAATAGGTAAGGCATTTAGGCTTGTTCAGTTCTTACATGCAAGAGGATGAAATCTCTAACTTAAGATCTATGTGACTGACAACCCCCTCTCTTCCTACACACCTCCACCCCCACCCCCATCCTTGTGGCAGTTGTACGTCTCCCCCACATACCTCCAGAAGACAAAGAGTACAAATGTACAAAATATTGCTGTATGAATCAGGGGAGGAGGGGGAACAATTTCTGCTGGTCACAGGTGAAATATGACCCTCCTACTACTACAAGGGTCAAAATCAGTCAAAATGTTGATATACTTTCCAAGGTATATCTAGTGCACTTAAGAGTCCAACACTGTCAAACCTCACATTTTGTAGGTACATTTACAGGTAAAAACGAGTCGACCATTTTTGACTGGTAAAAGCATTGTCTTGTATTGTTGAGGGTGGTCAAAATGACAGTAAAAACCTGTCAAAAATGCCCCTGTGTGCACATTTGGGTCAACAGTCAAAACAGGCAGTTGACTGATTTTTGACCTCTGTAGCTGCTTCCCACTAAAGTTTAGCTATAGAGTAGGAGGGTTAAGAGTTGGAGAGGGGAGGCCCCTTCAAAAATTCAGGTTCAGCTCATGTACTCCGAGATGGCTCAGATAATTTACATTGTAAAATGTGTTTTTAGATGTTCACAGTGTTGCATGTTTATTTTCACAGGTTATACGGATGTGGTAGAGATTCCTATTGATGCATATAACATCAGAGTGTATGAGATTCAGAGAAGTAGAAACTATCTTGGTAAGACAGGCCACTTTGTATCTTACTTAAGGGAAGAGGGCCAAAGATCGAAACGTCGAGCTGTAACCTCCAGTTCTTTTCAGAACTAATTACTACTCAATAGAGAATTTCACATGGTGTCACCGCAATTAGTCTTTACTTATCCTCTTCACTATGCAAAGCTACAAGTTTTACTTATAAGGAAATGGTCCACATACCTTGGACATCAACAAATTTCTGGGGGAATTTTTTTCAAATAAATTTCCACCACCTCTCCCTTGACAAATTTCTGGCTACGCGCCTGGAACTAGTTTCATGCAGGATACTTCAGAAAAGAGCAAAACTCAAATTACTTGCAGTAAAATGGGTAAAACTTGTAGCTTTGCATGGTGAGGATGATAAGTAAGACTAATTGCGGTGACATGTGGACCACTGAGTAGTTGTTGTTCTGAAAAGAACTGGGGTACAACTCGACGCTTCGATCAGTATGCCTCCTGAGGACGATCAGAGCATACTGATCGAAACGTCGAGTTGTACCCCCAGTTCTTTTCAGAACTAATTACTACTCAATTGAGATTCCACATGGTGTCACCGCAATTAGTCTTGCAGTAAAATGGACTTAAGATCATACTCTGCATTGTAGTATTCTGAAATTATTTGTTCTCTTCTAAATTACAGCCATTTCAGATGAGACTGGACTGTCATTGTTAAATGGCGATTACAATATCGACAATCCAGGCCGTTATAAAATAGCTGGTACTACGGTGAAATACAAGCGGTGTGGGACAAGTAGTTATGGTGATTACGAGGAAATCACAATTCAAAGACACATTAATACCAAAATCATCATTTTGGTGAGTACGTGCAATATTGTTTTGGTGAATATGATGAAAAATCATGTTTTGTTTGGCCCGTCTGATAATAATCTAGCAGTTTTTAGTGTAAGAGTTTGCAGGGAAAAACTTGTGTACACAAGGGTGCCGTGGCTGAGCGGTTTAGTGCAACGGATTTGTGTTCTGATGGCTGAGTCATCAGAATGTGGGTTCGAATCGTGGCTGCAGCCGTGGTACTTGTGTCCTTGAGCAAGACACTTTACTGTAATTGCTTCTCTTCACCCAGGTGTATAAATGGGTACCTGTGAGGGTACAGTTTGATATTTTGTTTGAAAAGGCCTGCGAAGCACTAGAGTTGCTTAAGGCTATACACTCCCCAGGTGAGATGAGAAAGATGGGAATGATACAGGAATGATATTGGCCCAATGATCAGGGGTAATGCATATTGGGATATTATGTGAAATACACTTGGGAATTAAATATTATTATAATTTATATTATTTGTTATTGCAGTTTAGGTTGGTTTTGATAACCACAGAGAGAGCAGAAGTACATTCCCAACCCACAAATAAGGGGAGGGTACAATCTGCCCAAATATAAGGAATTAGTTTCATGCTGTAGTTATTCTCAAGCTATTTGATTTTGATTCTTGTTCCCTACAGATTGTGAATGCACAGAAACAATCCAAATCCCACATTGCCTATCAATATAGTCTTCCACTACCACCCCAACAGCGCCCTTACACAACACTAGCACCCATCCCTACCTCATCAAACCCTCCAGATGAAAAACCATCAATAACATCCACAAAGCAACCCATGAAGGAAGAGAAACAAGATTTACAAAATGGCATTGCTGATGAAGACACAAATATAGATTCATCAAAGCAGGGTACCATTGATGTGATTCCATTGTTACACCTAGAAGATGACGATGGGCATTCTAACCCTGAACACAACGTTTCTATGGAAACGGCTGGTACAGAAACCACTGCACCTGACTTACAACCAAAACAAAATACATCTTCAGATATTTCTACAACCTTGAAAATGGAGACAACAGACAAATCCATGGAAACCAAGCAAGGTACCTCACAAGATGTTTCAGAAATGAGAACCGATGACAACACCTTTGACGATTCTTTGATGAACTTGCTCCCTGCAAGCCAAAATTCAAGTTTTCATCAAGCAGTAGTCGTAGCACCACAACCAGCAGATATGCTTTTAGAACCTGCGGAGATTGGATTTGATGATGCGGGAGGAACACTTAACCCAAAGAGTGCCATGTGGAAAGGGAAGGATGCCGACATTAATCTTGATGACTCTATGGAAATATCTGGCTACCCTGAAGATGGATATAGAGAAGATACAACAGTATCTGACACTAAATACTCGTATAAGAAACTCTTAGAGAACAATAAGCAAAATATTCCAGAGACATCAGAAATATATAACCCTCTGGATATAGAAGAGCAAACAACCTCCACTGTTGCAACCACTAGCAAACGCCCTTCTCCTTCCACAGGACCAAGCTACCATCTAGAAAATGATGTTTTTGATATTGAAAGTGTGGATTCTTCAAATAATGACAAATCAAGCAGTAAGGAACTAATATCAGTGCCAACGTCTTCAACAAAATCTTTCCTTACAACCTTAAAACCAAAAACAGTTACAGAAGAAACAGTCAAAGATGCCCAAGAATTTCCTTTTGAGTTTGATCATGTCGACAGAGACGTGCTACCAGTCCTCTTTGGGGATATTTCACAGGTTATGGAGCTTGTAAATCCATCACAAGAGAGTCAGCAGTCGTCAGTATACCCATCAGCGGCAGCTACCTCCATCATCATCTCTAGAGGGGATATACCCATGAATGAGCCAGAGAAACCACGGTATCTTTGGCAGAGAACAGGGATTGCTCCTTGCAGTGCTACATGCGCAAGAGGTAAGAAAACTCCTGATTAAATCATGCAGTCACTAAGACTTCATGATATAATCATGATTTCAACTTGTTCAAGATTAGTCTTTGGTACATGAATCGTTCTCAGTGGAACCACTCACTTGGAACTGTCCTACTCTACTCTGGACTAATGCTCCCAAGCATGGAATTTCAATCTTGAAGGGGTAAGGCAATTTCCATTGATGAAGGGCACTTATGTAAGAAAATCAAAATGACTTTGTGAACTCTTCAGGAGCACCAAGACAAACAACAGGGCCATGGAGGTACTGCCCTCTGTGAAATTCAGGGCCTGTGTTCCAGTGGGAACATTCCATTTGACCATGGGTACATTCCCAACTTTAGAAGCTCTTACTTAATATCATACACATCCACATATATGCTCCCACCCCCTCTTTTTAACAGTCTTCAGCCCCTCTTTTTTGACTATTCTCTCCCTTTTCAGTCATGCTAGACCTGCCCCAGTTCTGACCTTAATATATATTTTCTCTGGTAGGAATAAGTCGATCTTATGCCTACTGCACTAACAACGGAGAACAGGTCCCAGATAATCTGTGTGATCCCGCTTCTAAGCCAGAAGTAGTTGAAAAAGAGTGTGGAGGAAGGCCCTGCAAACCAAGGTGAGATGAAGACGATGTTTTACTGAAGGGGAACGGGGTGGATCCCAAAACAGGGTATTAAAGGGATAGTATCGTCACGATCAGAGTAGACTTTCAACTGGTCATGGAATCGGTGTCCTAGTTTAAGATGAACACAGTGACTGAAAATTACTGGCTTATTTATGCAGCAGCAACGGTAATATGACCTTATCATGTGACTGAGTTAATCTAAAACTAGCACTCCGATTCCATGCCCTGTTGATCGTGATGATATTGTCCCTTTAATATCTGTTATCCCCTTCCCAAAAATAATAAATAAATACTGAAACCTAATCTGTATGGCCCTCCGAGTGTGATGTGAACCAAGACCACACAGTCACTAAAGTTAAGGAAAGTACCCCTTAAGCTGTTATAAACTATTGTGGTAAAATGTCTGTAAATGCATTTATACTACAACAAGTTTGTATCTAAAAAAAAAAATGCAACAAGGTCGTACGTGCAATAGTGCATAAATTTGCATACATTAAAACAATTGAGTGCAACAACGTCGTTTCTTCCATAGGTTTTGTGTGTTCATCCTGGAACTCTGTAAAAAGATACGACCTTGTTGCACTGAGCAAAATCCATGTCTGCAATAAGGTCGTAACTATGATACGACCTTGTAGCACTGATGCGCGACTTGACAAGACTGTATCAAAACCAACCTATGACAGTTTCAGCTTATTTCATTGTGTCATCAATGATAAATTAGTGAAAATGCATTCATTTAAAAAATAATAATTTTGGAAATGATTTCACTAATGTTACTAAACCAGTAGCACCTGAGATAAAAATATTTCAATGGATTTATACCATCATAATTTATGCAGCAAGTAAGTTTGATGTCATACTGTGATAATGATGTCATACTGGTTGATTAGCCCTATATGCGCTGTAATGGCAGCAATTGAGCTGTATACTCCCCAGGGAGCTGAGATGGTTTCAGGAATGATTTATTAGCCTTATGAGCCTTATGAGCAGGGGTAATAATATGCGCCTTGAGCACCACTCAGTTGGTGGATACGTGCGCTATATAAGTCCACACATTATTATTATTATTATTATAATTTATATTTTTGGGATTACCAATATGTTTAATATGTGTATCGTTACGGTGTTTACAATTTTTGCAAATCAACCTTGTTTGCATGGTTGTGTGTGCAGGGTTTTTCCTTGTCAGAATATCGTCTTTGCCTAGCATATTCTGACCAGGGCCAGTCGGCCTTTTTTACAACCATTGTTCCTTGTAATTTTATATTGCATTGTTCTTACCATGTATTTTGTTTTCTTGTTTACACTGATGTGTCACTGCGCCATGAGCGTCTCTTTTGACGGATACCGGCACATTACAAATGCTCATTATTATTATTATTTTTATTAATAGTGTATAGTGTTTTGAATCACTCAAACTAAATGTCTTTGTTGTTTATGATCATAGATGGGCTGTCGGTACTTGGAGTCATTGTACTGTATCCTGTGATACTGGCTGGCTCTATCGTACTGTCCACTGCTGGCTAATGATAGCCCCTGGTCTGGACACCAGTGTGAGTAACAGTTACTGTAACCAGTCCAATGTTCCAGAAAGCATCCGTTCCTGTACTCTTAGTCCATGTGGGCCACAGTGGCAGACATCAGATTGGTCAGAGGTAAGTCTTAATAATTCAGTATTATTATTATTCTGATCTTGACATCATTTCCTCGTTAACGCTTCACCAACCTAATCCTTGCAGCAGGATCCCTTCCTACACTACTTTGAGCAGATTTGAGCATTTCTTGAAAGAGCATTTGAGCATTTCTTGAAAGAGTCAATAATTTAATATTTTTTTGTTTAGTAATATTTGTAGCTTTGCATGGTGAAAAGGAGAAGTAAAGACTCTTTGCAGTGACACCATGTGAAATTCTCAATTGAGTATTAATTAGTTCTGAAAAAACTGGTGGTTACAACTCGACATTTCGATTAGTTTGCTCTGATCGTCTTCAGGAGAATTTGTTGAGTTATAACCTCCAGTTCTTTTCAGAACTAATTACTACTCAACTGAGAATTTCACATGGTGTCACCGCAAACAGTCTTTACTTTTTTGTTTAAGTCGAAGAAACCACTATGCCACAGAAACCACTAAGGTAAAACATATTTGCCATTCTGTCTGAATTGAATTAATAATTTGATTATTTACCCATATTGTTGGAATTTGTCTGTTATTTTAAAAATTATTGTTGAAGTTATGCAAATAAATTGATATTATGAAACCTTGTAGTGTTCAGTAGAGTGTGGTGAAGGTTTGCAGAGTAGAGAGGTACGTTGTTCATCAGAGGAGCAAACTTGTAACCCACAGGACATACCTGTACGTAGACAACGCTGTATGGTTCGGAGATGTCCTAACCAGTGGACAGCTTCAAAATGGAGTCAGGTTAGTTCTTTTCATTTTCATTCTTAGGTAAAACTTGTAGCTTTGCATGGTGAGGATGATAAGTAAGACTAATTGCGGTGACACCATGTGGAATCTCAATTGAGTAGTAATTAGTTCTGAAAAGAACTGGAGGTACAACTCGACGTTTCGATCAGTATGCTCTGATCGTCCTCAGGACGTCCTCATTCTCCTGAGGACGATCAGAGCATACTGATCGAAACGTCGAGTTGTACCTCCAGTTCTTTTCATAACTAATTACTACTCAATTGAGATTCCACATGGTGTCACCGCAATTAGTCTTACTTATTTTCATTCTTATTTTCATGTCTGTCTATGTGGGTAGCTATCCTTTAATATTTTACCAGTAATTCTTTCCTCGTCAAAGTACTAAAACTTAGGGACCATTGCCAATCTTGCCCACAAAAACCACTGGGTCATTCTCCCAGTATTATCGTGAGACTCGCCGGGAAAGTAAGGACAAAGCTGCAGTCTTCAAAAACTCTAGTATAGCAAACCTAGAGTAAAAAATAGTGAGGGCGAAAATTTTTGCGGGTGAAAATTTAGATCGTGCCGGGTGGAGTTAATGGGCGAGGTTGGCTAAGGTCCCTTAATTAGCTCCTGCATTCTACACTGTCTTCAGTCTCCCAATGACGGCTATAGTAGACTAGTCGAGAACGTTGAGAACAAACCAATCGGCTCTTCTCAGAGCCATCAAGAAGAGATTATTACATGGTGTACTCGAAAGAACTCAATTATATAAAACTTAATTTGTTCACTTTTATTTATATTACATTGACAAAATTGTTATATTGCGGTCATACAGTGTTCATATACCTCTTGGAAAACCTGAACAAATCCTGGAATTATAAATATTATTTTCAGTCCTGCAAAACAGGACAATGATAAATGTTTATATGTGTATGTATAGGGTCGTCATGGTCTTGACTAGTGTAAAATAAAATGATTATTAACAATGAGATTCCGTTATTCCCAATGTATTTATGTTATAATACATTTTTTAATTCCAATTTAATCACCTGAAAATTGTTTGAAGGAACATGATTATCCCTTAGTCATAGTTATAAAGACTTAAACTATAATTGATTGACTGATTGAACAGTGCCCAGGTCCCTGCAGAGTCATCTTCCGACGTGTTAACTGTGTCAATGAAGCAGGTATAATCATTGCAGAGAACGCTTGTCCTATGGAAGAAAAACTACTATCAGCCCAGCTATGTGGAGAAGCTTGCCGCGCCCAGTGGGTTCCACAAGTATGGGGTCCAGTAAGTACACTCGCTCCGTGGTAAGGTAACATTCAGCAAACTGAATGATTTTACAATGACTATAATTGTACATTCACTCATTAAATCTTGCCTGCTGTGACAAGTACCAGTCAAAATGAGTACAGGGCTCTCCAAATGCTGTTAATTTCTAATATTTGTCTGCAGATCAATCAGCTTCTATTTTTCTTGATTTCCCACAGTGCCGAGGAGAGTGTGGGTCAACAGTTCACCAGCGTCAGGTTGTGTGTGCACGGACTAGCGCTGTCGGTGGTATCATGCAGGTCCTTATGAACTCAGTGTGTGCATCCTTACAGAAACCAGCCACTGAATCGGACTGTGCGCTCGCAAGCTGTGAACAACAACGACATAGAAGTGGCCAGTGGTTCACCACACCATGGTCTCAGGTGGGCATACTAAATAACTACGTTTCTTATCTTGTAGTTGTATAGATCATGTGACAAAGAAAAGTTGGAGCGCCCTCTGTGAAAATCATGTCAAAAGAGGTAGTCATTTGGTAGCCTGAAGATATGATGGCACGCTTTGAGCTAGAGGTGCGTGAATTACACCAGATCCTGGCCATGCAGCCGCCATATTTTTCCCGATGCTGAACTTTGACCTTGGTTGGTAGCTAGCGCACAAGCCTCAAAGCGTGACGTCAGATCTTCAGCACAATGCGGTAACGTATCCAATGAAATCCTTTGAGTGGTACGCCTGGAGCCTGTCTATATCCTTGATAGGATATAGACAGGGGACCAGTCTAGTCAGTTGGTAGATACAGGGCTGTGGCAAAGGGGAGGTATGTGCCCCCTCTTTGTTTATCGCTGTGCAAGTAAATTTACCATACGGTTTGCTGTGTGCCTTTTTGGAGACCCTGTATACACCCCTGGAGGTAGTGTTGCCATTACCTTTCAGTGAAACACAGGAAACCTGTAAACAAGGGCGCTTGCTATGTGAATCAGAAACACCGGGGTAAACTCCTACTCTTCCACGATAAGTGTTATGGGTTCTTTTACATGCATTACTTTAATAATCCAATACACGGGACCTACAGCTTAACGTCCCATCCGAAGGACGATGCAATTATGGTTAAGTGTCTTGCTTAGGGACACAAGGGTCGAGACCGGCCAGGCCGGGATTTGAACCAATACTCTGACAACATGAGAACTTGAGTCTGATGCACTAGACCGTTCGGCCACGACACTCCATTAGGCTTCATACAAAAGGTGTTCTATGAGATGTATGCAAAAAAAGTGTGTAACTTATGGCATTGTATCGCAAATATTATCCATTGTTTGTAAAAATACACAGTATTTATAAAGACTTAAACTATAATTGATTGACTGATTGAACAGTGCCCAGGTCCCTGCAGAGTCATCTTCCGACGTGTTAACTGTGTCAATGAAGCAGGTATAATCATTGCAGAGAACGCTTGTCCTATGGAAGAAAAACTACTATCAGCCCAGCTATGTGGAGAAGCTTGCTACGCCCAGTGGGTTCCACAAGTATGGGGTCCGGTAAGTACACTCACTCCCCGGATCTAGGAATCAAATTAGGTATGGGCTGAAATATTGTGATGTCGAATTTGATTTAGTAAAATAGTGGTAAGCTTGAAGCCATTATGGACTGAAGACAGCAGAATAAATATTTGTTGTCTATAAAGGGGTGGGGGATGGTGGGTTATCAGGACGTACAATAAATTTATAAGTATGCATTGAAATCAATTTATAAATACAGACATGAACACTGAAACATCAAATAAAAAAACCACAATAATTGCATGAAAGTAACATTCAGCAAACAACTGTAAAGCGCATTGGGACCAGTGTTTTAGCCAGCAAGCCGTGCAGGCCGTGTTAGCACGGCCAGTTTAAAAAAAAACACAGGCTATATTTTCAAGCACGGCTTGTATTTTTAAAGCGAAGCCGTGCTAAAATATTTTAGAAAATCTATTTCAGTAAAAGGGAATTTCATGTCAATAATTTGTGATTTTATTTTATGAAAAGGGCCAATTTTTGTTAACTTTGAATTTTTCTTTTTCTTGTGGACAATTTAAAACATAAAAGACGTAACGCAGATAAATTTAATTTCACCAGTTTTTCACCTCCGTTCGATTGTGCACGCACAGCGGAGTCTCCAACTGACTTGTCACGCTTGTGGTCCGACTTTAGTCTGGTACACGTGTTGGTATAAAATCAACTCTGTATTTACATGTGCACAACCGAAACGGGGAACCAGTCCGTATTTCATAGACTTGATTTAGTCTATTCAGAGAACGTCAGTTAATTACATCATGTCGGCCAAAAGGGGAAAAATAACAGACTTCTTCACAAAGGTAAGAGCAAAATTGTCACGTTTAACTTACAACATGTACAATCAAAATACTTTGGGGTACAATGCAGTCGTAGGCCTACCAAATTTGGGTTGTGTTGCTCAACGTCCATACTGTTTTGTTTAACAATGCCATGTCATGCTGATGAGAGTTTCATGAACTTGATCGGAATTGGCATCAGAATTTCGCCGTCATTCTGCCGAAATCAACTGATCAGAAAATTACCTTGTTAAAGAACAACACCTCATAATATCATACATAAATCCACTGGCAAATCTGAAATCATAAGCATTGAAGACCGATCTCACATGTCAAAAACATGTCAATGTGCATACCACATCGTTCGTCGACTCGTGGTGTATGTACATTGCATGGTCGGACTGTTTATGTTTGTGTGTACGACCACGACGTGCACGTGTGTGCACGTGCGCGCGCTGTGATGTTGTGGGGCACTATAAATAGCGCAGAGGGCTTATACGTACGTACGTATACATTATATGCGCCCGTGTGCAAAAAATAGTAAACTTGATCTAGTCACATAACACCTCAAAAAACAAGATGTACTTCAAACAAAATGGCAAATTGAAGAAAATCAATACATTAAATTTTTTTTCTTTAAAAAAATATAATTAAAAATTGTAGTGATTTGTCAAAGAAAACATTTGTGTCATATTCTCATTTACATAACTAATTGTTAAATCGTTAAATTACATTTTATATTAAAATACATCGAAACATAATTTCATTTTAAAAATGTAACCCTTTTTTTTATATATATAATAAACACTTGGTGGTATAAATACTAGTTTCGTGGTATACGCATTTCCAAATATATTGTGTTAACAAACTTTCTTAAAAACTTTCTTGTGATCTCAATTTATTTAATGTTCTATTCTTAGAGATTATTTATTATCAAACATCACAGTGACTACAATTATTCAGATTAGGCCCACTTAGGTAAAAATATCTTTAGGAACATTTTGACAGCTGTAGCCACTTTCAATTTCATTTCATAAGGCCACAGTTCAAGACGAGAAAAGGGATGTACAAGACGTCCAAGAAGATACTGATTCTGATTCTGATTTTGGTCCTGAGGATCATGTTTTTTTTCCCAACAACCTCGTGATGGAGATGATGATGAAGATGACGATGATGATGAAAATGACGATGATGATGAGGAAAAAGAAGATGATGATGATGATGATGATGATGATGCAAAATTAGTGGACTATTGCACATTCTGTATTTTCTGCTAAACTTATTATTTTTTGTTTAACCAAATTAGCTCATTTCCACCTGAAAAACAGGTATCAGAAATGCATTAGAGACCACCAGAGAGCATCTAAAATAGCCAGAGCTTCCAGGGTCCTTAAGCGGGCCCTGGACCCCCGGCCGTGAGGGACTTTGTGCTCCGTACTCGTGTTGTGTGCTTCGCACACAAATTTTGGACTCCAATAAGTTGCACTCCCACTTTTTTTTTTTGCACTCCCACTATACCAAATCCTGGCTAAAACACTGATTGGGACATTATGTGAAATGCGCTATATAAGAATGGAATATTATTATTATTATTATTATTATTATTAACTGAATTATTTTACAATCACTATGATTGTACATTCAAATACATTCAAGTACAAACATGTACCTGTCAAAATGAGTAAAAGGCTCTCCAAATGCTGTTCATTTCTAACAATATTTCTAACACTCTGTACTAATGCTTTATGTTCCTTTTTGTTGTTTTATTTTGTTTGTACTTGTTTTTAATCCCTTGGATTGATTTTTATTTGGCTTTTTATGTTATATTTTTATTATATTGTTTGATTATGTTTGGCAGCATTATGGAGAGCCACTAGATTGTGATTTGGTTTGCATTTTGGTAATCCTACAGGGGTGCTGTCAACATTTTGTCATGTTTACCTTATTTTCATCATGTATATGTATTTTATATTTTTCTCTAATTGTTTTTTACCATTGTGTTTGTGATTGTTTCTGCCCTGTGAAATAATAAATGAAATGAAATGAAATGAAATGAAATATTTGTCTGCAGTTTAAGCAGCTTCTATTTTTCTTGATTTCCCACAGTGCCGAGGAGAGTGTGGGTCAACAGTTCGCCAGCGTCAGATTGTGTGTGCACGGACTAGCGCTGTCGGTGGTATCATGCAGGTCCTTATGAACTCCGTGTGTGCATCCTTACAGAAACCAGCCACTGAATCGGGCTGTCAACTACCCAGCTGTCCACGACAGCGACGGAGAAATGCCCAGTGGTTCACCACACCGTGGTCTCAGGTGGGCATACTAAATAATTACATTTCTAATCTTATGGTTGTATAGATCATGTGACATCATGTGATCATCTTCTTGTTTCAAATTGGATTGTCCTCTGTGAATATTACAGCCAATGGGTAGACATCATAAAGGTGTTCTATGAGATGTATGCAAAAAAGTGTATTGCTTTGAAATAAGTATTACGCATTTTTTCGCAATTATTATATACATTGTTTGTCAAAGTACAAAGTGTAGAATTTGTATTGAAATATAAAGTCTTCTTGCCGGACAAGCAATCCATGTTTTCAGTAGAGGACTCTTGTGTATATGTGGGTGCATGAATGCATATGAGCAACTATGTTAAGAAATCTTCAAATTTTTCCAACCTTTTAGCGGGAGAAAGCAATCACCTACGCATTGGTGGCCACATTGATATTCCATTGACAATATACCTGTATATTATGACCACATGTTTAGTATGGCCTCTTTTGTATGTTCCACCTGTTTTATACTTTGTGTAAGTATATGTTTAGACATGACTGAGTGGAATTAGAACCACAACTTACTTATTAAGGCAGTTTTTATACTTCAAGCAAACGGAAATGGGAAGCACATTGTGAAATTAATAGCAGAGATTTGTGGTGAATGATTTGCATAGAACTGTAACACATTTAAACTGTTCGCCAGGAAATAATGAGCCTTTATTCGTTGTGTATATTGGAAACCAATTTACCACACCATCATTGTTAAACTATTTGTCAATGTTCTTGGATCTATTACAGTGCTCAGTGTCATGTGGGACCGGCCAAAGAACGAGACAGATTCACTGTCAATCTAAGAGGAATCAGCAGTGTAATAATAGCAAGAAACCTCCTGCTTCAGAACCTTGTGCCTTGGGAGATTGTCCCGCCATTGTTCCTGGTAATTATCAAATTCTTTCCATGTCTCTCTTGAAATGGCTAATTTGTTATAAACTCTCAATCACTTTGAATGAATCTTACTTTTTGTAAGTAATATTTGTAGCTTTGCATGGTGAAAAAGGATAAGTAAAGACTGTTTGCGGTGACACCATGTGAAATTCTCAATTACTACTCAATTGAGAATTTCACATGGTGTCACTGCAAGCAGTCTTGACTTAAAGGGACAGTATCGTCACGATCAGAGCAGACTTACAACAGGGCATGGAATCGGTGTCCTAGTTTAAGATAAACACAGTGACTGCAAATTACTGGCTCATGTATGCAGTAGCAATGGTAATATAACCTTATCATGTGGGATATTATTTTGAGTCACTGAGTTAATCTAAAACTAGTACTCTGATTCCATGCCCTGTTGATTGTGACAATACTGTCCCCTTTAATTTGTGTTATTTGCTGACTGTATTTTGATGTATGCTGGGACCAGTGGGAGACCAGTGGATTTCACTGAATGAGCTACCAAGTTGAAATAAGGAATTAATCAATAAATTAATAAACATCTACTGATTTGTGTGAAAAGTGTGCATTTTCCACACAAAAACTGCATTTTAATGAACTGCTAATTTTGTCTTCTACTATCAAGTGCTGAGCAGAGTAATTCATTTCCTGTGTTATTTTCATTATTAACTAAGATTTTACAAAATGCAAAACTGGTTTTTAAAGTAATTTTACTCCCTTTTTCATTTTTTTTTTCTAACCAACAAAGTAAATAATTGATGATCTGTTTTTACTTTCAGGAATCTCATAATGTCATAAGTTGTGTATGATTGCAAAAGTTTAAATAAAAAATGGATAACCCCCTAAACATTTTAATTTGCTAAGCAAAACTGTTCTGTTCTACAAAACAATTCAGTACTCATGCACATTGTCATTTTATTTGGGAAAATAATGTGTCATTCAATATTGCTACATTGTAATTTTTTTTTTTTTTTCACAAAGTAATATTGAATGACTATTAAATCAAAGATTTCCCATTGTATCAGATATAGTTTAAAGATGTGTGCCAGACCTGATTGTAAGATTCTTCAGGAGAAATCTTCATTCTCCTTAAGACGATCAGAGCATACTGATCAAAACGTTGAGTTGTAACCAACCAGTTCTTTTCAGAACAAATTACTTCTCAATAGAGAATATCTACATGGTGTCACCAAAGTCTTAATATCCTTTTTATCATGCAAAGCTACAAGTCTTACTCTAATTATATTAATTAAGTAAGACTAATTGCGGTGACACCATGTGGAATCTCAATTGAGTAGTAATTATATTGATTGTATTTTTTTTATTCATTTATTTGCAGCTTGTTCAGACAGTCCCACAGCAAACTGTGAGGTTATTCGTCAAGCCAACTTATGTCGCTACGAAAGCTACAAAAGATCATGTTGTTTATCCTGTAGTTATTAATGATGTCACATCCTCGAGCTTTGTAAAAACAAATATAATTTAACCCCTTTTTTCTTAAATCAATAAAACCTTTATCACACTGTGGCCACCTTGGTCAGATTCCCTGTATATGCAATAATAATTGCAGTGCCAATTCTCATTACATAAAAGGGACCAGACTATTTTCCCTCCAGCCTTGGTTTGGTCATGTATATTTGTATTGAAGAAAAACGAGATGCCTGCATTGGCCTAAATACTGTACTAGTTGGAACAATTTACTGATTATGTTTATTTAATTACATTTATAAGTTACCAAGCTTGACACAACAAGTTCTGTGTCAGCATGTGAAATATATCTTTATTTTGATTTTTAATTTCATAAAAAATATACCCTGAGTGAGAATGATTGTTTCATGACCCGTAAAAGCTGGACGAATAATAGTTTAGAAATGCTCTGTCAGGGTCAATGAATGCTCAGTAATTGCATGTTGAAATTTGACCAAGGATGGCTTCAATGTTAACTTCACTGTTCACTTTAGAAAAAGTGTGTGTTGTAATTTGAAACAGATTGTACACCACTGGTAACTTGTCTTTAAATGTATCCATATGATCAAAATGATGAGATGTATAGAAACCAACATGTGAAAGTGTGTGTTGTAATTTGAAATAGATTGTACACCACTGGTAACTTGTCTTTAAATGTATCCATATGATCAAAATGATGAGATGTATAGAAACCAACATGTAAAAGTTTCAGCTTAATTTTCTGTGTCATTAACCAGTTCGCACCGGGAATAAAAAAGTTTTTCCGAACCCCGTGGCGGGTTTATTTTTACCGCACAAACACGACCAATGGTGCTCACCAGAGCGTGACCAGGGAGACCGCGTCTTTCACCATATGCTTATGGCTCGTTGCCACGTCGACCGGGAATCTATACAAATATTCCCGAGAATCCTATGGCGTGTTTAGACGCTCTCCGATCCGCTGTCCCAAAAAAAATTGCGTGTATACATGGCCTCCGACGCGAACTGGTTAACAAGAAAATAGTGAAAGTTCATTTATATTAATCAGAGCATATTGATCAAAACGTCGAGCTGTAACCTCCAGTTCTTTTCAGAACTAATTATTACTCAATTTGAGAATTTCACATGGTGTCACCGCAAACTGTCTTTACTTATCCTTTTCACCAAGCAAAGCAATCATTCAGATTGTTTTCCATTCATTCAAATGTGAAAATTGGATCCCTCACATCCATGATCCATTTAAAACTTGTAATACATTTCACGGTTTTCTAAAAAAATATTTGTCACACAGAATAATTTTTCAGTGTGTTTAGTACCATCACCCACTTCACATCAAGCACATTTTTAGATTGTAATTCAATAATTTTGTAGTCGGGTGAATACCAAATGTGTACACTCCCTTTAAATTTCATTCGGTTTTAAACACTTTTTTTTGCAACGCCATCATTGACTTTATAAACTCCTTTAACCCAAATCCTCCAAAATCCTCTTTGCTAAAGTGAGGGATTTTAAAGGATTGAGGTTACATGCTACATGCTCTTGTAATCTTCAGTTCGTTTCAGAACTAATTACTACTCAATAGAGAATTTCACATGGTGTCATCGCAATTACTCTTACTTACATGCTCTTTGCTAAAGTGAAGGATTTTGGAGGATTGAGGTTATTAGGCATACTTGCCTTTCCATGGTACATGTACATCCATGTTTGTTGTAGTGATTGCAAGGTCACTGCTTGGGTCAGTGGACATGCTCCATGCATGCAGGGATGGTCCCTGGCCATGTACATGTATCACAGATTAGAAACACATGTGTGCATACATGTCATGTGCTTGCTTTACTACTGAAGGATTTTGGAGGATTCAGGTTATGTGTAAGAAAATTGGCCTAGGGAGTTAGGGTTAAACAAATAAGCAAAAACAGCACTTCTGCATTTCAAATCATTTCAAATGCACACAATCTCATGAATAGCCTGTAACTCCCCCAAGGTAGTCTGAAAAGCAGCAATATTCATTCCATCCTGTTTTCAAACCATTCAATCTTCTTGTGCCATAATGAAATCACCTCCACCAATTTGACTCAAAACATAGACACCCTAAGGAGCTGTATGCTGAAAATAACCTTGATTGATCAACTGTATAAGTGTTGTTGCATTGCATGGGCGGTAAGATACAGTGAAGGTACAGATTGGTTGTTATAATGATATTAAAACCAACCAAGGGGCATGCAAGCCAAACATCACGAGTAGATTATAAGGCCAAAATAAAAAGTCTCTGGTTTCTGGTTGTCAGTCGGCTTCAAAATTGGTGCGGTGACGCATTTTTTTAAATACATGATACATGTATACACAGGGACCAAATGTCCCACACACAAAGTTTGGTGGCTAAGAGAGGCCTCACAAATCATATCCCTATGTGAAAAGTCGTTTAAAACACAGCAAGGCAGAAATCCAATTGATCCAGCATTTTTGGCTGCAATTGGACATCGTTTCATAGCAACAACAACAAAAAAGAAAATTAAAAATGCTGAGGAGAAACCTGACTTTTTTTGCCTAATCCAGAGCCTTTCACAACAAAAATATTCCTGTATAAAAAAGGGAATTAAAGTAAATTAATAAGATATCTTACCAATCATTGTATAGCTATTGTAATATTTTCCCTTATAGTAGAGTGCAGAATGACAACACAATCATTGTTTGCTTTGTTGTATTTCTTTGTTTAATTTTGTAAATCATTTGTGTTATTTTTGCGATTTATTCATTTCTGTTTCTTAAAACAAATTTGAAGCTTCTGCCATTAGGGCTATTTTGATATCTTCCCCATTTACTGTGTTTTTAATTTAAACATTACATAATTCAAACCTTGTTTTTAACCCTAACCACCCCAAATCCTGCAAAATCCTCCAAAGGGCACATCTTTGGAAAAAATTACTACCTGGCAAGAAGTACAGGCCGTAAGTGCTGAATATTTAAAATGCAATTAAAATGCAATTAAAATGCATGGCGCATTTTGAAGATGAGGGCATGTTTCCAAAAGTGCACTGATAGATTTTGGAGGATTCAGGAAGGTTCCTAGCCAGAATACCTAGGGGGTTAGAGTTAATGAATAAAAAAAATCAACTTAGAATCACCCTTGATTTTCATATATATTAAGACGTGAATTTGAAGATAATTCCCCAATGCATATTGCATATTGTCAACAAGATACACTTTTAACTTTAGAGTATAGTAATATACTATGTGTTAATGTAAAAATATGTGTAAATCAACTTAAATTTTAGCAGAAGTACATGTAAATAAGTAACCATAGATTACTGATAGAGTAGTCCTCTTACTAACATTGTGTTACAGTGCTTGCTTGTGTGTTTGACCCATATTAAACGTATTTGATAAATATTAATTCGGTTTGTTTTGGTTAAATTTTTTTTTTTTTTTAATGATTTAAAAGCCAAAACTTGGCTTTAAATTTGGAGCGTGGTTGTCGAGCGGTCCAGCACCCCAAACTCACGTTCTGGTGGCAGAATCATCAGAATGTGGGTCTTTAATCCTAGCCATGCTGGTTGCTGCACTTGTGTCCTTGAGCAAGATACTTAATCATAAATTACTTCTCTCTTAAACCAGGAGAGCAGAGATGGTAATTGTGTTTGATAAGCTGATGAGCACCTAACAGGCTGTTGGGGGCTGTATACTTCCCAGGAAGTTAAGAATTATCCAAGAATGATTTAAAGTAGAATGATGACGGGGATAATAATAATGTAAAGAGCCTTGAGCATCGCATCTTGATGGAGTTGGCGTTATAGAATCAACCATTATTATTATTAGTTAATATTATTATTTGTATTTGACGCATTTCTTGAGCACAAAATAACCCTCATTTGACTTAAGAATCGGTGCCGTTGTGTCATGGATTGTAGTTATTCCCTCAAATTAGCCACAAGCCACTGTGTATGGCAGAATGTGAGGAAAGCATCCATGTCCATTATAAGGCCTTATCCCATTGCAAATATATCTGTCTGGTTCCCCAACTGTAAACAAAAACACCATAGAAAAATCATAGTATGAGAGGCACCAGTCTATTTTAAACACAAGCCTCACTTTGATTCTCATAGACTTGTGTATAAAAAAAATCCAAGATGGCTGCTGTCCAATGAGTGTGTTTTAATACAGAGCCAATGCAATATGCAGATGACATGAATGCAGATTAGACATCAGCCTTAATTAATTATTCACATAGACTTTTGTATTAGAAAACAGATGTCTGCCTTGACTAATTTAAATGGATGGTGGGTGTCATATACAGAAAACAGACAATGATAGACAGAACTGTATAAGCAACAAATTATACAAACCCGACTGCACTCTCCTGATTATGCATACTGTAGTCAATCATTTAATGCAATTACTGTCATCAAATGCATGCACACAGTAAATAGCTAAGTGCACTTCTGTGTATTCTAAGATCACTGGATGCCAAATGGTGAAGAACATATGTATAAGATAAATATTATAAGATTGTTGAAATTAATTATTCAATTCTCATTTCTACAGAGAATTTCTAAAGCGTGCTTCAAAATGGTCAACACTGCACCGCGGAAAAATGTTGGCAAATTTAAGAATTGTTAAATTATTCTTTGAAATAAACAATTCATACCTTACTTAGGAAATGATCTTCACTGTTAAATATAAATCATATTATTAGCATGACAACTACAGTACATTACTTCTCATTATAAAACAAATCAAATAAATGCATTTTCATTTTAGACTGTAATGCAACCATGGATTTCACAAAAATCATGACAGGTTTAGATTTTTTCCCTCCTATGCCTGATAAATTTAATTTCCTTAGGTTGCAAAATTGAATATTCCAAGCTTTGCATGTAGTCTATTGATGGAATGTCATCATGTGCATGCATACTTTTAATTTGCATAAAATATCTACAATTCAGCTTTTCTTTAAATTGTCTGTGTGTGTGTGTGTTGTGTTACGAAACATGTAGCCGACAGGCAGACACTGTAATGGGTAGGCCTGCATTAACAAAAATACCTTTTTAAAGAGCATAATTAGAGGGTGCAGTTTTGGCTTTGAAGTCAGTCATCAATTAGTGCATTTAATGTGAAATATTTTGTGTTAAATCTAAAGGTGCTTAAAGAGACGGTACAAGATTTGCAAAACTACTTCTTTGAGTTACTTACTCTCTTTGACCCAAAATATACATTAAAGGGGCAGTATCGTCACGATCAACAGGACATGGAAATAGTACCCCACATGATATGGTCATAATTATTACTGTTGCTGCTGCATAAATGAGCCAGTAATTTTCAGTCACTGTATTCATCTTAAACTAGGACATCGATTCCATGCCCTGTTGAAAATCTGCTTTGATCGTGACGATACCGCCCCTTTAAACAATCAATTTGTGAAAGTTTCAGCTTAAAAAGTGAAAATGCATTCAGATTTATTGTTTTCATTTGCATGTGGGATTTAGTGAAGAGAACTCTTTCCTTAAAGAGTAATTTCACTTTTCTAAAAAATAAATTATAGGGGAGATTGATACCATGATTGTCTTTACATTAGGTAAGATTTTTGTGAACATTTCACCAATCCAGTAACTAACCTTTAAAACAGAATTCTAAAATAATTTTTTTAATAATCACAGGAAATCCATTAGCAACCATCAAGCCATCCATCGTTAATTTGATGGGAAATAAAACATTCTACACTAGCAGTTCTGTCATTGAAATGCAGTACCAATGTTTTTTCTTGACGATGCAATCCCTGCGCAATCCCTGCGCATGAGCCTACATATTTGCCTCAAACAACCAACCTGGCTGTATCGATCCTGCTTCGAAGCAAACCAAGTCTTAGATTTCAACTACTTATCTTAATCATGTTCAAAGGCCCCAGACAGGTGAATTTGATCATGATCTAGCTTGCTGATTTTCAATATTTTATTAGATTTGCCAGTGAGATGAAGTGTTTCCCGTTGCCATGGTAATATATTTCATAATGCGTTGTGTGGTTCATTGGTCTTTGCCAATTTTCCTCAACTAGAGATAATTTACTCATATCTACTGACTGCAGTGACAGCTTTACATTAGAAATATACAGTAACAATGTTGTGATCAAAAATATAGCTTTTAACATACACAGGTGTACAATAAGAATATTATTTACTGTGAAGAAATAAATAAATGCATAAGACCCCAGGCATAATTATCCTTTTAAAGCACAAAAATACAAGAATCAACCCCACTTCAATTTCCATCCAAACACTTGGAATAAAATATTATAAATCACAATGTGAATAAAATAAACTATAAACATGTCAAATTCTGCATAATGAATTACACGTTATTAGATATTTCCAGTTATCGTTATCTAGTACACAGAATAAATATTTACTTGAGAAATACAATTGGAAACTAATTAGCTACATACAATTTTCTGTGGATATTTTTTTGAATAGGTGATTAGTGCAATGAAAAAACAGGCAAAGGTTGGCCAAATACATAATTCTTGCTTTTATATAAAGCTTTGTTTTACCACAACCTTAAAATGACAAAAAATACTCCCATAAAAATGTGATTAATAATAGAACAAATATTTGTCAATGCAGGAACATTGGAGTGCAAATAAACAAAAATATAGATGTTATTTTAAGAAATAGCTTTCAACGTTTGCTACTGTGATACTATTTGTTTGCGATAAATGGATCTATGATGTTTCAACCATTCCCAGTATTATAAATTACGAAATATTGGTAAAAATCTAAGAACATAAAAACGAAATTCTTGCACACTCACAATTCAATTGATTCTTTACATGTATGCAAATTCTCTCTTTAAAACATTTTTACATATTATACAGCACAAACGAATGAAGTTCTTTAGGAAGTTCCACAGGAAGTCCCAATTCACTCTTAATTGACTTTAAAAAGTGTTGACCCTCAATGTTTTTATAATTTCAGTTTCAAGTGCAGAACTTTAAACTGTTAAAACTTGAGCTAATTTTCCATGAATTTCTTTTTGCTCATTAAACAAATAAATTTAAAAAAAAATGAACAACCGATAGTCATTACATATATTCTTTATCATACAGTTGTTTTCTAAATTTATGTTCCAATTTCGCACCTTATATTAGTAGCTTTTTCCGTAAAGCCTTCACGAATACGACTCCTGTTGTAAACTACTTGTCATGCTTTTAGTCATGGTAAAGGACTATGGGGAGATTTTTTTCTTGGAAAAATAAAGTCTAAAGTCATTTAGTTGCCATGGCAATATGAAAGAACATTCCATTTCGTCATTGATCATTAGCATAAATAACGACTATAGTCTCTCTGGGATGTCATGAAATATTGTTGTTTTCTTCAATTAAAGATTATTAAATTCATACAATCATTTCTGTCTGCATTCGAAAGATGAAAGACTGCGTCATAAGCAACTGATAATATCTTGTATGTATAGTTATCACACGGACTATGACGTCAACAGTTATTTGTCGTCTTAGAAATTACTGTAGTTTCCGTCTGACAATGTATTTATTTTATCAGTGATGACAAAGTCCAGTCTTCTGATTAAATTATCGAAAAAGCTGGATTTGAATAATTTATGATGCATTTAAATTAACCTAAGACACTTCAAGACATGCTTTAATGCCACAGGCAATAATCAGATTATAAATATAGTATATAGTATTTCTATACAACTTAAAACTTAAATATTATTTCAACGCCATGGAAATGGAAATGTTTTCTATTAATTGTGATGGTGAAAATTCCTCTGGATTTACAGGACTTCCTTTTCCTTTTTGTCAATCATTTTCATTGCTACAAACAAATACATACATTTAAGCGCATAATTTTAAACGTATTTTAAATAACATAGTTTTACCTTTCGTAAAAAATGATAACAATTAGTGAAAATGTATTTTATACATAGCTATTTATATAATACAAAAAGGTAATGCATTGTGCACGTATTTTGATATTTTAAAGGTATGTTTCAATTCATCGAAGTAGTAGGCATAGCAAGTCTATAATGGCTCAGTCAGCAGTCAGTGAATATGTACATTTAAAACAATTTGTTTTTTAAGCCAAGTATATTGAGATATTTCGGTCATTTTTGAAACAACATTGTGTTAATATCTATAGCCTACCTATTATAAACGTCAACATTATGAACACATTCCCCAAGAACTCTATGAAACACCTGTTGGCCTTGATATGCAAATGAGCAGCCGTTCCATACTTTGGTGGGCGGAGCTTCAGTGTTGAACAAAGTAGTTTTGACCAATGAGCGATCATCTGCAAGTCACCCAAAACTCATAACCAATCACAGTGGAAAGTTGTCTTCGCGGGTGATTTGCAATGTGAAAGTTGACACTCGTGTTTCTTCTATGCGTCTAACATGCACAAGCAAGGAAGCTAGAATGGAAGTAGCTGTCCTGACGCCATTTTGTGGACAAATGTGGAAAATTCTTGCCAAAGCTTGTGTCGTCACAGAATTCCAAGGAGAACGTAAGTTGTATTTGTTGGGTATTAAATGCAAACCCATTGCTTTAAAACTATACACAGTTAAAATGAGCCAAGAAAATACAAACTGAGGAATAGCCTTTTGCAAATTTGTTTTTCATTGCGGAAAATACCCGTCATAGACCTTTATCACGCTATGGGCATCTCTGTCAGGGTCCCTGTATACACAATTACGATTATAGCGCTTACTATCAATGTATAAAAGGGACCAGACTATTTCCCTTCCAGCCTCGTTTTAGTCACATGTATTTGTATTGAAGAAGAAAATAATGGCTGTATTGTGATAAAGGTCTATTGGCCTATTCCTGTGCAGATACGCCACTTTGTATACGGGCGAAGAAAGTAACTTGATGTGCGGTCAATAGCCTACAACTGTTCTACCAATCATTAGTAGTTTGATATTTGTCCCGCTACGTTGTCAGGTGATTTTATCTATTTATAACGTGCATCTACGTGCCTCTACAAGGATTTGATGGGATAAAAAAATTCGCTTCAAGAGAAATGTGTATTTGCATTGATGAGCCCGTAACGTTATATGTCTTGAGTGCTGGGGAGTATGACTTTTTGTATTACAACCATTAGTAGTGTTTTACCGGTGATTACGTAGTCGTAGATCCTCGAGAATGAAGATGTCTGTACTAAAGAAATGTCTGGACAAGCCTCAAGATATGATGCGGGATTGGGGACTGTGACGGCTCTGAAAGACATAAAACAAATAAAAACACGTTATTACAAAATTACCGCTGAGAATTCTTAAATTTTGATGAATTGTTCACTATGGAAATTGTTACGAATTATCGTAGGGCCTCATATCGTATTGATTTGTTGTCATTTTTGTAATTTTGTTGTCTTCATATATGAATAATTAAAACAAACACTGTATGTATTTAATTATTTCTGTAAACCCTTAATAAAAGTCTAGAATACATATAGCCTGAAGATCTGACGTCACGCTTTGAAGCTCGTGAATTACGCCAGATACTGACCGTGCGGCCGCCATGTTTTCCCTGAGATTCAATTTTGACCTTGGTTGGTAGCTAGTACGCGAGCCTCAAAGCGTGACGTCAGATCTTCAGCACAACGTATCCAATGAAATCCCTTGAATGGTACGCCAGGAGCCTGTCTATATCCTTGATATAGGATAAAGACAAGGGACCACTCTAGTATACGTACACAATCAACAATAATAATAATATGTGCCGATAATTCATATTCTAAGATGTTCATTTTTATGTGGTTTTTTATTACTTCTTACTCATAAATTATGCTTATATTATTGTTACGTTTAAACTTTTAGTTTGTGTTGTTCATTACAATTCATTAAATTGTGGGATTTTTATTAATAAAAAATGTATTCAATTAATTTGATATTTTTCAAGGACTACTTAACGATCGTGTCTGACCACATTCTGAAAGGTTTTTTTTCATATTTAAAAAAAAGTTAAATAGACCATCAAGGTTAAATTAACCATCAAGATTAAATTTATAATCCAAACAGATAATTGACATAAACGTTGAGATATATCAGGGGTCGAAATTAGCTTGAATTTTATGGTAGCCCACAGGACTAGTTATGTCTAAATTTTACGAGTCCTTCTCATTTTTTAGTAGTCCTGAAAAAATGGTGAATATAAATACAAGAAAAAGAAATGAACCATGAGCTGGCGAGCAACATGATCTTGCTGAGATCATATTGAATGTTTTTTGCGTATTTTTATTTCATTTTTTCACTAGCCCATCAGACTACCCAAACCCAATGCAGCCCCGCTGCTAAAAACACAGCCTCGGACTAGTGGACTAGTGTTAATTTCGACCCCTGTGTATCGAGTAATGGGGTTTGATGATTTTACGGGCACAGAACGTCCCCTCTGAGTCCACGCTAAGTGTGACCTTATGAGAACATCCACAGTGATGAGATTATTGATAACACAGGCACACAGCTGAAGAGGGCAAATTGACAAGTGGATGGTGATTCTAGAATTTCAGTACATGACTGATTTTCAAAAGAGTGGATGGAGTTAATCATTTTTGTCACTCCTTCGGGTCCTCCAAACAACTCTTTAAAATGTCAAGCAAAATTATTGAAACAATTTCAATCCTTGAAATCACACAGTCTCCCGAAAATGTATATCCAATAAAAATTGTTTAAAAAAATCAAATAAATGCTTGTTAATTTTTTACATTTTTTTCAAATAAATCTTTTGTATTTATTTGATGTTTTATTTTAATTTATTTGTGTTATTATTTTTGATTAAAAATAAATAGTTATTTATTTGTTTGTTTGTTTGGGGTTTTTTTTTGGGGGGGGGGGTAACTCATTTATGTAGGCCTATGTGGTGCATTTTTACACTATTTTGTCGGAAAGGACACTTTTTCCTAAAATGTTTTACAATCTTTTGCAAAATCTGTTGGCATATTCCGCACACCCATACAGTTGAGTTAAAATCAACACTTTCCTGGAAACATTTTGCGGCCAAATTCAAAGCACTCAATATTGGACAAGGGGGCTGTGCTAACCGTTCTGATCATGCATTGGCGGATCCAGGGGGGCTAAGGGGGCTGTAGCCCTCCCCCCCCCCCCCTAAAATCGTTTTAAAAAAATTTAAAAAAATAAAAAAAGGCAGAGAAAGAGAGAGAGAGAGGGGGGCGGGGAGGGGAGAACGCACGCACTCCAATTCCCACAGTGTGCTTTGTTTTTCTCTCCCTTTGATTATTTCATTGTAATTTTTTTAGTACTGAAAAATAATTGTTTTTGATTCTCAGCCCCCCTAAAAAATGTTCTGGATCCGCCCATGTCATGATCATTGTTTTGAAAACGTACGTTCATTTCCACCCTCTTGTTTTCATCAATAGGTGCTCAAGTTTAAGAAAACGACTGTTAGGCCAAAAAAGTCTCCGGTTTCTGGTCATCGGTCGGCTTCAAAATCGGTGCGGTGACGCGTTTTTTTGTTTGTTTTTTTGCCAAAAGGGAAATAGGTGCTACATGTATACGCGGGGACCAAATTTCCCACATACAAAGTAGCAAACGTTCATACCCCTATGTGAAAAAGTCATTTAACGCAGCACAGCAGAATTCCAATAGATTCAGCAATTAAAGAAAATTAAAAATGCCGACGGGCAGATCTCAGGCGACGCGCACGGAGAACAAAAACCGGAGACGTTTTGGGGGGGCCTTAGGCCTATACATGTATTTGACGAACGGTAACTTTGTGAAAATTCAACATAACAATTTTCCTCTAAGATGCACAACAGACGGAATAATACTTCTACTAACTTTACACCGAGTAAGGTTTTAGATAATAAGTTGTAGTTATTACCAATGCTGTACCGTCCCTTTAAAGCAGGCGTGGCTTGTAACAGTTATTTACCAAACATTTCCGCAGGCCTAAATTAAACGCAGCCGTGCAACCATCGATCCTATGATCGTTAACAACCTTGCAGCTACCGACCTTATAGAGAAGTGTGCAACATGTTAATGTTAAAGGGAATGTACAGCATTGAACTGCTTCAGTATGCTTACTGTGTTTACTGTTTACTGCTTACTGTTGATACTGCTTACTAAAGTAAAGACTGTTTGTGGTGACACCATATGAAATTCTCAATTTGAGTAGTAATTAGTTCTGAAATGAACTGGTGGTTACAACTCGACGTTTCGATCAGTAACGTTTCGACCAGTAATGTTCAGTCACTGTGTTCATCTTAAACTAGGACACCGATTCCATGCCCTGTTGAAAGTCTGCTCTGATTGTGACGATACAGTCCTTTTAATGTTTTGCAATGGATCATGGCCATGATATATTTTCTACATTAGAATGCAAACACAGAAATCTGCATTTTCACTATTTTCTCGTAAATGACAGCACGAGATATGCTGAAACTTGCACAATGTGGTTTCTATACATATTTATTTATTCTTATTAAAGGGGCAATATCATCACGATCAACAGAACATGGAATCGGAGTGCTAATTTTAGATTAACTCAGTGACTGAAAATAATACCCCACATGATAAGGTCATTATTAGCGTTTCTGCTGCATAAACGAGCCAGTAATTTTCAGTCAATGTGTTCATCTAAAACTAAGACCCCGATTCCATGCCCTGTTGAAAGTCTGCTCTGATCGTGACGATACTGTCCCTTTAAGTATGGATGCATTTAGTCAACATACATTTTACCAGTGGTGTACAATCCCTTTAAATCATACGGTTATTGAATCGTTGTTCAGACACAGTTGCTTCACAGTATGTCTACAGTATTTGTTCACATGGACAAATGACCAGCTGTGATTATAGGCTCAAATGATATTTATACATTGTCTTCGTTTTTCACAATATTAATTTAATCATCTGCTTTATTTAGTTTTATTACAAAAATTATATAAAACTGAATTATATTTGGAATTTTAAAAAATCACTTATATTTCATGAATACTGTTCATTTCAAGACCAATAAAACCCTAAACCTTCTGTTTTTTAAATTTATTTATTTTGTACTATTATTTATTATTTATTTATTTATTAAAACAACTGTCACAATTAGTAATCTAGAAAAACATCAGTGATTAGTTTTGCATCAAACTTACTTGGTGTAAAGTTGTTGACGGTATCAAACATCCCTTGAAATATTTCTGTCTTTTAGGTGCTATCGTTTTAGTAAAATTAAGAAATAATATTCAAAATTAATTTTCTGTCATCCGGAGACAGAAATTCCATGTTGGACTCGGAGTGCATTTTCAATATTTTCTAACAACACAATGAAATAAACAGTTTATGACAAAAACACGATAAAGGGGGCCACTTTCCTACCGTCACGTTAGCAGTTTTTCTAATGGTTGTAATTTTTTTTTAAATATCTGAAACCACCCAAAAAGAATTTCAACATTTGAATAGACATGCATGCTTATCCTAAAGATAATTTGAGTTGATTATTACTATTATATTTTTAATTACCCTAAAATTTCCATAAACAAATGGACGGAAAAGTGAGGTAACTTTTTCCGTCCAATTTTTATGGAAATTTGAGGGTAAAAAAAAAATAATAATAATAAAATAATAAAATAAATCAACTCAAATTAGTTCTAGTATAAGCCTGCATGTCCATTCACATGTTGAAACACTTTTTGGTCAGTTTCAGGTATACTTAAAAATAAATAACAACCATTGAAAAAACTGCTAACGTGACGGATGCAAAGTGGCCCCCTTTATTGTGTTTTATGTCTTATATCTTGACAGGTATTATATCTTGATTCTTATAAAGTATGAATGCATTTATGTCATTAAAGGGACAATATTGTCACGATCAACAGGGCATGGAATCGGACTGCTAGTTTTAGATTAACTCAGTGACTGAAAATAATACCGGTACCCCCACATGATAAGATCATATTAGCGTTGCTGCTGCATAAATGAGCCAGTAGTTTTCAGTCACTGTGTTCATTATAAAATAGGACACCGATTCCATGCCCTGTTGATGGTCTGCTCTGATCGTGACGATATTGTCCCTTTAACCAAATGCGTATATAGTGACTTCAATTGATGGTATTCTTATTTCGGGATAGGCCTATTCAATCATTTATTATATTTTTAAGCACTTGAAATACATATTTACTTTCAATAAATCTTGTCTAGACGTATATGTTTTAGATCTCACCGACAGGATAGTAATTAGTTTTGAATGACAGATTATTCATGTTTATCGTTTTTAAAGGCAAGGTATAGATTTGGTAAATCAAAAATAATCAAATTGTTGAATTTTAATGAAGACCTACTTAGTGTAAACCTGATGATGGCATTTAACTTTCCCTATACATATTTTTTGTCTGGGATTTTGTAAGAAAAGTTAAATTATTTCCAGTTTGAATTTAGGAAAGAGTACTCTTTCCTAAATTCCATATCAGAATAGTAACTACATATCTGAATGCATCATGAACTATTTTCTCATGAACGATACAATGTAATAAGCTGTAACTTTCACTGGGTAGTTCGTAACAGACTGACATTTCAGTGGTTGTTTTTTTAATGTATATCTTGATGCATAAAGAGCAGGCTATTCATAGTTTTGTCAACATTACCAATGATCTATATACCGACAACAAAAATGGACAGTCTTGTTCTTAGTAACCATATCTCCATTACCATCAGTGAAGTTCCGTCATATTGAAACTGTAAAAACGTGTCTTTACAAAATAAACTGGACTTTGAACCGTTATGATACAATACTCGTAAAATACGGTGATGTTTATCAAAGAAATACAGATAATTACTGCGACACGGTTGAGATGCGAAGTTCATTATTTGTATATTGCCCACGAGCTTTAATGAACCTACTGTAGCGTTCCAATGATCGTTGTTTTGACCGTGCAATCAAAAGTACTTGAATTGTCTCTATTTAAAGATTTTTGCAACACAATATTTGAAAAAAGGACAGGGGTGCTTTTCATAGACAAGTTTTGTGTCAATTTTGGACTTCATTTATTGTGACCAGTGATTATCAAAGGAATTATTATAAACACTGTATTGGTAAAATCACTAGCCCAAAAGTTAGGCCAACTTTAGGAGATGATGATTTCAATCATCTTGAGTAATTATTCGCTCTGAAGTGCTCTACATTTTCCAACATTTTGGGTCAGTGAGTAATTGTTTTCTCAAATCTTTCTCAGAAATGCATAAACCAACTTCAGCTGAAAGTTTCTATTCACATTTCGTTATTATCATAAAGTATTAATGCATATGACATAAAACACAATAAAGGGGGCCACTTTGCATCCGTCACGTTAGCAGTTTTTCCAATGGTTGTTATTTATTTTTAAGTACCTGAAACCGACCAAAAAGTGTTTCAACATGTGAATGGACATACAGGCTTATACTAGAACTAATTTGAGTTGATTTATTTTATTATTTTATTTTATTTTTTTTTTTTTTACCCTCAAATTTCCATACAAATTGGACGGAAAAAGTTACCTCACTTTTCCGTCCATTTGTTGATGGAAATTTTAGGGTAATTAAAAAAATAATAGTAATAATCAACTGAAATTATCTTTAGGATAAGCATGCATGTCTATTCAAATGTTGAAATTCTTTTTGGGTGGTTTCAGATATTAAAAAAAAAATTACAACCATTAGAAAAACTGCTAACGTGACGGTAGGAAAGTGGCCCCCTTTATTGTGTTTTATGTCATATATACAAATAGTATGTGTTTGCCGGATCATTGTGTTTAAGAGGGCCCTTTCATTACTAATGAAAGTAAAGTAGATGGCGAAGGACACGTATCGGGATATAACCTAAAGATTATGTGTGTAGTTTGAAAATCTTTACTTTTCAAGACTCGACTTTTAAGACTTGACTTTTAAGGCATGCATGCATTAGTGACAAGTGAAGTTATTTGTCGTGTTTATACACATAATGCTGAAGAGTGAGAGTGCTGATGGTAAGTCTAGAATGGAACTCAATCCTAGCTGGATACCACGATACATGATACTTGTAACAATAAAATGGAGAAAAAAGATGGCTTCATGTCGATATTACAATCCATTGAGTGATTTAAAACCATTATATAATACTGATATTCTCAAAAACCATAAATGATCACAGTTTTATGTGAAACAAGTTTTACTTGATGTAAAGTACACTGTAAAAAATTTTCGTAATTATTTTTACGGCGAAAAGTTTGTAAATTCTACGGTGAATTACCGTAATCATCCATTTCTCAGTGTTTTACGGCCGAAACCCGTATTATGGCCACTCCCATTGCACTCTGGGATATATCCAATATGTAAATGATGACCTTAATTTGACCTAGCTTTGCGCTCGAATCATTTCCAAGGTTTAAATATGTGAAAATGGATGATTTTAGCCCATTTTCAAATAATTTACTGTTAATTTTATGATTAAAAAGGTAAGATTTTAATGTTCTCTTCTATGTTGATGTAAAAAAGTACATTCAAAATTTAAAATATTGAAATATAGATTATAATTGCATGCCACCATGACTAAAAAGAGTTTCGAAGAGACAGTATATATAAAGAATACATGTTCCCTGTGTGAATGACTGGAGAGGAGTGATTGAAAAAGGAACCAGACTACGCGTACGTATAGGTAGGTGAAAGACATTGTGTACAATAAACAGTTGCATTGATCATTAACTCCAATATCTGCAGATCTATCCCATAGTAGATGCAGCGTTCCCCCATGGACGTTAACCGCTGCGTCATATACGGTACCCGTACAAATATGTAAATATTTTACGTAAAATAACGGAAAGTTTCAGTAAAAACTACCGTAACCGTCATTTCGCAGGCCGTAATTTTACGGGATTTTCCTGGCGTCCAAACTGCCAGGAAAATCCCGTAAAAAAACGAGATTTTTTTTTACAGTGTATGATGGTATCAAACATCACTTGAAATATTACTGTCTCGGGTGCGTTTTTGTAAAATGTCTGTCATCCAAAGACAGAAATTCCACGTTACAGTGAATATGAACAATCTCAATGCATTTTCACTATTTTCTCATTAGCGACACAATAAAATATACTGAAACGTTGCTTTGTTTGTTTGTTTGTTGGGGTGTTTGTTTGTTTGTTTTTATATACATATCTGGATTTGTAGGAAGTATATGGAAGCATGTATACTGGCTTTTATATTAAGTCCAAAGATTGTTTGTAATTTAACGGAAATAACGGTACATGGAAAAATGATGGTGATGATGAGGATGATGGTGATGATGGTGATGATGGTGATGATGAGGATGATGAGGATGATGACGAATTTGATAAATAGTTTTCTTATAATTTGAACGACATTTTGGTACAAGGACAACTTATCTTTTCATATGTTATTCAGTTATTATTTGTTCTGTACAATATACTATATCGTTGGATGATTCAGTGTAAATCGGGATAATACGAGTTCGAAGTTCGTTCAATTAATCTAAATACATTAAACATGCGACAATCTTTGTGATACGCACCGCAAAGTGTTTTGACGAATTATACTAAAATACAGAATGCCTTTGCTAATGTCAACATCTACTCGTAAATCGGTCAAACATTAGACATGATCATGAAAGCCGACGAGAATAGAACTCAGCATCAAGTACCACGACACAGTTTATTAGGCTTTTAAAGATACATTTATGGTTTACTTAAAATGTCAGAATTGTTTGGACAATGCATAGGTTTTAATAACTCGTGTTTACCTGCTGTCATATTTGTGACTGCCTCTGGCAAAACCCTAAACTTGGACCCAATTTTCAAAAGTGACATCCCAAATTAATCGTGAAAATTAACAATGTTCCCAACAACGTTTCAGGATTTTTCTTTTTCCATCAAAATCTAGAGAAAATGCTCTATAATGGTGACATGAAAACTGGTCCCTCAAACTGGTCCCTGGGGTAATTTTTTGACCTTTTCATGGCTGTTACGCATTATGGTAAATGCCGAGAAGTTTCAGGTTTTGCTAGAGCGGGTCCCATTTATATACTGACAGACATCAGCATCAGTTTGAAATGAGTGGATCATAAGAGATGAATGAATGTTGCGGTGCGGGGAATATGAGAAGTGGATAATAAAGACAGATCTTACGATACGAGACCCAAATTATGCTTGAAAATGTTTAATAATGGAGTTGAAATTGGCACATTAGGTCAGAACTAGGAGAAGGTAAGTATAGGTGTAGACAGTGGCGTTTATGTTTGATCAAACATCGGAAGAGAGATGGATGGAGTGTAATTGTTACCGGTACTGTCTCAATTTAGTACTGTCTCAATTTAGTGACATAAATTAGTGTAAAACGATTTCAATATTTTATATTTGGTAATTTACAATGTCAGCTAATTACAATGAAATGCATTAGATGTCGATCACCATCCCCCAGCGAAATTATCATAAATGATTTAGACCTAATTATAATAATTGGTTTATTGGAGAAAAACTGGTTCATTGCTGCTAGCGGCAGGAATACTGCGTATGAAGCTTTACGTTATAGGGCGTGAAATCGGAAATCCGTAAACTGTGTCCCCACTGATGGAAAACATCCTTATACTACACAAGTATTCAGAATCAAATTTCACAGAGCTGCTAAGCAGACAATATTGCTGAGCAAATTTATGTGCTAAGTAAAATTTCGCTTTGAACCAGCCAGAAACAATATATACTACTCAAAACAATTTAGGGAACACCGGAATAATCTCAGTTAAAGCAAGATCATTTATTTCAGATAAACACAATGTTTCACAGAATTGATGAGAAACAACTGCACAATGAAACAGATGATAAAGGATGCATGTAGTGATTACACATTTCATGACATGACTACTGAAAGAGAGAGGGGGTTGCAAATGAAAATCCCGGTTCATGGAACATTTCAAACCTATTTGATGTTAAAAATCCGGTGTTCCCTAAATTGTTTTGAGTAGTATACATTATGTGACAATTGGCTGGTAACCTATTTTTGATAAGCATAAGTTTTCTGTGCTCAGCAGCTCTATATGAAATGTGATCTGAAGATACATAATTCTAGCGTTTTGACAAAGCATGAATTCCTTAATCACGGTACTAATAGTGTTGACAAACTTGGGACAGAACTGTAAAGGAAAGAAAGAGGAAGATGGATAAATGCAGATGAGATTTGAATAGGTTCAAGTCGCATTATTGATGATTCTCTAAACAATAATATTGCGTCTGCCACTATACAACTCCGCACGTGTTCTCTGGCTGGCATTTTATTAAATTTATTCAGTGACTTTCTACGAAAACATTTCCTCTTAAATTACAGAATATGAAATGAGGCTGTGGCGTGAGCGAACACGCGTGATGGTGATGATAAAAACATTGATTATTATATCGCTATAGTATTTCACTTATTGTTGAAATGCTTTTCTTAAAGATATACAGCATTGGTATTTAGTAAAGTTCGTTTATTTCAAACTTTTAGTTTTCAAGAAATATATCATGAAACTAACCTGTGAAAGTTACATCACAATAGGTTCTCACGTTTGTAAGAAAACAACGAAAAACTGTTAAATTTTGTTTTATGTTTTAAAACCAAAAGTTGCAATCTGTGAATTTTTCAGTAAATTCGACATATCGACTCCTGTTTTTCTAACATCCAAGCACTAAATACGAAATAGTTTCTCAGGATGATTGATACGTGTATACCAACTTCATAACAAGTAGGTGTTTAGATATTTATTCATCAATTTAATAATCTGTAAATTTCAAATGCTGTACCTATTCCCTTTAATTGATTAGGCCTTGTTTCTTTCTAATTAAATTCATGGTATAAGGCATCTCCCCTTTTTTGGGTTATGTATGCACTCTAAAAAATTTCTTTGTAAAATTGACAGAAAGTGCTGTCAACAGAGTTGCCTGCACTTTGCCTGTTATTTTATTTAACCGTTAATTTTGTAAAATATAATTACAGACCTGTTATTATTTTGCTATAGAAAGCCAAACACATGCACATTTACTACACAACTGCTGTAAAAATCAAAGAATTCGCATAATTCGACTGTATTTGTACAAATTCTATGGTTAAATTATGAAAGTATGGGTAAAATGAAGAAAAAAAATATGTGAAAATAATATTATTCAATAATATTCACAGATACAGGTTTATTTACATCAAATACATGTAAAAGGAAAAAACAGACAAAAAATATGTGTAAAAATACAGAACTTTGTTACAGTGTGGTCTATTATAATTATGTAAGCGATGTACAAGTGGTTCAATTAAATGGAAAAAGGAAAGTGGAAACCAAATTGTATTCCAGCGCAATTCAGATCTGGATAGTCTACCGGTACTGAAAGAGCGACGTATGAATAACATACCGGTACCAGCCAGAGGCATGCCAGTATGCATGAATCTACACTATACTTAGGGAATAGTGATTAAATGTCACGTCAATAATGCCTATAAGCATTAATACTCATCAAACAGGAACTACAGCTTTTTCCATTAGTTTTTAAAGGGAGGGAAGGTGTAACATTTGGTGATGTTGGCAAACTGCTTTTTACGAGAATACTTACTCTCTTTGAGTCACGATTATATGCTTACATTAAACCAGATTATATGTCGGTATTTATTCCAACGCAGAGTACAATTCGTCCCTAATTTGCCATAGTGACCAATCCCGAATTAAGTTGGCATAGTGATCAATGCGGTATTGGTCACTTTGCCAAATTACAAAATAGCCAGTTGGAGCATTCGTCATTTGAATGCATGCTCTATCTCCAAAACTATATATAAGGAATACATGCATGTGGATTAGATACAATGGTAGGTCTCTTCCTGAATATACTAATGGGCGGGAAAACTTAAAATTAAAAAAAGTCAGATTGGTCACTATGGCAAATTAGGGACGAATTTCCTAAAATCGAACTGTAAATTTTTATATTTTTCTTACAAGTGACAGCGACTTAAACAACATTATTTCTATGATTGAACCACCATCCGCTTTACACCAAGTATTTACATCACAATTCGATAGCCTCTTCTTATGTGTATTTTGTAATTAATGACATTATGCCCTCTTTATTTTATTGGTATCTTAAAGTTGAAATAATGGACAGAATTTACTCACTTGTGGATGATATCTTAAGTTGTGCAGTAGTCTTTGAGATCACCCTAGGCAGAGATGCTTGGATCGATTTGATAACTATAATCCCCAGCAAAAGGCATCCATTGCGTCTTCCTCACACTCCTCATGAATCATCAAAAAGCTGCGTTTTAGTGTTCAGTTTCATCCCAGTAATTCTCAATTCTCATTTCGGACACGCAGAGTCAACTTCCTGACAATCTCCCGTATGCGAACTCGATCTCCAAGTTCCCTTGACTATCGATCTGTTTCCTAATATTATTTGCATACACCTCATGGAACGGCATCAGTCGCTTAACGGTATCCCACTGGCAATATTGTCCAATTTGAAAGTTTAATAGTGACAGTTCATTTATTTTGCACAGTGCAGCATAATTCTTTTATTTAGTTTGTGTAAAATGCGAGATTGACAAAATTTCAAATTTCTTAGATATTGATTCTATTGTTAAATGCATTATTAATTTAAATGTAAAATGAACGGTTGAAATTAACCAAATATTAGAGTTGAAATTTTAAACTGCAATCGCAGAAAATCAAAAATCTTCGAAAAAATGTGTTTCATTTTTCAAACACGTTTCTAGTTCTCATACTGACAGCAGTTTGACCTTCAATAGCCAAGTTTGTTAAAGGTCAGTTACTACCAAGCCAGCAACATTCTCAAGCTTTTCGAGTTCCGCATCTAAGTCAATGTCTTCAAGAAGTTCTGGATTGTTAATCCATTCAAGTTCGTTTGGTTCCGACTCCGGCATCAACACACACATGAACCGTTGACCAGTTCTCTCATCTACGGGGTAAATCGTTACAGGAATGAAGTGTTCATGTTCCTCAACCCAACGACATAACTTGTCGTAGATTTCGGCGTGTTGGTGACGCAAGCTGACGCCTCTCTGACGCAGTTGACGCTGAATGTGTACAAAACACACCTGTCTGGCTTTTCTGTCTAGTACCCCATCTCCCTGAGCTCCAGTTGGAGATGTAAGAATAAGGGTATCAGGGACAGGATCAGCTTCCTTTTTGGAGGGGTTCATCATGCTGAGTTTAAGCTTGGCACATTTCTTAACGGACATGTCCGTCAGTCTGGGCCGATGTCCACGGTATTGTTCACCGCTTGCCATGATGGCAATATTAATAACGAACTTTGTGTCAGGGTCGTACGAGCAACACATCTCAAGTAGAAACTTCATGTGGTCGCCGAACAGATCCGAGTTTTCCAGCTCACGAACGGTCGAGTAAGTCGGGGGGTTCGGTAGAGCGTCAAAACCCTTCTCGGTATAGTTCTCCGCCGCCTCCGTGTCCGGGAAAATGAGCAAGATGGCGCCACGTCCGCGGGAGAGGTACCCTGTGCGAGCTACCCGGCTGAGATCAGACTGCAATTGCCCGTTGTATCTGCTATGGTAGAGAACATGCTTACACGCACTGTTCACGCGACCGAAGAGGCAGCGCTTTTTGTGCCGAGGCCAGTGCATCTTTCTACATTGTCTAGAGCAGTAGTAGGTGTAACAGTTATGACACGTCTTGTAGGATTTTCGTGCTTCAGTGAGTTCTTTAGTTTTGGCACATTTCTTGTAGCTACACTTCACCATAATGATCTCATCACCAACTGCATCTTCACCATCATCCTCATAACTAGGGTAACCGTCTCCTTCGATTATCTTCCTGCCGAATATAATCGCATTGAGTACATTGCTGTCGCCTTCGCCATACAGACTGTCCACACTGTGACTCTTATCGGATGAAGACACAGGAGTGCTGCCTCGACTGGCACTCCAGGAGGAACTCAGATCAGGTGTGGAGCTAGTTAGAGGTGAAGACGTTGAGCTGCTTCCTCGATATCCACTACTGTTGAGATCAACAGCACTTGTTGCACGCTGGTATGGCAGACCTAACAAGCTATCCACAATCTCTTCCATGGTAACCTCTCTCTGAGGAACATAACCACTTCCAGGAAGGTACAAGCCTGACCTGTTTCCGGGCTGCATGTGCCTCGATGTAATGACAGAAACAACGGCAGCGAATTCAGAGTCTTTCAACTTGTCTAGATCCAGTGGTGTCCATGAAGTTGTGCCATCAACAACTGTCTCCTGGTCAGAGGATGAGACCTGGTCCTGGTCGCTTTGCTGCTCGAACGACGGGTCGCTGTCATCGTCTTCGAGTGTTGTGTCAGTGACCAAAATCTTGACGTTCGTTCTTCGAGGACTAGTATTCCTTGGGGAGTTTTTAGGCGATTCTCTCGCACGGTGAGTTTGAGTTGGAATCACCATGGCAAACTTCGGAGATATTTTAATGTTTTTACTGCCATCTGGGTTGTACCGAGGATCCGGTTTGAGTTCTTCACCTTGGTGAGAGTCTGTCAAATCTGGGTGTCCTCGAACAATTGAACTACCCATGATATTTCGGCGTGGTGCTGGAATTGGCGTTCGCGGTGACTGAACGTCTGTTGACTCGTGTCCATAGTGAACATTACTGGAACCAGGCGATCTACTCGCAGTTGGTGTGGAGTGGGTGCTTTCTAAATAGTTATCATTTGTTATGTTATTATTTCCTCTGTTGATATAGCCGTTTCCTTTCGATAAATTATCACTTTGTGATGAAATTTGTGATGGCAAATCCCTTGTGTAGGACCCCGTGGTGCTATACATTTGTCTACGGTACTCCATCTCGTCTATAGATTCATCGGGGAGGCTACCACTCGCAAAAAGACTATTTCTGTCAGACTGGATACTGTCGTCTAAGTTTTCGTCTTCCAAATCGCACAAGTAACCAGTTACAAAGAAAATGGAATCATTCATATGACGCTCCAGTCTCTTCACGGCGAGCGAATCAAAATATGTTATCTGATCAAGATTGTCTCCGAGCGACTTACTGCGCAGACGTAATCCATGGGAGGGTGACAATTGGGTGCGAGGGGTGTCATAGTTTACATCTTGTAGTGACGATGATGTTTGATTATTAAATGGTTGGCTATAAAGCGTGTCATCTGCACTTTGGCAGGTCTGATTAGTGTCAACAAGACTCGAGTAGTTCAAAGGGTCATCGTCGGCTTGCGAGCTTTGAGTGGGCAGTTCAACACAGGAGAAAGCGTTACGGATTGTTTCATTAAAAAATGATGTAGGAAAATCCCGTCGATATCTAGCCTCCGATTGAAAAGCTAACTTTGTCCACACAGTCGGAAGGCTAGCTACGTCCTCCGATGACGTCGCACTACAGCAATCACTTAGACAGGAAGAAGGACTTCTTGTCATGCGCGGCTCAGAATCAATGTCAGATTTGACATTATGTCTTTTGTTGACCACACGTTGGTAGTGACTGGACTTTTTGTACCAATCAGGTACTTTAAGTTTGTCAAGGCTTTTACGGATGCGTTCTAGCTGCTCTGAAATTACTTCACTTGGGCTTGCTGCAGAGAGTTCTGAATCAGAGGGCCCTTTACTGTTTGAAATATCAGAACGGCCGACTGATAAGTCTTCGTTATTTGATGTTCCGTTCAGCAGTAGGCCTAACTCCTTTGGTCGTTTTAATGGTAAAGTGTCAGTCAGTGTTGCTCGCAAGTCGTCTAGCTCAATTTTTTCGTCTTCTGTTTCACCATTTTGAGAGAAACCTCTTTCTAACTCATTTCCCAGTCCATCGGTAAATGTGTGATTTGCTTGTCCATCGGTATCAGGTTGTGTTTTAGATTCCAATAATCTACCCCCGGTGTTACTGTCGATTGCTACGAATAATTTATCACGTTCTTCTTTCTGCTGATCAATATGCCTACTCTCCGGTTGTGCTGTAATTTCTGCACTGTTGACCCGTTGTTTACTGTCTTCATCAGATGATCGTTTTGTTGATAAACTCGGTATTCCAATTTCGTAAGGTGATCGACTTGTTACCAATTGGACCCTCTGCGCAGCTTGGCCCCTTGGAGTCTCATGACTGTCTGTATGAGTAACAGCAATATCACTGTCAGGTGTCGAATTAATGTCAGAAGTTTCAGAACGGTTTAGTTTACAACCAACAACAGTGAAGGCACGAGCGTCGGTTAAAGCAGTGTACGTTTTACCACAAAGGGCGAGTGATGGGGAGCTATTATCGTTATTTTCTGTAGAGTCAATATTGCCTCTCTCAATAAAATCCGATTTTGTTTGTACCCCGAGCTGATGAGTGGCGTCACTCTTCATAGTCATCAAATCGCTATGTTTGGTCTGTTTATATAATCCCTCATTGGCATTTGTTGATGGTTGCTCAGCATCAATGTTCACGGCACGTTCCCCTCGTTGGTTCCGGTCAATGTCCGATTTCGGCTTTTCGATTTCGAAAATATTTCGAGTTGGCATGTTTACGACCAGTGGTGGTGCACTTTCCAATTGTGAAGTTGAATAAGAGATCCCTGGGCGGTTATATGCAATTCTGGTACGGGGGCGTGGTGTGGGTGTAGTCCTATCTATGCCAGTCGGCCCTTCTGTTGGGACCTCATCATTGTCTTCTTCATCGTCATCATCAACTATCATCTGTACTACCTCAGCCGTTACCTCGTCCTGACTTTTCTCTGGTAGGTGTACCGTGGAGGCGAGTATTTCCACCCATTCTGCAGCCCCGCGTACTGCCTCCCCAGAGTCAATCCCATCATCAGTTGAGGATACATCGTTTGAATTCGGTTCATGTATCCGTATTTCGGGAACATAAATTATTTTCACTTGATCATTATTTAGAGGTGCATTGACCTGACCTTTAAGAAGAAAATTCTGTCTCGCAATATTAACATGATCTAAACCTGCGGCCTCTGATTGGCTGAAACTGCGTATATCATTATGGGTAATTGCATATTCATGAGGGTTTATAGAACTTGTAGATTCATCTTTGGGCCAGGGTTTACGTTGAACGATGCCAATTGGTATTCCTCGGAAACCCGTAATCGCCGTTTTACGAGCCTCGTCTATGTATTCACCAGAATGTTTATTTGCTAATTGATCAAACTGTTCTTCTAAATCACGGCATTTGGGTGAAGTAGGGATACCACTAGACGATTTGGAGAAGTACCATTTAGGAACACGGGATCCTCTCGTTGGACTTTGCTTTGGTTTTGGCTCATCTCTATCTTGAGTGTCTCTCTCCGTCTTAATTACCTCCTCTTCATCTTCCTCATCTATACTCTCAAGTGATGTTGGCCACTCCTTAGATCCCTTTCTCATAGAAGATTTCGTTTGCTCATCATGTGTACTACAAAGATCTTGATAATCTTCATCGGAGATTATGGCTCGATACTCTTCAAGTGAACTCGAGTGACTCGTTGCCCACTCGCTTTCCCCAGTTGTCTGACTGGTACTCGCTCCGCTATCAATATGTTCACCATTACCAGCGCGTGTGTTTTCACCAAATCCTTCAAGACTATGTGCATTTCTTTGTGACCTTTCATCCCGATGGTCCCTGCTCCGTGTTCCAGGGTTCTCTTCCGGTGTGTCTGGAAGATGCTTTAAAATATAGACTGCAGTTACTGCTACTGCGATTAGCGCAACTGATATTTGTGCTATAAGTGTTCCAGGGGCGACACCTGCCACATTTACTGCCTCCTGAATATCCAATCCTGCCTCATCCATGCTCAAAGATTAAATACATGTAACTCCTGGTGTATAATATGGACTATATAACACTCTTATTACACTGTGATGGTGGCATAATCTTATGAATCAGATCGTTTCGATTTTCAGCGTATTACTGCCGGCTGTGTGGTTTCAACCACCGCGTCGTTCGATTCCCCGATTGTATACCATCGTATTCACCGCTAAATGGTCCGAGATACATTCAAAGCAATAACTAAATGGAAAACGTGGGAGACACCCTCGGTTGATTGCAACCTCCGTTGCCACTAGCAACGCGCATATGAGATGGGTGTTTGATGAGGAGGAGGATATTATACTGAACAACAAAGACACTTAGTCACTGCTTGCATCCCGCGGTACGAGGTACTGCACACACGCACTATACGGCCGGGATGAAATAGAGATGAAAATCACCCACGAACCATGCACAAACCATGCACGTACACGTATTGCAGAAGCCTTCACATAGACGTTCCACATGTCCGTGATAATTATTGCCGTTCGCTTCGTCACAACCAAACAATTCCATTCACAATGAATATCCGACTAATTATTATAAACATAGAAAGGATCGATCTGTTTTAAAGAATTGTTTTGTCAGACTTAGCGAGAGAGACAGGTTGTGTTGAGATGAATCACAATAAGGTATAATCTCCTGAAATAGTGAATCCCCGAGCGCATTATTCTGTCATCGATTCAGACCAACCAATTGAATATAATTAATGGACAACGTACATATACATGTATGCATCAATCTATTTGCGTTCAAATTGCCATCATATCACCTTGAAAATTTTCTCATCCTGGAAGCTGTAGTTATTTTAGGAGGACAAAATTGAGAGTGAAATGACCCATCGGGGATTCAGGGACAATCCTCATCTGACATTAATTGGGACATGACCGCAATATTTGTCTTGACTTGTCAGTTTACAGTAATCGCCTCATTTTGGGGACAATCTTCTGTAAACCAATCAATCTGTTTAATATTTTTTTGTTTAAATTGTTATCGTATTTTCTGGACTTTAAAACCATTCAGTTTTCTACATGCTTTAATAAAAACGTTGTTTTCCTCGCTATTCCGGGTTAATAATTAATGAGTTATTTCATGTTCTGATGTTAGCAATTATTATGTGGATGTATAGGTCTAGTCTGTATGTATGTTTTTGAGTAGTTTACAGCTGAACAAAGTACATTCCATGTACAGACGTACTTTCATCATGCATTTCATCATACTGAGAGAGCTGTATACACTTCAAAATAACAAAAACATGTTCTGTACGACAGCAACGTTATTCCAATCAGTTTGTACGCAGCTGTATAAAGTACATGTCCTTCAAATGTATGTAGTTTAGAAGAGCATCATACTATGCATTAGATTTTAGCAATACAAACATGATTCACAACCCTTCCTCTTGAGAAAGTCCTACTTTTAAGCATTACTCCATTTCAACCGTCCTTCCATCCCATATACCTCATGCTCCTTCATTTGTTGACCTAGTTTGTGAAATCTTGACAAATGTGAACAGCTGTTTTTCTCTTGAATATTGCTCCCCTCGAATGAAGCATTTATTAAGTATTTTAAGTGTAATCCTGAGAATAAATTGCTTGTAAAACAAAATTAATTTCATATATGTTTTTCTTGCACACACAAGTGGGGGAGATGGGCACAAAAGCAGAGGAAACATAAAAATGAAGATTGTCAAACAGTTGGATCTAAGAGACAGATACCTAACGTAAAGAAAGTTATACAAATCTGAAGACATCTATATACATATACTCTTAAAAATATTATGTAATACAATGACAGACAGACGGCAAGAAGACAGTTATTCAGGAAGGCAGACGGGCAGGCTGTCACACATACAGCAGAGAGACAAATGAAGGCATCGGTTATAATCACTGACAAATTCAGATGGACGGAAAAAAAATCAGAAAGGAGTCTTACTGAATAATTGGAAAATATACATAGCCTATACAGACAGACAGATATGAGTATAATATACATAGATAAGCAAGCAACAGACGGACATTATAGCCAGACAGACGATAGACAAATATACGGATCTTCAAACAGACAAATAGACAAACATACGGGCAGATAGACAGACTGACAAACGTGCATACAAAAGGCAAAGCTATTTCAATGAATAATGAACACGAACTAAAAACATACAGTTCTTACATTCTTATAACACCTGGGGTACCTTACCACATGACAGCAGGGGATTATAAGCCGATATAATGAATAACACGGAACAAGGTCGATCACAGAAACGCTGTTTCGGTCAATTATTTCCCTTGTATTATCCAAGAATTCATGCAAATGACAAAACACACAATTATCGTACAAACAATTGAAATTATTGATATTCTCTTCCCCAGCGCCATATTTTGATGCACCGTCATAAACAGCACAACGTGTTCATCAATGATTTTACCACATTTTTGAAGAGGGATGGACCAGAAATAGAATGGAATGTTTTTAGTCATTGTAAGTATGACTAAAAAATATTTGTAATTTGTTTTAATGTTAAGCTAATTTCATTGATTACTTCTTTTAAAAACTACCAACAATGTATTCGAGTGTTTTATGAAATTTACCCGCGATCCACAATGATGAATACTCTAAATCACAGAAATTACAAAGCTTTCGGCAAGGGTGGATCCAAACTTAGTTTAAAAAGGGGCTAAAAATGATTTACTTTGTCATCAGAAATTCCGGATCATCTTTATATTTGCCTCACGTGAGAGAGACTGGCTCGAAATTGTTATTAACAATGTATGATATCATTCCACAGGATGTTATGTCCTGGTTAAGACATAATGAAATTTGCCTATTTTGATTTAATAATTATTTTATTCTCTCAACTCTCTCAACAATAAGACCACCTTGGATGGAATAAATTCGAATGATGTTTGTTATTATAACATAATTATATCATGAACAAATCTAAGGTTGATATTTCGGTTACGTATTGGTGCCGAATATTTTAAAATCAGTGACGTGCTTAACCGAGAGCTATCATTTTTATTACAAAAACAGATACCAAAAATTACTTGAGCTGACACCCGATTTTATATATATATATTTTTTCCGATCGCAGGCTACTTTATGATACTGCTAATAATAATGCCACGGCAGCATGCGACTGGCTCTGGCAAAACCCTAAATTTGGATCCAATTTTCAAAAGTGAGATTTTAGTATAGTTTGATTCTCTAGATTTTCCTCTTTCATTTGATACCAGATTTGTAGAAATCATTTTTTTCCTTCTGATTTCTACAAATCTGGTATCAAATGAAAAGGAAATCTAGAGAATCAAACTTTACCAAAATCTCACTTTTGAAAATTAGGTCCAAGTTTAGGATTTTGCCAGAGCCAGTCACAAATTATAAAAAGGGGAGCCCCGAAAATCTCTTATGCGGCAACTAGTTTTAGCGCCCTCTTGTGACATCGATGTTCTTAACATTTCCCATGCTTGCAGTCTGTAAAGTAATTAAAGGGAAAGTGCAATATTGGTAATTACCAAAATATCAAATTAAAGGAAAATTATCTCAAATCTATCAATAAAAAGCTATCCAAAAATTGAACAAAATCAGGAATTTTTATGTCAATTTCAGTGTTGTTATCCTGCAATTTTTTGTAAAACATACAAAATATGTACAATTTTTTTGTCATTTTGTCAACTTGACAAGAAAGGATAGAAATTCATGTATGTTTCCACATACCAATGTTGTAACTTCCCTTAACTTTTCCCAATGAACTTACAAATGTTATAATTTGTAATACAACTGTTGATGTGAAAAGAAATCGCACTTCCACTTCATTTCTTTGCATATCAATTTTAATTTAAACGCTTACAAGAAAAAAAAATCACAAATTTATTTGTTTATGTTTTATTATAACAGCTTGCCTTTATACCATATTATAAATTAAGGGAGTATATATTGCCATATACTTTGTTTTAGAGGCAAATATTTCCACCAAAACTGAACCAATTAACTTTTAAGCCACTGTGACACTTGACAAAAAAGTATGTGGCAACAACATATAAATCAATACATGTATTATGATAAATCCTTCTAATAAGCTAAAACTAAAATATAATTTCTATACAACCTGTTAGTATAAATCTGTTTTAATTAATAATATGCAAGCAACTGCTTTCATCTATGCTCCAAGCAGCAAAGTGCTGTTGTATAAATACACAATATTTCTATTGAAAACAAATTATGTCATTATTTGGTAATCTGATTGAAATGATGGCTTTACCAATTTGCCATTTTGTATAAGGAAACCTGTACATTTAACCCTAACCACCCTAAATCCATCAAAATCCTCCAAGGGACACTTTTTGGGAAAAATTCAGCACTGTTGGAAACTGGTAATTTCACCTCTTCAAATGGGACAAATTTACTACCTGGCAAGAAGTACAGGCCATAAGTGCTGAATATGAAAGATCAACGAAAATGCATGGTGCCTTTTGAAGATAAGGGTATGTTTCCAAAAGGGCACTGATGGATTTTGGAGAATTCAGGAAGGTTCCTAGCCAGAATACCTAGGGGGTTAAGGTTAAGGTAAGCAGACTTGTATGACTTGTGACTTGTGACTTGGTCTGACTCGAGTCACTTTTTTGGTGACTTGGACTCGAGTCACCATGTACAATGACTTGGACTCGAACTCGACCCTTTGGACTTATACTCGTGACTTGGACTCGATGTTTGTGACTCGGACTCGACGGCAAAATGCCCAATATTCACTATTTTAAAACATTAACAAAATAAAGAATGTTCTTGCAACATAGTGTTTAAGTCTTGTTACTTAATTTAAACAATGCAAACAGTTTCATAAAACTGATACCACCCAGAAATGTACCCAAGCTTCAGCATACAACATCGTGGGTATAAAAGCATGATAGTGATGGGTACCAGACTTATTACACTGTCCCAAACACTGGTCTCTCAATTTTCATGGTGTTTGGTGTCAATTTTAGAGAAATGGAATGAACTTTTTGAACATTTTGCATTCAGGAGGCTCTGTGTGGGCATTTGTGAGCTATTTCAGCATATAAAATGTGATTTTATGGAGTTCATTATGGAAACAATTTCTTAGTATAGATGTGATAGTAATATCTTTCCCATATGTTCCTGTAGACGAAGCCAAATCAATATTTAGGCTCGACTATTTTCAACAATAACAAAGCCTAATAAACTATGACGACTTTCTTTGGGAGTGAGGATGGGAGATGATTGTGCTAAATCAATTCAAATTCAAAATTAGGGCTGACATATGGCAGATTGTCAAAATTATCTTTTGTTAAAATGCTGCTCATTTTTATTTTCGGTAATATATCATATAGCTGTCAGACTAACATATGTCATAAATATTTATTTTTATGGCTTTTTCAAAAGAGTTTCAGATCTGTATTTATTGCATTTGGTTATAGTCAATTGGTTTTGGACATTAGAGAGTGACATGTTATTGTTTTATTATTTAAATGTTATTCTAGCAATATATTAAATTGGCTGCAGGCCAAAATATGGGGGAAAAACATTTTGCTAAATCCATCGTGATTATTGGTATATAGAACCAGGAGAGAGCAATGTACAATGTACAACAGCATGGGGTCATGAAAATTATAAAGTGTTCTTAACTTGGTCAAGGGTTTTTCTTTATTATTATGCACAGTTGAAAAATAGTGTATGCAAAAAATATGTAAATTTCAAAGTATGATGCCAAATTCCAATTCTAAACGTTGTGCTAACAGCCTCCCCAGGCCACCCAACAACATCTTCCTAAATAAAACATAAATATATCATTCGGGTTCAAAACATTAATTTGTAATAAAAGAAACGAAAAGAGGCGACGCACGTGGAGACCAGAAACCAGAGACTTTTTTGGGGGGGGGGGGGGGGGCCTTAAACAATCAAGCTGATTCACTGTGTCTTTTGAAATATTATAAAAATGCATTCATATTTTGTTTTATTCAGACCCACGCGTTGGCATTTTTAATTTTCTTTTTTTTGTTGCTATGTAACAATATCCAATTGCAGCCAAAATTGCTGGCTCGATTTGAATTCTGCGGTACTGTGCTTTAACCAACTTTTTCACATAGGGGTATGAACGTTTGCCCGATTTGTGAGGCCTCTCTAAGCACCATACTTTGTATATGGGAAATTTGGTCCCCGTGTATACAATGTATCAAGTATTTCCCTGTTGGCAAAAAAAAAATTAAAAATGGCAGAAACCCCGCCCCCCCAAAAAAAACGCACCCGATTTTGAAGCCGACCAATGACCAGAAACTAGAGACTTGTTTGGCCTTAACACTAGTAAGTTTTACATTGAAAAATCAACCATTTGGTTATTTTTTAAATTACCTATCCTATGCCTTGCCTTTAACAGTCTGATTAAATGTTCTTAATATTATATTTTGATTCATGCAAGCTCTGACATGACAAGCATGCATTGGGGGAATTCACAAGTGGAGCAATGGGGAGGGGGAAGGAAGTTCCCCCCTTTCATCATAATACATGTATACCCCTCCCCATTCAGTCCACCTAGATCTGCCCTTGCAAACATTTATCGGAGTTCCAGCAGTCGATGAAATCTAGAAAACCCTGGTAAGCAATTTACAGGCCTGAATCATCGAGGACAAGTAACAAATAGATCAAGAAGGCATATTCCTTGGCAATATCAAGTCTAAATTAAAAAGAAAAATGTTTTTTAAGTGACACAAATCTTGGTTAAAGGTTTGAGAATCAGTATAGAATACCAAGTGAGAAGTCATGTTTCCATAGCAGCATGGCAGCTGGTGTCGTTATTGTTTTATGACGCAACACTTAAAAATGATTTGATGAGTTGTTATTAAATTATTACTTCAGCTCTCTTTTAGAAACTAACCTGTGTAATTATTAGCTCAGTGACATTGAATAAATCAAAACAAAATTGCAGTTTTACGAATATGATGAAAATAAATTCTTACTTTGTTTTAAAACATACCTTAAATAAATCTCACAAATGTAAACTTTAACCAAAGTAAAGAAAAATAGTGCCATAGCCTGGTTCAGTGCATTAGATCTGTGTTCTGCTGGCCAATTCTACAGAAAATGGACTCATATTCTGACTGCAAATAATGTTGTTTATTCGAGATACTTTATTATCATAATTGCTTCTCTCCATCAAGGAGTATTGAACCTGTGAGGGAAGAGAATGTCTTATGTTTGATTTGCTGATGAGTGGCTAATAGGCAGTGGGTCTGTATTAGTCTCATGGTCAGGATTTATCACCTTCACCAGCTCGCGTCGGAGGCTGTGTATACACGCAATTTTTTTTTTTGGACAGCGGATCGGAGAGCGTCTAAACACGCCACAGGATTCTCGGGAATATTTGTATAGATTCCCGGTCGACGTGGCAACGAGCCATAAGCATACGGTGGAAGACGCGGTCTCCCTGGTCACGCTCTGGTGAGCACCATTGTTCGTGTTTGTGCGGTAAAAATAAACCCGCCACGGGGTTCGGAAAAACTTTTTTATTCCCGGTGCGAACTGGTTAAGCCCATTATGAAAGGATGGTTCTATGTTCTAGCCAGTGGTAAAATAATTATAATAATAAGCCCCCCCCCCCCCCCAAAGAAAAAGTCTCCAGTTTCTGGTCATAGGTTGGCTTCAAAATCTTTTTTTTGTAACTTTTGTTTTTTTTTGACAACCAGTGAAATATGTGATACACAGTTATTGGAACCAGACCAAATTTCCCATACACAAAGTATGGTGCCATACACTGGCCGAACAAATCAGGCAAACGTTCATACCCTTATGTGAAAAAGTAATTTAAAACAGCACGGCAGAATTTAACAGCACGGCAGAATTCCAATCGATCCAGCAATTTTGGCAGCAATTGGACATTGTTTCATAGCAAAATAAAAAAGAAAATTAAAATGCCGATGCGCGGGTCTCAGGTGACGCGCGCGGAGACCAGAAACCAGAGACTTTTTTGGGGCCTAATAATAAACCATTCTTATAAAGTGCATTCCACAAAATGTCACACTGTGCTTTACATTATTATTATTTTAGTCAACATTTACACGGCACGACTGGTCTTCTTGATTCTCTTCTACAATTTGTAGTGTTTGTTGAGCTAATTGCCTTACGATAGGAAGGGTTCTTGGGTTATTCTCTACCGCCTTGAGTAGTGGTATACCATTCTCTGTCTCCAAGAGTTTGCAATACTTAGAAGCTGTAGACAAACAAAAAAGATTAAGAATCCTTGAAAATGAAAACATCAAACTGTTTATGTATTTCATGGAAACAAACAAAAACAATCCTGAAGACAATCAAAGTATAGGTAAAACTTGTAGCTTTGCATGGTGAAGAGGATAAGTAAGACTTATTGCAGTGACACCATGTGAAATTCTCAATTGAGTAGTAATTTGTTCTTTTTAGAACTAATTACTACTCAATTGAGAATTTCACATGGTGTCACCGCAATTAGTCTTACTAATCAAAGTATACTGATAAAAAATGTTTTCAAACTACCACCAGTTCTCTTAGAACCAATGCTAATACAAGTCCTTAGAGATATTACACGGTGCTACTGTAAACATTCCTCTAAACAGTTCATATGGTTACAATGACAATGGTGAACCACCAGTTCTTCTTCGAACCAACATTAATACAATTCCTTAGAGATATTACATGGTGCTACCACAGACCTTCCTCTTAACAATCCATATGGTTACAATGATTTAATACTTACGTGAGACTGTACATAGATTAGCCAAGGCCCATACGGCCCAGTGTTGTACAACAGGTGTATGGTCAACAGTCAGCAATCGGAGTATCGGTCCAAAAGATCTGAAAAATAAGAAATGATGGAGAAATTCATCTAAAAAAAATAGAAGCGGACAGGAAACAGACAACAAACACAAGATAAAAGAAAAAGATAAACAGGACAATGCTATGATGCCATGATCTGTATCTGGTTGACACTATCAGGTCTCCCAGTGCCTATTTCACCAAATATAGGTTTTTAAATAGGTTTTTTAAGCTAAATATAGGTTATTATAGGTTTACCAAATGCCCAAATATATGCTTTTATAGGTTATTTCCTGTGATCATGCAGTGTTAAGTAACAAGTTTTTGGTAAATTGCCTACGTTCTGAGTACTTTTTGCAACAAAGTACATTATCCCATACCCTGTCCGGCAGAAAATCTAAGAGTGGTACACGTTTTGGCTTCATCTCTTTAAACTTAGGAAGTAACTTTTCAATGAGGATTTTATGAGGAAGTTGAAAATGTGTTGCAGGAGATTAAAAATGTAATTTTTTTTTTTTGCCAATGTGATACATGTATACGCAGCTATAGGAACCAGACCAAATTTCCCATACACAAAGTATGGTGGCTAAGAGAGGCCTCACAAATCGGGCAAACATTCATACCCCTATGTGAACATCATTTAAAACACAGCACGGCAGAATTCCAATTGATCCAGCAATTTTGGCTGCAATTGGACATTGTTTCATAGCCTCATAGACAAAAAAAAAGAAACTAAAAATGCAGATGCACCGGTCTGAGGCGACACACGGAGACCAGAAACCGGAGACAATTGCATCCTTTACCTTATATTGAGTTGTCTTTGTGTATAGATCACATCCCTTATTGATATTTTACATCTAGAATTGATGTGTTTCTTTGTATTATATAGATCATATATATCTTTATGTATCAACCATCTCAGCATCTCAAACCACTGACTGCATTAACCCTAACCCTGCCAGACGCAGCACAGTGCATCAGGTGGAAAAGTCTGGTGCACTTTGATGCATTCAGCTGTCAACACCAGTGCATAAGCAGCCAAGTCTGAGGCTATTGAGAGCTGGTCCCATTGAACAATGCCAGAGTTGTATCCTGCTGCGTTGGGTGACCACAGACTCTGAGGCAGTTCGGCCTTGAGATTTGTGACCAGATGGATCTTGCTGCACTCTGCAGCCAAGTCACTTTGACAAACGATGCAATCTGATGCGTCTGGCAGGGTTTCTAGCCAAAATACCCTGGAGGGTTAGGGTTAATTGATATTTTCCTTACCTATAATTGTTATCGAGTTCTTCCGGGTACACCATGTAATAATCTCTTCTTAGAAGAAGTGATGGCTCTGAGAAGAGCTGGTTGGTTTGTTCTCAACGTTTCGACTAGTCTGCTCTAGCCGTCATCAGGAGATTGAAGACAGTGTAGAGTGCAGTAGCTTTTTATCTCATGTTGGAGGATTTTGTATGGTGTACCCGAAAGAACTCAATAACATCTCCACCATGCAAAGCCTCAAATTCTACATTACCTATAATTGATCTTTCTTTGTGCATCAACCATCCCAGCACCACAAACCGCCGATTACATTTAGAATTTATATTTCTGTGTGTATAGATCGCATCTGTTATTGATATTTCATTGATCCCATCCCTTACCTATAATTGATATTTCTGTGTGTATAGATCGCATCTGTTATTGATATTTCATTGATCCCATCCCTTACCTATAATTGATATTTCTGTGTGTATAGATCGCATCTGTTATTGATATTTCATTGATCACATCCCTTACCTATAATTGATATTTCTTTGTGTATAGATCGCATCTGTTATTGATATTTCATTGATCACATCCCTTACCTATAATTGATATTTCTGTGTGTATAGATCGCATCTGTTATTGATATTTCATTGATCACATCCCTTACCTATAATTGATATTTCTTTGTGTATAGATCGCATCTGTTATTGATATTTCATTGATCCCATCCCTTACCTATAATTGATATTTCTGTGTGTATAGATCGCATCTGTTATTGATATTTCATTGATCCCATCCCTTACCTATAATTGATATTTCTGTGTGTATAGATCGCATCTGTTATTGATATTTCATTGATCACATCCCTTACCTATAATTGATATTTCTGTGTGTATAGATCGCATCTGTTATTGATATTTCATTGATCACATCCCTTACCTATAATTGATATTTCTTTGTGTATAGATCGCATCTGTTATTGATATTTCATTGATCACATCCCTTACCTATAATTGATATTTCTTTGTGCGTCAACCATCCCAGCACCACGAACCGCTGATTATATTTAGAATTGATATTTCTTTGCGTATCAATCGCATCCCTTATTGTATGTCGTTAATCAAATCCCTTACCTGTAATTGATATTTCTCTGTGTATTCAACTCCCATTGGTTAATAGCTGAACTCATCTTTTGAAGGACTTCACATCGTTGTGGATGTACGATATTCCAAGATGATGGACCATCAGCAGCTATATGAGATAGAGTCCCTGCTGCATTGTAGCTGACTTCAATGCCATCACTCCAATCTTCAAGTAGATCCCTGAAACGATGAAAATAAACTTTCATTAATAAAAAGGTTCGAATTGGTTAAGAGTATTCTTTTTTTCTGGACCCCATGTAATCTAAAAATAGTCTGTAAGTGAACAAATATGTCTGCTGCAGGATAAGGCCAAAAAAAACACACAAAAAACATTTCCGGTTTCTGGTCATAGGTTGGCTTCAAAATCGGTGAGGTAATGCACTTTTTTTTTTCGTAATCTTTTTTCTGCCAACAGGGAAATACGTGATACATTGTATACGCGGGGACCAACTTTCCCATATACAAAGTATGATGGCTAAGAGAGGCCTCACAAATCGGGCAAACATTCATACCCCTATGTGTAGTTGTTTAAAACACAGCACGGCAGAATTCCAATCGATCCAGCAATTTTGGCTGTGATTGGACATCATTTCATAGCAAAAAAAAAAGAAAATTAAAAATGCTGATGCACAGGTTTGAGACGACGCACGCGGAGACCAGAAACCGGAGACTTTTTTTTTTGGCCTAAAAGTCTGTCCTGTTAATAAGAGTGACGTAGTTGGAGCCAGGAGTACAGTGCATGGAGACGAATACTATAAATGACAAATGTGAACTTTTATTCATGTATTACCCATAGATATGGATATGAATATGGCCATGTCTGAATTGTTAATTGTTGTCTACAGATATGGCTATTGACAACAGCGTTGTGTAAGTAAAAGCAGATGCAATGGTCAAAAAATGCCTTCTTCAGACACAGCCTAACATTGTCTGGGGAGAGGGCAGGAGGAAAAATTATCTCTGAAATCATTATAACCACTACATCTTGACTAACTTCACCACTTTCATCGTACTTACATGAAGACTGATGTATAATTCATTAGATTCGGTCTGAGTCGTGGTACCTCAGCGACGTTACCGATCAATCCCATCATGTTCCTCAAGAGTTCTGGTTTGTCTGGGAAGGCCTGTAGTATCAATCACAAGAAGGAACATAAGAAATCTCTCAGGGACAGATTTAAGGGAAGTCAGGACAGAAGGAGGAAACCAAATAGTGAAGACAATCAAGCTATCATAAAGGAATACTACTAAAATAGTTTAAGTTTCTATTCTGACTTTATTTGAAACAAAATTGCACTTAAATTGAAGGAATGGGTTGATAGACTTACATCTTTGCATCTGATGAACAGTTGCATCCCGCTACCCTTTAAGAACATCTCACAGTTTTCTGCCGTCTCATCTGCTCAATTAAATAAAAATAAGTAATTTATCTTAATATGCGGAAACATCCGTCCATATAAATGTAACAAAAACATAAATGCAAAATAAATGCCTTTGAGAAAGAACCTGCTAGGTTCGAAACGTAAGGCCAATAACAATTATTTTGCATTTATACTACATGTCCTTTAGGTTGGTAAGCAGTTTGCAAAAGCTAATTCTCTATTTAAAAACATAAAATATGTTATCTTATCACTGAATAACCATTTTTGTTTTTAGAACAGGTTCTTGGGTTGAATAAAACTGACCAACCTAACTATTTGCCAAATGATTGATGCCTGCTCATAAATTTTACTCCAATGTCAGTGGAGTAGCTTTGTCACTCCCATGGGTCAAAACAAAAAAATGTCAATCCTGCACCAAAAACATTTTCTGTAAATGGCAAGGTGTTTTTCATCATAAAATGATTTGAAATAGGCACACTATCCCCTACTCCTTGGTTATCCCATTGCCTAACCACAGGAATGGTTACCCACCTGTTACATTCCACAAAGTGCTCCATGCTGTCTCCATGACCTCATCACATCTGTTCTTATCCAGCCGATCTGTGATCAGTGTCAACATACACTGAGGAAAGAAACCAATCATAACACCCAATTACAAATTATTCGTTCTTGAGTTCTTTCAGTGTACCCGAAAGAACTCAAGAACATCTATCTCCACCATGCAAGGCCTCAAATCCTACATACAAGTTATTCATTTACTAATACAAATACATGTATTAACAAAGTATCATTGGGAGCTAAATAAAATGACATCAAGAGTATTGATAGAGAGTGGAACCCCTTGCCAGAGTCCACTGTGAGAACATCTTTCAAATGTTCCCTCTACCAACCCTACATTCTTCTTCTGCTTCCGAGTTATGCGGCATCTACATTAAGCTGAACACTGTACCAGACATTGTGGGGGTGTGCTCTTATGGTGAAGTGCACTGTGAGAGGTATTAAGCCCAGTAGCATTCAAACATACATGTATTCTTTCAAATGTTCCCTCTACCAATCCTGTATTCTAATCACTCCACCATAAGAGTTCACTCCCCACAATGTGCCAGTGTCTACAGCTAAATAAAGATGGCACATAACTCGAAAGAAGAAGAAAGTTTTGATCATCTTAACATTCAGTATATAAGATTTGAGGCTTTGCATGGTGGTATATTGATATCATTTCGATTTGCGGTAACACCATGTGTTTATCTCAACTATCGTGAAAATGAGGTACAGGTTCTGAAAAGAACCTTTCTCCTGACGAAGATTAGAGCAGGCTAATCGAAACGTAGATAATAACTCGTGAAGTCCCCATGGTTCTCCCTTAACCATATTAACCTGTGATGTCCCCATGGTTCTCCCTGAACCATATTTCTCACTTAGCGACAGTAGAGAAAAACGAGTTGCCCGACATTGATGTTGTCTCCCTATTCACCAATGTCCCAACTACAGAGACATGCCTCCTGGTGAAGGACAGACTCGTAAAAGATCTTTCTCTTGATGATCGCACATCACTCACCCCGGACCAAATTCATGATTTGCTACTAACATGTGTCTCTTCAAGTTGTTTTCAGTTTCTGGGCAAGTTCTACGAGCAGACAGCTGGGACCTCCATGGGATCTCCTTTATCCCCGGTCCTTGCTGATATTTTCATGGAAGAGTTTGAAAACTCTTCCCTCAACACCGCCGACCTCCAACCCAAGCTGTGGCTCCGATACGTGGATGACACCTTTGTGGTTTGGCCACACGGCAGAGACACACTCCAGGATTTTCTACAACATCTAAACCAGCAACACCCGAGCATCAAGTTCACCATGGAAACGGAAGAAGATGACAAGATCGCGTTCCTTGATGTTGGCATTTCCAGAAACCCAGACGGCTCCCTACACCACAACGTCTACAGAAAGCCCACGCACACAGATCGGTACCTGAACCAGCGCTCCTTCCATCATCCAAGCATCAAGTCAACGGTCAACCGTACGCTCGTACAACGCGCCTACAACATTTGTGACAAGGACAGCCTTCCCAAGGAACTACAGCACATCCGAACTACCCTCAAGCGCAACGGTTACAATCCCAACAAGATCAGCACAGCGAGCGGTTCCAAACTCCAAAAGCAAGGTAAGTGATCTAACCCTCTGCTTGTCTCCCCTATCTAGGTTCGATGTCTCACAAACTACAACGCATCCTCCGACAAGCAGGCATCGATGTGTTCCACTCAGCCCCAGCAAACTCCAAGGACTTCTACATACCCACAAGGACAAACCGGACCCAAACAACAGAGCGGAGTCTACTGGATCCCCTGTGAGTGCGGTAAGGTGTACATCGGGCGAAACAAAACGCAACCTCCCCATCAGATTGAAGGAACACCGAGCACACGGCCGCAGAGGAGATTTCGAGAAGTCCGCCATCGTCAAGCACTCGCACATCAAGGACCACCAAATCGACTGGCAGGCAGCCCAACTCATCACACCCATCGACGCATGGCACCCCAGACGCATCAGAGAGGCCATCGAGATCGTCAAACACGACACTGTGCCACAGGACATCGGTTTCTTCATCAGCGACATTTGGCGACCTATACTACAGACTGAAGGATCTTCTATATCCAAAGACCATAACCCACCCCAGACTGAGGGATCCCCTATATCCTAAGTCAACCACCCTCCTTCCCCTGTGCTTGTTAACAACTGATTCAGTTCAGTGAGCACACACTCCTCTCCCCCAACCCCTAGGATCCTAGTCTCATAGTCTCACAGTTTCCCGCCTGCGCGCCTCAACGAACTAATCCTCCAGCATCCATTCATGGGATGATCCTCCAGCAGTCTACTTAAGCAGCAGCATTTTCCAGAGTCCGGCATTCTCCTGAGGACGATCAGAGCATACTGATCGAAACGTCGAGTTGTACCCCCAGTTCTTTTCAGAACTAATTACTACTCAATTGAGATTCCACATGGTGTCACCGCAATTAGTCTTACTTATTGGTTCTCCCTTGAACCATGCTCACTTAGCAAAGGTTGAGATACGAGTTGTGCGATAAGGTTTGTACCTCAGCTTCGCGATAGTTGAGATAAACACATGGTGTTACCGCAAACCGAAATAACATTCAGTATCCTGAATATAATGATTTGTTGGTTTATAACTGAAGCTATGCTAGAGTTGTTCTCCATATTCTCCAGAGTAGTGCCATATACTATTTAATCAGGGGATCACCAAGATAACTCTAATGGATGGAAGATAACCAACATGAATGTAACATCTTTAGGTCATTTTTATTAACCCTAACCTTCCCAAATCCTCAAAAATCCTCTTTGCTAAAGTGAAGGATTTTGAAGGATTGAGGTTATTAGGCATACTTGCCTTTCCATGGTACATGTACATCCATGTTTGTTGTAGTGATTGCAAGGTCAGTCCTTGGGTCAGTGGACACTGTTTATTACTCCATGCATGCAGGGAGGGTCCCTGGCTATGTACATGTATCACAGATTAGAAACACATGTGTGCATACATGTCATGTGCTTGCTTTACTACTGAAGGATTTTGGAGGATTCAGGTTATGTGTAAGCAAATGGGCCTAGGGAGTTAGGATTAATGTATGACATGTCTTTTCTTCTATTTTTAGATGTTTTTGTGAATTTCAGAAAAAAATGTTGAAGGGAGGGGAGCCATCAAAATGAATCACGTTAGAGCAAAAACACTAATATCGGTATAAAAATTCCAGATACATTTTGTTGAGATCCAGTTCAAGGTATTCATATACCTACCTTGATAATACCTAGTCTCCCTACCAGCAGTTTCTGCTCTCCTTCCACATGACAAACAATTGAGTTACACATGTGAACATAAATACGCTGGAGGAGACCACGAGGATCTTCCGTCAGCGCCAGTTTCACCAGGTTCTTCACAACACGCTCAAATTGCCAACGGAACTCATCCGGGATGCGGAAATTGAAGAGTGTGAGCCCACAATTCTGGAGAAGAGTAACACTGTCTGTGATAGTCTCTATTGCATCCAGTAGACATGCTATTATAGCTCTGTAATAAAGCAACAAAATATAAATAAAACAAACACCAAATTACTCTCAAAAACCTAAAAAAATAAAATAAAATGTTTTCAGCATTCTAATTATTGATTTGATTTTTGCCCTTACACCAATGTATTTATGAAGTACTGTATACTTGGTGCTTTCCAAGTGTCTGCAAAATAAAACTCTCCACAGGCAACACGGGCAGGATTCGAACCCACAACTTCCTGCTTACTTGTGCAGACGTCTTAACCTCTCAACCACCAAGCTTGCTCGACTGGCCGGCTAGAATCCTATACAGCACTGATTAAACAATGCTTTATACATACTTGATGTAGAACAAAAATCATGAAAAGAATTAAGAATACATGCAAATGTCAAAACACCATCAGATTACCACAGTAACACTACCCTTAATATTTTACTTCTTTTTATAAATTTTTCTCTGTAACTGAACAACTTACCGTGTCTTCATTGTTACTGGAGTTGATTAATTCTTGCCAAAGTTTCAGGTTCAGATATCATAAGACAATTTTATATAAAATTCTATCTAAAATGTTATTTCCAATAAAGGTTTTCCATGTGTTATTGATACTTACTGTCTGTGATGTACACTTAGTTGATCGATATAAGTTCCTCTGGTCAGATGATACAAGGAAGCACTGTATGAATACAGCAAATAGAATATAATAACTAAATAGAACTCTCATATCATGATGTCCTTGACCTTTGTACCTCAAATAAACAGTGACCTTTTAAATCACAAAGACAATCCATCCCGCAGGTTTTATGAATAAATACGGTCTAAAATTTAAGTATCCGTGCAGAATCTTTCTATTTCAAACAACAGTGATGAACACTGCATGTGCAAAAGTATGTATGTATATCGTGCAAATCTTGTCACAATACTTCTAGTCGTGAGTCTTATTTCAACAGAGTAATATCAGTTGTTTGTTCTTCAGAAGAACTTTCTATTATCACCCTGTCTGTCTGCCTATTTGTTTTCGACCAATATCTCTGTATGTTACCTGGAATTTCATTATTTTTTGTAGGAGCAAGGCCACATTTCCTGAGTAAAGGGCACCGAGTATATCAGAATGATTATGGGGCAAAGAAGGGCAATGAAGGCTGTGGCTTCCCTGAAACTCCAGGCCAGATGCTAGTCAATTTATAGTTGATCTGTTTGTCTTTTCCTCTGTCTTTAGTCTTTCTATTTATTATCTGCCTCGGTCGTGTCCGAGCGGTCTAGCTTACCGGACTCAAGTTCTGGTGTTAGCAGCAGAATGTGGGTTCGAATCCCGGCTGTGACACTTGTGTCCTTGAGCAAGACACTTAACCATAATTGCTTCTCTCCACCCAGGAGTTAAATGGGTACCTGTGAGGGCAGAGTTGGTTGATTAGCCCTATATGCGCTGTAATGGCAGCAATTAAGCTGTATACTCCCCAGGGAGATGAGATGGTTTCAGGAATGATTTATGAGCCTTATGAGCAAGGGTAATAATATAATGCACCTTGAGCACCACTCAGTTGGTGGATACGTGCGCTATATAAGTCCACACATTATTATTATTATTATTATTATTGTTGTAACCCCGACCTAAAAGAGGTCTTAGGTTCTTTTCTGTAAACTATATTAATTTCTTAATGTATTAATTTCTTTATGTACAAATTTCTTACTCCTTTGGAAACATATGTGCTTATATTCACAAGCTGGCCTTGTGAATAGCGTTAATTTCTTGTTTCCTGCTAGCCTTTGTTCTACCCCTACTTCTGTTTATGATTAGGTGTTAATCTTCCTGTTACTTGGTAAAGTGAAGATGCACCTGTTGCATGCTTTTGTTTTTAATTAAGTGTGAGTTCACAAGTTTACCCTCACAATAGTTTTCCCTTCCTTGGTGCTGTGTAGGCGATAGGCCCTTAATCCTTGAAGGCACCTTTCCCAGCTTGGGGTAGGGTGTGAAATCACTAATATCTTATCTGCCCAGTTACACAGTGACCAATCAGCTTTGGAGCCATATGTGATACATTTTAAATTGTCCAATAAGGGTCTGGCTTGACCATGTGATCAGGGCTTGGGGTGAGGGAATTGTTTGCCCCAAGTTTGGCTGGACCTAGCATTCTCATCCCAGCCGTCGTCCTGATCACAGGCAGCTCTGTCATCTAGTTTCTTCAGAGGTTTTCCGACTCTGCACATTTTACTTCATTTCATCATAATTTACTCTACGAATGTTGGCTCTTTTTAATAGGCGAGTTTAAAGTTAGATATAAATTACCTTATGTAATTAATGTGCTTCCATATGAGATTTTATCTTTGTTTTATTTTTGTTCAAACTTAACTTCTTTAGGTTAAGTTTGGAGTCTGATTTCTTGAGTTTTATGAGTATCTTGCATATTTTCTTATTCACTGTGTTTTAGTGATTTGGCAAATATTTTCCTTATCAAAACTTAAAGATACAAACTGCTGTCTTATGATAAAGTTTTGATATTAGAATATTTATTTCTATGGAAGAGGTTGCTAATTTATTTTATTATTATGTTCCTTTTATATGATTCTATTCTTGAACTGTTCAATGTACACAAAACTTAGGGACACAAACTGTTGTCTTGTAATAGAGTTTTGGAGGACAGATATTTAACTCTACGAGAGATGTTTCATTTTAATTTTTATTTTAAGTTTTTAATTTTTATATTTAAGTATTTCTTGTGCTCTTTGTTTAATTATTGCATCCCGAAACTTAAAGACACAAGCTGTGTCTTATGATAAAGTTTTGAGGTTGGCAAGTTTGATAGTTCGATAGTTTACTGAGCTTGTCTCAAGTGAGACAATTTCTTTTGATTCTTAATGTTTTCTACAAGGAGAAGTTGTTCTCATTTAATTTATTTTATCACCTAATGTGAGGTGGCCTTCAGGAATTTTTATCCAGCCTACATTGATTGTATGGTTTGTAGAATTATGTAATTATGGCATGGACCATACGCTCTTTTTAATAGCTCGGACTACTGGGACAACCCCACCAGCAGATAGACTGGACGTTGTTAAAAGATTGAGGATCGCCTTAGCACCCTATATACACCCAGTACGCCCGAGACTACATCAGCCATGCAACATTGTCATCTGTAACCGCAAGTATCAACCTATATTGTAATTCTACAAGTTTTGAGGACACACCATTTTCAAGAAGTTTTCCGCCGCTTCAAGATTTTTCAAGATCGCTCCGGAGGACGAACGTGTTATAAATTTCCTTAGTATTTGGCGCCTTTTTAATCATTTTATGTAATTAAATTCCAGGATCCTGATTATTGTATAATTTATTGTTCTTTTTCTATTACTTCATTTCGTTCAACATATTTTCATGATACAGATAATAAACCTATAGTTTTCTGTATGTGCACACCAATCTTGAATTTTCCTACGTGGGTCTTGTTTACTCAAAAGGGAGTTGTTTAATGTTTCGGTTCCCGCTATTTTGAGGATGAACTACGGGTTACATTGTTGTCTCTCTCTCATTCTATATGTGTGGCGGTCCAGGAAAACCCAACACATGGTCAAATTTTTACAATTCTTGTTGAGCATTTAATCAAGTAATACACCCTTTACTGATCTCATAACAGTTTTAATGAGTTCAATATTCAAACCACAACTAAAGTTATGACCTTTCAAAGACGGTTCTAAAACCCACAAACGGAGAAATTAGGCTTCAAAGTTGGCTATGCAGTAAACGTAAATCCCTTGAATTGAGGTGAAATTGACATTATAGTAAAAATAGTGTAAAAGTGTTTTTCATTTCTTTCAAACTAAGATTTTTCACATAAAGGAGTCATGGTCAATTTTTACGTAAATCGGTCTATAATTGCAAAATGTGCGTGGCGACTTCCGACGGGTTTTCCCCGACTGCCACACATATGTCAATCAAGATAATTACACAAAAATATGACTCGGACGTTACCAACTTCATCCCATTAAACATAAATTATACAAGAGATAAACCAACACAACGCAGCCAAGGTCAGAACCTGGTTGGATGTCAGCAACTTCTCCTTCGTGCACTGCTCAGACTACTTATAGAACAGCCTCCCTGAACTTGCAATCTCAGCCGCCAGTGTAAAGTCCTTCAATGCTGACCAGACATCTCAACCCTTTAAGTATGACATGTACCTCCTATCTTATGTGTTTTGTATTTTTGTCATCTTTTTATCCGAATAAATTCAATTCAATTCAATTCAATTCAAGATCTTATAGAAGTGTCCTAAACAGGACCAGTATGTACCTAGGTATCTTCTATCTGTCTGTCTTAATCTTACCTGCCAGACACTTGAACTTGATTGTCCCTCGGATGGTATCTCATTGCAGCCAATATTACCTAAACACAATGAAGAAAAAAGTCATTCTGAACAAGGATAAAAGCCACTCAAGGTACGGGACTACAATAGAAGAAAAAAAAAAGAAAAAAATAGACTCAGAGGAGCTGAAGGTGGGAATTGAGATGACTCTTGAAACATGATAGATCGTAGGATGAAGGGAAACATGTACCAGGCAAGGAATTCTGGGAAAAAGCTATTAGTATAGCTTTTTGTTCAACATCGAGGTATAGCTAGGGTGTATGGGTGAGAACAGGCAGACAGCCGTGTTTCGTGCTCAAACACCATAACAGGGTGTGTTTCTTATATTGGTTGCTGAATTGATTTTACAATAACCTAACAACAAAATTCAGTAGGAGTAAATCAGTGAAATGAATCTATCCGGTACAGATCACTATCATTGTGGATAAGTTTTGATTTGGCTTGATAAAAAAACCCAGCAATCTTATTTTCTCTACACAGTACAGTGCATCACCAACTAATAATGCATGTAAACTGATGATATACCTGTGATCTAAAAAAAAAAAAAATTTTCTAGATGGTATCCTACGATCTATCCTGTTTCAAGAGAAATCTCAATTCCCACCTTGACTTGTACATAGCATACAGAGTTTATAAGTGTGACACCGTCAATCAACATCAGACAAAACCTATCTATAAAAAACATCTGTTCATTTTAATGAGGTACCTCAACAGCTCTTGAAGGATTCACGCACTCGATGACACGTAACAGGTCAAAATAGTTGTTTAATCCTTCAAGAAGAAATGCTCTTCTCTTGAGGTAGACCTCAATGGTGTTCAGTATCTGGTCCTCACTGAATATTCCAGTCACCTGAGAAAGGGTTACAGAGATTATTGAAAGACTTTAGAGGTTTGAATGAATGGCAGAGATTAAAACCAGCATACACCTTTTAGTAAAATGTCTGTCAATGCATCCATACTTTTGTTTTGCGCTGATCTCGACCTGCTGCACTGTGTTTTTTTGCTCTGAGTAACTCAACGTTTTTACCGTGTTCTTAGAGATTTTTAGAATGTTTTTGTTCTTCTATAGCTTCATGTGGAGTTCAAGAATCTTCTTGGATCATACACTGGCATGTTTTTAATTGTGATTATTGACAATTTATGTGACAATTTTCATGGGCAAGTATCTACTTCTACTGCATTATACATGTATGCATGGTTCAGCCTGCTTGAACGGTTTTGTGGGCACCATTGTTGCAATGACGTGTGGACCTGCCTTCGATTGTTAATAGTATAATACATCCTTTATCCAGCTTACATGCTTCAACACCCACACCTTTGATTTGTGACTCACGGACAAGAATGAACGCCATTTTGAAATGATTTATAGAACATACAGGGGTGGTCGCCATAAAAAGCGGATAATTACAACACTAATTATCCCCCGTACTCTGTCTAAGTCTTTTCGGAAAGCTGAATCTGGTGTTCGAAACAGCAATCTGGTACAGATCTCTACAACTGGAAATCTTAAATCTCTCTCGCGACTTCGTTTTGCTTTGTAGAATGCACGCTCTATTAAAGCCAAATCGAAATCTGCTGTTCTTTGTGATTTCGTCATACATCAAAACTTAGACGTTCTGGCAATTACTGAAACTTGGCTGACAGGCGATGACCGTGATGATCGTATTATTGCTGACCTCAAGCGGCATTTGCCAAACTTTAGTTTGCATCACGTACCTCGACTAAATGGTCGAGCAGGTGGGGTTGCTATCCTGGTACGATTTGCTATTCAAGTTAAACTCAATGAAACTCCAAGTTTCACGTCATATGAGTGCATGGATGTACAGCTTACGACATCCTCAACTTCACTACGTTTGTATGTCATTTACAGACCTCCACCTAGTCGTAAAAATAGGTTCACACCAACGATGTTTTTGAATGAATGGAGTGCTTTACTTGATGTAGTTGCTATGGGTCAATCACGCTTGCTGTTGACAGGTGATTTTAATATTCACGTTGATCAGAAAGATGACCCTTTTGCCGTGAACTTTGGCCAGGTATTGGAGACTCATGATCTAGTGCAGCATGTAGGTGTCCCTACCCATGTCAACGGTCACACCCTTGATCTCCTAATTTCTCGCAAGGACGACAGCTTGATCAACTTATTATCTACCTGTGGAGATCTTCCATCTGATCATCGAGCCATAAACGTCCTGCTTGATATTTCCCGCCCACCCCCAACTATAAAACAAATAAATTGCCGTAACATAAAAGCTATAGATATGGATAGTCTTCGTCAAAATATCAATGAATCCCCCCTCCTTCGACAACCTGCTGATGGAGCTGATAGTCTCGTCAACCAGTACAGTATACTCCAAGACATCATTGATGACCATGCTCCCCTTGTATGCCGGAACATCATTCTACGCCCTCATGCTCCTTGGTACACCGAGTCTATCCATGCTGCTAAAAGAGAAAAGCGTCGTCGAGAGCGCCTTGCTATACATTCCGGGCTTACTGTTCATAAACAGTATTACCAAGAACAGTGTGATCTCTACAATGCCATGCTTAGCAATGCCAAATTTTCGTACCATCAACTGGAAATCAAACAGGCTGACAAAAATGATCTTTTTCGTGTTGTGAACAAGCTGACAAAGCAGAGTTTGGACCCGTCGCTACCTGATCATAGTGATGCAGGCGACTTAGCAAATCGCTTCATGGATTTCTATCAGCAGAAGTTGAGTGGCCTGGGAGATCAGCTAGCAGGCATGCCTGTTACTGTCCATCAAGACGCGCCCAGCCATGACACCTGCTCGAGTACTTTCAGTACCTTTCGTGAGGTAAGCGAGGGCGAAGTCCGTGTTATAATCAGGTCATCGCCCATCACGACCTGCCAGACAGATCCTCTTCCATCTACTGTTTTCAGAGAATCGTTGAATGAACTTCTGCCTGTCATAACTATGATAATAAATCGCTCTCTAACAGGTGGCTTATTTCCAAGTTGCTTGAAGCACGCCTTCATTAAACCTCTTCTCAAGTCGGTGAAGCTGAATGTAGATGATTTTGCCAGTTACAAAACTACCTTATCTTGGCAAGCTTATCGAGAGGGTTGCTATAAATCAGCTCAATGAGTATCTTCAGGATGAAGACCTGTACCCTGCTATGCAGTCAGCATATCGCCAGAATCACAGTACAGAAACTGCTACACTGCACATTCAAAACAATCTCCTGTGTACCCTTGATCGTAAAAGAGAAGCTATGCTTGTCTTACTAGACTACTCATCCGCCTTTGACATCATAGATCATCATATTCCGTTACAGCGCCTTGAGACAAGATATGGCATCAGCGGAACGGTGCTAAAGTGGTTCTCCTCTTATCTCAAGGACCGATCGCAAACCGTTTCGATTCGTGGCAAGAGCTCATATGATGTCATATTTAACTCTGGAGTACCACAGGGCTCCGTGGTGGGTCCCCTGCTGTTCGCGTTGTACACTGCGCCTCTGGAAGACGTGATATTTTCGCATGATGTTCATGCTGCAGTTTATGCAGATGATACCCAACTGTATATCGACTTCAATCCTGAAGAGAGAGAGGATGCAGTTCGTAAATTACAAAAATGTATGGATGATGTACATTCTTGGTCTGCTTCCAACAAGCTGTGTCTAAACAGTCGTAAAACAGAACTTATACACATGACGTCTAAGTTCAGCTCAAAATCAAAATCATCTCATAGCCCTACTGATCCTCCATTACTTATTGTAGACCACCAACCAATAAACCCTAATGAGTCAGCAAGGAGTCTGGGGATCATTGTTGATCACAACCTTCGCATGACGGATCGTGTCAATAACATCTGTCGTTCGTCATTTGCTGCACTTCGTGGTATTGGCCGAATTAGACAACATCTTGATGATGATAGTACCGCTAAGCTCGTCCATGCCTTTGTTACATCTAGGCTTGATTTCTGTAACTCTCTCCTGTATGGCCTCCCTGAGTCTGAAACCCGGAAGCTTCAGCGTGTACAGAACAGCGCTGCCCGGATTGTTGCTCGCACACCACGCTGTCAACATACTACATCGACTTTGGAAGCACTTCATTGGCTGCCAGTCAGGAAACGGTCAGCATATAAGATCCTTCTCTTGACCTACAAGAGTTTGCATGGAATGGCACCAGGTTGTATCGCAGATCTGCTGCAAGAGTATAGGCCTCCGCGTCAGCTACGATCATCATCGGCGAACCTCCTTGCTACTCCACCTCACGCGTCCACTGGCTTTTACGGTGAACGAGCTTTCAAGCATGCAGCGCCAAGTCTGTGGAACAACTTACCTGAGTCTATACGTAACGCTAACACTCTAGCTACGTTCAAGAAGGTCTTGAAGACCCACCTTTTTAAACAATAATTCCTTGTGTCGCATTTTTTACCGATTCAATTGGTTTTTTCTTTTTCTTTTAATGTCTATTGTCTTTTTCTTGGATTTTGTACGTTTATTCGATCTTCTTAAAATTGTACAGCGCCTTGTGTCATTTCTATATTTGTATTCTTATGCTTAACGCTATTGTATTTTTATTAAATTTCCGTGTGTAATTATATCGCTTTTTTAAATTTGTAAAGCGCTTTGAGACTTTTGTATAAAGCGCTATATAAGTATTATTATTATTATTATTATTATTATAAGAATCATGAGACATGTACAGAAACCAACCAGTGTCTGTAAATGCACCCATACTTTATAAGAATCATGAGACATGTACAGACACCAACCAATGTCTGTAAATGCACCCATACTTTATAAGAATCAAGAGATATGTACAGAAACCAACCAATGTCTGTAAATGCATCCATACTTTATAAGAATCATGAGACATGTACAGACACCAACCAATGTCTGTAAATGCACCCATACTTTATAAGAATCAAGAGATATGTACAGAAACCAACCGATGTCTGTAAATGCACCCATACTTTATAAGAATCAAGAGATATGTACAGAAACCAACCGATGTCTGTAAATGCACCCATACTTTATAAGAATCAAGAGATATGTACAGAAACCAACCGATGTCTGTAAATGCATCCATACTTTATAAGAATCAAGAGATATGTACAGAAACCAACCGATGTCTGTAAATGCATCCATACTTTATAAGAATCAAGAGATATGTACAGAAACCAACCTGTGAAAGTGTCAGCTTATTTCACTGTGTTGTTAACGAGGAAAAGTAAATGTGCATTTATATTTGTTTTATTCATTCCAACACTGAATTTAAATCTCTGACGGACAAACACTAATAGACAGACACAATCTTAAACTGTACCCAGGTGAACCATCTGTAGGGAAACAATGAGCACGTTCGATAAATGCTAAAGTGCGTGCATGAGATACAGTTCTCTCACATGCCCAGTAAGTCTCCCAGAGTGCACTGCTTCTTTTTGAGATCTTGCACATCAGTTTGTGGAACAAAACAAATGGCCCAAAATCCATTGTTCTTGGAGTACTATGCCGTGGACTAGTTTAGTACACGAGTGGCACGCTCCACGTAGGTAATAGACTTCTGGTACTGTGCCGTGGACTAGGTTAGTACACGAGTGGCACGCTCCACGTAGGTAAGACACTTCTGGTACTGTGCCGTGGACTAGGTTAGTACACGAGTGGCACGCTCCACGTAGGTAAGACACTTCTGGTACTGTGCCGTGGACTAGGTTAGTACACGAGTGGCACGCTCCACGTGGTAAGAGACTTCTGGTACTGTGCCGTGGACCAGGTTAGGTACACGAAAGTGGCACGCCCACGAGGTAAGAGACTTCTGGTACTGTGCCGTGGACCAGGTTAGTACACAGTGGCACGCCCACGAGGTAAGAGACTTCTGGTACTGTGCCGTGGACTAGGTTAGGTACACGAGTGGCACGCCCACGTGAGGTAAGAGACTTCTGGTACTGTGCCGTGGACCAGGTTAGTACACGAGTGGCACGCCCACGAGGTAAGAGACTTCTGGTACTGTGCCGTGGACCAGGTTAGTACACGAGTGGCACGCCCACGTGGGTAAGAGACTTCTGGTACTGTGCCGTGGACTGGGTTAGGTACACGAGTGGCACGCCCACGTGGTAAGAGACTTCTGGTACTGTGCCGTGGACCAGGTTAGTACACGAGTGGCACGCTCACGAGGTAAGAGACTTCTGGTACTGTGCCGTGGACTAGGTTAGTACACGCAGTGGCACGCCCACGTGGGTAAGAGACTTCTGGTACTGTGCCGTGGACCAGGTTAGTACACGAGTGGCACGCCCACGAGGTAAGAGACTTCTGGTACTGTGCCGTGGACTGGGTTAGTACACGAGTGGCACGCTCCACGTGGTAAGAGACTTCTGGTACTGTGCCGTGGACTAGGTTAGTACACGAGTGGCACGCTCCACGTAGGTAAGAGACTTCTGGTACTGTGCCGTGGACTAGGTTAGTACACGAGTGGCACGCTCCATGTAGGTAAGAGACTTCTGGTACTGTGCCGTGGACTAGGTTAGTACACGAGTGGCACGCTCCATGTAGGTAAGAGACTTCTGGTACTGTGCCGTGGACTAGGTTAGTACACGAGTGGCACGCTCCATGTAGGTAAGAGACTTCTGGTACTGTGCCGTGGACTAGGTTAGTACACGAGTGGCACGCTCCACGTAGGTAAGAGACTTCTGGTACTGTGCCGTGGACTAGGTTAGTACACGAGTGGCACGCTCCATGTAGGTAAGAGACTTCTGGTACTGTGCCGTGGACTAGGTTAGTACACGAGTGGCACGCTCCATGTAGGTAAGAGACTTCTGGTACTGTGCCGTGGACTAGGTTAGTACCACAGTGGCACGCTCCATGTAGGTAATAGACTTCTGGTACTGTGCCGTGGACTAGGTTAGTACAGGTGGCACGCTCCATGTAGGTAATAGACTTCTGGTACTGTGCCGTGGACCAGGTTAGTACACAGTGGCACGCTCCATGTAGGTAATAGACTTCTGGTACTGTGCCGTGGACTAGGTTAGTACACAGTGGCACGCTCCATGTAGGTAAGAGACTTCTGGTACTGTGCCGTGGACCAGGTTAGTACACGAGTGGCACGCTCCATGTAGGGTAAGAGACTTCTGGTACTGTGCCGTGGACTAGGTTGGTACACGAGTGGCACGCTCCATGTAGAGTAAGAGACTTCTGGTACTGTGCCGTGGACCAGGTTAGTACCACGAGTGGCACGCTCCATGTAGGTAACAGACTTCTGGTACTGTGCCGTGGACTAGATTAGTACACAGTGGCACGCTCCATGTAGGGTAATAGACTTCTGGTACTGTGCCGTGGACTAGGTTAGTACACAGGTGGCACGCTCCATGTAGGTAAGAGACTTCTGGTACTGTGCCGTGGACTAGGTTAGTACCACGAGTGGCACGCTCCATGTAGGTAATAGACTTCTGGTACTGTGCCGTGGACTAGGTTAGGTACACACGAGTGGCACGCCTCCATGTAGGTAAGAGACTTCTGGTACTGTGCCGTGGACTAGGTTAGAACACAGGTGGCACGCTCCATGTAGGTAAGAGACTTCTGGTACTGTGCCGTGGACTAGGTTAGTACACGAGTGGCACGCTCCATGTAGGTAAGAGACTTCTGGTACTGTGCCGTGGACTAGGTTAGTACACGAGTGGCACGCTCCATGTACGTAACAGACTTCTGGTACTGTGCCGTGGACTAGATTAGTACACGAGTGGCACGCTCCATGTAGGTAAGAGACTTCTGGTACTGTGCCGTGGACTAGGTTAGTACACGAGTGGCACGCTCCATGTAGGTAAGAGACTTCTGGTACTGTGCCGTGGACTAGGTTAGTACACGAGTGGCACGCTCCATGTAGGTAAGAGACTTCTGGTACTGTGCCGTGGACTAGGTTAGTACACGAGTGGCATGCTCCATGTATGTAATAGACTTCTGGTACTGTGCCGTGGACTAGGTTAGTACACGAGTGGCACGCTCCATGTAGGTAAGAGACTTCTGGTACTGTGCCGTGGACTAGGTTAGTACACGAGTGGCACGCTCCATGTAGGTAAGAGACTTCTGGTTCTGAGACGTGGACTAGGTTAGTACACGAGTGGCACGCTCCATGTAGGTAAGAGACTTCTGGTACTGTGCCGTGGACTAGGTTAGTACACGTGGCACGCCCATGTAGGTAAGAGACTTCTGGTACTGTGCCGTGGACTAGGTTAGTACACAGTGGCACGCTCCATGTAGGTAAGAGACTTCTGGTACTGTGCCGTGGACTAGGTTAGTACACGGTGGCACGCTCCATGTAGGTAAGAGACTTCTGGTACTGTGCCGTGGACTAGGTTAGTACACGGTGGCACGCTCCATGTAGGTAAGAGACTTCTGGTACTGTGCCGTGGGCCAGGTTAGTACACGAGTGGCACGCTCCATGTAGGTAAGAGACTTCTGGTTCTGTGCCGTGGACCAGGTTAGTACACAGTGGCACGCTCCATGTAGGTAAGAGACTTCTGTTACTGTGCCGTTGACTAGGTTAGTACACGAGTGGCAAGATCCATGTAGGTAAGAGACTTCTGGTACTGTGCCGTGGACTAGGTTAGTACACGAGTGGCAAGCACCAAGTGGGTAAGATACGTCTGGTACTGTGCCGTGGAGTAGGTTAGTACCACGGTGGCACGCTCCATGTGAGGTAAGAGACTTCTGGTACTGTGCCGTGGACCAGGTTAGTACACGAGTGGCACGCTCCATGTAGGTAACAGACTTCTGGTACTGTGCCGTGGACTAGGTTAGTACACGAGTGGCACGCTCCATGTAGGTAAGAGACTTCTGGTACTGTGCCGTGGACTAGGTTAGTACACGAGTGGCACGCTCCATGTAGGTAACAGACTTCTGGTACTGTGCCGTGGACTAGGTTAGTACACGAGTGGCACGCTCCATGTAGGTAATAGACTTCTGGTACAGTGCCGTGGACTAGGTTAGTACACGAGTGGCGCGCTCCATGTAGGTAATAGACTTCTGGTACTGTGCCGTGGACTAGGTTAGTACACGAGTGGCACGCTCCATGTAGGTAAGAGACTTCTGGTACTGTGCCGTGGACTAGGTTAGTACACGAGTGGCACGCTCCATGTAGGTAACAGACTTCTGGTACTGTGCCGTGGACTAGGTTAGTACACGAGTGGCACGCTCCATGTAGGTAACAGACTTCTGGTACTGTGCCGTGGACTAGGTTAGTACACGAGTGGCACGCTTCATGTAGGTAACAGACTTCTGGTACTGTGCCGTGGACTAGGTTAGTACAGTGGCACGCCCATGTAGGTAACAGACTTCTGGTACTGTGCCGTGGACTAGGTTAGTACACGAGTGGCACGCTTCATGTAGGTAACAGACTTCTGGTACTGTGCCGTGGACTAGGTTAGTACACGAGTGGCACGCTTCATGTAGGTAATAGACTTCTGGTACTGTGCCGTGGACTAGGTTAGTACACGAGTGGCACGCTTCATGTAGGTAATAGACTTCTGGTACTGTGCCGTGGACTAGGTTAGTACACGAGTGGCACGCTTCATGTAGGTAATAGACTTCTGGTACTGTGCCGTGGACTAGGTTAGTACACGAGTGGCACGCTTCATGTAGGTAATAGACTTCTGGTACTGTGCCGTGGACTAGGTTAGTACACGAGTGGCACACTTCATAGATAAGAGACTTCTGATAGCGCCCAATTTAACAGATAATTTTAATAATACAAACCTTGATTGCTGGCAGGTTTTCCAACTCACTCTCCTCTAGTCCAAGAAGACCAAGAAATTCCAAAGGTTTTGGCAAACCACTGAGACCCACAATGCTGCTTCTCACTCTGTGTGTGTCCCCATCTGCACCCTGGTATGTCACACTGTCTGTCTCCATATTGTCTTCAGTTTCCGATTCATTGAGCATGGTTTCCTTTTGTGTGTCTTTGCTGTTTGTGCTGAATTTAGAAAATATGACACTTTTGGGTCATGTTTGTTACATCATTTCCCCAAATTTCACTTAATGAAATACTGAGATGGTTATGCATATGTTCCATTAGTTTTCATTTTATTGGTTCACATCTATACCTCAAGGCCATAAGTCCCTTTTTGGTACTGACCAGATCCTATTCATTTAACCCTCCTACTACTACAAGGGTCAAAATCAGTAAAAATGTTGATATACTTGCCAAGGTATAGCTAGTGCACTTAAAAGTCGAACACTGTCAAACCTTATGTGTAGTAAGTACATTTACAGGTCAAAATGAGTCGACCGTTTTTGACTGGGAAAAGCATTGTCTGGTATTGTTGAGGGTGGTCAAAATGACAGTAAAAACCATTAAAAATGCCTGTGTGCACATTTGGGTCAACAGTTAAAACAGGCAGTTGACTGATTTTGACCTCTACAGCAACTTCCCCCTAAAGTGCAGATATAGTAAGAGGGTTAAAGGAAGGTACAACATTAGTATTTGGTTACATATCATTTTCAACCCTCCAGCTTTCAAGATGTATCATGAAATAATGTGCAAATGTTTCATCACAATAGATGCTAGTAAGACTTGTAGGTTTGCATGGTGAAAAGGATAAGTAAAGAGTGTTTGTGGTGACACCATAGAGAAATTCTCTTTTGAGTAGTAAATAGTTCTGAAAAGAACTGGTGGTTACAACTTTGACGTTTCATTCAGTATGCTCTGATCGTCTTCAGGAGATTATCCTCTTCAGGTGCATACTGATCAAAATGTAGAGTTGTTAAACCAGTTCTTTTCAAAAGTAATTGCTACTGAAAAAGAGAATTTCTACATGGTGTCACCGCAAACAGGCTTTACAATAGATGCTCACGTCTTTGAGAAACGATTACATGTTTCTTAAATGTTTTTTTTAATGTTCATTCGGCATAACAATTGCTGTCTCCAAGATGAACACTCTTCAGACAAAATAATCTGTCTTCAGAAATAAACTCAAGAGACTGACCTCTGTGTTTTTGTCTTTGATGCCTCCAAGACGTTACCAGATATGTCAAGTGACGTCAGATAAGGTAGAGATTCCACCATCTTCTTCAAGAAGGAATTGTATAACATCAAACGCTGATTAGACTCCATAACAGAGATGTCTAAATGTCTGTAAATTTACAGATGGGTGGACATAACAAATGGGTGGTCAGTTGATAATAGACAGGTGGCTATAATAGAAGAGTGACCAGATGGGTGGCAAAAACAAATGATAACCCTAACCCCCTACAGGCAGACATTTCACAGACGCCCTGCTGAATGCAATAGGGCTGTGCATTTTCGGATATTTTTGGAACCAGATACCCGAAATCAGGAAACTTCGGATACCCGGATACACGTTTTCATTTTTGTTGAAAACATGCCTCCGGTGGTGTACAAATACATGTACTGTAAATGGTAACAATACAGAGAATACCATACTATCGATCTTTTCTTTATTGGAGTGTAATCTCTTGAATTTAAAGTTAATTGTCTGTACAAGTGCATCATTGTTCAAGAGTCACAGATTTCTGTTTGCACCGTTCAAATGTTAAGTCCGAATTTAAAAAAGTCATTTACGGGTAATTGGAACTGAAAAATGGAACCGGGCAATGACCGTTTCGGTCGGGTATCCGGATACCTGGATACCCGGCACAGCCCTAGAATGCAACAAGATGTAACAGCAGAAAAATTGTGCAGGGCTGCTCAATGCAACAAGATCCACCAGCTAGAAAAATGGTTCTTTTGTTCTCTGCTGAGGGCAACAAGATGCACAACTTTTTACTGTTGTTGCATCGAGCATGGTTACGGTTACTATCTTTCATTTTCAGACCTGTGTATAGGAGCCACCTCTGTATGGCAACACTGGTCATGTCCATGTGTTTGAGAAAGAAACTACACATCTTTTCAAGGGTGGTTGTCTTGTAAGTCAGAATACACTTTTGGTAAAATGTCTGTAAATGTAACCATACTAAATGTAACCATACACTAAGTTTTATTTAGAACTGTGATCATTTGTGTGTCTTGAGATTACCAATTGTGTATAATGGTTTAAAAAGTGTATAACCCTAACCCTGCCAGATGCAGCACAGTGCATCAGGTGGAAAAGTCTGGTGCACTTTGATGCATTCAGTTGTCAACACCAGTGCATAAGCAGCCAAGTCTGAGGCTATTGAGAGCTGGTCCCATTGAACAATGCCAGAGTTGTATCCTGCTGCGTTTGGTGACCACAGACTCTGAGGCAGTTCGGCCTTGAGATTTGTGACCTGATGGATCTTGCTGCACTGGGCAGCCAAGTCACTTTGACAAACGATGCAATCTGATGCGTCTGGCAGGGTTTCTAGCCAAAATACCCTAGAGGGTTAGGGTTAATGGTTTAAAAGTTGTGAACACCTTGTCCAGGAAACAGGCACCAATATCAACCAATTATGCCTAACAAAAGTAATTTATTATGTAGTACCTTAGTTCACACATTGTACAGATAAACTCAAGACTGCATCCCACCAGTGTACAGTCATGTAGAACTAATGATCGTAGCTGCTTACACAAAGGTTTCAAGAACAGAAGGTCGCCATTTTGTACAAGTTTTGACACGTCCAATGACACCAGATTTACCAGAGGTTTGAGTAGGAAGTTAAGTGGCAGGCTACTGAGCTCAGTATATCCAATATTCAACACTCGAAGGTTAACCAATGGGAACTCAAAATGTGGCTGTCCATACCCTTCTAGGAGGGGAGTATTTTTGCTGACATCAAGCACTTTGAGTGAAGTCTGTTTCAGTAATTCAGGCAGGCACCTGGATGTGAGATTTTGGCAGTTGGATATATTAAGCTCTAGAAGTTTATGATGAGCTAAAGATGCAATGGACCTATCAGAGATGTATGATCGGTTCAGATTTACACGCTGAAGGGTTGCTTGCTCTGTGCTGCAAAAAACAGAAATGATCATGTCCATCTTGTCCGTCCCTAGGTTTTGTTCACAGAGTTTGGCCACCATCAAGTCGGCAATATTTGAAGGGATGAAGGCATCCTTGAAGATGTTGACCGGTGTCTTACCAGGTCTGACCACTGTGCAGAATGTCTCAATGTGGGTCATGCAGTATTTTATAAGAAGATCCAGCAATTTAGGAGGTTCAGTAAGCGGTGGTGAACTGACAGCCATTTTGAATTATCCTTCAGTTACATTACCATGGCAACATGAACCACTGTAGCATCTGAAATGTATCAAACATATATCATCTTGAAAAATAATTTGAACCATAAATTGAATGAGTCCACACTAGTTTACAAAGATGAATCTGTTTACCTTTACATGTAGCAAAGATGAATATACTGCATCTAATAATCCAATAGCTACTCCGAAGAAGTTAAAGATGTATGGCCGGTATTTTTCACTATTTTAACAGCAACTTTCGCTATTTTAACAGAAATTACATTTTTCATCGGAACATTGTTATTTTACTTGAGGGCGGCATACCGAGCCATGGCCGAGCAGTTTAGTGCACTGAACTTGTGTTCTCATGGCTGGGTCTTCTGAATGTGGGTTCAAATCCAGGCCGCAACCGTGGTGCTTGTGTCCCTGAGCAAGACGCTTAACTATAATTGCTTCTCTTCACCCAGGAGTATAAATGGGGACCTTTGAGGGCAGAGATGGTAATTGTGTTTTGATTAAGCTCGTTGTGCTACACATTTGGCAGCATGGGCTGCATACTCTCCAGGGAGTTGAGATGGTTCTAGGAATGATATAACTGAACACGATGACAGGGGTAATAATATTCATGCACCATGAGCGTCAAACTTGGCAGATACCGGCGCAATGTAAGTGTCCATTATTACAAATAATGTAAAATGTAAAAATGTAAAATGATACATTTCTCAAAATCAAAGTAATAGGAAATTATCAATGTACCAATGAAAACAATTTTCAGGAAATTGCTGGTAAAACACTGGCGATACACCTTTCAGAACTAATACAAAATCTACTAATACATCCCCGCGTTTATTTTTTTACCGTGCACGTAAACATTTTTGGAAAGAATGTAGAATACAACCGCCACTTTTCTATCAAAATATGACAAATATCACAGATTTTCATTTCATTTAAAAGATGATAGAGGACACACTTAACCCTAACCACCCCAAATCCTGCAAAATCCTCCAAGGGGCACTTTTTGGGAAAAATTCAGCAAGCTGTTGGAAACTGGTACTTTCACCTCTTCAAATGGGGCAAAATCACTATCTGGTAAGAAGTACAGGCCATAAATGCTGAATATGAAAGATCAACGAAAATGCATGGTGCATTTTGAAGATAAGGGCATGTTACCAGAAGTGCACTGATGGATTTTGGAGGATTTAGGAAGATTCCTAGCCAGAATACCTAGGGGGTTAGGGTTAAGGAAAGGAATGTGTAGTCAACTGAGGATTGGAAACGATATATTGAGCAATAAATGTATGCACATCATATGCAGTGAGATGCTGGCCATTTTATCGTCTGCTAAAAACACACGCTTAGACATTGTGTATGTTGAGCGCAATCTAGGGATTTGCGCAATCTGCAGATTTCCAGCCTTATTTTTGCTGACCTAGATTGCGCACTCAATCTCGAGATTGTCACTGACTTTTAACCCGCGAAAATTATGGAACTTCAGCGCGGTGACTACTAGTAGTACACTGTAGCCAGAATGAGTTATTGATGCTTGTGTATAAACCAGTTCACTCACTTTTATATGTAAGGTGTTTAAATCAAAGTTGTATATATTAGAACTCCCAAAGTCAGGCAGTGTATTAATTAATTCACAGAGTGTCATTTAAAAGTTGCCCTAGGTTTATTACTCCAATTTATTGTTTTGGGCTAAAATAAATAGAGCTTGTTTTGTTACAGTATCTGTCATTTTCAGTGTTGGCTTATTGTGTATTTATTTTGTTTATCTCAAAATTCTTGTTGGCAATATGATACATACAAGTTATGGCGTGAAATTATTGCATATACGTACGTACGTACCTGTTATCTAACACAAATAATTCCCAAATTGCACAAATTCCCAAATTGCGCAAATTCCTAATTTGCGCAGCATCATGAGCAGTGCAATCTTGAAATTGTGCCCAATTTTTCTCAATCTGCAGATTGCGCTCAACATGTACAAGTGGCGGTTGGGTTTGACATGAATCTTGAGATTGCGCTGCGCAATCTCAAGATTGTGCCCAATTATGCTCAATCTCGAGATTGCGCTGTGCAATCTGCAGATTGCGCAAATTACAAGATTGCGCTCAACATGTACAAGTGGTGGTTGGGATTGACATTATTTCCCTGTTTTGAATGTGCCCTCCCCATTGTTGTCGTGTTTCCCTTATTTCAAGACTCTAGATCCACCCCTGAAGCTGTTGTTACATTAAATTCATGGAAAGAAGTGTTTTTAGCAGATGACAAAATGGCCAACATCTCACTGGGACACTGGATGTGTATACATTCATTGATCAAAATATCCCAAAATATCATTTCCAATCCTCACTTGACTACACTTTCCTCTCCTTAAAGTGTGTCTTTTATCATCTTTTAAAGGAAAATATATGATAATTGTCACATTTAGAAAGTTGCGGTTGTATTCTACATTCTTTCCGAATTCAAAGTCAGTACCAATATATTTTTGGGGTAGAATGTTGTATACAACCGCCACTTTTTCTCATTAAATATAACCAATAATGTAACCTTACCTACCCAGTAAGGTGGAGAACATATGGATGATGATGGACATATAGGCCTACTTCAAATTAATCCAGGATATTTATTTCATGAAAAATCTGGCATTTTTGGAATTACGATGATCACTTCCTCAGTCATGTCAGTCTGATCTTGTCAACTCCCCCGTTAGTGACCAACATGGTCATTGTACATGCGCAGTGGCAACTATAATAGGATTCTTCTATTTTCTGAAGGGGAGGATTTTTTAGAACAAAAATAGAAGGGAAATAATGTCCGAAAACCATCATAAAAGTGGATTTTAAAGAAGTTTTCGCTTTCTGTACCCCCAAAAATCGATAGAATAATTGTTTAACTGGTTAGTGATCGCAAAAAAAAAAAAAAAAAAAAAAAAAACTTAAAAAGTGGCGGTTGGATACAACATTCTTTCCTATTTTTGCAGTCTCCACACAACTTATGGCCTGCGTCATGAACAGTAGGCCTACAACAGGGACACAATCGCTGATGATAAACAAACTTCTGTCAGTCACCAGAAGAGCACAATCACAACAGTCCGACAAATACAAATATGCATTTTTTATCACTTAATTAAAACATTTATACGACAGAGAGATTGTATAGAGACACAAAAATAATCCAAAACAAAGGATATGATTAAGATAAAAACAAAAAACATATAAATACCGCCACGGTGAATCTACCTGGCGAAAATAGCTCAGTTCGTCACGTCTCCGTACGTCCGTACGCAGCCTTAAAACTGTGACATTACATGAATGTCAGGGCACCTGTCTTATTTGATAACGCAATACAGGTTTCGCAACACGCCTGGCCAAGTAGCATATCGCACTGCGCACAGAGAGTGAAGGAATTAGAAAGACGACATGGTACAATACCCAATGTTCTGGAAGTGGGAGACTGGTCTTCCCCCGTCCCCTACTCAGTAAACCAGTCACAGTTATGCAGCTGATGCTATTTCTATCAGGATTTAACATTTAAGCTAGAATATATATATATATATATATATATATATATATATATATATATATATATATATATATATATATATATATATATATATATATATATATATATATATATATATATATATATATATATATATATATATATATATATATATATATATATATATATATGCATCACGGTCTGATCATGCCTGCTGCATGCTCAGCAATCCCTATAGTCCCTCATACGAAATTCATTGTCAACAGTGTTGTTTTAGGAGGGGATTTAAAAAAATAATGATAATCATTTTTAATTTGTTGTTGTTGGTGAAATTCTTATCAGTCTTACGTGCTGAGCTGCTGACTCATCAGCGCAAGATAAAACTCCTCCTTCCACAATTCCTGAAAACGCCTTTGACCCCACCCATGATCTGAGCAAAATCTTTTCTGTTTTTTTTCTGAAATAATAATTATAATAATAATACAGAAGATTTATAATGCGCACATATCCACCAAGAAGTGCTCAAGACGCTTTACAGTAAACAAGAAATCATACAATAGCATAACAATACAATAGGAAATTCAATATAATACTAAACAAAAGATTTTTTTTTTAATGCATAAATGAATGTTAATAGTCCTTATAGGCAATACACATAAGATGAGTTTTTAAGTTTTTCTTGAAGGAGTCAACAGATTGAGATTCACGGTCAATGTTCCTATAGGTGAAATGCTGCGGTGCGATAAGTTTGAAGTATGAGGTTTTTAGTGTCATGTTTGCATAAAAAATAACTCCAAGGTTCCTTGCTTGAGATGTGAGATTGCACATGAGAGTCACCAATAACAATATTTGGAATAGAAATCTTAGATAGCACAAATTCAGTTTTATCATCATTGAGTTAAGAAATATTTTAAATTGCTGTCAAGAATGCTGCCCTATTTTAAAAGTTTGTAGAAAGATTTGGGAAATGTTGAGACATTTTTGATAATTTGAGGACATTTTGGAAAACATTAATAATAATTCCCCTACAACAGACCCTTGGGGGGGGTGGGATCATCCTCTAGGCATGGCCACCATTACCCCCCTCATTTGGCCCCATTGAAGACTAAAAGTGGGAATACCCGGCCCATATCCTCAAGATTTACACCCATTGATCGTACCCACATCGCCAATTATAAGAGACGTACTTCCAGCAATGTTTTTGGTCACTATTGTTGATTGATTCTTTGTGCTAAAACAGATAGATAAATCATTTGATTTTATGGGTCCATTTTTAATATGAAAAAAAGGTTTATTTTGTATTTTTAGCCATAAATATGGATAATTACCCATAATTATGTAAATCGCGTAGTACGGTGCGTACGTGTACACGTACAACAACGCGTAAGTAACGACAGCCAGACGATAGCACAGCCAATCATCTAATTTACATATTCATATTGTAAATCACCGACGACGCCATCTTGGAATTGCGAACGCAGAAATTATTGTTCGCAACTGACTACAAAGCAAAGGTATATCTTCAAAAATCGTTGCCATCCTTGCGAAAAATCATCATTTGGCGGTTTCTAGCATCGCTTTAATTATTCCCAACTGAACAGGCAAGGGTAAGTAGAAAATTGAATGACTTGTAAAGGTTGAATTAAGACGTTATAATTGGATAGTCAAGAGAAGGAACCTAAGTCCGAAACTTGCTAATTGTGTTCTGTGTATTTTTTGTACATTTTTAAGAAACTTGAAAATTGCACCGGAACTATTCACTTCTTAACAAAGGATCCTCATTCTGACTTACCCATAACTTGAATAACAGTTCAACAATAACAAATTCTGCATGTTTGTTTTAAAAAATAGGGCCAAAGTAGCGGTAGGCATATTTTTAATTTGAGATAGGCCTGGGCGTAAGTAGCCTAGTATAAGTTAATAAGTGTAACTTTTTTATGTAAATAATTCTTGCAAAACATGAAAACAGGAAAATGATCATCATGTTCACCTCACTACAATCTTGGTCCTACAGTCACTATTTTGTGCTTATTGGGCTAATGCAGATTTTTGCACTTTTCCAGTGGGCCTCTGTGCTCAGCTGAAAAGTTGGTAATGCGTATGTTGAGGGCAATCTTGGGATTTGTGCAATCTGCAGATTGCGCTGCGCAATCTTGAGATGAAGCAAATTGGGCACAAATTGGGCATCTCAAGATTGCATGCTCAATCTCAAGATTGCGCTGCTCATGGTGCTGCGCAAATTAGGGATTTGTGCAATTTGGGAATTATTTGTGTTAGATGACAGGTAGGTTATAGCCTATGCAATAATTTCACAACACAACTTGTAGGCTACATTGTATGTATCATATTGCCCACAAGAATGTTGAGATAAACAAAATAAATACACAATAAGCCAACACTGAAAAAGGTAAAAGGGACAGCCAACAGTTATAGACCATAGGGCGAGCCGATTTTAACGCTTGTCTTGTAGTCCACATGTTGTGACTACCTGAAATTTATGTAAGAATTAAGCTTAATATTGTAAAGAAATTAATTGATATATTCCCACGCTGGAAAGTGGAGCAGAATTTAATATTTTGATGAAAAAGGTCAATATTATTACGATAAAACCGTCCAATCAAATCGCGTATTGCATCCATTCACGTTGCTAAGAAATCGCTAAGACTATCAATTTATCCGATTGGCCCATCAGATCCACAAAATGACAGATTATCGCTAGCCCGCCAATCAGAAAGGTTGTATTAACCGGCTTTGGTATTGCATCACGTGACACGTGTACTGTGTCAGGTGACGCTCGGTTAGCCGTAAACATGTCTGCCGATGCGAAATCTTATCAGAATTCGTCAAGAAATAGGTGTTTTGCTCATTGTTCTAGTGTATCCGAAGATATAAAACCATTTACGAGCAAGCGGTGGAACACATTTGTAAGCAGTGTGAATATTTGGAAAGATTTAGTTGGGTGTCAGGCTGATATAGCGAGAGCTTTTAGGCAAGTTGACGTTGCCGTTGGACCTCATGCACTGGGCGATAATACTGCTAGCTTACCAGTACCAGAATTTGGTGGATGTCACCCGACGTGCTATCGGTATTTCACAGATTCATCCAAGCAAGAGAGGGGGAAATTAAACAAAGAGAAACAAGAGAAACAACAAACAGATGCTGCATCATGTCAGACTTCAGGTAAGCCATACATTTAACCATGGAGGTAGGAATATAGTTGTAACTATAGTTGTAATTTTTTACATGGACTAAACTAATTTTAAATATCCGAAATTTTTTCACTCACAATTGAGTCAACAAAAATCTATTTTAGTCTTGCAGCTACAATCAATTTAATAAACAGAAGGTACGATAGCCCATGGAGCTATTTTATAGCTCCATGGATAGCCTATATTTACTTGAAATCAAAAGTGGTAAGCTAGTTGTATGATGTAAACTCTAATTATAATTTTAAAAAATACATGAATATAATGGTTATGAATAATGTTTTAGCTTTGTGACGTCTAATAATGTCTAAAAAAACTGCCACACGTCGAAGCAGGCTCAAATGTTGACATTTTGAAGGAGAAAAAAATGTACGGTAGCCTATATATAAAATCAAAAGCGGTAAAGGTTTTTTATTATGTCAACTTAAAGAAAAAATAGGCCTGATGGTTATGTTCACGTGAATAATGTCTTAGTTTTCTGATGGCTTTTGTCTAAAAAGCTGTCACACGGCGGAGCCATGCTCAATTTTTGTTTGGCAATTTTGACCTTCAATTTGTTTTGACAATTTTGCACCCCCAAAATGTACGGTAGCCTATATTTGACGGCTTTTGTCTAAAAAGCCGTCACCTTGCGAAGCCATGCTCAATTTTTTTTTGCAATTTTAACCTTCAATTTTTGTTTTACAATTTTGCAACCCAAAAATGTACGGTAGCCTATATTTGAAATCAAAAGTGTTTGAAGTGGTAAAGGTGTTTTATGATGTCAACTTCAAGAAAAAATAATGGTTATGTTCACGTGAATAATGTCTTAGTTTTCTGATGGCTTTTGTCTAAAAAGCTGTCACACGGCGGAGCCATGCTCAATTTTTGTTTGGCAATTTTGACCTTCAATTTGTTTTGACAATTTTGCACCCCCAAAATGTACGGTAGCCTATATTTGTGACTTTTGTCTAAAAGCCGTCACCTTATAACCATGCTCAATTTTTTTTTGCAATTTTAACCTTCAATTTTTGTTTTACAATTTTGCAACCCAAAAATGTACGGTAGCCTATATTTGAAATCAAAAGTGTTTGAAGTGGTAAAGGTGTTTTATGATGTCAACTTCAAGAAAAAATAATGGTTATGTTCACGTGAATAATGTCTTAGTTTTCTGATGGCTTTTGTCTACAAAGCTGTCACACGGCGAAGCCATGCTCAATTTTTGGGGGCCAATTTCAACCTTCGATTGTTTTGTAGCACAGTATACTTTGAACACCTTGAAATGTTATTTGTGCTTAAATTTAAACGGGATGTTAACATACAAATTGTGCATTATTAATATAATGATTTAGTTTAAAAAAAGAATTCTCCATATTTATAACTCTGTCCAATACAGCCTGTTTTTTTAATATACAAGTACAGTTTTGAACACAGCTGATTTTCTTTAAAGGGTCTGGGTACTTTTTGTAACACAAAACACAATGTCCACAGATTTACATTAAACTTAAGCAGTTTGAAGATAATGATAGTAGAAAGCTTCCCTTAAAATATTACTTGCTGTAGTTTTTGAGAAATGAGTAAAACAATGTCACGAAAGTTATTTTAGTCTCAGTTTTAGCTTGTAAAAACGTATTAACCAGTTATGGTATTTAACTGGTTAATACGTTTTTACATGCTAAAATAATTTTCGTCTCACTGAGACGAAAATTATTTTCGTGACTTGTTTTACTCATTTCTCAAAAACTACAGCACCTCAGCAAGTAATATTTTAAGGGAAGCTTTCTACCATCATTATCTTCAAACTGAGTAAGTTTAATGTAAATCTGTGGACATTATGTTTTGTGTTACAAAAAGTACCCAAATCATTTAAGGCTATAAATCAGATAGCTACTGTTATGACTGTATGAATGTTTATGTTAATTGCATGCATATTGTTTAAACATGATTTTAATTTTAAAATCACCCATTTCTCTCAATTTTTATTTATTTGTACAGAATTGGAGCCTTCTACGTCAAGTGCAGGTGGTCAAGCTCCAGGTCCGTCCTCAGCCTCAGCAGAAAGACGCTTGCGGTCAAAACTCAGTGTTGCTGGTGCTTCAAAGCAGCCCTCTCTCTCTGCCCACATTCTACCAAAGATTTGCATCATCTGTCGAAAAATAAAACTCATAAGGACTCTGAGGGAAGAAAAAGAAGGAACCATTAATGCTGTGTGAACAACCCGATGGTGGAAAACTAGCAACAGCTGCTAAAGACAAGAAGGACGACCACATTCTTCTTCAGATCCGAGACCGAGACTGCGTAGCAATAGAGGTGAGGTATCATCGCAGTTGTTTCAGGAGCTTCACTGTCTACCAATCGAGGAAGAGTGTTGAACCCATCAAGGAGCAGAAGTATGAAAATGCATTTGTTACATTTTGCAGTTATGTTGTAGACAAGAAGATCATACAAGAGAAGCAAATATATAGATTGACAGCATTAAGAAGATTGTTTGTAAAAGCCGTTAAAGATGTTGAGTCTAAAGATGCATCGAATTACAAGACTTACAACCTAAAACAACGCCTGAAACGAAAGTATCCACAACTCTGCTTTCTTCAGCCCAAGAAGAGGTATGCAAGTGAAATGGTGTATGTCGAGACGCTTATCAACTGAAGACCTCGTGCCAGGAGCAGTTGGTTCTGAAGGAGATGACACAGACACCACCACTGACACAGACACCACAGATGTTGATGAAAGAATAGAGCCACCAAAGAAGCGACAAAAGGGCGGGAATGGTAGACGATCCAAACCTTCAATGGCCTCACTTCGAGATCGTTTCTCCACTGCACTGGACCTAAAGGAAGATGTCATGCAGACCAGGACCAGTCTACCATGGCCTCCAACATCATCTGATTTAACATTGGAATCTGCACGCACAATAGTATCCACCAAGCTGTACAATTTTCTAGCATGGGTTGTAGGTGCTTCTGTTGATCCAGAAGAAGAGGAGAAAGTCAAGACAGGAGCAGCAGAAGATCGTCGTATCCTTACAATTTGTCAAGATATTATCTACTTGGCTACGAAGGGGAGGAAGATGATGCCCAAGCATACATCTCTATCAATGCGTCATCTGAGTGGGTCATCACAGCTGATTGGGCTACTTAACGGCTTTGGATATTGTGTGTCGCACACCAATGTTTTGGAGCATGAGTCAGTACAACGATGTTCTACGTTCTAACAAAGAAAAGGATGAAGCCTTCTACGTTGCAAAATCGTCACAAGAACGACTACTGCCATCTTGGACTGGATTTAATCAACTGCTTTCATCCAATATCCCTCCTAAGGCAACAATAGCTTACCTGCCAGTGATAGATGCCAGTCCAACAGATTTCAACACCGTCCACACTGTACTACACCGAAGCTTGGAGATAGCAAATCAGTTGGCACTTCCAGCCATTGTGATAGTGGTTGACCAGGCCATTTATTGCAAAGCTCAAACAATCCGCTGGCAAGAACCAATATTTCTGAAGAAGATAGTCATTCGTCTAGGGGCTTTCCACACAACGATGACAGCACTTGCTTGTATTGGGAAGCGATTTCAGGAGGCAGGATTGCAAGATATTCTTATTGAAGCAGGTGTTGTAGCTACAGGCTCGGTGACTGGTGTGATGAATGGCCACAACTACAATAGAAGTATTAGATGTCACAAGCTCATGGCCGAAGCACTTCATTGCTTGCGCTGGCAGAGCTTTATGGGTTCTTTGGAAGAGGAGAGGCAACATCAGTACGGAGAAGTAGTGGCATCTCTACAAGGGTCATTTCCAAGTGAATTCACCAACCACGTTCAAGGAGAGTTGTACCAAGCAATGATCAAGGAGTATGAGGATTTTATTGAAGAAGGAAAGAAGGACGCTACTTTCACATTTTGGTCTTCTTATCTTGATTTAGTTGAAAACGTCCTCCTGTTCATACGTGCAACACGAAAAGGGGATTGGCAACTACATCTTGCTTCAGTAAGAGCCCTGCTTCCTTGGATGTTTGCCTATGACAGAACAAATTATGCACGGTACCTGCCAGTTTATTGGATCGAGATGAGCCAACTTTCTACCACTCATCCATACATTTACGACGAGTTGATGAAGGGTCACTTTGGAGTGCAACGCCAAGACAGTCATGGGTTTGCACAGGTGGCATGCGATATGACCATTGAGCAGACAGTAAATAGAGACACAAAGACCAGAGGAGGAGTAAAGGGTTTTTCCAACAACCAAGGAGCTACAAACCGCTGGGTCATAGGCCACCATGAAAGAGCCCTTATCACAAGACAGTGTGAAGAAATGGCTGGAAAGGGTGAGAAGTCTTCAAAAAGAGTAGACCTAACAAAAAGCAGGATGACAAGGGACCAGCACGATGTAGCCAATATCATGAGTACCGTCAACAGCATGACAAATCCCTTTGTGGTCGATAGAGAGACAGATGCTGATGATCTTGTGCATCTCTCATCAGGCATTGTTGCATCAGTCGGTGTGTGCTCAGATCTTCTGAAAGCAGGGGAGAAGGGGGACGTAGCATTCATCAACTTCGCCAAAACCAGACTACAAGGAGATGTCGATCTTAACAAGCCCATCACCAAGATGAAACTTAAGACATTTGCCGATTCTGACAAAGGGGGGGGGGATTTTGCCCCCCCCCTGTCCAATTTAAAACACTAAAAACAGCCTCAGTAATACTAATTCGTAATACTTGTTCGAATCAAGAAAATAAAAACAACTCAAAAATTGACGAATGTATTCAAATTTCATATCAGAATGTTTATTACAGTATTTAGGAAGAGTAACCAAATTTTGTTTAAATCAAACAAAAACTGTAGACGTGGCAGCGAAAAATATGAAAAGCATGCATGCCATTTATTGGTTGCCATTGCAACAAGAATTGACGAATGTATTCAAATTTCATATCAAAATGTTCATTACAGTATTTTAGGAAGAGTAACCAAATTTTGTTTAAATCAAACAAAAACTGTAGACGTGGCATCGAAAAAAATGAAAAGCATGCATGCCTTTTATTGGTTGCCATGGCAACAAGAATTGACGGATGTATAGATGGATTGCACTAAGCGTCATCAACCGCCATATTTGATGTATAAACAATGCAAAAGTGCATACGGACGTGTACGCGCTACGCACAGCTCTTAGCCAATGATAGCCTTGCACGCTGCTGTTTCATCAAATATGGCGGTTGATGACGCTTAGTGCAATCCATCTATTCAAATTTCATATCAAAATGTTCATTACAGTATTTTAGGAAGAGTAACAAAATTTTGTTTAAATCAAACAAAAACTGTAGACGTGGCATCGAAAAAAATGAAAAGCATGCATGCCTTATATTGGTTGCCATGGCAACAAGAATTGACGGATGTATTCAAATTTCATATCAAAATGTTCATTACAGTATTTTACGAAGAGTAACCAAATTTTGTTTGAATCAAACAAAAACTGTAGACGTGGCATCGAAAAATATGAAAAGCATGCATGCCATTTATTGGTTGCCATGGCAACAAGAATTGACGAATGTATTCAAATTTCATATAAAAATGTTCAGTATCATATTTTAGGAAAATTCACCAAATTTTGTTTGAATCGAACAAAAAATGTGGACGTGGCAAACAAAAATGTGGTGGAGGGGGGGGAGGGGCCTAATGTATCCCCCCCCCTGTGGTTAAGGCGCCATTTTTTCGGAAGTGCTCCATTTCTGGAGGTGGGAATTATCAGGATTTCGATAAGGCACACAATACCCACATTTTAAGCTATATTTTAGGTAGTCACAAGGAGGAGACTACAAGAATCAGTTTAGGAAGCTATTTTGACCCCATGCCCTATAGTCTATTAGTGGTGAAAGTGGTCAAATTTATTTCCACACAAGAAATGACAGATACTGTAACAAAACAAGCTCTGTTTATTTTAGCCCAAAACAATAACTTGGAGTAGGCTAATAAATCACTCAAATTTCAGGGCAACTTTTTTACAACTTGGATCCCCTCTGCCAAATTTAGGATCTTTAATCTTTTTCTCTTTATTCTCCCTTACTGCTTTACTTGTGATATTCAAGCTATCACAGAAAAATTCAAACGAGTGTTCATCCACTGGCAGAAATCTGCAGATTCCGCTCAACACGTACAATTACAGTCAGTGGCATGTAGGCTTGGGTGATGACATGATAATATCGAATATTGCGATATTTTTTTTATTCAATTATGATATCGAGAACTTTTCAAATTATCGAGATATCGGCAAATCGCGATGAAAAAATATATATCGCGAGTAAAAAAATACTCGATTGTCAGTCGGGTCAGAAATTCCATGGAAAAAACTTAGGAAGTCTTCAGCTTTAGGAAGTGAGAAACAAAATCGAACTACTTCTATAGTAAACCGACTGTCATATCACAAAGGAGCCGCCTAACAAGGCGTTGTTTAAAATCCACCGCCACTCAAAGTATATTCAGACAGATTAAGTGTTGGGGATTGAATGAGGTATTTGATCCAACAATGTGTAGACAATGTTAACATCTCACTGTCTGTCCATGGTGGTCTGTGACTCTGGCTGGTGCACCACGTGCGACGACATTATATCATGCATATTTAAATATATGCAGAATATGGGCGTTACCTTAAAAATCGACAACAAAATAACATTTGCAGTAATTGCAGGTGACCGGTGCTCTGTGCTCACATTAGTCATGAAATAAATCAAACCATGGATCGGCAGCGGCTCGATCAAAGTTGGGGGATTAGGACACTATTCTATTATACCATACTGGGACTCTTGTCTAGTGACAAAACACATAAACTACTCTTGATAAACCACAGTACTATGCACATGAAGGAATAAACCTAGTCACGTGTTTATACTATGACATATATTCAATATAACCAATAATGTAATCTTACCTACCCAGTAAGGTGGAGAACATATATTGGATGATGATGGACATAAATTATTTAAATTATTCCAGGATACTTATTTCATGAAAAATCAGGCATTTTTGGTATACAATGACTTCCTCAGTCATGTAAGTCTGATCTTTTCAACTCCCCCATTAGTGACCAACACAGTCATTGTACATGTGTAGTATAATAGGATCCTTCTATTTTCTGAACAGGTTTTTTTTTAGAAGGGAAATAAAGTCCAAAAACCATCATAAAAGTGGATTTTAAAGATAGTTTTCGCTTTCTGTACACCCAAAAATCGATAGAATCATTTTTAAACTGGTTAGTGGTTGCAAAAAAATTCCAAAAAAACCTTAAAAAGTGGCGGTCAGATACGACATTCTTTCCAATAATGATGTCAAGGCAGTTGTTATTTTGGTGTTTAGATTATGGAAAACTGTTCTGAAATGATATACTGTCAGTCTTCATCGATTGGTCAGTAACGTTAACCCTAACCACCCAAACCATTCAAACTCCAATAGCAGGGTTTGTTGGATATTGGTGGACTCGGTACTGTATAGTCCAGACAGGGATACTTTACATGGGGCTGGGTGTCCCAATTCCAGCTAAGTCCAACAGTTGGGTGGTAGTGTTACTGCATGGTGTTGGATTTTGGTGGACTCGGTACTGTATAGCCCAGACAGGGATACTTTACATGGGGCTGGGTGTCCCAATTCCAGCTAAGTCCAACAGTTGGGTGGTAGTGTTACTGCATGGTGTTGGATTTTGGTGGACTCGGTACTGTATAGCCCAGACAGGGATACTTTGCATGGGGCCGGGTATCCCAATTTCAGCTAAGTCCAACAGTTGGGTGGTAGTGTTACTGCATGGTGTTGGATATTGGACTCAGTACTGTATAGCCCAGACAGGGATACTTTACATGGGCCTGTCCCATGGAGGTGTCCCAATACTAGCTAAGGCCAACATTTGTGTGGTAGTGTTTGTGCATGGTATTGGATTTTGGCAGATTGAGGAAGGTTTATAAGTTTTGAGGCTTTGCATGGTGGAATATCGATATTGTTTCGGTTTGCGGTAACACCATGTGTTTATCTCATATGACGCGAAGCTGAGGTACAGGTTCTGAAAAGGTTCTCCCTTGAACCTTTCTCACTTAACCCTAACTCCCTAAGCATTGTATTAAAACAATAAAAATCCTTCAAAATCTTCCAACTGGCTTTGTTGTCTAGGGAGTTAGGGTTAACGAAGGTTGAGATACTAGTTGTGCGATAAGGTTTTTTTCAGAACCTGTACCTCATCCTCGCGTTATTTGAGATAAACACATGGTGTTACCACAAACCGAAACGATATTGAGGAAGGTTCTTAGCCAAAATAGCTAGGGAGTTAGGGTTAATGATGTAATTCAGTGCCAACACGAACATTAAAAGTAGTTGTCAAAATTCCAAAATAACAGGGTATATACAGTACCTCCCAACTAACCCGCGAATCATGGGTTTGCCCCTGTTAACCCTAACCCCCTAGGTATTCTGGCTAGGAACCTTCTTTAACCCTAACCCCCTAGGTATTCTGGCTAGGAACCTTCCTGAATCCTCCAAAATCCATCAGTGCACTTTTGGAAACATGCCCTTATCTTTAAAATGCACCATGCATTTTCATTGATCTTTCATATTCAGCACTTATGGCCTGTACTCCTTGCCAGGTAGTAATTTTGTGCCCCTTGGAGGATTTTACAGGATATGGGGTGGTTAGGGTTAAAGAATATGCTGATCGATGCTCATATTATAATTAAGACCCATAATTTCATTGTGAGCCACAATATTTTCTCAGTTACGCTACATACATTGTAGCTGTAGCCTGCTTAAAATAGTCTGTAGACTAAAACTAATCAAATACCACCCCAAACCATTCAAATTCCAACAGCTGAATTTGTTGGATTTTGATGGACTCATTACTGTATAGCCCTGAGAGGGATACTTTGCATGGGGCCGGGTGTCCCAATTCCATTTGGATTTTGGCGTCTTCAGGAAGGTTGTTAGCCATAATAGCCAGGGGTTAGGGTTAATATGCATGCCAGGTACATGCATGTTGGTCTTTTTGACAATTTTGTTCTTATACTGTATACATGATGTAATTCACCAGCTCAAGTACCAGACTAGAAAGGAATAACAGAGTGTAGACACAAAAACAGAATAGTGTGCCACTTATGAATTGCATCACGCCCATATTTATGTCACACACATCTGAACATCACACATACACAGCACTGGTTCATTGACAAAAATTGCTTTCATAACGTTTACCTTGATAAACAAATTGAACCAATTTCCTTACAAGTTTGGCAACCTCAGTTTGAAGTTTGACACAACTGACAAATTTTGAAGACATGTTTCATAACTTATATGAAATCTTTCCTGGTGTTCGCATTTGTCTCCTTTAATTCTTTGCATCCTGTCCAATGAGATATCGGAATGTGTGCTTACCAAGAAATTTAATTCAGATTTAGAAATCTGAAATATCTTTTGTAAGCCAGGGTTTTCCCTTAACTTTTTTTTTCACTCGCCAGCCGGGCGAGTAAACCAAACTTTTCACTAGCCCGCAAGCCTTTCACTCGCCCGTATGTTTTTTTAAGTACTTTTAATCAAATCACTGTTTTTAGTAATTTAGGCATTTTGCATCAGAACGTGCATTATAAACAACAGTTACCTTATTATGTGCATATTTGTTTCTGAGGCAATACTAATGTTTCTTTAATTAATAACGGATTCTATTCTAATAACAGAGGAAAAGATCAGGCACATTAGTGTACAGTAATGCTTTTGCTTTAATTCTGAAATGAAGAAGGCTCATTTCATATTTTATTGCTAACCAACTGAACACAACAATAATGAAAACATTAAAAAATCAGGGCACCAAGGGAATTTTAAAGATTTTCAAAGGGCATCACGGCAATGATAAAAAAACGTAAAGACTAAAGGGCACCAAGGCAATCTTTAAAAAAAAATGAAAACAGTATTGCAACACTTACAGTTTATGTCACCAATTAAAAATAAATAAAAAACACAATGTTAACCCGAAAAAAACATCGTTTTATGCATTTGGATATGGCAGTATCACTCTTTTGCTAGTCGACCCTTTGACAGCATGTTGACGACCACCAAAAGCCCTGGCCATGAAATGTACATACGTAGGGTACAGCGACATGACGATCGATGCGTCAATGCTATCCGATGCACACGCGTACGCACACGCTGCATGCATGTCTAGGTACAGACTCGGCATGTATTATTTACGTTGCATGCGCCCCAATGCCGCGCCATGCTATTTTTAGCTGGTACCCGCGAATGCCTAGCGTAGTGTTTATGTTGTGGGTACTGTTGACACCAACCAAAGTATTAGCAAGGGCCAAGTTCGTACAACGACCAAGCGGCCGATATTGCCTGGTAACCGCTATATCATTTTGGTTATGAGTACCAGGTAATTTGGACTATTTTGTTCCCAAATGGTCGTTGCGTGAACTTGGTCTTAGCAGCGCAGCCACCGGTCACGCAATCGAGCGTGGCATGGCGGCGATATATTTTTTTTCGTGAGAATGTACATGTACATGTATGTAGTAAATACTATGTGTAAACAAGTGGGCACAACGGCAATGCAGGGAAAAAGCACAGCAACTCGTTGTCGTGAAAAGTGGCATTTTTAAAGGGCATCACGGCAGAGGAGGGCATTGACGGCAATTGCCGTCGATGCCGTCGTGTAATTTCAGGGCTGAATTATAGGCCAATCGGTGACAATATTTTGACTCGCCCAGCGGGCTACTGAAGGAAGGGTTTTGACTCGCCCGCCGCCGTTTTCACTTGCATTTGGCGAGCGGGCGACCGCTAAGGTCGAACCCTGTAAGCAACTGAAATTTTTGTTGTACATATCTTCATATATTCACCTGTAAGTCTGCATAACAGTCATTCTTGAAACTGTCGTTGTTTTACAGGGGCAACTTGCTTGTTCCTTGGGTAGCCGTTATAGCCCAATGACACACGCACCAGAATGTCTGAAAGGTCGGCAACAACAAGTAAAGGGAAGGATGGCAAGCAAAAGTACTCGTCCCTCAATCTCTATGATACATACAAAGGAAAGAGTGTAGAACCCCAAAAGGCAACAAGTGAGTAAATCAAATGTTCTGAAATCAGAATGAAATAAACTGACTTCAAATTCTATACATATTTGTATCTTATATATATTTGTTTCTATTTATAAATCAAACGTATTTTAGAGTGATTGTATGGTAATTCAGAGGTCACCTTGTTTTGTAAATTTGTCTTTGTTCATGCTCAAAATATTTTATTTGATGTCTGCTTCAGTAAATTATTCTTTGTTCATGCAAACAATGTTTTAATTTATGTACCTTGTCAGTGTCCCTAATGGATTATTTGATGATTTAAAAAGCAAATTCAATAAAGAATGATTCTTTTTTGGCATTAATTAAATGTCAAACCCTCACATTGTTTTTTAACCCTAACCACCCCATATCCTGCAAAATCCTCCAAGGGACACTTTTTGAGAAAAATTTCAGCAGTTGGAAACTGGTACTTTCACCTCTTCAAATGGGACAAAATTACTACCTGGCAAGAAGTACAGGCCATAAGTGCTGAATATGAAAGATCAAAGAAAATACATGGTGCATTTTGAAGATAGGGCATGTTTCCAAAAGTGCACTGATGGATTTTGGATGATTCAGGAAGGTTCCTAGCCAGAATACCTAGGGGGTTAGGGTTAAAAAAGGTTCCTAGCCAGAATACCTAGGGGGTTAGGGTTAATGAATAAAAATTAGTCCAAAAGTTATATTATTAACTGTGAGTGTCTATTTGAATACCTGTTGACAGCAAGCCATGGACGTGGATTGCAAAGTCTCGGTAAAGTTGGAACAGCTCGTCGCATGCCCCCTCCTGCAAACCTTCCAAGTCTAAGAAGTGAAAGCAAAGGAAACGACCCCAACGTAAACCTCGTACCCCAAGGAGGATCAGGATGGATAGGAGGCAAGGAGAAACCAGACAGGTCAGTCACCTTGGAACTTTATCAAGGTTATCTAGTGTACACAATTTTAAGTTAACAAACAAAAATGTAAAGTTTTTTTTTTCAACAAATGAGCCTTTCCTTATTTGTTTAGCGATTTGGAGATTAATCTATTTCTGGGAAGGTACTGTTAGTTTACCCCTAGACCCCTTCATTAACTGGCTAGACACCCTGCTCAATGCAACAACATCCATCAGTTGTCCAAGTGTGTAGCTGCCCTAACCCCCCCTTCAATAACTGGCTAGACACCCTGCTCAATGCAACAACATCAATCGGTTGTCCAAGTGTGTAGCTGCCATAACCCCCTTCAATAACTGGCTAGACACCCTGCTCAATGCAACAACATCTATCAGTTATCAAAAGGTGCAGCCTGCCAAGTGCAACAAGATCCATCAGCAAGAATAAAATATCTTTCGTTATCTGCTCACTTCAACAAAATCCCACAGATTTATCCATTGGTTGCACTCTGTTGCGTTCACCATGGTTAAGGTTTATCACTCAATCAAATGGACAAGTACCCCAGTGTTACACGAGTCCTATGCATGAATATGTTAGCATGAATTCCTTATGCTGTAGTCTTTGTCATTGAAGATTTACCCTAACCCCTAGGTACTTTGTATAAGAAACATTTTTTGAATTCATCAAATTCCATCACCGTGCAGTTACAAAATCACCCAACCTTTGGGTTTGATGGATTCTGTCCAGAATCCATAAAAACCAGATCCTGAATGTTGATGGATTTGGGGAAAGTTAGGTTTCATCTGTATACAAAGTATACAAAATCCGCATATTGAGACGATAATATCGTATATCGCCGATATTATGGCCGTTGATAATCGACTATCAAAAAAATTCAATATCGCCACCCCTAATAAAAAGGCATTTAAAATCAAATGGTAGTTCCAGTTAATAACAGATAACAAGCATTACTGTCAATCATCTTGAATGTTAATCATCTCATATGTTCCTTGATGCAGTTCATCTGGAGATCAGAAGTCAACCAATACCCAATCGGGACCAACATCATCATCATCATCATCAACAACACCAGCAGCATCAACAGTGCCACCAGTCCAACCAAGCCAGGAAAAACAGGCAGGTTCAGCATCATGGAAATCGGGTGCACAGAGTTTATCCGAAGGTAAGTTAATCTTGTCCACTTCCACAATTCTACAACTTATTTTATTCCATCAGAATTATTTATTTGTTTTAATAGCACGGATTGGTAATGGTGATCAAAACTATTGGTAGAATTCTTGTGTCAGGGATATTGAACAATTGATTTGATTTGTACCCTTCGTTTTTTATATTATCATTATTATTTTATTTTTTTTATTTTGAATGATATTATTTTAGTGTTTTTATTTAAATGTTTTTATTTTAGTTTTTTTAGTTTATGAAACCAATAATGACAACAAGTTGTCAAAGCCTGAAGAAAATTTTCAGTGCTTAAACAGAAATACACAAATCAATTACAAACAGAAAAGTTTCAAACATGAATCCTACAGAGACCTTACTCATGTAGGGGACATCAGGATTTTCCTACATAAAATTCAAAATGAGTCCAAAACTAAGCTGGCGTATTTGACACTTTGAACTTGTTGAGTTTGATTTATTCAAGAATAGTTGAGTAACGAGACATTAATCGCCGCAGCGGTCTTTCTCAACTTGACACAAAAGATTAGTTTGTGACGTGCAGTCAATAAAGTAATGCAATGTTCAACCACGGCATTGTGAGTCATAACTAGTGAAAATTGCAACTTCCCATTGCGTGGATTATGGGAGTACTAGCTTACTGATATGGGGTTTTTCCTAGTACTTATGCGATGATGTAAGATTAAATAACTAGTTTAAATAAAGACTGTTTCTGGTGACACCATGTGAAATTCTCAAATTGAGTAGTAATTAGTTCTGAAGAGAACTGGTGGTTACAACTGGACGTTTGTTCAGTAAGCTCTGATCATAGTTTATGTTAAACTACTTTAACATAAACTTTAAATTTTGTTTGTTCATTAGTCCTGGGACTGTTGCCCTATACACAACATTATCACACAATTTTCAACCTTCATAGCTTAAGTCTTCACAGTTGGAAGTTGTTTATGGCCTTTAGACAGTAGACTTCTTGTCAGTACTCGGATATCCTAATGATATACAACCCAAGCAGCCAGATGATGTTGAGATTGGATGAGTTCATGATTACATCTATCCACTACCCATTACTGATGGTTTGCTTACAAGCACAACTTAATTTCCACAGACAGAAGTATCTTGGGTTCTTACTCCTACAGTGATGATTAAAGTTAAGTACCCATTCGAGGAACGGGTACCCGCGTGTCACTCGCTCGAACTCGAAATCACCCGAAAAAAAATTCGAGCGAGGACGGCTTCGAGATCGAGCGAGGGGTCTTGCAGACCAATTTGTCAGCGTTGAAGGAGGGCTTACGAGGAGCGCCCATGCGTAACGAATGACCTGAAACCCACTGAAAAGAAATCTGATAGTTGACGCCGAGTCAGCGGATTTTGTTGAACAAAAGACTGCCTTCAGTTACCGACCGGCTGGCAGGCCTAACCGCACGAGTTTTACGTCACTGGCATGAATATCAACACATGTAGCTTCTTTCATATGCTAATCGCAACCTGTCCGCTGAGTCTGCGGACTCCGCTGAGTCAGTGAACCCCTCGCAAAGGATCGCCAAGATAACTTCAATCATTGTTTAGCTCAATGAAATAAGGAACGATAATTTTCAGCTCCCGCAAGGACGATTACAATCCAGGCCAAAATAGTTGGGACGCGTGATGATAAACATACTCTCCCCTGTTTCCCCACCCCTGCTTCAATGTATTGTCCCTGAGACAAAGACAACGACTGCGGTTTGTCCGTGTCTGGTCGCGGCTTCATAGATAAACTAAGAGACAATTCAGACAATCCCGGCCAAAATAGTTGGGACACGTGGCAATAAACATACTCCCCCCACCAATGTTGTTATCTCCAGCCGGAGCACAGACCGCGCAATGAGAGCCAACATTGTCAGGGGGCCGGGCCAGCGAGATTTGACCGGGATTGTAGATGATCAGGCAATTGTTATTTTCCCCTATGGTTGAAATCCATGATATTGCCATGACGGCACTGTTACCAGGGTTGCACCAAAACAATAAGTGCCTCGTTAGATAAGTTAACGATGCCGACCGAGTATTTGAAGAATTTAAATATATTTATCGGGCTCATACATCACCGAATGAGAAAAATGTCCAATCAATTAACAAGATAGTAGATGGGCGAGTATCTGTAAATATGATTGGTTGTTCCATGAGTCAAAGTCCTCATAATACGCCCACTTTTTTCAGGTGTCCAAATTTCCCCACTTTTTTTGTCCCAGGTGCGGTGCCGACATTTCCAGAAATCAGAACATCCAGGTCTTTGGAACACTGCCAAGAAGAGTTGGCACTACTGAAACTCATTGACTATTTACTGCTGTACACATTTTATATGGAAATGGAAACCCTGGGTACTGGTCACCCCGAAAATAATAAATACATGTACATAGTGTCCTCAATTTGTGTGTATGTACAACAGCGGCGTAGCCAGGACTTTTTCAGTGGGGGGCATTGCTTTTCAGTGGGGGGGGGCCTAGGGGGTATGGGTTTTTTCCCTTTTCTTTATCTTTTCTGTTTTTTGGGGCACTATGAGGATTTTTCGTGGGGGGGGGGGGGACGTTCCCCCCGTGGCTACGCCGCTGATGTACAAGCAGAAGTGGTCAGACCTATAACAAATTAAAAGGAAGGATTTTGAAGCATTTTATGTTCAGACACATAATTCCACCCAAATAGTTTTTGACACACTTTAGGAATACTCCTTTTCTCAGACAGACGGAATGATTGACGATTTCTTTGTAGTTAAATATTTATCTTCAAACGAATTCCTCCTCCAAGCTGCTGGAAATGTAGTTGTAATATGATACATTCATGATACTCAATAAAGTCAAGGAGGCCCAGGGATTTACCAATCGTGGGACAACAACTATGTTTTAAAAATTAAAATTACATGTACCCATTATTAAATATATTCTGATGGACGGGGGACAAAAATAATAATAATAAAGCATTATCATTAGCGTCCCCAACAAAAACATTATTCAGGTTTCACTTTTATACTTGCAGACTGGGGCTTTTACCCCGCACCAGATAAATTCCCTATCCCTGTTGCCTGAAAAAAAACTGCAAAGAACAGACAAATATGAGCTTTTATTGGCGTAGTGCTTCTTCAGATTTGTCTAAAATCCAAAAGAAATATTTTTTGTATTCTTTTAAATATACCCGGTGTATATTCCCCCTACAATAAATTCTTGCCGGCAGAGAAATAAAAGTTTCTTAAATTTAAAATAAATTGCCCGTCAGAAGATATGATTGACAGTTCCATTGTTGTTCCAGAATGTTGGCTGGTCAATGCAGCTCTTTGAGGTTCCGGAAATCGCCGCACAGAGAGCTAAACATCAATGAACTCTATGAAGTGGGCGTTTGCTATTAGACTGTGTTGGTAAAAACAGAAACACTCAGATTTAAACGTGACTGGGAATCATTCCCGGCAGAAAAGAAATGTGTAATCATTTCTGCACTGTTTTATAGGTGACGATAAATCTAAGGAGACATTGCCTTACTCCCCGGCCCCATGCGTATTTAGTGTTTAAAAATGTTCCCGTTTAAACAAAATAAATACAATCTTTTAAAACTATTGACCCCGGAATAACAAGGCTGGATAACGTCACTGGTATATTTTCCTTAACAAGTGATTGCAACTTAAAAGTTAGAATCAAAAATAATTAAACATCGCCCCAAAAATTTGTGTTTTTATATTTTACTTACAATTTTTATGCCCAAAAAAGTCTCTGGTTTCTGGTCTCCGCGCGCGTCGCCTCAAACTTGCGAGTCGGCATTTTTAATTTTTGTTGTTGCTATGAAACGATGTCCAAATAAATAGCCAAACGGGAGACTTTTTTTGGCCACCAGCGAAACAATCATAAATGCTCTACATTATTTGTACAGTGTTATTACCTGCATGACGCAACTCCTGCACCATCGGTGTCATTGCTGATCCATTAACAACCTCACTCATTTTATTTAATACATTCACGTAATGTGCTTAAGTTTTCATATTTAGTTTATTAAACCAACAATTTGTTTTTTATTCAGTAAAATATGTTGTAAATATTTGTTAAATATTTGATTGTTAGAATTTCCATTGGCTTTAAAACCTTCGATATGCCTGGAGAATAAATACATTGACAGCTCTACTGTTAATTTATGCCGAGTTCATAAACCATCAAAAGGATTCTTGCTGGAAACCGCCATACCAAAATTGTTGAGGAAAATAATGTGGTAATTATGCTGAAGATATCTGTGGACAGAAATTTTGTAGAAAAACTGTTTAAAATGAATACAGGAATGAAGAGAGGACAGCACAGTTCTTTATAACCGTTTAGCATCATAAATGTAAGTAGTGCTAGCGATTTAAGTAATGTTAGGAACAAACACAGACGCAATCTGGGGGAAAATGCAGATAGCGGGCAAGGAACGTTATTATGGTTTCGGCAAGCGGCTGCCAATCGCACGCCAGAGATTGGACTTGAAAATTCCCCTGGTTAATTCCAGCCAGCGGCGTAGCCACGGGGGGCACGTGCCCCCCACAAATTTCCAGTGCCCCGTCACGAAAAATCCTCATAGTGCCCCAAAAAACAGAAAAGATAAAGAAAAGGGAAAAAACCCATACCCCTAGGGCCCCCCACTGAAAAGCAATCCCCCCCCCCCCCCACTGAAAAAGTCCTGGCTACGCCGCTGATTCCAGCCGTCGTGATCGGCTGAAAAATCAGAAGTGGCAGGCCATGACGGGACGTCGCATTTTAAAACATCCAGGACATTTGAAGCCACAAAAACCACCGATAATCAGGAAAAGAAAATAGGGTCGATTTGTTAACAAGTTTGGCTAAGATACTATGAAGATATAATGGCCGTCGAATGGACGAAAATAATAACGGAAGTTGATCGAACTTTTTGCGTGCGCGCTCGAGTAAACCTCCCCCTTTTATCTGGTGGCCCTTTGTTGCTTTGTACGCCGACAGCATAGAATTTCACAAAAGAATCTATTTAATACATGTACATTGTAAGACAAGCCTTCAGATGTTTAGTCTTCAGAGGTTTTAAATTGCAAAAGATCGTACATTCTGGGGAGGTTTAGAAGAAAAAAAGACATTGTGGCTAGTTTCGTTTTTTTTCCCTTAACAAATAGCCCAACATTAATCGTCAATAACAATTTTGTGATGATCTATCACTAGACAAAATTATTCTTGCAGCTTCTTTAGTTTTGCGTCTCGGGATTTATTTCTGTAAACATGGACCAGTGTGGTGCTTTAGCGGTTAGTGTCAGCTCTTATCTTCTGTTTGTTTTATTTTCACGGGTCAGTGAGCCTTAGGAGAGCCGGGCGCTGCCCTCGAACGACGGACGTTCGACAATTTTTCAAACGAGCGGGTTGCGAGCGAGTTCGAGCGAGTATTAGGGTGATTTCGAGGGCCCCCGAACTCGCTCTTTAAAACACGTTCTCGCTCGTCTCGCTCGAACATTTTAGGGGTACTTAACTTTGATCATCACTGTAAATGGCAGTTAATCCTAACCCAGCTCAATCCCACAAAATCCCACAACAGATTGAAGAATAGAATAATTATGTTGGATTTGATTGCCTTCAGCAGTATACTAAATAATGGATTTTTGTTGGATTCGGCAAGATACTTGAGGAATGCCTGAAAGGGGATAGGGTTGTGAAGTCATGGTGTAAGGTTAAATAACTTAAAGAAAACATACATGTATTTCATAATTCTGTCTGTCTAAGTTAGATTTCAGAAAGTCATAAGGGCTCAAAACCAACATTTTGTTTTTTGGCTTTTGGCCAAGAGTTTAACTTCAAAACAGAAACAATTTTATTTTGGATTTTCTGCATACATTGTTAGTGTTAGTTTTCAAAACAACTATAATTTAATTTGTATGTATTTATTGATAGAATCTTGCTTTGAGACATCCTTTTTCAGTGTAGGGGAAAATTATGAAATCTGTATTTATTTGTATGTACTATAGTAGTGCATTATGAGTGGCATATGAATGAACATTTAACCCTAACCTTCCCAAATCCTCCAAAATCCTCTTTGCTAAAGTGAAGGATTTTGAAGGATTGAGGTTACATGCTACATGCTCTTTGCTAAAGTGAAGGATTTTAGAGGATTGAGGTTATTAGGCATACTTGCCTTTCCATGGTACATGTACATCCATGTTTGTTAAAGTGGTTGCAAGGTCAGTGCTTGGGTCAATGGACACTGTACGTTGCTCCACGCATGCATGTCCCTGGCCATGTACATGTATCACAGATTAGAAACACATGTGTGCATACATGTCATGTGCTTGCTTTACTACTGAAGGATTTTGGAGGATTCAGGTCGTGTGTAAGCAAATGGGCCTAGGGAGTTAGGGTTAATGCCACAAATTGCAGTACCGTAATTTCCGGAATATAAGCCATGGCTTATACGTTGATTTTGACCCGGTAAAAGTTGCCTGCGGCTTATACGCCGAGGTATGAATCTTGAAGAACAAAACACAATGCACAATTAAACAAAAATCGTTGGTAAACAGACAGAAACAGAAACCTAAAAACTTTATTGTTCGTAGCGAAAACGGTCTGGTCATTGTCACAGTTTTAGTGGTCCACAGAAAACTCATGAGCCATATATGCGTCTCAGGCGGGCTATACTATACTCAGTTATCGCGTATCGCCGCCATATTTATACAACGATTCACTTAGGAAACTGATTCCCTTTCCCAGACCCATCAGAAAGGCGTTACTTTTCCAAAGATGGGCACCGGTGAAACCACAGTGAAACATCGACCCCAAAAAACATGAATATGTAACATAATGAACATATTCATGACACTCGATCAAACAGCCAATGAAACGAATATAAAAATGTTACTACGTAAATTTATCCAATTACTACGTGCGGAAATGGCACGTGATACTGGGTCCTGAATAACCATGAACTACAGTGTACGTGCACATTGCATGCATTGCACACACAGTCTACAGCTGACCACACGGACCATGAACAGGCAGCGGCACTCGTGTCAGCTCAAACACGCATTACCACTATTGACGGAACAGGTATACAATTACAAAGGACTGGTACGCAGGCAAATGAACGTCAAATTAAATGCACTTGTACACCATAAACGGCTGTCGTTATTTAACTATTTAAATGGGGATAATTTGAGCGGGAATGGCCCCGTATGATGGTCTAGGAACTGGCCCTCGAGTTTCCATACGGACCATCAGTAAATATCCACTTAAACCGTTTCAAAAGGAATAATTAGCTTTGGAGTATATTCATTCATGATCTCAATACAAAGGTATGGACTTCTATTGTGTCTCTATCAATACATTTTGACTCGAATGCAACACAATGACCCCCTTTGTGGCAATGTACCGACAGTGAGTGGCATCCGGCGGGCCTCTGTGTGTGCGGCTTATACGTGGTGCGGCTTATATGCTGACGCATGAATCTTGTTTTGGTGATTTTGGGGTAGTGCGGCTTATACACCGCGCGGCTTATATTCCGGAAATTACGGTACTGGATACATTCACATTTATAATATCAGTGGAAGTCAAATGTGTTTAATTTGATTCAATTCAGGCGCAAGTGTTCCAAGTGGACAGGGCGCCCCCGATGGATTCCAGATGGAATTCCCTACTCTACGGGCAGGTGCAACCCCTGCAGAACCACAGCGCAAAGAGCCACCAAAGGAGGTACAATACGGGCCAGGACCAAGCCTTCGTCCACAGAGTAAGTCTTGGTACCACCTTCAAGACAAATTCAGATTAACAGTTGTGGTTTATTACATTCAAAGAAAAGGTTCAGTATTTTTAGTAGAGATAAATTATATCTTGAAGAAATATTCATTATTAACCCTAACCCCTTGGGTATTTTTACTAGAAAGTATCCTGAATCCACCAAAATGCACCATTTTTGTCACACACAAAATGCTGGTGTCCTGAATCCATCAGAATCCGCCAGTGTAGATATTGGACATATCCTGAATCTGCCAAAATCCACCACTAAATTTCTGGCGGATTTTGGCGGATTCAGGATACCATGCTCACATGAAAATTTGTATAGTATGTTGCTGCATAGAATCCATCAAAATCTAACACATACAAGTGTTGGCTGTATATGTACAGTACATGTAACTATAATCCATCAAAATACATCAACCAACATGACCAAGCAGTTAAAAACTATTGAAATCCTGAATCCATCAAAGACCGCTATATGCTCAATGTGGAGATATCATGAATCCGCTGAAATCCTCCAAAACAGGGGGATGGATTTCGATGGATTCAGGGTGGTTAGGGTTAATAATCTTGAAGATAAAATCATCTGTATCAATTTTATTTGATAACACCAAATAAAATTCTATTATTATCAATTGAGATTAAAAAATGTTTTAATAAATGTTTTAATAAATGTTTCTGTTTTAGAGACTTGTTGAAACTGTGTATTTGTTTTGTTCATTTCCACATCGTTGTTTCATTGTCAGATGTTGCAAGTTGGCGAGAAGGAGGCAGCAACCTCAACAAAGCAACTGGCAGTGGGACGGGGGTGGGGGCAGCGAGCCCTGGTGGGGAGGGGGAGGGTGGTCAGCAGAAGGATAAAGGACCCATGATGCATCCCATGGGTGCTGGTCACCTACCACCTAATATGAATGGAGGACAGGGAGGTCCGTTACCACCTGGTCCAATGCCCCCACAGTTCAGAGGCATGATGCCTCCCTTTGTAAGTGTGAATTTTGTTTTGTAAAATTTCAGGTTACTTTTTTAAGTCTGAAAAACTTATTTATGTTTTTGTATTTGTCTTATTTAAAGGGAGAATATCATCATGATCCGAGAGGGCATGGAATCAGAGTGCTTGTTTTAGATGAATTCAGTGACTGAAAATAATATCCCACATGATTAGCTTATACAACCTTTGCTGCTGCATAAACATATATGAGCAGGTTCGACAATACAAATTTCCATTTTAAGGACAATAAAAAAAAAGATGAATTGAATGAGCCAGTAATTTTCAGTCACTGTGTTCATCTCAACCCTAACCCTCCAGGGTATTTTGGCTAGAAACGCTGCCAGACACATCAGATTGCATCGTTTGTCAAAGTGACTTGGCTGCAGAGTGCAGCAAGATCCATCTGGTCACAAATCTCAAGGCCGAACTGCCTCAGAGTCTGTGGTCACCCAACGCAGCAGGATACAACTCTGGCATTGTTCAATGGGACCAGCTCTCAATATCCTCAGTCTTGGCTGCTTATGCACTGGTGTTGACAGCTGAATGCATCAAAGTGCACCAGACTTTTCCACCTAATGCACTGTGCTGCGTCTGGCAGGGTTAGGGTTAAACTAGGACGCTGATTCCATGCCCTGTTGAACGTCTGCTATGATCATGACGATACTGTCCCTTTAATTGAAACCGGTTTCCAGAAAGATTGTTGGCAGACATACAAATTTCAAAATTTTATTCCAAGTGAGATATTTAACAGATTTTGTACAAGTCTATCGTTTTCAATGCTGCTGTTGCGTAATATTTAATGTCTGTTTTTCACTCTTCAGATGTTTGGTAGGGGAGGTTTCCCACCCGGTCCAGGTGGACCTCAAGGACCAGGGGGTCCACACCCAGGTCCAGGTGGACCACGTGGACCCTACCCTATGGGTTACCCTGGGATGCAAGGACCTCCAAGACAGGGATTCCCCCCTCAGCAGGATCAAAGGTGGGTATATTCATTGATTTGCTATGGTTCATACAAGTAGTAGTATTTGAACTGTAACGAGTGAATTTATTCAACAGGATATTAAAGAATAGGGTAACTGGTGATGTTTTTTTTTCCAGAATGGATTTTTATTGAGTAAATGGTTTTGATATAAACTTTAAATATTGGTTTTCATTAGTTCTAGGTCCTGTTTCCATATACACAACTTTAACCCTCCTATAGGTTTAACAATCAAAGACACTCAAAATTTGTATGTAACTCCCAACCCATTGACTTTGTGCAGTACAGTCAAATAAATGCAAGGACATGTGGCTATGGTAGGAGGTCAAACCAAAACCACTCGACTGTATATGAGTCTGCTGCTAACTTATGCAGTACATACACAGCTCTGTGTGACTCTGCATATAACTTATGTAGGACATACACAATTGTGTTTGACTTTGCCACTAACTCCAGCACTCTTAGAGAAAAATACACATGTGTGAACAATTGGCAATGCAACCAAAAATACTCAAGTGACTGTCTGTGGGTGCGGTGCTTACTGGGCCAAATTTCAGCCAAATTTCAGCCTGGGCATAGGAGGGTTAATGCACAATTTTCAACCTTCATAGCTTAAGTCTTCATAGTCGGAATATGTTTATGGCCTTTTAGACAGTAGACTTCTTGTCAGCACTCAGATATCCTAATGATATATAACCTAAGCAGCCAGATGATGTTGAGATTGGATGAGTTCATGATTACATCTATCCACTACCCATTACTGATGGCTTGGTTAGTCTTAAGTTGCAGTTAATCCTAACCTAGCTCAATCCCACAAGATCCCACAACAGATTCATACTAAGAATGGATTTTTGTTGGCAGGATGCTGGAGGAATGCCTAAAAGGAATTAGGGTTAAGTTCTGAAACAAATTATATGCAAAGGTCATTGCTTCCGTCACAGTTTCCATCTACTCCCGATTGGAAGACAATAAATGTTGCAAAGTTTCTCATCCTAAAGATGCCATATATAACTGACTGAAGTCAATCTACCTTTTTGTTTTCTGCCAAATCAGACAAATGAAACAAGGTGGTCCAGGCAGAGGCCATCGGGGCAATCAGGACCAGAGAACCACAGGACGCTTTGACAAGACGACAATCGTCAGTGCTGAGACCCTTCAGCAGCTTGACTCCCTGGACACAACAGCCAAGACGTCGGATGGCTGGGCTGGAGCACATGGTGAGGTAGACTACTCAGCCAAGCTGGTATTCAGTGATGAAGAGGAAAATGGCAAAAACCATAAAGGTCGTAGGTGAGACAAAGATTCATTAAAGAAGCTTCCAAAACTCTGAACAAGAAATGTTCTATTTGAAGGAATTACAGTAATTTTCCAAAGGAATATTAAATATTCCTTAAAAAAACAGCAGCCATCCACTGCAAGCAAACCTGCCAAAAGAAAAATCTAAATGAAACATTCCTTTTGGGAACACTATTTGAAGACTTATTGACACTTATTAAGTGTGAACACCCTATACTCCCGATGGGAACTGTTCATGGTCTCAATGTTGCTTCCAATTTTTGAGAGTTTTTAGGCTCTCCCTTAAGACAACTTCAAATTTTGCCAGAGGGGCACTTTATACAAAGTCGAGTTTTGTTGATTATGGTGTTAACACCCAATGTAGGAAGTCAAACTGCAGTTCAAATACTTGGTTCTCAAAGGAGGACATTTGAAGAATTTTTTCTGTCATTAAGACATTTATTAACTATTGTAGCCTTTGCTTGTTATGAGGTCACCTGCTGCTGTAAACATTTTAAATTGTGTGTAAAACAAAACATGAGTAGCCAGATAATTGATTGTATGAACATGTGTTATGATGACATCGATCCACTACCCATTACTGATGGCGCTCACTAATACCTGCTCAAAAATTTGCCCAGAAACTCAAATTTACTCACTAAACATTTTAAGATGAGTTTTTCTGTTCTTAAAATGTAACGCTGCGATGTGATACCTTTAAAAATATTCAATTGATTGTTGATATTTCAGAAAAGATGATAGTGAAAATCATCAGAGAGAACAGGGAGGTAGAGGGCCACCTAGGGATGAAACTATGGATGACAGAAGAAGGCTGGATGTAGATAGAGTGAGTAGCTGCTTATATGTTTTGACTTTATATACCTTATTTATTTTATTTGAATTGTTTATTAAAAACTTCAGGCAAACCACTGAATTGCACATAAATTACACAATACAATGGGTTCAGAATACCAGAACGACATGAGTGGCCAGATGATGTTGATTTTTGATGAACCTGTGTTATGATTACACTTATCCACTACCCATTACTGATGGCGCTTTTTCCTTGTGATGTATTTTGACTTAAACAATTGTTCAGAGCCTAATATAGTACACTAAATTATTTGATCACATACTGAGATCATTATATACTACTCAAAACAATTTAGGGAACACCGGAATAATCTCAGTTAAAGCAAGATCATTTATTTAAGATAAACACAATGTTTCACAGAATTGATGAGAAACAACTGCACAATGAAACAGATGATAAAGGATGCATGTAGCGATTACACATTTCATGACATGACTACTGAAAGAGAGAGGGGGTTGCAAATGAAAATCCCGGTTCATGGAATATTTCAAACCTATTTGATGTTAAAAATCCGTTGTTCCCTAAATTGTTTTGAGTAGTATATAATGAACAAAGTTTTTGGAATCTTGAAACCACAAAGGAACCTGTTTCAGAAGAAGCAAAAGATACCCCAATAATCCAGATTTGATGGTTTATATTTTGTGTTTAACCACAGCAGGAAGATGATAGACAAAGAGACAGAAAAATGTGGTCTGGTGCCCTGCCCCCAAACCAGATGCAGCAGCAGCATCCCCCAGTGAACCGAATGGGACCAGGTGGACCGATGCACCCTAATGAACCACAGGTGAAACAAACAACACATTTCCAACAAGTAAAGACTGTTTACGGTGACACCATGTTCTCAACATTTCAATCTGTATGCTCTGATCGTCTTCAACATATACTTATGCAGCTTCCTCATGAAGTTCTAGTCTTCAAGAGAGAATTTTTACTCATTAAGATTTAAATCTTATGTCCTTTAAATAAAAAAAAATTGTGTTTTCTTTAATTGATCTCAAAAACCCAAAAAGGTTTTTAATGGCATTTATATAAGTTTGCCTGTTCAATTTCACTTAGAATAGTAAAATGTAGCATATAGTTGTAATGACTAAAGGCTGATTTATACTTCACATGAATGTGAATGAATTACTGTGACGTTGACAATAAAATCACGCTATTTCACCATTGTTGATGTCATGAAATTCGCTTTGTTTTTGCATTCGTTTAAAGTATGAACCGGCCTTAAGACCCTAGGCTTTGGTTTTTAGAATTATTTGTTACATCCATGAAATGCTTTTTTAAATAACTTGTGATAAAGCATTGTTATCAAAGTATAAAAATTCCTGTAAAATGTGTAATTTGATGTTTTTAATTTAATTTTTTAAATATTTTGTATATAGGGCTGGAATCACGGAGGACATCCGCCGTTTGATCAGAGGGGACCTCCCCCACCCCAAGGTCACTATGCAAGGATTCCCCCACATTTTCAGCAGGCACATGGCCCACCACAGCCTGGTCCTCCACAGCCCAGCCCACCACAGCCCGGTTCACCACAACCCGGTCCACCACAGTCGGGACCACAACAGCCTGGACCACCATCGCATGGTCCGGCTCCTCATGGTGTACCTCCCCATGGTTTGCCTCAGCCTAGCGGGCAACAGGTGTGTTACTATATAATATTAATATTTGTCAAGTCAGAAACTTTTAAAATGCAGTGGGTGAAGAACAGAGTATTACCTATTACCTAGGATTTGGATATAGGGTGTCCAGATTTGTTGTTCTTTGAAAAACGCGGTCTCCAAAAGTTTCACTTAGAATACTTTTGCATGTGTTATTGCAAATCAAACAGGGTGTCCATTTAGCAAACAGGGCGTCCAAAAGACACCCAAAGGTATTGCTGGCTAATACTATGGTGAAGAAGCATTTTCTTGAATTACAATTTTTGATTTTGATTGCTTTATTTTTTATATTATATTAGCACAGAATAAGAGTATTATTAGCTCTCTACAAACTCACATAAAAGGCGTTATTTTGATGACTCAAATTAAGTTAGATTGTCCGTTTGGAGAAATGTTGCATGCTTAATAGGCTCAGTAATTTATCAAAATAATAATAATAATAATAATAATAATAATGTGTGGACTTATATAGCGCATGTATCCACCAACTGAGTGGTGCTCAAGGCGCATATTATTACCCTGCTCATCAAGCTCATAAATCATTCCTGAAACCATCTCAGCTCCCTGGGGAGTATACAGCTCAATTGCTGCCATTACAGCGCATATAGAGCTAATCAACCAACTCTGCCCTCACAGGTACCCATTTAACCCCTGGGTGGAGAGAAGCAATTATGGTTAAGTGTCTTGCTCAAGGACACAAGTGTCACGGCCGGGATTCGAACCCACATTCTGCTGCTAACACCAGAACTTGAGTCCGGTAAGCTAGACTGCTCGGCCACGACACTCCACAAAAATGGAAATGGAAATGCTTAATAAAAATTTAAAAGAGTGGATTTAAATGAGTAGCCAGATGATGTTGATTTGTATGAAAATGTGTTATTGATGCATCTATCCACTACCCATTACTGATGGTGATTTATTTTGTCTGCTTGATAATTTGCATGTCAGACTTCATGACTGGTGTAATTTGTAATATTGAATGGTAACTTTTGGTGCCCCTTCCTGTCTTGTTTGATTATTAGAAACAAATATGTTCAAGTTTATAAATAGAGCCCTATTCCTTGCCAGATCCCCAAGCCCCCTATTGATGAAGAGGAAGATCGCTGGCTCAAACAACGGCAAATACAATCCGATGAGATGACAAAAAACCTTGAGCGAGCTAGACAACGTCGGTTGCTCAAGGAACTAGAAGAACAGAACTTTGAACAAGAACGCAAAGCAGCTGCCCAGGAGAAGCTCCGCAAGCTGGAAGAACGACTCGGAGAGAAGGGCAAGAGAGATTCAGAGAGTGAGGTTGGCACTGGAGGTAGCGAGGATAGAGGGAGTGATTTAGGGCTTCCTAAGGAAGGTGGAAAGAGACAGCGGACAGAGAGTGGGAGTAGCGATGGATCAGGGCCAAGACAGGGCAGGGAAGGAAGAGGTATGTTTTTTTCAATGAACTCCTACCCTAAGTCATTAAAATCTGCTTACCTCAACAGGATTCAAGATAGGCTATAGTATTAGCAAATATTAATATTTGACCTTTCCCCATTTTTAGAGGGGTTATGTCATAAGAAAACTAAACAACATAAGTTTTATTATCTAAACACACCATAAAATATTGTAAAAACATTATCTCTGAATCCTTTGTGTCTCTGTTAACATAAGAGAGGCCATTTTTTCCCAGTGTACACTTTTCTGAAATTAAAACAAAAGGGGTTTGAAAAATATTATATTTTACCTTGGGTATAGATAATAAGTTACATTGTATAGTTCCTTATAACAAAGTCTCTAAAATGGGAAAGGTCAGCTATTGATATTTGCTTATGGCCCATCTTAAAATTGTTGTTTTTGAGTTACACATTCTATATCTGATGTAAACTAGCACTTGCACACACAAAATAACGTTAACATAAACATTGAGTTTTATAAATCACAAATGTTGTTTGATATTTTCATAGGAAACTTCCCACGTCAGCCTACCAGGAACTTGCCGCCAAGATTCCTAAAGCAACAGCAACAACAGCAACAGCAATATCCTATGCAGCAGCAGCAGCAGCAGCAACCACAACAGCAGCAGCAGAAACAATACCAACAGCAGCAACCGCCACAACATGAACAACCAATAAGACGTTGTATGCCTGTATATCCACCACAGGTAAGAACACTTGTTTTGTCATAGACAGGCTGTTTGGAATGATAATCTTGTAGTTAACAATACACAGTCCAGATTTGGCCCTATGCCAAACCCATCCTGAGGAATATTGAGAACCATTAGCCACCTGCCCCACCCTAAAAGAATTCTGCTTAGCAAACTGGTTTACTAAGCATTATTCAACTGACTGCCAGCCAAAGAATGCACATTTTGTATAAAAGTGTGGCTGGTAACCAATGAAACATGCTAAGCAAATATTTCTGCTAAGCATTTTTTTTGCTGAGCAGCTCCATAACATTGCCCCCTGCTTGATTGACAGGTTGGATCAGTGTATAGACCTTATGCATATGACGTCGCAAACTGAAGGTCGCCCCTTTCAGAGGCAAACGAAGGTCACTCATTGGTTCATGTATGCACGCTGTGCGTATACGCACACATAGCGCGCATACAAGAACCAATGAGTGACCTTCCCTAGCCTCTGAATGAGGGCATTATTCAGTTTGTGACATCATATGCATAAAGTCTATTGCTAACAGTAAAAGGTAACCGTACACCAAACATGGAGAAACTTGTATCAGGAGAAACTCAGGAGAAACTCCTGAGGACGATCAGAGCACACTGATCGAAACGTCGAGTTGTACCTCCAGTTCTTTTCAGAACTAATTACTACTCAATTGAGATTCCACATGGTGTCACCGCAATTAGTCTTACTTATCATCCTCACCATGCAAAGCTACAAGTTTTACCTGTGACAGGGTTTATTGATCATTGTCAAACCAGACTTTATAATTGCGAACATTCATATTTAATAGGATATTTTTCGCCTCCCAATCAATCACCAGTTTCATACCTTTTTTCCCCCTGTCTGCAGCATGATAAAGATCATGTATCTGTTGCCCAACCTCCACATCCAGCCTCCCATCCACCCCAGAGGGAGTTAGATACTCATGAGACCCAAGACACTGACCAGCGAGATGTAAGAACTGTTCCTCCTCCTCCTAGAGAAATCAAGAGATTGGACCCACACAGCAGGAGAAGCCCTGAGGATTGGGAAGGGGCACATGTTGAGAGTAAAGAGGGGCATGTTATTGATACGAGAGATGTTCGAGGAGGAGAAACGAAGGAGGGCAGGACAGGTGTAGAGACAAGGAAGACAGGATGGGTGACGGGTACGGATGTTTCAGAAGGTCCTACACAAGAACCAAAGACAGTAGCACCCCCACCAGGTCAGTATCCGGTTAAGATGAAATCAGTGTGTGAAGCTTAGATGCCCTTGATTGTCACATCGGTGCAACAAGGTCATATCTTAGTTACTATCTTGTTGCAGACAGATTTTGCTCAGTACAAGAATGTCGTATCTCAGTTACAATCTTGTTGCAGACACGGATTTTGCTCAGTACAAGAAGGTCGTATCTTAGCTACTATCTTGTTGCAGACATGGATTTTGCTCAGTGCAACAAGGTTGTATCTTTTTACGATCTTGTTGCAGACACAGATTTTGCTCAGTTCAACCAGGTCATATCTTTCTGCAGAACCAGTGGGAAAGGATACAACATTGTTGCACTCAATTGCCTTAATTTATGCAAATGTATGCGTTGTTGCATATTTGAGATACGACCCGGTTGCTCTAAAACAACAATATATGTCAAGTTAGCTCCATGTCTCTGTTTTAGTCGCCACTACATCACTGTCATAACTTTGCCTTATTTACTATTTTGTGAAATGAAGGTATCACTATTTGACAACTTCTCTAAAACAAATAATTTTATTGAGTCAAAATTTACACAAACCACGTGGACATGATGTATTTTGTGCTGAATATTTGAGCAATATATTAGAAAATAAGCTCTGTCCTTTCTGTTTGGAAAAAACTGCCAGTGACTCTTAAGTCTAAACATTATAAACAGAATAAGTTGACTAGTTATCTGGGAATATATGAAGAATGCATGTAAAGGAGAGCCAAAGTCATGGTTCAGCCAAGCCTTTGAGAAGCCTGGCCACGCTCAGGCTACCTGGTGTCCTAATCTGTCTTTGAGAGTCATAATCCTGTAACTGTACAGTACCTGCCAATCAACATAACCTGGGCTTCTGGAGGGCCTAGCCCAGCAAAGTAGAGCTCTTTGTAATGGCTGCAGATGTGAACAAAAGACAACTGAGGTGTCAGTGAAGTCTGTGTTAACAATAAGAGCTATTTGAGATCTATTCATTAGTAAAGGGTCTTTTGTGCTCGGCTAGTGGTTTATATAGGCCTGGTCTGGGCAAAGCCTGGGCCAGGCCATGCTTCTCAAAGGCTTGGCTGTACCATGACTTTAGCCCTCATCCCTTACTTTTATTTATAAATTAATAGAAGGCAGTGACATTGGGCAATAATACTCATTTACAGTGGTTTTTAGAGAAAAGATAAAATGATCTTGGACAAAATATGTCATAAATATTACTTCTTTTTATTTAACTGCAGTATATGTTGTTTTGATTATTTAGGTGCCTATCCTCAACCAACCAGACGTAATGAAGGAAGATCGGACGCCCAAGATAATCAGGAAACTCAAGAAAACAAAACAATTCCATCAGTCCCTGACAAGCCTCAGCCAGTCCCACTTATGAAAACCAAACCCCATCCCCACTTTGAGAACGAAAGAGGAAGATACCCTGATTCTGAGAGAGGACGACGGTATGACTCTAGATCTGGTGGCAGCGGTAGGGATCGCCAATCCCAGCATAACAGATCAAGACCAGAATCTGAAATGGACAGATATAATGATAGAGATAAAGCCATTATTAAGGGGGATGCTCCAAAACAGTCTCAGGAGCTACGACGTAATGTTTCTGATCAAAAAGAGAGTGCAGGACGGTCTGTATCAGAGCAGTCAATGAAAGAGCATCAGTCAATGAAAGAGCATCAGTCAATGAAAGAGCATCAGTCAAATTCTGTTCAAAGTGAGACCTTTGTCAGATCAGCTGACAAGCTGCAGCAGGGATCAGACACCACAGGGCAGCAGAAAGCATGGTCTCAGTCAGTTGATGGAAAGCAACGTCATGAGGACAGGCCAGTGTTTGAGAATAAACAGCATCGTAAAGGCAGTGATAGTAAAGAAACAGGCCAGCGAGAGCGAAGGGACAGAATAGGCTCTGATGGGCGGTCCAGAAATGATCATGAGACCGGCAAGAAACGGGATGCAGTGGCTGATCTGGGTAAAAAGCCAGTGCAAAGGAAAGATTCTGCAGACAGAGAGAGAAAGAGATGGGGGGAGCCCGCAAAGTTAGCTCCCGTTGCCACAGAACAGAAAAAGGAAGAATCGGGAAGCACTGAAACAGCATCTGTAGCTTCAGATAAAAGTGTGGATAAAAGTGATAAAAAGAGTGATGCAGGTTCAGTGTCTGATAAATCTTCAATTGATACTTCGGAAAGTAGAAGCAGTGCTAAAGATGCAAAAGATGGAGTTGTTGACAAGGGCAGAGAGTCAACCAGAAGGAAAGACCGACAGGACTTCCACGACAGACCTGATAAGTCAAACCGTCAAGAAAGACCAGAGAAATCATTCAGATCAGACCATTCAAACAGGAGAGATAGAACAGAGAGGTTCGATAGACCACCACGAGGAGGAAGAAGAGAAGGGCCTGGGGAAAGACGAGATGGCCGTGGTCGTGGAGCTAGGATAGACTCCGGTCGCAGTAGAGGTCGCTCCTCAAGACCATACAGTGCTGGTTATCACTCAAGAGGCAGAGGCGAGCGTCGCTATCCAGCATATGAAGGCCGCAGGCAAACACCAAGTGAAGATTTAGAAGAAGTTGAAAACATTGAATTAGAAACGGTAAATGAAGCTGCCCCAGTGAAAGATGTAACAGACCAGACACCAAAGATAGATGATCAAGAAGGGGAAGAGAAATCAGATGCAACTCCAAGTGAGGAGGTTAAACCAAAACAAAGCTATTCTGAGGGCAGTTTTGGGAGAAACGGAGAGAGACGAGGCTTTGTACCACGTGGTGAGCCATCTAGACGAGGTCGAGGGAGAGGAAGTACGTATAGCGGTAGAGGAAGAGGAAGCCAACCAAGTAGGAGCACCAGTGGTGGACAGACATGGAAAGATACACGCAGAGATAGAGATGGTTACAAAGGAAGGGATAGAGGACGGGATATTGAACCAGAGTGTGATGGAGACCTCATCAAAGATAAAGAATTTAGAAGAGAAAGTGGCAGAAAAGATGATGGTATGATAGACAGGAGACAAGGCGACCGTTATGAACGAACTGAATACAAGGGGAGGTTTCCCAAATCAAGCCGTCCAGAACCAAGATTGCGCCCAGAGCGCCCGCCAAGGTTCCAGAACACAAGAGGAAGAGGTCGAGGGCGTGGTGGTCGTGAACCAAGAGGTCGCGGTGGTACCGTTCGGAGCTCTGCTCCCAGAACAAGCAGCAGCAGTGAGGGAGCAGTTTTGTCGGCTGCAACAGTTAAACCAGTCCTGATGAAGCAAAACTCATCTGATCTGAACAACGAGGAATGGGAAACGGCCTCAGAGAGCAGTGATTTCAACGAGAGACGAGACAAGACAGAAGATAAGAAAGAGAAGACGCAGGAAGCCTTGACAGAGTCCAAGGAGAACATCCAAGTCAACCACAGCAGCAATAATAGCATCAATGGGGGATCTGGGGCCAAGAAGGGATCCTCTGGACAGCGACCATCTGGAGAGCGACCATCTGGAGAGCGACAATCTGGAGAGCGACAATCTGGAGAGCGAACATCTGGAGAGCGAACATCTGGAGACAGGTTCTACAGGAGTAGTGGGCGTACAGAACCTGGTGAGAATAATGAGTTAATACTACATAAAGACATAAAAGTGACAATTTAAAACCAAAAATTTCACATTTGGTTAAAACACCTAAAACATGGTTGTATTAGTTGGTTTATCAAATCCAAACGTGATATACCCAAACATTTCAAATATTCAAATCCTCATAAATAAACTCTTTGAACAAAAAAACACTCTTACTGTGTAATCAAAATGTACTTTTGAAACAAGTAACATTATTGCTTGAGGATGGTTAATAACTCAGAATGTCTTATATATGAGATTAATGATCGGTTTGTACTTCTTGATATCAAGCAAATGTTTATTGTGATGTCAAAAGCATAGGATTGTGGCAAATGATTTGCAAAAGTAACAGATTTTAACTATTAAATCAACATGTCGATAATTATCAGGCCTGTGATTTCTTGGGATTTTTCCTGATTTCAGGATTTTTTTTTTACAAATCTCCCTTTGCCTCAAAGTAGCCAGTATTGTATCCAAACCTCTAGTTTCTTATCTGTGGGGATGTGGAGAGTCTGTAAATCCCTCAAAATTAAACATTCAGGAGGTTCAGGGGGCTTTGTCCTCTAGACCAAAGGGAAACCCAGGCCTGCTACCCACAGGAGGTTCAGGGGGCTTTGTCCTCTAAACCAAAGGGAAACCCAGGCCTGCTGCCCACAGGAGGTTCAGGGGGCTTTGTCCTCTAAACCAAAGGGAAACCCAGGCCTGCTACCTATTTTTTCAGGATTTTATACTTTTGTCAAATCACACCCCTGAAGTATAGATATTATAAAAATGTTCTTCATATTCCCATGAAATATGAACCAGCCTTAATCCAGACACAATGAATCTATTTACAGATGGGCATGAGGCTACTGTGAAAAGCAACAGTAACCATAGAGATAGCAGCCGGGGCTCATCCCGAGGAAGTAGCTCTGGTAACCGTGGTGGTGACCGACGAGCTCCTGGAAATGGGAGCAGCACAGGCAGTAACTCGGGCAGTCGGAGATCTAAGGGTGGTTCAATGACAAACCAGCGGAAGCCTGATGGGAGAGCAGGAAGGGAGGAGAAAGTCTTCAGGGTAGATGGGATGCAGCTCAAAGATCCAACAGCCGTTAAGGTATTGTCACTATTCAATTGGTATCTAAACCGTACTCAATGTAACAAATGTAAAAAGTTGTACATCTTGTTGCCCTCAGCAGAGAACAAAATAACCATTGTTCTAGCTGGTAGATCTTGTTGCATTGAGCAGCCTACACACTTTTCTGTTGTTGCAATTGTGTTGCATTCAGCAGGGCGTCTGTGAAATGCCTGTAGGGGGTTCGAGTTGCATTTAGGTTGGCAGTTTAAAAAATAGTATTTACCCCTTACATTTGTGCAAATATCAAATTTAAACTTGTATTTATTTTCCAAATTCATTTATTTTTTGATCAGAATGCCCTGTCGGACATGTCTAACTATGGACTGGTCACCAATAAGAAGCCATCATCAGCGGTCATCTCGGGTAAGGTCAGTGGAACTAATAACAGCAATAGCACAACCAGCAACAACAAGGTGAAGACAACAGCAGAGAAGAAAAGAGACACCATGGCATTGTATGATATCAACAACTATGCCAGTAAGTTTCAACAATTTGTCATTTGAATTTATTGATATATTCCTTGTGCAAGGGACCTACCGTCACAAAAAGATGGTGCAGGTAACAGGTGTAATTTTGCCAATGCTTTCTCAAAGGCCGTTGAAAAATAACACTCTAAATTTCATATGCAGACCAGGAATGATATTTTTCCTACTTTTGTAGGAAATCTTACCTTTTGATTTTGAAAATCCTACCATGAAACCGGGTTCCGACTGACTTCAGACCTTGAAAACTTTCCTTGTATATCATTTTATTGTAAATAACAAGATAAAAAACAGTTTCCTTGCTATACATGGCTATAGAGGTAAACCAGTAAGGCTAGTATATGCCTAATGATAATGGCAAACATTTTTCATACTTTTTTATTTTCTCACAATATCATCCCTGATGCATACGTACCATTGGGAATTTCTTTCTCTGCCCAACCAAACTACTGATTGCGAGTAAATCATGCCCTTAACCCATATCCGCCTAACCGTGTAAACACACAAAAGACTATGTGCCTAAGCCCCCCGCACAGAGATACATTGTTTTTGCACACAATCAGAAAGATGCCTTATTTAGAGAATATTACAATCACTGACACAGACACATTATATACTGATGGAAAGAGGAGAACATGCACTTTATTATGATATCAGACTTGTCTAATTTCATATCTATAATCATGAAATACAGTCATCGGAAAAACATTGTAAATTGGAATTGGACAAAAACACAGTGTGGAAAATCACGTAGGTCGGCATTTGTAGCGTTTTACATATCTACAGGTTATCACGTAGATCGGCGGATATGGGTTAAGACATCTTGTAAACACAAAACACAGTAGGCATATTTCATTAATTACATAAAAATAACATAGTGCTTTCAATTCAGGTACAAAAAAGGGCATTCAAATTAATTGTATTGCTGTCACACCTGGTAACCAATTCTGTAAACTACTCCTATGACCTTTGCAATATTAAATTACGTCATAATTTTATAATATTTTAAAACAATGCATGTGTCAAAAGGAAGCTCATTCAAATAATTATCGATTGATACAAAAAAATAGTTTTAGGGAAAAAAATAGTTTTAGATTTGTTGACCTACTTTTCTCCTTACAACCTTCAGCTAGGCACATGATATAATAGTTTAATTAGAAAAATGAAACTCTTTTACATGTAATCAAGATTTTATAGCATTTGATATATGAAAGGGCCAGTCGTAAAACATGATTTGTGATGGAATCTAACCTATTTTACATCAGGCGTAGTTGTCGTTGATGATAATCCAGAGGTGATTGTTGAGGATCCTAATGAGCTGATGACACCAGATGAGGGCTTCCAAGAAGTACGCTCTAAGAAGACACAGAAGGAACGACTCAAGGCTCAGGAAGCAGAGAGGAAGAAGCAGGAGTCACAAGCCCTGGCTGAGGTATATCATCATGTACCTGATACTAATTCCCAATAATCACAATGGATTTTAGCCAAATGTTTTTCCCCCACATTTTGGCCTGCAGCCGGATGCTTATGTTCCACTTTCAATTCAATATTTATTTTGGTGACTTTCTAGTCGTTATTAATCTTTTAATCGATCTTTTTCCAAAATGGACTTAATGAAATCATATTTTATAAGCTGACATAGCTCACAAATGCTCACACAGAGCCTCCTGAATGACAAATTTTCCCGGCACCCTTATGCAGAACCTGGACCCCACTCTGCTAGCTCGCTTTGCTCACTGGTTAAAATTGAGAAATCATTTTCCAAAATAGGTTCAATAAAATCACATTTTACACAGAGCCTCTGCTCAGTGCTTTGGATTTACCTTCTCTCCCACTTTCAAAATCATTCCACCGTCGTACAAACCTTTCTTATACCCCAGGTCGTGAAGCAGACTCGCATCAGCACTACAGGCAAGCCCGCCAGACACTCCTCCAAACTTCCCCCTCGCTTCTCCAAGCATCAGACAAAAGACATGCCCAAAGAGGTGACCTCATCCTTATCCAGTAGCCGGGCAGTGGGTTCACTCAACAAGGCACCTGGTACCAAGCCTATTAGTAATGAGACAAATATAGGTCTATTGATGGGCTCTGCTAATGTCATCATGCCAACAAGGAGTGGTTAGTATATAATAATGGACACTTATATTGCGCCGGTATCTCCCATGTTTGACGCTTATGGCGCATGAACATTATTACCCATCATCGTGGCCAGTTATATCATTCCTAGAACCATCTGAACTCCTTGGGGAGTATGCAGCCCATGCTGGCAAATGTGTAGCGCAACGAGCTTAATCAAACACAATTACCATCTCTGCCCTCACAGGTCCCTGTTTATACTCCTGGGTGAAGAGAAGCAATAATTATAGTTAAGTGTTTTGCTCAGGGACACAAGTACCACAGTCGCACCCATGATTTGAACCCACATTCTGACAACATGGCCATCAGAACACAAGTCTGATGCACTAAACCGCTCGGCCATGGCACCCCATATCACGATGCAGCCATCTTGTTTTTCTTCAATACAAGTCAACGTTACCAAACCGAGGCTGAATGGGAAAATAGTCTGGTCCCGTTTCAAGCATTGAGAGTTAGCGCTATAATCTTACCATGGGATCTAGTCAGTATGTTTTAACAACATTGTGATCAAGATGTCAAAGGTTTTGACATTGTCAGCAGAAATGGATTCAATTCACACATGAGTAGTCACCTGTAGTTATTACTTTCCAGCAGACACTCGGATACCGTTGTGTGCCCGGAAGAAGGTCGTAAGGCTCTACGACCTTCTTCCGGGCACACAAAGTACAACTTTTTGTCCCAGCAGAAGGTCATAAGCAATAAAATGGCTCCTTTGAAAAAGAAAAAAAAAAGTAGGGCATAACTGTTATTATTTGTTGCTAGAATTACTCCCAAGACATGTTTTTCCATTCCCATGTGGAATTTAACTTTCCTACAATGACATATAAATGGCAGAAAAACAACCAAACTTTCACACTCAGTTTTCTTGAAACACAATTTTGCACATTAATTGCTTATGACCTTTTGCCAGTCACTTTCGTTACGTCCTTCTACCGGACACACGACGATACTACTTATTGCTCAGCCACATCAATGAAGGGTCAACTTAAAATCATCTGTTGGTTGGTTGTCAAACTGTATTTACAACTTGATTCACTCACACATTTGTGCCAAACAAATTAATAAGAATGGTGTTCGCCAATTGAAATTGTATATTTAAACAAATTCAACTGAGCAGTCAAGGTTATCAGTTTTTCCTCATGCCATATTTATTAAACTCCAACCCTATTCTTTTCAGGCTCATTATCATCTGCACCACCTCCACCTCCTCCCTTAGTCAATGCCTGGGAGAAGCCTCTTCAAGTCCCTGTGCCCCTCGTTAACACAAGCCAGAGCAGTCTAACCAGCATACCTATGAATATGATATCAGCTGCACCGACAGTCAAGGCACCAGGTGGAAAGCCTGATTCGGATCAGCATGATAGTGGTGTAGAATTGAATAGTGACCACCATGGTTCTAATCCGTCTTCACAGCGTAACTCACCCAGTGCTGATAGCAAGGTTGACACCCGTATGATGCAGGTACATTCATTCAGTGTGAAAGGGGAAAAATTTATGTAGGATTTGAGGCTTTGCATGGTGAAGTTACATATTATTGAGCTCTTATGGGTACACCATGTATTAATCTTTTCTAGGAAGAAGTGATGGCTCTGAGAAGAGCTGGTTGTTTTGTTCTGATGATGCAATAGTCGAAACGTTGAGAATAAACCAACCGGAGCCACCACTTTTTCCATGAAGAGATTATTACATGGTGTACACAAAAGAACTCAATAATAGGGGAATAATTTGTCGCATCAGTGCAACAAGGTCGTATCTCAAAAATGCAACAAGGTCCTATGTGCAATAGTGCATAGATTTGCATACATTAAAACAATTGAGTGCAACGTCGTATCTTCCATAGGTTTTGCGTGATCATCCTGGAACTTTGTAAAAAGATATGACTTTGTTGCACTGAGCAAAATCCATGTCTGCAACAAGGTCGTAACTATGATATGACCTTGTTGCACTGATGCGACGAATTGTCAGTACACAATGTTTAAAATGTTAAAAGGGAAGTAACTTACAATGGTATTATGTACAATTCTGTATTTATGTTGACATCACTTCAAATTTGCATATTCATGAGCGCATCTGATGAGATTCAACATCATTGTTTGATTGTGGTTTGGTTTGTACATACAAGTTGATTGATTTTCTGGACTGTTTACAACTCGCTGAATTGTTTGTTTTTTTGTTAAATGAGTGTTTGGTTACCAGAGGTAAAATTTTGATGTAACCACAGCTTTCTTGATGTGCGGTTTGTTTAAACTGTCCAGAAGTAAGGATATCCACTAAAATATTTCTTTATATAGAGTTGTATTTCAATGGTGTCAACTAATTCAAGTGTCTCCCATGGCCAGCTCCGGCCAGATTCGTAGAGCTGCCTTAGAAATGCGTGTTCGAAAATTTGTCAAGAAACCTACTTCGACCAAAATCTGCTTTTATTAAGTCATTCTTTGGATTATGAAGTTGGCTGATGTCATCATTATGATAAAGTTTATCTTAATGTCACTTCCCAAGTTGCACAAGAGGGCAGTGTATGTTCTCTGGTCACCACACTTTATCTTCCTTTTTTACAATGTTTCTAAATTATTATTATTTTTTTAATATAGGAGTATATGATGAGACAGCAGCAAGCACAGCTGAACCAATCCACTGACATTCCTCCAGCCAATGAGTGGTCAGCACCCCAGATGAAGCTTGAACCTGTCTCTGCCTATCATCCAGTGGTCAGTCAGGAGGCTGACCAAGGCGATATGGGCGGAGCAGACTTAAGGATGCGAGACACATTTGCAAACTCAGGAGAGACAATGGAAATGGATATGAGTAAAAACAACCTGCCTCCGTCTGGAATGGTAATTGGCTATCTGTTATTCTTGTACCTCTTCAACCCACTCCACAATATGTGACCTGACCGTACGAAATGAGTCGGAAATCGCAATTGCCTGTATTGAGATACAGACATGTAAACATGAGTCATGTGTGTGTGTGTGTGTGTACGTGTGTACTTACACGCCATTCGTTGTGGGGTACCAAACAATGGAACAATGGTACCCCACAGAGAATCTTTAGAAATTCTGGTACCCCACAGGGGAATTCTATAGAAAAGGGATAATAGAACGAAAAAAGGGATAATAGAACGAAACAAAGGAGTACCCCACTTGTCAGCATATGTGAGAGAGTGTGTGTGTGTGTGTTCGAGCACTGGCCGCGTTATGGGGGCAGAGAACAAAAGAGGGATCCGGAATTACTTAGCTGTGGGGACATTTTGTGTGTCCCCACAACGTTTTTAATCCCCAAAATCCTTTGTATTTTGTCCCCACAACGCCCCGTGCGGGAATGTGTGTGTGTGTGTGTGTGTGTGTGTGTGTGTGAACGTACGCACCATTCGTTGTGGGGTCCAAAACACAATAGAACAATTGGACCCCACAAGGTAACTATAGAAAATCTTGTACCCCACAGGAGAATTATAAGGAAAAGGGATAATAGAACGAACAAAGGAATACCCCACAAATCAATGTGCGTGAGGGTGTGTGTGTGTGTGTGTGTGTGTGGTCGAAAAATCTTTTTTTTTGTTTTCGAAAAAAAAACAAAAAAAAAAAAACATGTTACCCAACTAAAAAATCCCCAAAACAAAATCGGAAAATGTTCAAAATCCTGATTTTCTTTACCATGTTAAATCAAGAATGTTCCAAAATTACTCAGTAAAGGATTGTTTTGTCCCCGTTTTGGACCTAGAATGCCCGGTCCTTGATCTCCGTTTGCAGCCATGTTGACTTAAAACACCTGGTTGCTATGGAGGAATGATATAAATAAAACCAGAAATCAAGCCCAGACTTAAACATGCGATATTCCCGTTTTTTTGTTTTCTGACAGTGCAGGCCGAGGTAATGTGTTTTATGGTATAACTTCCGTATTTTTTAACGTATGAACAAATTTTTTTTATCAAATGGAAGAGAAGAATATGCTCTTTTAGGACCACATAAAAACTCAGTTTGTGCTGACATCACCTTAAGGGACCCTTGCCAATCTCGCCCGCAAAAACCACTGGGACATTCTCCCAGTATCATCGTGAGACTCGCCCGGAAAGCAGTGATGAAGCTGCAGTCCTCAAAACACTTCCATCATTCACTCCCTAATCCTTTGACAAAAGAGTGTTCCTGTGGGGCATAGACCTTTTGAATTGCCAATTAAGCCTTTCCATTGCCTTTCTAAAGGTCTGGTAGGAGACTTGGAGTAAAAAATAGTGATGGCAAGAATTTTTTCGGGTGAGAATTTAGATTGTTTCGGGTGGAGTTAGTGGGCAAGATTGGCTGAGGTCCCTAAGACTCATTTCGTAGGATCCGGTCACACACACACACACACACACACACACACGTGTGTAAACACCGGCATTCGGGGACTTCCTTTGTCAAATTCCTTTGTCCAAAAATACGGGGACGGATTGTTCTCCATTGTGAGAGCAACCGGGGACCATTGTCCCTTTTGTTATACGTCCCCGGTTTGAATGCGCTCACACACGCACACACACACACACACACACACACACACACACACACACCCTCACGCACATTGATTTGTGGGGTATTCCTTTGTTCGTTCTATTATCCCTTTTCCTTATAATTCTCCTGTGGGGTACAAGATTTTCTATAGTTACCTTGTGGGGTCCAATTGTTCTATTGTGTTTTGGACCCCACAACGAATGGTGTGTACGTTCACACACACACACACACACACACACACACTCTCACATATGCCCACTTGTGGGGTACTTCTTTGTTTCGTTCTATTATCCCTGTTTTCGTTCTATTATCCCTTTTCTATTGAATTCCCCTGTGGGGTACCAGCATTTCTGAAGATTCTCTGTGGGGTACCTTTGTTCCATTGAGTTTGGTACCCACAAGCAGATGGCGTGTGGCACACACAATCCCAAGACGGGCGTTGTGGGGACAAAATACAAAGGATTTTGGGGATTAAAACGTTGTGGGACAATGAAAATGTCCCCACAGCTAAGTAATTCCGGATCCTCTTTTGTTCTCTGTCCCCATAACGGCCAGTGCTTGAACACACAACTCAAGACGGGCGCTAGGGGACAAAATACAAAGGATTTTGGGGATTAAAAACATTGTGGGGACACACAAAATTTCCCCACAGCTAAGTAATTCCGGATCCCTCTTTTGTTCTCTGCCCCCATAACGCGGCCAGTGCTCGAACACACACACACACACACACACACACACACAATCCCGCACGGGGCGTTGTGGGGACAAAATACAAAGGATTTTGGGGAGTAAAAACGTTGTGGGGACAATGAAAATGTCCCCACAGCTAAGTAATTCCGGATCCCTCTTTTGTTCTCTGTCCCCATAACGCGGCCAGTGCTTGAACACACACACACACACACACACACCCTCACGCACATTGATTTGTGGGGTATTCCTTTGTTCGTTCTATTATCCCTTTTCCTTATAATTCTCCTGTGGGGTACAAGATTTTCTATAGTTACCTTGTGGGGTCCAATTGTTCTATTGTGTTTTGGACCCCACAACGAATGGTGTGTACGTTCACACACACACACACACACACACACACACACACATATATATATATATATACTTAAATGTAGCGGTCTATCTTGAAGTAGAGTGCTCAATGCCACATAGACAGAGTTGTGTGATGATCGTATAACGCGTGAAACTCGGAGTTACAACTACCAGCGTTCCACTAGTTTTACTACAAGTATGTATATATATATATATATATATATATATATATATATATATATATATATATATATATATATATATATATATATATATATATATATATATATATACAGGCCTCGATCTTGGGCAAAAAATGGGCAGGCCACTTTGGCCTTGCCCTCATCAAAATTCCACAGGGCACCAAGGCCAACTCAAGGGGGCACCAAGGCCAATCATTTCAAACCTTTAATTTACATTTGTTTACAGCCAGTGTATACACGTCAACTTTCTAGGTCACATGTATCAAGTTTTTTGAGATGGCGTGTAAAAACGTTGCATGTGAATGGTCAGAACTTTTTCATTCATAAAAATAAGCGCTGGTATCCGACTCATTTGTGCTGAATATACGATCACTGCGCTGTTTACCGTGCATTCATGTATGCAAGACTACACCACGTGCGGCTGGCTGTATCTAAAACGTGCGCTGGTATCCGACCCGTTTGTGGTGATTTTACAATCACGACACTGGTACCTTGTACACATACAGCCGGCTGTTCAGCTCATGGGGACGAGATTAGAGCCGCTTGTACAATCACAGCAGCGCCGTGTGTGTGGGGCCGCGGCTGTGAGATCGAGAAGGGCCGGCTACCCGGGGTACGGTGTGAGTCTGATCTGACATCGACATGGGAGCTAGCTAGCATAAATGCAAGCTACGACGCGTGATGTACGAACAAACGACAATAACGATAAAAAGACGTGTATTATTTTCACCGCCGTTTGTTGAATGGTGTTTGTATGCACGGATCATCTACACAATGTCCGTGATGTATGATTGTCATGATGGGATGTAGAGGTATACAAAAGGGCACGCTGGCCAAGTTGGCCGCGACATGTGTACTTTTTGAGGGGGCATTGCGGCCAAGTTGGAAGGGCATGCGGCCATTGGCCGCGGTGGCCGCGGTAAAGATCGAGGCCTGTATATATATATATATATGAGTATACATGAGTATACTTCTCATCTTTGAATCAAGCTATACATTAAACAGACTGAATGTTTCAGCTTATTACATTGTGTCTTTAACAAGATTTCTTGTTTTCGGAAATTATTAAATGTCATGGCACCTTGGAAACAAATTATGAGCTTTACACCAAATACTTTCACATTACAATTCAATAATTTTCTTATTTTGAAGGACCAATTCTGTACCTCAGTAGTACAGAATGCATATATAGGACAGTGTTTCTAGCTAACCAGTTGCTCATTTCATTATAATATGAATCTCAAATATAACCAATAATTTTTAATGGTTGCAGGCCTTCCAGCAAAACCTATATTTCAAAATGGGAACCTTTATTTCCCCCAAAAACCTATATTAACCTATATTTTTAATCTCCTGCAACACATTTTCAACTTCCTCATAAAATCCTCATGGCTTTGAAGAAAAAGTATAAAGAGATTAAGCCAAAACAGTAGCCAAACTGTGACATGTGTACCGCTCATTTTCTGCCAGACAGGGTATAGGGTAATGAACTTTGTTGCAAAAAGTACTCAGAAGGTAGGCAATTTACTAAAAACATGTTACTTAACACTGCATAATCACGAGAAATAACCTGTAAAAGCCTATGTTTTGGCATTTGGTAAACCTATATAATGGGGTGTCGTGGCCGAGCGGTCTAGCTTACCGTATTCAAGTTCTGGTGTTAGCAACATAATGTGGGTTCGAATCACGGCCGTGACACTTGTGTCCTTGAGCAAGACACTTAATCATAATTGCTTCTTTCCACCCAGGGGTTAAATGGGTACCTGTGAAGGCAGAGTTGGTTTGCTCTATATGCGCTAGAAATGGCAGCAATTGAGCTGTATACTCCCCAGGGAGCTGAGATGGTTTCAGGAATGATTTATGAGGCTTATGAGCCTTATGAGCAGGGATAATAATATAATGCGCCTTGAGCACCACTTAGTTGGTGGATACGTGCGCTATATAAATCGACACATTATTACATTATTATTATTATATTTTGCTTTAAAAACCTATTTAAAAATCTATATTTGGTAGATTAGGCACTGGGAGGCCTGTGGTTGCTCATAGCAGTATGGTATTGATAAAATCCAGATTTTCCCCTTTTTAATAGCTTCAGATGGCAAAATTTAAACAATTTGACAAAAGAGGGTGCTGTGTCCACTGGCTCGTTCCCAGCACATGTCATTTTGCAATACATGCACAACCCCTGTGCATTTAAAATCTTTGAGTAATGATATAATCTAATCCAAGAGAACTGTATGTGGTAGACATTGAACATTGCAACTAGTTCAATAGATTTCTTTCATTTTTTCAGGGTTTGGTAAGTGAGCAGTCCTCCAAGAATGTACCAAGCAGTAGCAGCAACAAGTCAGTTTCCGGCATGCCCCAACCCATAGACCTACCTAAAAGTGCCAGTCAGCCATCACCTGTAACATCCATGTCTGAGGACATCACAATGAAACTCCAATCTGCCAAACACCTGTGGGACATGCCAGTTCCTGTACCCCTACCCAGCCTGAGTGAAAGTGCCCTGTCTCCACCTAGCTTAGCTTCAGTTAACCCAACACCTGTCTCCAGTCACCAGACTATGAAAGAGAGTAGTCTGGATCAGTCATCGGTGACAGATGATGTCCTCCAAATGGAAAAGGAGCGCTTGACAGATGTTCCCTCAAACCAATCGTCCTCACACCGCCCACTGGTGTCTGACAGCAACATCATGATGCCCATAAAAGCAAGCAGCAGCAATTCTGATTATGCAGAATTCTCGCACAGCAAAAGCTTGTCTGGTGTTGATAGCATAGTCACGACAACGGTTGCTAGTAGTTACAGCGAGCTGAATACAGAGAGCATGGTTATGAATCAGCCAAGTAGTTCAGCACCCTCCTACACTCCCTTCACCTCCTCCTATCCGTCTTTCTCATCATCTTACACCTCGAGCAATATTTCTAATTCAATGCATACGTCCGAGCCGCGAATCTTACCACTTGCCATCAGTAACATGGGCAACAAGAACCCCTTCATGTATGCTGCCTTCCCAAACCAAACCATGGGTACACAGTCTGTGAATTCCACCACCTTACTCTACTCTCCCATGGTCGGTATGGATGGGAAGGTCACCACACCTGATCAAAACAAGATGCAGCCGTTTGCATTTGCTCGACCAGCAGTCCTTCTTGCACCGACTCAAACAGTCCAAGTCAGCAATGCTCAGCAACAGGGACAAGGAGCAAGTGTCTCCCAGTCCATGTTCAGTGGGCAGGGATCATCTAATCACTTATTCTCTACCTTTCCAACGGGGGACAACACACCAAGATTAATCCAGCCTCCAGCAGCCTATGCCCCAGCCCAGTACGGGGTCTCAGTTATTCAGCCTCCCTCAGCGACCCTCCAGTACAACTTGAACCAAACGCCAGCTGTTGCCCCGTCACCCCCTGCCCCTGCAGCTCAGCAGTCCTTTGCACCCCTGAGCTTCATCTCGTCTTCCCTCAGCCAACCCTCACTAGGCACTAATCAGCCATACTTGTCGTATGGAACAACGCCATTTACACGACCAGACATGAACATGCAGAGTAACACCATAAAGCCACAGAGTTCATTCAACGGGCTGTCCGCTGTAACTAAGACTGTTGCAAGTCTACCATATGGCACTGTGCAAAGTATCAATATGCAACAACCTCCAATATACGGACAGGTTAGTGTATTAATAACATTCTAATTTGATAAAGCGTCTGGTTGCGTTGAGAAATAAATGACAGCTTATTATACATTTGCTACACTGAAATTAACAATTTTTTAAATGTATTTATGTATACTTTATTTTAATTAAAAAACTAATTGATTTATGTAATGTTTTTTTCATCAGCAGCGAGCATCAACCCCTGTTGGCAGTCAGACCCGCATTGTCGGTAACACCCTAGTGACACCCATTCTGCAATCTAACGTCCCCCAAGCTCATCAGCCTACATCATTCTTCACTGCCAACCCTGCCGGTCCTTCCCAACCGACTGCTGTCGGATCTGCAGGCTCTACCAACTTCTTCAACTCCCTACAGGGCAACCATGCAGCAGCAGCTGCAGCAGCTGCAGCAGTTCAGCCACCACAAGGTGCCCAGCACATGCAGTCACTAAACACCATTCATATTCAGACAGCAGCGGCGGCACAGGCTCAGCCTCTACAGCAACAACAGCAACAGCAGCAGCAGCAGCAGCATCACCACCAACCAGTACACTACCAGAGTCAAGGGACCATGCAATACTCCCAGGCTGGTCCTGTAGGTGTAGGGTTACCCTACTCTAGCCAGCCTGGGACATCACGTCATACAACGCACAGTATGTCCACAGGAGTTGAAAGGAAACCCATGTTGGATATATCAGCTGTAAGTGGTATAAGTGAGTTGTCTTACATGGCATCGCCCAGAAGCAGTGACATGCATCAGCATGTTGACGCCAAGCCATTTAGCCCTAATCGCATCTCAGGCTCATCACAACCATCAGAGCTCCAGCGTTCTAATTCTCATTCCGACATGCCCGCACAAGCAACAAGCAATCAGCAGTTTGCAAGTAGTGGTCATCCGACTGTGAAACCGACATTCCCTAATGCACCAAACCAGTCAGTGCGACAACCATTTGGGCATCAGAACCAGCATTTTCAGCAGCCGCAGCAGCCACAGCAGCAGCCACAGCAGCAGCAGGCATCATACATGCCACGTGTACCAACAACCACGCAGGCACCACTTCGTGGGATAGCTCTGAGACCTGGACCCCCACCACAGCAGTCTTCTCAGATGCAACCACAAGGATTCTCCACTCAACCTGTTCCTCATCAGTTGATACGCTTCCCTAACGCGGCTGCTCAAGTTCGATTCAGACCACCCATGCCACAAGCTAACATGCCTGTAAGGGTCCAAGTGTCATCTTCATCATCTGCAGGATCAACAGTAAAATCAGTGGATCACGGCCAGCCAGGTCCTACTATCTCCCAAAGTGGCAACTTCTCACGGAAGGTAGCCCCATCAGGGGGTCCAAGCAAAGCTCCTCAAGCTCTTGGCAAGCCTAGCGTCAAGCCAGTGCCCCAAGCACCTGGTGAGTATAAACCACCAAGCTCAGAAGGGCCCAAATGTAACTCTTCAGAGAGAGAAGCCTTACTGGCATCGACGAAGGCCTTCTTTTCAAATCTGAAGTCCCAAGAGTCTAGCAAGAGCAGCGGGAAACCTAGTGACAAGGCTTCCATGGATAGCAGTGCTACCCAGTCTGATGGGTCACAGAACAAAGGCCCTTCGAACAAAAACTAAATGGTGCTCCAAACCATTGTTTTTGTTTAAATATTGTCTGATGGGAAGTGTTAACGATCGTGTTAATGAATGACTTTTAGTGAATCCAAGTAAAGTAATGTAAAATGTAGTTTTCTTGATACTCAAGGTCTGGTGTAATGCAAGGAATGGTTTTGATTCATTGGTTGAACTGTTAAAATTATATCTGTAGGTGAGGAAAATAACAATTTTTATAAATCTCAATTTGACCTTATTGTCGGTGATTAGTTGTAAAGAAAAGAACCCAGTTATGCCTTGTACATAGATGTACAGATTCTTCAATCAATGTGGATGTGAGAGATACTGAGTTCACATATTCACATTACAAGGTCGTGAAAGCAAACACCATTGATCTTGTGATGAAATTGAAGCAAGATGTGTACATATCTAACTCTTTCTATAAATACTATGCCACAAAATATTTGTGAGTTTGCCTTGTTTGCAACTTTTATGCACAGTTATTTTCCACTGTGAAAGTATGCTTTTGTGATCTGGTGCTTTGCGGTTTTCTTAGAAGCAAAGAGGAGCATTTTTATTAGCTATTCAAGAATTCATGTACATGTACATGTACTTGTTTATACATGTAAGCTTAAAACTACATGTCTGTGTACAGCTAAGCACTGCAGATTGCAGAATATGTATCTTACAGACGTTTATTGGTGTGTGAGAAAAAGTTTTCCTTGCTCATAAGTTTAAAATCAGTTACGCATCGCATATCTGAGCTTACTTGAATTGGATTGAGTAATTGAACAATCTTGGCAATCATAGAATCTTAAGATTGGTCACAATAGTCAAGTTTCTTTGTCAAGTGTTTCTTGTTTTCTTATTTTTTTGCCCGTGTTGGGTGAAGATCTTAGTCAGGATTGTAATGGTTTTAGATGTTCTTTTTAGTTTTCCCCCACACTGGTTGTTTTGCCCATATACCACTGGTAGAATTGAACATTTATGTTACAAATAGACTAATTAATTCACTCGGACATGCAAACATTTTTTTTTTTTTGTATAACGTATTAGCTAAAATGTTGGTGCAACTTGTTATTTTGTCCCCATCACATTATATTTAGTGTCATCATCTTAGAAGAGTTATTTAGCACATACATTGCATAAAATAACATGTCAGCTCAATCGAAAGAAACTTGTAGTTACTCATAGATCACTCCAATTTATCATGTGTCCATATACAGTTGTATTCAGTGAAACCAGCAAATGCTGACCACATCTAACCGGTGGTAAAACTTAAGTTTGTCATGGTTGCCATGGTAACAGTTTAGTATTTTAGGTCAAAAGAGAATATATTCTGTTGGTTTACATAAAATGTGCTCCTTTTTTTACAAGGAGAAACGTTGATAAGTTCAATTTAATCGCATTTAATTGTTGTATAGATTACACTAGTATATTCCATCAGATCTTTCCTTGTGAGAAAAAAAATGTAAATAATTGTTATGAATATTCATGACGGACATGATTTTGAGGTACTTTTAATACCTTCTTGTTGAGTCTGAATTGAAAATTCATCCATTTCAGATTGGAAGACTCAATTGTTCAATTATTGACCAATGTTAACAGTCTGCCTTAAACAAAGACGGACATAAAATAGTGGGTGAGTTTTATTAAAAGAGGTTTCTTAGAGACTGCATGATAAGTATTACATCACTAAATTTATGAATAAATGATAGAAATCAGTGTTTTATATTTCATTTATTGTACAGTGAATCTTAGTTATTACATCCATGTGGATGTTCACTTGTTCCAATGGTTGATTTGTGTGCTTAAATCATACTTGAGAAATGGTTACAAGACACAAGTGGTGTACTTGTAAATTGTTTGTTCAAAGAGGAATTTTGTAACAAAGTTTCCACTGTACTTCGTATGAACTTTTGTTTTCTTTGCGTATATTATAACAGGGCATAATTTATAGTATTTAAATGTATACATAGAAAGATACAATTTTAATGTAAGGAAAATGTTAGAATTGATTTAAGGAATTTTTGAGGCTTTTTTGTTGGTTTGAATGTCACTGTTTGAAGATGTTTTTTGGTCTTGGACCAAAATGCATTGCTGCATGTATAGAGTTTTGTTTTTCACTGTATTTCATCATTAGGTAACATGTCAGTATAGTTTTTTTTTTGTCAATTGGTCGATTGTGTTATAATGAATAGATGTAGTATTATACCAGTAAGAGTATCATACAATATTAACCTGTTATGCAGCAAAAAACTCTTCATATTTAGCTTATTGGAAGAAGACAACATTGTCACCATTATCCTTAATTATTTTGTAAAAATATAGGAATCTTTCTGATTTCTACTACAGTATAATTAGCTATTCTTTGTGTTGCACAAAGGGTGACATTTAATTGGATTTGATATCTACCATGCAACAGGTTGATGCGTTGGTATGTAAGAACCCTACGTCACTGCATTTTGTGAACACAGTTCACAAGCTCTATAGAAGGTATTATTGAATAAGTAGAATGAAATAAAACAATGCTATGTTGCAATTGAACCAAAATTTGATCATTAGTTGTTTGTAACTGTGTATTTTAATTATTTTACCGCAAATCTATAATCACGATTTTATGAAATGTTTCCACAAATCCTCAATTGCATAGACCTTATAACTTTGCGCACATACAAATAAGAAATTAAGCACAGCATATTGATTTAGTTGGTGTACCTTTCTGAGCTAAGAACATCCGTCTTGGAAGCTCCAATACACTTTATTTAACCGAAGTGTTTCAAGAAAGAAATTATATAGATATCACACTAGAGATATTGAACACGGTTTCTCTTCATTGTATTACCCTCGGAGTAATGGTGCAATCGAAAGGTTCAATGGTGAAGTTAAGTACAGTGCAAAATGCGATCAACCTAAACAAACCATAGAAACAATCTATGTACGAATTTCTAACTGTATAGGGCAACACCTCATGCAACCACAGAAATTGCACCTTCTGTTTTATTACATGGGAGACAAATAAGGTCACAAACATGGTTGGTTTAAAAACATTTTGTAAAGAAAAACGAGTAGAAAAACTAGGAGAAAAAGTTCATTCCAACCAGATGAAGTATAAAGCATATGCAGACAAAAAGAGAAATGCAAAAGAATTTGAGTTTAATGTAGGAGACGGTACGAATAAAAAAAACAGGTATCATCGTGAAAGGGGACAGGAAATACACCACACCCGTTCAAATTACCAAGAAAATTAGTTCCCGCACACCAGCCTAGAGTAGACAATAATGAATCAATGATTACTGATTTTGAATTGAATGATGAAGATCCACAATTAATTACTAATTTGCAACCTCATGTGGAAATACATAGGGAAGAACCTGAAAGAAGTAGTAGAAAGAAGAACAAGTAGAAGACAAAGACGTCCACCAGATCGGTTTAAAGATTATGTGATGTATTAATTAGTTGAAAAAGGAGAGAAAAAATGTGACATTGATTTGTTAATGTTCAATACAAGTGGCTAAATAATTTCTGGACATGGACATATGTATTGATTTTAACGAAACAAGGAGATGTCATATCCTGGTATAGTAAACCTAACTTTATAATGGTATGGCCGCATGCACTCATTGGGTATTGATCACAAATGTTCCAGTTCAGTGATTAGTAAAGTTGTATATAAAGTGGAGCACGTGTAAATAAAGTTGCTGAAGTCAATTCCGAGTTTCTCTGTGTGCTAGTTATCTATGCGTTGTACCTACACTAACATTTGCCTTGGCTGTGGACTCGGGACCACTGTGGGTCTTGAACCCATCTGGGGGATCTTGGGTTTCTATTTGACAGCGGATTAGCCACCGGGTCCCCCAGGAACTTATTTATTCTCATTTCTAATATATAAACCTCAAAGTCTATACTTAGGAAATTTAGCGCCCTCTATCTGAAAGTCAGCTCATGGGATGTGGACTTAAAAGAAATAACAGTAATTATTTGCTTACTTAATGATAAAAACCACTAGATTAAGAAAGAGTCTATAATGTTTGGTACAAGAATCAGAATTTTGCTTCATAAGAAATCAGTGTTTATTTGTACACGCAGGTGTTGTAACATGAAATGGGAGAAACAATAACTCACTGCTTATTACAATGAGGAATTACACAAATGTGGTTTGTTTAAATAATAAATGTTAAACTTCATTTTGAGTGAATGGGTAAATTACTCATGAATTATTTTATGGCATGATTTGCAGCTTATTTGTATTTAATACTTTTCAAAACCACGAAACTGATCACATTGGCAAAATTCAAAAAGCTTTAGCATAAAGTAGTATAAACAGAAGTTTACATTTTTTGTGTGTGTAAATAACTGAGTTGAAACAAAAATCGTCCCACATTACGATTTTTTTGAGAACATGGTTGATGTCTCCTCTTTCGCTAACACCATATTATTTACAACTTGGTCAAACTATTACTTGTGTATTAACTCTAACCCCAAAGGCGGTTTTACTAGAAACCATCCAAAACCCTCCAAAATCCATTAACATGCAGTAAAAAGGTACATGTACCCCAATTGTTGGACTTTGAATTGGTTCAGTGGCAAATGCAAAGCATCCATGGCTTGGATATGCACAGTCCTGAATCCAACAAAAGCAGCCGTTGGAGTTTGATGGATTTGGTACAGTGGCAAATGCAAAGCATCCATGGCTTGGATATGCACAGTCCTGAATCCAACAAAAGCAGCCGGTGGAGTTTGATGGATTTGGTACACATGGCTACATGCTCTATTCTCTGGGCTATACTGTGAAATACTGAATCCATCAAAATCAAGCAAACCTTGAGGATGATTTGGGGTAGTTATTCATTAAATGAAACGTACTCCCTATAGGAACCTATATGCACCAACAATCACAGACAACATTCTCGGGACACTAAAAACCTCCACAAACATTGTTGAATTTGCAGTCATTCAAAGGAATACATGACTCAAAATGTACAAATAATGCAGGCAGAGTATGGTCACACATCCTGCAGACATCTTGAACAACAAATTTTACCCCAGATTTATATCATCATTATTTTTATCAAATCTTGTGTTCCTTGTAACATACAATTAACAATTATCACACAGTACTGGGCAGAAACAAGGCAGGATCTTACCATTCTTTAGGGACAGTATCATCACAATCAGAGCAGACTTTCAACAGGACATGGAAATCGATGTCCTAGTTTAAGATGAACACAGTGACTGAAAATTACTGGCTCGTTTATGCAGCAGCAATGGTAATATGACCTTACCGTGTGGGGTATTATTTTCAGTCACTGAGTTAATCTAAAACTAACACTCCGATTCCACGCCCTGTTGATTGTGATGATGCTGTCCCTTTCATAGATAACAAAACTAAATGTATACATCAGGCATGGAATGGTGCCCATTATAAATGTTCCCATAGACATTCTGATAGACTATTAGTATCCCTTTACTCGGGAAAAGTGGCCTTGCCCCTACAAGAATGGAATTCCATGCATGTACATGAGAAACGATACATTCTTACTCAATGAATCTGATGTACTTTTCAAATGTTTTAAAAAAGAAAGAATCCAATCATCCCTATGGTTGTAAAATATGCATCTTAAATTTGGCTATAAAATATGAATTTTAAATTTTAACATACCCACTTGTTTGTGTCTCTATAATGATTTAACATGTGATATAAACATAAGAAATACGTAAACATCTAGACAGTTTTTAATGTTTATTTAAAATAGCTGATCTCTTTCACAAAATACTAAAATGCAGTGGGACTCAATAATGGTATAAAACAAGTATTTTACACAAAATTTAAGGACATAAAACCCATAAAGGGGTGTTTCTGGTTATCCATTCCTACGTACCAATACTAATCATTAAAGTAAATTATATAAATTAAAAACAAAGAAAAGGAGCCAATCTTGGTTCCTATTTTGATCCTTCTTCTGATTATACTTTTGACAAACTTGAAAATAAAATAAAATAGAGCTCAAGTGTTTGTTGGAACAAACACTAGGTGTTCGGGTTAACTTCCGCTTCAATCAAACATTCATTGATGACGTCACAATTATATTTTTACACTCACTCACGCACTCGTTCACCCACAGGCGGGAAAATCATACTGTACATCAAAAATTATAATTGTTCTTTCCTGATTACTACGTCCAGTAATAATCACTGTGGGTCTTGACCCATGGGGGGTGGGGATCTTGTGTTTCTATCAGACAGCGGATTAACCGGTTAACCCACTGGGTCCCACAGAAACTTATTCACGTTTCTAATTTTTATATAAACCTCAGAGTCTATTGATGAACCGTAAATGATGAACATAACGGTTTGGATGGCAAACATTCAGGAACAGATCCAGAAAACATTCAGGAACAGATCCAGAAAACATTCAGGAACAGATCCAGAAAACATTCAGGAACAGATCCAGAAAACATTCAGGAACAGATCCAGAAAACATTCAGGAACAGATCCAGAAAACATTCAGGAACAGATTCAGAAAACATTCAGGAACAGATTCAGAAAACATTCAGGAACAGATCCAGAAAACATTCAGGAACAGATCCAGAAAACATTCAGGAACAGATCCAGAAAACATTCAGGAACAGATCCAGAAAACATTCAGGAACAGATCCAGAAAACATTCAGGAACAGATCCAGAAATCGGAAAATGAGAATGCTGCATTGGTTTATATAATATGAGATAACATAATACAGCACTATTGTGGCACAGACATGGGGTTTCCTTTGATATATTCCTTAAGATATACTGGGATTTCATCCTACAACCCCTCCCTCCAAGTCCGCCTGGTAAGTCAAGATTATCACAGATGCCATATCCAAAACAATGATGTCTGTCATGATCTGAAGAAAAAAATAATTATTTCTAATTAATGTAAAATAAAACAAGTGGCTTCACATTCTGCAGATGTAAAAATGATGTGATTTCATGTGACTTCTTTGAAACATTTCACAAACACAAAAAATATTTTATTCCCTAAACAAAAGAATTGCATCAATTATTTCAGGGGTGAATGCTGATTTTGAGCCATGATCATATTTTTGATTTGCGTAACCAAACACTGTGAGTACCTTTGAATGAAACTCCGTCTAATGAGTTCGGAGAAGAACCCTTGGTTTGACAACTCCATGTACATTGTATACCAATCAAAATGTCTCGTCAAACTACCAGTTCTTCAAGAACCAACCCACTACTACAACTCATTAGAGATATGACATGGTTCTACCACAAACTTCCTGTTCTTCAAGAACCAACCCACTACTACAACTCATTAGAGATATGACATGGTTCTACCACAAACTACCAGTTCTTCAAGAACCAACCCACTACTACAACTCATTAGAGATATGACATGGTTCTACCACAAACTACCAGTTCTTCAAGAACCAACCCACTACTACAACTCATTAGAGATATGACATGGTTCTACCACAAACTTCCTGTTCTTCAAGAACCAACCCACTACTACAACTCATTAGAGATATGACATGGTTCTACCACAAACTTCCTGTTCTTCAAGAACCAACCCACTACTACAACTCATTAGAGATATGACATGGTTCTACCACAAACTACCAGTTCTTCAAGAACCAACCCACTACTACAACTCATTAGAGATATGACATGGTTCTACCACAAACTTCCTGTTCTTCAAGAACCAACCCACTACTACAACTCATTAGAGATATGACATGGTTCTACCACAAACTTCCTGTTCTTCAAGAACCAACCCACTACTACAACTCATTAGAGATATGACATGGTTCTACCACAAACTACCAGTTCTTCAAGAACCAACCCACTACTACAACTCATTAGAGATATGACATGGTTCTACCACAAACTACCAGTTCTTCAAGAACCAACCCACTACTACAACTCATTAGAGATATGACATGGTTCTACCACAAACTACCAGTTCTTCAAGAACCAACCCACTACTACAACTCATTAGAGATATGACATGGTTCTACCACAAACTTCCTGTTCTTCAGCCATCTAAAGCTTCAAAGCCTACAAGGTTTTTTAATAGTAAAATATTCAAGGAATCTTCAATGTTTTGTTGACATTGACCTTTGACACATACCTTTCACAGCATCATTTTCTTTGGATTAATTACTGGAATGTCCTCCTTCTGAGTCGTCTGCTGAGAACTGGCCTGCCTCTTCCTTGCTCTTTAGCTCAGCCTTAATTAAGATGCAACCAAGGGAACAAAACGATAATATTTTTTTCAAATTGTATATTTGTAAAAAAATTTGTATTAATGAGAGATATCAATTTTGATTCAGGAGATATTCATAAATTTGAGTACAAAAATTAATCTCCATAATTTAATCTCCATAATATCCACTGAATCCTCAGAGCAATAAAAGCTGGTTCCTATTTGATGTGAAGATGAAACCAAGCAAAAATACATCAGTTTGAGGGACCAGTTTTCATGTCACCATATAGAGCATTTACTCTAGATTTTGATGGAAAAAGAAAAATCCTGAAACGTTGTTGGGAACATTGTTAATTTTCACGATAAATTTGGGAGGTCACTTTTGAAAATTGGGTCCAAGTTGAGGGTTTTGCTGCATATTTTACTGCATATGCTTTGCACATGTTGATGTGTTGAACTTTGTAAATCATTCACACACAAATTTCAGATTTTAATGTCACAATTCGCTCCGTAATTGCAATCACATTCACGTCAAGTATTAACCTGAAAGCTTTCAAATTCATAATATCATTAAACATGTACATCAGGAACAGACTGTAAGTATAAATGCTGTAAAGGAAATTATAAAAAGGATCCCAGTTAATCTGGATATCAAGAGCTTGACCCACCTTGAGAGCTTGAAAATGAACCTTTCCTTTGCAGTGAGCACGGCATGCTTTACCCGATGTGAGGAACTTATGACAAAGCTTGCAGAAGAATCCCGAGACTGGTACAAGGTAATCCTCACCTACTCAGTGGGTCAAAGTCAAATGTCAGGTCAGAGAGCAAATATATAATATAGTGTTCTGATGCAATGACAGTGTGTATTGAGGAGTCAGGTAAAAATCATTATCTCAGTTGTGTAGCAGCCTTGAAACAAGAAGTTTGCTGGGATGTGATTCTGTCACGCAGTATCATGGAAACTGCACAGTACACAAACACTTCAACACAAAGGTCTTGATTTGAGGCTAAAAGTGTGAGTGAACAAAGGGGGGGGGGGCAAGAAGACAAAGGAATCATGGTAAAAATGAGATCAAAAAAACCTGGCATATTAAGAAGGAAAAGGAAGAGGAATGAGAGAAAGAAATCCTTGTGATGAGACAATGTTTCATGTGTTTGGTGTACTGAGAGCAAGGGTGTACAGATAAGAAATATCCTCCGAGTATAAGTGACCATTAACCCTAACTCCCTAGGCATTGTACTAAAACAATAAAAATCCTTCAAAATCCTCCAACTGGCTTTGTTGTCTAGGAGTTAGGGTTAACCATCCTACTACTACAAGGGTCAAAATCAGTCAAAATGTACTCGAGTGCACTTAAAAGTCAAACACTGTCAAACCTTACGTGTTGTAAGTACATTTGCAGGTCAAAATGAGTCGACCATTTTTGACTGGTAAAAGCATTGTCTGGTATTGTTCCGGGTGGTCAAAATTTCAGTAAAAACCAGTCAAAAAAGCCCATGTGTGTACATTTGGGTCAACAAATCTACCTCTATAGCTACTTGCCACTAAAGTGTAACTAAAGTAGAAGGGTTAATGCGAGTACACGTATACAGAGATTTGGTCAGGTTCCAAGAAACAGACCCAATAAAGCAACCGAAATGTGAAGTCCAACTTGTTATAAATTTTGATTACTCGAGGGTTTAGAAAGTGCACTAGAATCTGAGTGCAATCATATATTCTCTAATAAGATAGCAGTTCAGATCTGGTTTAACTGTTGAAAAATCAACAGTTAAGCTTGTGTGCATGATAACCAACTAAGACAAAATGCGATGTCAAATTGAGTCAAGTTTTAAAGAAGGACTGATGCCAGCAACCACAGAATTTACTAAAAAATATATCAAAATGACAAGCGAACAAAAATCCCCAAACAACGGAAGTCTCGCGATCTCCAAAATGGAAAATGATGTTGTAACTCCTTCATCTGAACACACAAGTTAGATTCCTCTGGGGGAAATATTAATTGATTTGTAATGCCAAAGCCCTGTCCATCGACATAATACATCTGGGCTGTGGTAAGCTGTGGTAATCTGTGGTAATCTGTGGTAACCTGTGGTAAAACGTGGTAACCTGTGGTAAAACGTGGTAAAACGTGGTAACCCGTGGCACACTGTGGTAAGCAACATTTTCATTACAATGTTTATTCATACACAACCACAAACAGAAGAGAAATCTAAGAACCCAAGCTTATAAAAATATATATATATAAATATATATAAAAATATATATATATATATATATATACTTGTAGTAAAACTAGTGGAACGCTGGTAGTTGTAACTCCGAGTTTCACGCGTTATGCGATCATCAGACAATATATAAACCGCTGCCTGAATGTGGCACTGCTTATGAAAAAAATATATGAAGTATGAAACACAAAAGTTTCACATTTCTCTCTGAAGCAAAACAAATTTAGGAGAAAACAATCTCCATTATGGAACGAAACTTCACAAAGATAACTTCTGTTGTGACTATAACATTTTCTCAAAACTAACAATAACAACCAGGAACGTATGAGTCCAACATTGTTTAACTTTGGTTTTATCAACAAGACTAACAAGCCAGTGTGGTTATTTTTTTAAAGAATTTTTGACTACAAAGATATGAGAAATTACAGGAAATTAAATTTAAAATGTACAGAAACAAAAATGCAAAGATGACAGGAGGTATCAGAGAGCACCTACCAACAGGCTTGTTGGGATCAAAAACAAGCTCTTTAATTTCTTCTTGCTGTTGCTGTTCTTCCAGTTGCTTCTTTTGCTGTTGGTTAGCCACATCTTGCTGCTGTTCAGGAGCAGCAGGAGCAGCAGGAGCAGCAGGAGCAGCAGGACCAACAGAAACCGTGGACGCAGGATCAACATTCATGTCGGGAGACTCTTTGCCTTCATTCTCCTCACTGACCATACCAGACCCAGTCTGATCATCATGGACCTGCATCGAGTTTACCTCGGCCTGGTCTTGATCATCCTGAGCCTGTCCCACCTCTGGCACCATATTTGACATATCAGAAAATACATTTCTGGTCGTTGATTGGGATTCACAGGAAACCCCAGAGATTTCTGAAGCTGGCTTCACGTCAGAGGCAGACTTTGACATATTGCCCGTTTCAAAGGTCACTTCAACCTTTGAGCTATCATCACCAGTCTCAGACTCCATATCTTGCCCCTCAGTGACTTCCTTGCTGGAAATATCATTTTCTTTTTCTTCTGCAGTGTTGACTTCAGGAGTCTGCTCTGTAGCAGGCTCTATGATCAGGACATCAGGAACATCAGACTGAGAAGGCTCATCAATAGGCTCTAAAGTAGACACCTGATCCCTTTCTTTGACTGAGGCTCCATCCTGTAGCTCAGACAATGATTCATCCAATGTGGTATTCACATTTGTATTCACAGCTGTATCATCTTCAATGATGACGACAGATTCTGTCTCCTCATTTTCAGAAGGCTTCTCGTCACTGATCACGATTTCCTCTTCGTCCTCTTCAGGCTTGGTTTCCTAGAGAGGGCAGGAAGAAAATCTCATAGAAATAAAAGACTGGTTTCATCCATGGTCTGGCGACCTCTAGACTAATTCCAGATCCTGTCATTCAGCCCACATGAGGAATAAAAATAGTTAAAGCATGATGGAAGTAAAGTTGTATTAATTTGAGATTCACCGTTTTGCGGTAGGTGCCCTATGTGGATGGAAATATGAAATTGAACACCTCAGAGATCATCATGAAATGTATTACTGTATGTATAATGTGACCTTTATAATTTACAGGTCAAATGTGATAATTATAAAGTAAATGCAACCCAGACGTTGGCAGTGAATGTACAATGTTTAACGTACAAGAGGTATATACTTCAAGAGAAAGGTTATGAATTATTCTTTGACAGGAAAAAAGAGGAAACAAAGTTTGCATTTTTTAAAGGCTGAATGCTGCAACATCTATGCAATAAAAGGAAGGGATGCTGGTTCATTCAGGGTCAAATATGAGGGAAATACATCAAATGTCAAGACGAGTCAAGACGTATGACTTGCACTTGGGTACGTCTTGAGTTACATCTGGACTTCTGTTTTGATCCAAGATGGATAACTTAACACTCTTTTATAATTTTTTTCTGAACTCTAAAGTTGCCTCATAATGTGTTAGACTTGACCTCAAACAATACTGATATGCAGACTCGGATTCACACTCAATACCCAAGGCTCAGAGTCAAGTTTAAAGATTTGACTACAAGTCGTAACATGGCCTTGTGCCAAAGACATTAACACTTTACTTGTGTAATCTCCAGAGAATAAGCAGGTTAAAATAGATACAGAAGTGTTCATAGCTTCCACCAAATGCTAGCTGCCAAATGAAAGAACATGGGATAGAGAGCAAGCGAAATGAATTCCAATTTTTTGGGGAGATTCTAAGATAAGAAAGTTAAGGATATTGAAACACTATTCCCGGGATGCAGGATACTAGAATAATTTTCAATGCGGCAGCAGACAATCACGAAATCCTCGAGAGAAAAGTGGCTCTTGAAGTGAAACAAATACATTATGACAAGAAGCTTTGTGATGCAGCTGTAGGGAATATAGAAGCTTAATCCTTGTTCCTTTATATTGAGCAAAGATAACTGTTGTAGCCATTCCATGGAAATGTTCTAATTTTTCAGGAAATCTGTGTATCCTTTCGCTATCAACACGTAAATCTAGTCATAACAGGGGTGTGATTTGACAAACATAAAAAATACTGAAAAAGCCTTTGGTCTAGAGTACAAAGCCCCCTGAACCTCCGGGATGTTTAATTTGCGAGGATTTACATACTCTCCAAATCCCCACAAACAAGAAATTAGAGGTTGGGACACAAAAGAGGCTACTTCTTTCTTTCTTTGGTGGCTACTTCTCTTCTTTCAAGAATATTTTGAGGTAAAGGTAGATTTGCAAAGAAATCCAGAGAAATCACAGACCTGTGATAACTAGCAAAGTATGCAATGAAAGCCCAGCACGGCTATATTTATCATGCTCTCTGGAGTCATGCCACACTTCCTACTGAAGTGGTTGATGATGAGACTATTTTAGTTTACATTGTCTCATTCTGGGACTCTTCAATGTGAGAGAACAAGACGGCTGCTAAGTAAAGCCCGTTTGCGGTGACACCATGGAAAAGATGGCTGTTGTATGATTTATATATGCAGATAGGAAACATTCTTCAGTGACAGGAAACATAAGTGTAAGACAAAGATGCACTGGTGGGTTCAAGTGGGGGGGGGGGGAGTGTGGGGGGGGGTAGGAATATTTTCCCTTACCACCATTAATCATCATGTATATAATGATATATGTTTATGAATGTCTTCTTAATTGAGTGAGTGCCTTTCTGTTTCAGCCACCCTACAGCCGCCCAGGAAAAGGTAGAACCAGGAAAAGGTAGAACCAGGGATGATATTGTGAGAAAATGAAAAGTTAGGAAAATGTTTGCCATTATCATTAGGCATATACTATAGCGGTTTACCTCTATAGCCATGTATAGCAAGGAAACTGTTTTTTATCTTGGTATTTACAATAAAATGATATACAAGGAAAGTTTCCATGGTCTGAAGTCAGTCAGAACCCGGTTTCATGGTAGGATTTTCAAACTCAAAAGGTAGGATTTCCTACAAAAGTAGGAAGAACAGCATGCCTGGGTAGTACACAAAGCTATGACTGGTATTCTCCAGAATGACAAATGAAGAATAACAAACATCAGTGATAAATTGAGTACATTCCAAGAAAACACCATGAAGCTGTTGAATGGTATATGGCTAGGTCAAGCATAATTTTCTTCATCTTGCCTGTGATGTATTCATATGTTGTGTTCGTGTTTCAAATGGAAAAATTTGCAACATGTAGGCGATATGCAATAGGGAAGATAACATTTCAAAAATATATTTCAAAACTTGACAAAAACCTGCACTTATTAAAAAAGTTCTTCCAAAATTTGAGAAAAAATTGGAGTTAGTTTGTAGGGACTCACTGCATTGAAACCCTCAGATTCAAGTTCCATTTCTATGAAGTCAGTCCCAAATGCCATATCATCATCAAATCCGACAGCATCAACGGTGACGTAACTCTCTTCATTAGTAGCTTCATCATCTTTCTCTTTCAGCTGCTGATCTCGTTTCTGTTTATATCACAAAAACAAATCTAACATTTATAATCATTCATTTTCAGAGTGGCACACTAGCAAGTAGGAAACAATCTGGAAACAACGATCATGCAGGAAAGAGTTGAAGGAAATTAAGATATCGGGTGATAAACAATTGATTTAATTTTGCCCTACACCGACATGTGTATAGCACTGCATACTCAGTGTTTTCCCGAGTGTCTGTGAAAAAACTTCACAGGCGACTCCGGTGGGATCCGAACCCACGGCCTCCAACTTACTAGTGCAGACTAATGCCGACGCAAGAATTTCATGATTCTATAAATATTGTGGAACCCACTACTATATAGGATTCTAGCCAGTCAATCGTCATTGGGCAAGCTCTGTGGTCAAGAGGTTAAGATGTCTGCACTAGTAAGCAGGAGGTCATGGGTTCGAATCCCGCCCGAGTCGCCTGTGAAGTTTTTTCACACTCGGAAAGCACCGAGTATGCAGTGATATACACATGTCGGTGTAGGGCAAAATTAAATCAAGATACTGAGATGGTTGGATCAGGTAAAATCTCTAACCAGCATTCCTCTCAAGGAAGCAAGCAGCACAAGCTAAAAATCAACCACGCCCGAAGTGTCAGCCATGACTTGATCATGGCTGACCACTTCGGGTTAAATGCTTTATGGATAGATTGAAAATGATAATTTGTTGGTTTAGAAGACTTACAAGCTTGTGTGTATCTCCTTTGCAGTGCTGTACATACTTCTGAGATGTCTTAAAGTAAAGGTTACAAGCGCTGCAATGTGGGCTGAACTTCTTCTTAGCTTCCTGTTTAATATCAACAAAATAACAGCAAAGATCTTAAAAACAGTTGACACTATTGGTTACTGACTTATTGACCAAACTGGCAAATGTAATTGCTTCTTCCCTAGGAAAGCATTACAATGGAACGCCCTTCCAGCTGATTGCTTTCCACCAACTTACCATCTATTTAAGTTTAAGAAAAACATCAACAAATGTAATCTTGCTTAACCCTCCTAGTTCTGGTGCCTTTTTCAGACAAGTTGATGCACCATTTGAAACCATTCGCTTTTGTGGTTTTGAATGGTGAAAAAACTGTGTACAGTATTGATTTCCCCAAATGGTTTTGAATGGTAGGTCAGCTAATACAAAACCTTGTTTGGATCTTTCCAAATGGTAGTACAGCTAATACAAAACCTTGGATACTTCCAAGTGGTGAATCAATGGACCCTCTATGCATTTGAATGGATTTGAATGGTAGTAAAGCTTGCTACCAACACTTTTCAAATGGTATCACCATGTGTGTACAAAACCAATGGCCATTTTGGTAAGTGGAAATTTTGAATGGTTTCAAATGGTCAAACACTAGGAGGGTTAAATGGTGGATGACATATCGCATATGTAACCCCTTACACTCTAGTGGCTATTGGTGGATGACATATCGCATGTTTAACCCCTTACACTCAAGTGGCTATTGATGGATGACATATCACATATGTAACCCCTTACACTCTAGTGGCTATTGGTGGATGACATATCACATATGTAACCCCTTACACTCTAGTGGCTATTGGCCTTGTTTAGGGTGACTGACAGTAAATAATACAAAATTTTATAAAGTACATCACATAACCACAAAAAACCTTTCCTGTTATTCCAGTATTCAAGGGTCTTTCTACTCTGTAATAAACTCATTATCTAAAGGTCAATAAACATTCCTCCAATAAGTCAGATTGACCAGGCCAGTTTTCTTACAAAGTGACCATTTAGGGAGGAGGGCCAAAGTCGTGGTACAGCCAAGCTTTTGAGAAGCCCGGCCAGGCTGCGGCTTTGTCCAGGCCTAGAGGCCTATATAATCCCCTATCTGAGCACAAAAGACTATCTACTAATGAACAGATCTCAGCTGTCTTTTGTTCACAACTGCAGCCATTATAATGAGCTCTGCTTGCCTGGGCTAGGCCCTCCAGAAGCCCAGGTTAGGTTGATTAGCAGGTACTGTATTGTTACAGGATTAGGACTCACAAAAGACAGATATAAGGAGGCCAGGTAGCATGGGCCTGGCCGGGCTTCTCAAAGGCTTGGCTGTACCATGACTTTGGCCCTCCTCCCTTAACTATGTTGAATCATCCAAGAGGCATTTCATTCTCACTCAAGGGCCCTCATTTGACAATTTTGGTCTAATTTCCTTGTAAAGATGAGTAAAGATTCCTTGCAAAGATGAGTGACATCATCAATATCAACAAATAAAGCTTGACCAGGCCAGGCCAGGCCAGAGATCTTACAAAGAGAACACTTAACTATGTTAAATCATCCAATAACCCTATTAAAATAGGCATTTAATTCTCACTCAAGAGTCTTCATTTGCCAATTTTGGTCTCAATCTCCTCGTAAAGATGAATGATTTTATCCAAAACTGGTCCACAAATGATTGACCTCATGCATAATACATATCAACAAATGGAGCCAAGCCTATTGCAAATAGAAAGCCCACAAATCCAAGCAGATATTCTCGAGTTAGACCTTAAGCAATGTATCCATCCAAATAATGCAACTACCAACTGTTGTCCCCTTCCTTTCTCCCTGTACAACCCCTCATCTCCCCTAGAGATGGTCGAAAAGTACAAGAAAATTGTCAAAACTGTGCACATAAATCCCCACCTTTGTGCTTCAAAGTTCACACCAAATATTCTGGTCAGACCTCGTGCCATTTAAAAAAAACAATTTTTTAAGGGGGGGGGGAGCACCGATTTTTAGGTCCATTTTGTTGATAAAGTTTTGGAGTTAATGAAAAAATGTTGCACGACAGATTGTTTGTCTTACCTTGTGTACATCTGTTTTGATGTGATCAAAGCGTTCTCCTCTGAAATACTTGTGGCACTCTCGACAGTACTTATTCTTCACTTGTCTACTAATAATAATAATAATAATAATAATAATGTGTGGACTTATATAGCGCACGTATCCACCAACTGAGTGGTGCTCAAGGCGCATTATATTATTACCCCTGCTCATAAACCATTCCTGAAACCATCTCAGCTCCCTGGGGAGTATACAGCTCAACTGCTGCCATTACAGTGCATATAGGGCTAATCAACCAGCTCTGCCCTCACAGGTACCCATTTAACCCCTGGGTGGAGAGAAGCAATTATGGTTAAGTGTCTTGCTCAAGGACACAAGTGTCACGGCCGGGATTTGAACCCACATTCTGCTACCCACATTACTGACAGTAAAACAAAACATTATAATTATAACAAATACAAACAATTAAAGGGGCAGTATTAAGATATTAAAGGCGCAGTATCATCATGATCAACAGGGCATCACTGAGATTAACTCAGTGATTAACCCTCCTACTACTACAAGGGTCAAAATCAGTCAAAATTTCAAAGTTCATGCCAGTGTATATCTACAGCACTTACTGGTCAAACACTGTCAAACCTAATGTGTAGCAAGTACATCAATCAGTCAAAAACAGTCTACTGTTTTTGACTGGTAGTGGTAAAAGCATTATCATGCAATGTTGAAGGTGGTCAAAATGAGTTGACCATTTTCGACTAGTAAAGAAAGGCACTTTGGTCAAAATGAGGTGACTGTTTTTAATTGGTACATGTAATGTGGATGGTGGTCAAAATGAATCAGCGTTTTGGACTGATATAAGCACTATGGTCAAAATAAATTAATTTATCAGTCAAAACAAGTCATTGACTCCTAGCCTAAGTGGCCCTCCATTGATTTATCAGTCAAAAACTGGCAGCCTTCAGCACCCCATCATTGTTTGTTCAATCAAAGCAAGTCAGTGATCCCCTGAAGCTGATAATGATCTTATCAGTCACCAGCAGTCATAGCACAGTGTGTGGCAGCTACCCAAATGGTCAAAACAAGTCACCAGTGCCCATGTGTGCACAGTTGATTCAACAGTCAAAAACGGTCAATTGACTGATTTTGACCACTATAGCAACTTCCCACTAAAGTGCACCTAGATTAGGAGGGTTAACTCGGTGATTAACTCGGTGATTAACTCGGTGATTAACTCGGTGATTAACTCGGTGATTAACTCAGTGATTAACTCAGTGATTAACTCAGTGATTAACTCAGTGATTAACTCAGTGATTAACTCAGTGATTAACTCAGTGATTAACTCAGTGATTAACTCAGTGATTAACTCAGTGATTAACTCAGTGATTAACTCAGTGACTGCCATAATAACCTCATGTGATAAGGTCATTACCATTGCTGCTGCATAAATGATCCAGTAATTTTCAGTCACTATGTTCATCTTAAACTAGAACATCGATTCCATGCCCTGTCAAAAGTCTGCCCTGATCGTGACAATACTGCCCCTTTAATACTGATCATCACATGATAAAGGAATGTGCACAGTGTGTGTTTCAATCAGAGATTGTTGTGGGGTTCAATGGGTAGGAGTAAGGTTTGCAGGAGCATCATGTACATGTAACAATCTCTTTATTGTTGCAATTTATTTTCTTGGCCCAAAATGTTTTTCTCAACTCCCCAATAAACATACAAAACTAAAACATATTAACCCTCCTATAGGTTTAACAATCAAAGACACTCAAAATTTGTATGTCTCTCTTAACCCATTGACTTTGTGCAGTGCACTCAAATAAATGCAAGGACATGTGGCTAGGATAGGTCAAACCAAAACCACTCGACAGTACATGTGTGACTCTGTGGTTTGACCTACCAATTGGCAATGCAACCAAAAATACTCAAGTGACTGTCTCAAGTGACTGTGGGTGCGGTGCTTACTGGGCCAAATTTCAGCCTGGGCATAGGAGGGTTAATATCCCATAATCAGAAAAAATGCTTTAAAATCAAACAAAAAGGAATTAATTCCTGTGGGGGAAAATGGGAGAAATAGCATCTCTACCTACTGTAAACCTTTTTAAACTTAAATTTAAAAAATGGAAAGAACAGACTTGCAGGCATTCAATCCTGATGAATGTATCTGGTGATGCACAAAAATATCAATGATTTTTTATTCTAACAATTCTAAAACACAGTATTCAATCATAAGTCACTGATACCAACCTACTGTCACTTGTACTGTTACCGCTACCACCACTGCTACCCACACTGATGCTAGTACCTCCTTCCAGCTTGCGAAGGTAGTTCTGTGCCTCTAGACGCGCTTTAGCTTGTCCGCTCTGGAACGTAGCTACCTCGGTGATCTTCTCCATTGCTGACAGGTGTTTCTTACCCATCATGTGATTCTGATAGACCTATTGTTAAAATAAGAAGAAAATCTCAACATTTGCTTGCCTGAGTTCTCTTTAAACCTCCAACAAGGAAACCGTTATACACATTGGGTAACCACGTTATGCCCAAAGTTATTATTATTATACATTTCTGTTAACGAAATCAAGGATTCCTCAAAAGCACACTTAAGCACTGTAGCTCGGAAGCTTGTAGATCTGTAAACAAGATGAACCAGAAACACCGAGTTAAACTCTACTCTTCCACGATGATAAGCATTCTGGGTTCTTTAACCCTCCTATTATCAGTGTAGTTCTTTACAAAGTGGACCCATACTTCAAAATGTCTCAACTGGGACATATTGTGGTACACACTTTCTTATCTAATGATTAATGGCATAGCCCAAGGCTCTTCAGAGAGATGAGGTAAACTGAAGCAGCCACCTGCTTTGTTTCATTGCAAGGCTAACTTGAAATAAACCAGTGCAGTAACTTGCGGTATACACATACTGTGTGAAGGTCAGAACACTTTGGTTTTTGTCCCATACCCAGGGGCATGTTGGGGTATCCATGTACCATTCTTGTGTACAGTATGCAATATTTTGAGGCATGCATACAAAAAGCATTGTGTACTTAGCAGTTTGTTTTTTTTTGCAGCATTTTGGAGACTGCATGTATACAAGGATTAATGTGTGTTACTTTAATAATCTACTATGAGGGACCAACAGCTTAACATCCCATCCGAAGGACGAAGCAGTTATGGTTAAGTGTCTTGCTCAAGGACACAAGTGCCCGACAGTTATGGTCAAGTGTCTTGCTCAAGGACACAAGTGCCGTGACCGGTCAGGCTGGGAGTCAAACCCACATTCCGACGGCACCAGAACTTGAGGCCGGAGCACGAAACCGATCGGCCACGACACTCAACATCAGTACTGGTCAACAAATTTTAGTATACAAGAATGTAACTTACCTTGATGTTATGACAGCTAACCCTACAGACATGACAGAACCAGGCAGACTTGCTGCTGTCATCATCAACATCCACAATGACCTGCTGAGAAGGCTGTAACAGGTGGAGAAAAAAGTCAGAGAAAAAAATTATATAAGGATATTTGTTTTTAATTTCAAGTGAATATACAGTGCTGTGTCATGTCGATGAAAGGCAAAATTTCACAATTTTTAAGGATATCCCAGACACAAGGATGGTGACAATAAAGTTTTGGATTTGCTGTGAAACACTGACAGTAATCCTTATAAAGTATGGATGCATTTACAGACATTGGTTGGTTTCTGTACATATCTCTTGATTCTTATCAAGTATGGATACAGACACTGGTTGGTTTCTGTACATATCTCTTGATTCTTATCAAGTATGGATGCATTTACAGACATTGGTTGGTTTCTGTACATATCTCTTGATTCTTATCAAGTATGGATGCATTTACAGACACTGGTTGGTTTCTGTACATATCTCTTGATTCTTATAAAGTATGGATGCATTTACAGACATTGGTTGGTTTCTGTACACATATCTTGATTCTTATAAAGTATGGATGCATTTACAGACATTGGTTGGTTTCTGTACACATATCTTGATTCTTATAAAGTATGGATGCATTTACAGACATTGGTTGGTTTCTGTACACATATCTTGATTCTTATAAAGTATGGATGCATTTACAGACATTGGATTGACAGATATTTTACTAGCTTTAACCCTCCTATGCCCAGGCTGAAATTTGGCCCAGTAAGCACCGCACCCACAGACAGTCACTTGAGTATTTTTGGTTGCATTGCCAATTGTTCACACATGTGTATTTTTCTCTATATGAGTGCTGGAGTTAGTGGCAAAGTCAAACACACTTGTGTATGTCCTACATAAGTTATATGCAGAGTCACACAGAGCTGTGTATGTACTTTGATTGTTAAACCTATAGGAGGGTTAAGTTGATGTTTCCATCAGTTAATCTGAACATTCTCCTGAAGACGATCTGAGAACACTGACTGAAGCATCAAATTTAAATACAGGTTCTTTTCAGAACCACATATAGCTGAAGAAGGATTACTTTCTCATGGTTTCACCCAGCAAATCATAAAGATATGAGTGATATCAAGTCAACAAACCTTAGAGTTTAATGCTGATCTAGGGCTTTGCGTTGATTTCTTCCTGGCTGGCCCACAATCATCCACGACTGCTCTTCCTCGTGATTGTTGCTTGATGGTAACTTGAAGATCATCAACTGGTCTTCCGATACTCGTATCTGTCAAATTAAACACACCATCCAAAATACAGAGTGTCTTCTTTTAAATTTTAAATTTTTGGTTTTGTTTTGTTTTTGTTGGGGGAGGGGGTGGGGGTGGAGGAGGCTCACTGTATCTGAGCAATGTTTACAACCTACAGAGAATAGCTTTGTGTAACAGGTATTTATTACATTACATTCATCTTGATTTTCTTCAATAAAAGTCCATGGGACCGAACCAAGGCTGGGAGGAAAATAGTCTGGCCCATTTTATGCACTGAGAATCAGCATTATAATCATGACTTGCACTCAGGGAATACGACAAAGATGGTCTCAAAGTGATTACATATGGGAACTCAGTGACTGACAATATAAACAATATCTTTATTATCTGTGATCATGATTAAATCTTCTTTTCAATTTCCTCAGTAATCCTTTATCCCTAACCCCCTACAAGCATTTCACAGATGCCCTGCTGAATGCAATACAATGCAACAACAGTGTGCAGGCTGCTCAATGCAAGTAGATCAACCAGCTAGAACAATGGTTCTTTTGTTCTCTACTGAGGGCAACTTTTGTTGCATCTTGTTGCAAGGAGCATGGTTAGGGTTGATGAAATTATACTTGAAAGACATAATTGGAATTACGTGCACTCTCATCCTCAGTGGGTTCTGCTGGATCGTATATGTCTGTACTATTTCTCTTCCTTGTAGTACTCTGTCCTCTGTTCTGACCTCGATTGTCTCTTCCTCCAATCTCTGATCCTCTTCTTCGTCCATCTCCATCCCATCCTCCTCCTCTGTTTCCTCTAGCTCCACCCCCTCCTCCTACACTCCTTCCTATCTGTCCATCTGATCTTCTTCTATCCTGTTGAGGCTGTCGCCACTGATTCTGTTGTCTATTTGCCGTTACATGGGGTCTGTTTTGCTGTTGATAGCCTGAATGTAACAAAGAATCCATGTCCGTATCTTACAATTCAGCTTGAAACATACATTCTATTTCTCTTGTAACTATATGGAACTACTTCTGTGAAATCTCTATCCTAAAAGTAAGCAATGAACTTTTGACCTGATAAAGTAAGGTTAATTCTAGAGCCAAACTATTTGGGGTCTCCACTTCTTATAAATCCAATGCACTACATGTTGTTTATGGAGATTAATACACTGAGTATTTATCCCAAGACATCACCTCCCGAAGTCAAAGCCTTCCTTTTGTTTGTTTTTATAAAAGAATTAAAAAATTACACCTTATCAAGGGAACATTTTGATTTGATCAATTCACATTATGAATAAATTAAAAGAGCAAAATATTTTGAGGACAGCTACACTGTTGGGAAACCTAAGCCAACTAGAGACTCATAGTGTTTCCTATTTTTTTTAAATTTAGGCCAAAATAATCAAAGTCTCTGGTTTCTGGTCATAGGTCAGCTTCAAATCTTTTTTTTTTTTTTTTGCCAACCAGTGAAATACGTGATACATGCATACTCAGTTATTGGATCCCAACCAAATTTCCCATACACAAAGTATGGATGCCAAAAGAGGCCTCACAAATCAGCAAACGTTCACACTCCTATATGAAAAAGTTGTTTAAAACACAGCATGGCAGAATTTCAATCAATCCAGCAATTTTGGCTACAAGTGGACATCGTTTCATAGCCGAGACCAGGAACTGGAGACTTTTTTTAAATATTGAATGTTGAATTAGTTAACTTAAAATCTAATTTCTCTTGATAAGGTCATACACAGATATGCTTCCTAATCCTTACTTGGAGATATTTGTCTGTGGTCATATCCGTCTACGGAGGATGCTGCTAGCATGGCTTGCTGAAGACGTACTTTGGCTGCTACTAGCTCATCTATCCCAGAATCCAACTGACCCAGCACATCCTGTTGGTTGTTTCGATACCCCATTGGTGGACTCTCAAGAAGTCCAGTGCTACGACCTCTGTTGTTATATGGGACTGGGGGATTTCTGAGAAGAGGTTCAGATCTCCTGAGAATGTGGGATTATAAGTAAGATGGATAAATATTGCACTTAACCCTAACCTTCCCAAATCCTCCAAAATCCTCTTTGCCAAAGTGAAGGATTTTGAAGGATTGAGGTTACATGCTACATGCTCTTTGCTAAAGTGAAGGATTTTGGAGGATTGAGGTTACATGCTACATGCTCTTTGCTAAAGTAAAAGATTTTGGAGGATTGAGGTTATTAGGCATACTTGCCTTTCCATGGTACATGTACATCCATGTTTGTTGTAGTGATTGCAAGGTCAGTGCTTGGGTCAGTGGACACTGTTTATTGCTCCATGCATGCAGGGAGGGTCCCTGGCCATGTACATGTATCATTCACAGATTAGAAACACATGTGTGCATACATGTCATGTGCGCATACATGTCATGTGCTTGCTTTACTACTGAAGGATTTTGGAGGATTCAGGTTACGTGTAAGCAAATGAGCCTAGGGAGTTAGGAAGGATTCAGGTTAGGTGTAAGCAAATGGGCTTAGGGAGTTAGGAAGGATTCAGGTTATGTGTAAGCAAATGGGCCTAGGGAGTTAGGAAGGATTCAGGTTATGTGTAAGCAAATGGGCCTAGGGAGTTAGGGTTAATAATACACAATATATACTGCGTTGAACTTATTCAGTAATTAAATCATTATTATCATTACAATCTAATCTTATTTTGCTGAGCAGGTCTTTAAATTGGGGCAGGGAGGTTAACAACGGTTTATTGTACAAATCGCTCCGTCAGAACAAAAAGGTCATACCTAAAAAATGTAACAAGTTCGTACGTGCAATAGTGGATAAATTTGCATACATTAACCCTCCTACTACTACAAGGGTCAAAATCAGTCAAAATGTTGATATACTTGCCAAGGTATATCTAATGCACTTAAAAGTCAAACACTGTCAAACCTTACGTGTAGTAAGTACATTTACAGGTCAAAATGAGTCGACCGTTTTTGACTGGTAAAAGCATTGTCTGATATTATTCAGGGTAGTCAAAGTGACAGTAAAAACCAGTCAAAAATGCCCGTGTGCACATGTGGGTCAACAGTCAAAACAGGCAGTGACTGATTTTGACCTCTATAGCAACTTGCCACTAAAGTGCAGGAGGGTTAAAACAATTGAGTGCAACAATGTCGTTTCTTCCATAGGTTTTGCGTGTTCATCCTGGAACTCTGTAAAAAGATACTACCTTGTTGCACTGGGCAAAATCCCTCTCTGCAACAAGGTCATAACTATGATACGACCTTGTTGCACTGGGCAAAATCCATGTCTGCAACAAGGTCGTAACTATGATACGACCTTGTTGCACTGGGCAAAATCCATGTCTGCAACAAGGTCATAACTATGATACGACCTTGTTGCACTGGGCAAAATCCATGTCTACAACAAGGTCGTAACTATGATACGACCTTGTTGCACTGATGCGATGAAATTATGCGATTCACGAAATCACTTACAAAATAGCATCCAAGGTCAAACCATGACAGGCAAAAGTTGTACAGAGGTCTTTGGCAGATACCAAATGACAGAAGAACAATAACTTATGTACAAAGTGTAGAAAACTACCTGTTAATTCATACACACTGTGCCTGCAGTGAAATCACCCTGGTGCTCAGTGCTTCATTTTCAGGAATAAATCTACTACTGTAGTAGACAACAGGGACAGGTTAAATACATAAACTTAGGAGCCGTCCAAAGTAGTCAACATTTTCACGGTAGTACAGAAAGTTCAAGGACCCCCTCCCCCTAAAAGTACTACTTGTAAAAAGTTTATTTTACAAGAATTAAATTTATTCCTCTTGTTTATAAATATTAACATTTTTAAAGTTGTAAGCGGCCACCTGCCACCTTCCCCTGTAGTACGCTTTGTACTACTGTGAAAATGTTGACAACTTTGGGACAGCCCCTTATACTCGGACACAAAAAATAAATATTTATTTCATTTACCTGAGATTACCACTCATGTCTAAGAGACTTGGGAGACTATTACTGTTAGGTGACCCCCATCCAGGTGAGGACTGCTGCATGCTGCTGGACCTCCCATACCTGTTCTGCTGCTGCTGCTGCTGTTGCTGTTGTTGCTGCCAGTACATTTTGCTTATCTAATGGTTAGTAAGATACTGTGAATGGACCCAAAGAATAAAGCATTTTAAGAGGATGCTCTACATAGAACACATCAATAAATAAGGGAGGATGGCCAGTCATGGTACAGCCAAGCCTTTGAATATCGAACCCAACCGGTTGTATTCTACATTCTTTCCAAAATACAGATAGTAGGGACGCGATTACCACAGGTAGCTATGGTAACCACAGATTATCCAGTGTGGTTACCACAGCTAGCTGTGGTAACCACAGATTTTCCAGCATGGACTGGGTCTGGTCAATAATTTCTATTAAATAGACACTTTCACAGTAATATGCACAGTTTTTCATGGGGTGAAATTGTTTATTTAAAACACGCATTGCTATCTGCAACCAAGAGCTCAAACTTCACATGCACTTCTGGAGGGTGCGTGGTGAAGTTCGATCTTCAGGTCACAAATGGCAATGAATGTTCTAAATATACAATTTTACCACGTGAAAAACTTGCACATAATTATTACTGTGATATGGTTTATAAATTAATATTTAAATTTCAAGATCTTGTATGCACGTGTTACAAATAATAATAATAATAATAATAATAATAATAATAATAATAATAATAATAATAATAATAATAATAATAATAATAATAATAATAATAATAATAATAATAATAATAATAATAATAATAATAATAATAATAATAATAATAATAATAATAATAATAATAATAATAATAATAATAATAATAATCATCATCATCATTTCGCATTAGCACATCATGAAAAGAAAGATCTTGTTTTCCTTTCTGCCGGTTACACCTCGAGTCAAGCTACATCCCGTAGCCTTAGATCTCGAGTGTCTTTCGCAGAATCCTTGCTGTCCCTAAGAGTGCCGCCTTCTGTAGTAATTCTACTCTAACAGATGTTCCTATCTCCTTGAGATGTTTCTCCAACGCCTTCGGGATTGTACCCAGTGCTCCCACTACCACAGGAATTACCTTTACCTTGACTTGCCACAGCTTGCAGAGTTCTCTCGCTAAATCCTGATATTTCTGTACCTTCTCCTTCTCCTTCGAAGCTACTCTACTATCACCCGGCACAGCTATATCAAAAAGATGACACATCTTCTCATGCTTATCCAAGACAACAACATCCGGCCGTCTATGTTCTATAACATGATCTGTCTGGATGCTGAAGTCCCAGAGAATCTTGACATGCTCCGTTTCTTCAACCTTTTCCGGCACATGGTCGTACCACTTCGATTGCACCTTGACACCGTACTTCTTACACAGATCCCAATGGATCACCTTGGCCAACTTGTCGTGTCTGCCTTTGTACTCTGTCTGAGCATGCACTCTGCATTCGCTGACAATGTGAAATACAGTCTCCTCCGCCGCATTGCACATTCTGCACATAGAAGAGACATCTGACTTCTCGATCTTTGCCTTCATCACATTCGTCGGCAGAGACTGGTCTTGTGCTGCAGTAATCAGACCCTCAGTTTCTTTCTTTAGTTCTCCTCTCCTCAACCATTCCCAAGTCTTGCTACTTGCCACTTCTTCGGTACATCTCAGGAATCGGCCGTGAAGTGGCTTTTCCTGCCAATCTTGTGTTCTTTCTTCTCTTCTTTGATTCTTATACTCCTTTGGACCTAATTCGTGTGCCTTCATGCATTTCTGTGCAACCTTCAACAACTTTTCCCGAGTACTACTTACATGACACTGCAAGCTCCTTCTCTCGATGTTAACGCTGTCTGATACACTAAGTAATCCTCTTCCTCCCTCTGACCTCGGTAGATAGAGTCTGCTGACATTCGACCGTGGATGTAACATACCGTACATTGTCATCACTTTCCTCGTTTTCCTGTCAGCATTTTTGGGATGCAGTGTAGCATTTCTGGGTTTGTTTTTATTTGGGGCGTTTTGGCAATGGGACGTAATGACCGGATACCGCCGTAACAATTGCCACGTTGACTGAATAAACCCTTTCACAGTAATATACTAATATGCGCCATGTTTTTGACGGGGCAAAATTAAATTGTTTATTTTGAACACTCGTTGCCATCTGCGACCCAGTGTTCGAACTCCATGCTCCCGCCAGATGCATGCGTGAAGTTCGAGCGCCGTGTTGCAGACGGCAACGAGTGTTCGAAATAAACAATTTTGCACCGTCAAAAACATGGCGCATATTACCGGAGAGGGGTTAAGACAACTCGACCCTTGTGACAACTCGACACGGACAACTCGACCCTTGTGACAACTCGACCCATAAGACAACTCGACCTTGTAACAACTCTACCCATGAGACAACTCGACCCTTGTGACAACTTGACCCACAAAAAACTCGATCCACGAGACAACTCGACCCTTGTGACAACTCGACCTCCTGTGACAACTCGACACGGACAACTCAACACAATTTATCATTGTTTAGAAGTGGATCATCGTTTTCCCTCGAAAAAAGATTAATCACTAGGCTTATTCTAGCGACAGGTGTCATCATGGGATGTCAACGTGCAATTGCCCGCCTGTCGTCAAAATATGATTCATAAAAATATACAGTGGGAAAAGATTTGGGACATATTTAACTCTTGGAAAATACTTTTAAGAATGTAGTAAATACTAGTTATAGTAAATATACCTAATCCCCGGGGAAAATATAATGTTAAATAAAAAGAAGAGTACAAATGTTTTAAAATTTTAAATATTATATTTTTATTGAATGCCATTTTCTCCCTCTCCCCTGTGGATGAATGCGAGATATAAAATTATAGATTTAAACTTATTTGAAAAATTATTACAAAACGTGTTGTACCGATAACATCCTTGATTTCATTATAGAAAGGAAAACAAATTCTTTGAAAAGTGAATATAAGTGGCTCATTTCACCAGGTTGGGATACACTCAAAATATGCTGAACTCAACTTTTTAAGGGACAATTGTATAAGGATTGGGCTATGTTTATAGGAAAATTATGGTTTATTCTGATGAATTATATACTAGAGTATGAATCAGAATTGTTTTTTTTAAATAATTTCGGGTTTAAATTTATTATTTCTATCCAAGAATGTTGTGGTGTCCATGGAAATAAAAGTGATGAAAATTGTGACATAAAAAATATGCATATTATGATGATGAAGAATAATTTTTAAAAAATTCAAAGTAAAATTTTTCTGTTAATATATGTGTTATATGATGTTTAAATTCTCACATAAAGGTAGGCATACTGGAATATTTGCATAAATTATTTCAGCAACGGCGCTCAAATTTTCTTTCATCGACGTAACGCATGGTGTCTTTTTGGTAAATCTGTGTTACGTCGATAGAATGGTGTAAAAGATTTTCGCCATTGCCCAAAACTATAACTTTGCATCATAATATTCATGTCCAAACCCCTCTTTAATGAATAAAAGTGTCAGCTGGAAGTTCAACTGTACCGTTTTATCAAAAAGTTAGTTGAAATACCACTACCGAAATTTGGTGTCCATCCGTATTACGTTACATCGAAGCACAATTCGTAGAAGAAGAAAAAATATTCCACCGCGTACATTAAAAATAGTATGGTGCATAACTGATGTCTACACGACCGTCTTGATTTCAACTCATCATAAAGTTGTTCTACCGAGGTTTAATTTGGCGGGAAAAGCCGTCTGAAACCCTGGCGTCTTTTGTTACGTCGGTAAATTAACCAACATCAAAATTACGTCGAAAACAGCAAACACCATTGGTTGTATTGTAAAATATTATGCCAAGTTTCAACTGTTTAAAGCTTTTGGGGAGGGGCAAACATTTTTTTAAACATTTAAAAGGAGTACTTATTTTGTGGACACTAAACAAAGCTGTCGAAAACTCTTTCACATCGAATAAAACTAAATTGAGCCGGAGTCTCATGTTACGTCGATGCCCGCGCACCGGCTTGCGCTGCGTTAGACTTGCGCGCGCAAACAGTGCATTCATTGCGCAATGCTATTCAAAATGCATCGCCAGCATGCAGCGTGCGCAACGGTGACAATGTTTGCGCAAGTGTTGGAGCGTGCACGTGGCCATCGCGCGAAGCATTGCGAACCGAAATCATTGTCGAAAATGAGTCGGCATTGCCTCATGCAAATATTACAAAATAATATGCACTGATAATAGAAATAAACTACGTTTACTTTTGGGGGAATTCTCACTGATTTTAGGAGCAAACTAAGGCAAAATCGTTGTGTAGTCTTCGCCGAAATGACATACCACACGTGTCCGTAAACTGGGCAACAATGGTGTTTACGGTCATGTGTGTGAACATCGTCGGTTGAAAGGCCAACCATTGTTGCTTGATTACACACACAAGGGAAAGCAGTATCCAACCTCCACTTTTTCACTATTTATAATTTATTCAATAATACCCTTACATCAACGGGTAAAATTGTATTTTTGAGTGTAATGAGTGAAAAAGTTTGTCCCTCCCAAATCAAACATTGGATTATTGAAAGCTTGAATTTAAAAAAAAAATTAACAGTTGTTTTCCTAGTTCTTTTAGTTTGCCTATCTGGTGTTCCAATCAATCCACCAACATTTAATATTCTGGCCAAAACTTACTATTTGTATGAGGATGCATTAAAAAAGTATTACCAAGGTTTGGGATGTCAAAACATCTTTTTCACAAAATAATACTTCAAATTCTCTAGATCAAACCATTTTTAAAGCAGGGTCAAAATAAGGCATGAATATCTTATCATCCCATTTGTCCATGGCACAAACAAATTATAGTTGACATGTAATGTGCAGATAGACTTGAAATTAAGCACTAAATAAACTATTATAATTAGGGAAGGCAATTTTTGAAACTTTCTGTCCGTGAGAAATTGATCAGGTCTACCGTCTATAACTTTTTATTTATTACAGAAATGAAACGAGTCTCAGAGTGAAAATAAAATTCTCCCCACCCCAAATTTGGTTTTATTCTCTTGATTCTTACAAATTATGGAAGCATTTACAGACACTTTACCAATAGTGTGTAATGGCTACAATTAGTAATGATCCAAAATTTAAAACAATTTTAAAGTTAGTAATTAGTTTTAAAAAAATGACACATAAAGCACACACAGATCCTTGTCTGCAGTAGGTTCTTGAAAAAAATTCAAGGTGTAGTTCAGGTTTCGTCCGATAGCTTTTGTGTACTCTTAAATATTCTATAGATGTCTTTAAAGGTCAATTTCTGCATAGAGAAGTGACTTATGGGTCTGTATAATCTCTGAAGAACTGTAACTGATGCTCATTATGAATAGTGTGTTGTCTACTGGAGTATTATTGTTCATGAAGTATATGTAACGTGGACACGGTGTCCAATGTTGTCAGTGTTACATCCGCATAGACCAGTTTAGGACAGAATAAACTCAATTGAAGGTCAATGTAATTCACCAGAAACCCTAATACCACAGCAATAAACCTCATTGTCCTTTCCAAGTCACTTTTAAATAGATTTTATTGAAAAATTATTTAATAAAGAAAATATTCCAGAATAAAGCCTTTTGGTGCCAAAAACCAAATAAAGATCATTTTGTCAAGTCTTTTTATTGCTTCGATGTAAGACAGACATTAAAAAGCATAATATTAATTGGTAAATACATGAAACCAGACTGCTTTGAAGTGAAAAGAGATGAGGGATTCAAAAGCTATGACTAACATCTGCTGCATTGAAATATGTTTTGGTGTTCATGTTACATCCGTACTGTGATTTGTTTCCTTCATGTTGACACCAATGGATCATTTTAGTTTTGAATTCAATGGAGAAAAAACTTTTAAATTATGAAAATATAATATATTTCCATAATAAAAACTGTAAAAAAGTTACAGTTAATCACTTTTGAAAATTTCACCTTCATGTCACACCTTGTATCCCAACCTGATGAGATGAGCCAATTATGTCATAAGATTAACCCTAACTCCCTAAGTATTGTTACTAAACAATAAAAATCCTTCAAAATCCTCCAATTGCTTTTGTTGTCTAGGGAGTTAGGGTTAACATAAGCTAACTCCCTAAGTAGGTATGTGCGTATCCCACGCATTGTCGCAAATCTTTTTGGCCGCGGCCGCGGCCTCAATCTCGGGCGAAGACACCGTGGAGACAGCGCTTTGTAACGTTTCGCTGAGGCCGTTCTTTTTGACGTACCCAGGAGCTTTTTTTTCGAAGACGTAGATCAAATATTCTACTTCAACCTCGTTCTCAAATTTTCTGAATGCGGCATCAATGTGCTCATCAAAACCATCGACGATTTACCAAAAGGTGAGTAATATCACTTATCAAACCACAAATATAATTTTTCTATACGTTTTCTACCTCTTGGCCAATTTTGACGGCGATTGAACGTCTCCCAGTTATGTTTTTTGGACTCCCCAAACATCGATGTCAACCAAAGATTGTATTGCGCCGCGTTCAGCGCACGTTAGACCTACCAATTTTCAGTCCGATAAATCGTCCGTTTAAACCTAATATACATCGGCGTAACACAATAAATATTAGTTCTCATGAACTTATTTCATTTTTTTTCTTCATATTTCCAGTCCAATATCATTTATTTTTTATGTTTAATTAAATCATGGATAAGAATTTCTCGCGGATTTCATTATAATTTATACTATAAATATTAAAAATTCTCAGATTTGAGTAATTTTTTTTCTATTTTTTAAAATTTATTTTCATTATTTTGTTTTATCTTTCCTGTCCAATATAATTTATAAACTGTTCTAATATTTAATTAAATCAGGGATGAGAATCTTTCGAAGATTTCAGTGTAAAAATAGGAAAATAATCCTCAGATTTGAGCAATTTTTTTTTTTTTCATTATTTTTTTAATTTATTTTTTAACACATTTGTTTTGTATTTCTTATTTGTAAATCAGCAATACAAAACAAACTAATCATTGAATTAGCCTGGAAATAGGTTATTATTCTTCCTCTTTTCCCAAGCATTCCAGTGATACCAACCTTTTGAAAATCGGACAAGAATTAAGAAAGTTATGATATGGAATCCGAGAAAATCTTGGAAACGGGTCACAAGTCAAATTTACATTTCTTTTGTTTTTCCTTATAAAATAATTGCCATTTACGGGCCTAAAATTGCCGGATTCAACATGTCATAACTTCCTTATTTTTGGTCACAGGAAGATGATCCTTATATCATTGTAATCGTCTATTCAAGACCTTGACAATGATACCAGTTGTATTGGAATCTGTTGATTTTGAAAATTTTTGTCACATAGCTACCCTAAGCATTGTTACTGAACAATAAAAATCCTTCAAAATCCTCCAACTGCCTTTGTTGTCTAGGGAGTTAGGGTTAACAGTAGTGCCTAAATGATGACTGGGACATTATTTACTGTAAAACCATGCTTCTTATATTTTGAAAAATGTGTAATGATCCGATGAAAACAAAGAAAATGTTTGGAAAATGCCGTCAAAATAACAATACGATTTGGCCTGTGTGTTGGACATGCATTCCTTTTTGGCAAATTTCAACCCTTTTCCATTCAATTTCAAGTTAATTCATAAGTCGTGGCGCATTCTAACCCAAGTCCCAACTCAACTCAACACGTTGTCAATTTGACTACACATCAATCCTTCCCGCCCGAAGCGTGAGCAAAAACGGGGGTCGAGTTGTCACATAAAGGGTCGAGTTGTCACGAGAGGTCGAGAGTCGACTTGTCTCGTATGTCGAGTTGTCACAAGGTCAAGGGTCGAGTTGTCTTATGACCACCTGCACCGTGATCGTGAAAGGGTTTATAAAAAACCCAGGCGTCACGCGTTTATACGGACTAAGTCCCGTTACGGATTTACTGGGAAAGACAACATGATAAACTCTAAAATTGCACATATATTTAGCATACAAAACAATTGAAAATAGATTCATGTTTCAGTCTCTACCAAGTACAAATATTTTTACCTTAAAAAAAGACGTTAAAATCCACCGCAAATATTATCAATCTGTACCGATGGATCCAAATCCTACGCACTACAACGTGTGGATTTACAGTCGGGTCCCACAAATTTTACAATATGCCTGTGAAGGCAAATGGGGTTGGGAGACGGACAAGTTATAAAGGTATCCCACATATATTGAAGAGCGCCCTCTTTTGAAGAGCCTATATTGTTTACTCGGTATTTTGTGTAGCGCAAGTTATGACCGTAGTAATTTTGAAAAAGCAAAAAAATCTCAAACTAACCGATCCTCCTGGAATTAATATGTTAGGTTATATTTCCACTGTGTGAGTGTGTATGTTTTCCTTCAAACTGTAAAATTGTATTTACTTACTTCAGATAATTGTTTCAACTTGCCCTGTAATGTATCGTGCATAATCGTGCATATATGATGGTGGACAGCTTTGATCCCGCCCATAGTTAATGTTTTTTTAAATAATAAATGAAACTTTCTGTCCATGCATAAAGCAAAGATTGATGATTGGGTTGAATCATCTAAAGCAATATTTTTGCCTGAGGTGCGGTTCTTTTTAAGAAAAGTGTAATCATTTCCAAATTGATTTTAGGAAAGAGTACTCTTTTCCTAAATTCTACATTTGAACAAATTTAATCTGCTTGGATTTTCACAATTTTCTTCTTAATATAAAAACAAGTTGAAACTCTCACAGATATCTTGATTCAAAGAGAGTATGCATACTCATAGAAGCAGTTTTGCCGACATTACCAACATTGTACCTTCCCTTCAATGTATATCTTGATTCAAAGAAAGTAAGCATACTCATAGAAGCAGTTTGGCCAACATTACCAATGTTTTACCATTTAAACAGGTTTACAGTGGTCTGTCGGAAAGAATATAGTCAGTGCTGTATTCTTATCAAAATCTTAATTAATTTTACAGGCATATCGACAGAGCAAACTGGACAGTGGAATCTTCTTTGTGACAACAAGAAATATTTTAATGCAACATTTAGTATGCATTGAACCTTTAGCATATTTTTTATTATTTTATTACAATCTGATTCTATAATTGTACACCTCAAGAGCATATCATTAAACAATATTTTGAATATAAAACAATAAAACCTACCCATAATTACCCAATGAACCACATTTAATAAGACAACACTCTGAAAGAAACTAATAGACTCCGATGATGAAGATACTATTTATACACAAATATCGCTAGTTTTGACACTCATTTCCTAAGATATGGAATAAGCTTTTTGGTGGCATAAATGCATTTAGTAACAATCCATTTTATTAATCAAAAATGGATTTATCTAGAATCGGCAATTTAACTGCAGCATCAACTGGATTCTACTTTAACAGAATGTATTTTTTTAATGTATGACAAATCAAATTTATGATATCCTGCGGGGACTAAGACTGTTTGCGGGGACTAAAACTGGATCCCCGAAATTAGAAATCTTCAGATACCTGGTTCCTGTAAACAACACATAAATACTCCTGAATGTATAAAATAACCAATATGAACACAAGTTTCTCTTGTTTTATTAGAGTCATAATAAATGTGGACTTACTGTAATAATTCCCGACTCGTAGCATTCCCCACACACATTTTGTTACAACAAAAAATTGGAGACTTCCATTTGTGTAGCTAAATGTTCAGTCAAAATTTTTAAAAGTCGTTTATGGGTAATACCGAAAAATGGAATCCGGAATAAAGACAGTTTCGGTCGGGTATCCGGGTACCATACCCAGCACAGCCTTAAAGGGGCAGTATCGTCACAATAAGAGCAGACTTTTGACAGGGCATGGAATCGGTGTCCTAGTTTACGATTAACACAGTGACTGAAACTTACTGGCTCATTTATGCAGCAGCAATGGTAATATGATGTTATTGTAGTCACTGACTTAATCTAAAACTAGCATTCGAATCCATGTCCTGTTGATCGTGATAATACTGTCCTTTTAACCCTCCTATTTCTGGTACCTTTTTCATACAAGTTGATGCACCATTTAAAACCATTCGCTTTTGTGGTTTTGAATGGTGAAATAACAGTACAGTATTGATTTCCCCAAATGGTTTAGAATGGTAGGTCAGCTAATACAAAACCTTGTTTGGATCTTTCCAAATGGTAGTACAGCTAATACAAAACCTTGTTTGGATACTTCGTGGTGAATCAATGGACCCTCTGCATTTGAATGGATTTGAATGGTAGTAAAGCTTGCTACCAACACTGTTCAAATGGTATCACCATGTGTGTACAAAACCAATGGGCATTTTGGTAAGTGGAAATTTTGAATGGTTTCAAATGGTCAAACAGTAGGAGGGTTAATGGGAACTCAAATGAAGAAACAAAAAGGAATAAAAGAGCATAACATAAAGCCAACATACACTCTTTGTGAAATGTCTTGTAGATGCAACTTTACTTTGTATACATCAAGAGATAAATGTACACACAGAAATCAACCTGTGAAAGTTTCAGCTTATTTCACTGTATCGTAAGGCCAAAAAAAAAAGTCTCCTGTTTCTGGTCATTGGTCAGCTTCAAAATCGGTGCGGTGACATGTTTTTTTTTTTTTTGGAAATCTTGTTTTTTTTGGGGGGGGCCAACAGGGAAATATGTAAAACTTGTAGCTTTGCATGGTGAGGATGATAAGTAAGACTAATTGCGGTGACACCATGTGGAATCTCAACTGAGTAGTAATTAGTTCTGAAAAGAACTGGAGGTACAACTCGACATTTCGATCAGTATGCCACCCTCCTTCTCCCTGTGCTTGTTAACAACTGATTCAGTTCAGTGAGCACACTCTCCCCCAACCCCTAGGATCCTAGTCTCAACAGTTCCCGCCTGCACGCCTCAACGAACTAATCCTCCAGCATCCATTCATGGGATGATCCTCCAGCAGCCTACTTAAGCAGCAGCATTTTCCAGAGTCCGGCATTTTCCTGAGGACGATCAGAGCACACTGATCGAAACATCGAGTTGTACCTCCAGTTCTTTTCAGAACTAATTACTACTCAATTGAGATTCCACATGGTGTCACCGCAATTAGTCTTACTTAGGGAAATATGTGCACGGGGTCCAAATTTCCCATATACAAATTAAAGTATGGTGGCTAAGAGAAGCTTCACAAATCGGACAAACGTTCATACCCCTATGTGAAAAAGCCGTTTATAACATAGCACGGCAGAATTCCAATCGATCCAGAAATATTTGCTGCAATTGGACATCGTTTTAAAAATTTAAAATGCTGACGCGCAGGACTGAGGGGACGCGCGCAGAGACCAGAAACCAGAGACTTTTTTTTGGACCTAACAAGAAATAGTAAAAATTCAGGATTTATATATTTACTCTAATCTCAGACGGATGGACATTTTACACCCTCATCAACTTTTATGAACAATTATTTAGTGAACAGTTATGTATTTTACAGATCACCAGTAGCTTACAATACAAATATTGTGTTCTGAATACTATTCCTTGAAATTCAAGTGTACAATTTGTGGTAACAGGATTTTATTATGTTTCTCATATATATATATATATATATTTTGAAAGACGGTATTTGATTATATACTATAAGATTATCATTTGTACGTAATATTATTAAATAGTGAAAGTGATTAGCTATAGAGAAAGAGATCATGAGAACTAGAGAGACAGTGAGAGCCAGAAGTCAGTCAACTAAGGGAATGAAAATAAATAAAGTTTGGGAGAAAAATTAAGAAATATGTTTATCATCTTAATAATATTGCAATTATTACAGTTAGGCGTTAGTCAATGCGTGTGGAGCATGTCGGATAGTAGACATAGTAGACACAGTGCACACACACACACACACACACCCACACACAAACACTAGAAGTAGCTCACCATCAACACCTTTGTCAACTTGTTCCACTCATCAATCATTAAATGGAGTGCCATGGTCGAGCGGTTTAGTGCATCGGATTTGTGTTCTGATGGCTGAGTCGTCAGAATGTGGGTTCGAATCCCAGCCGCGACCGGGGTGCTTGTGTCCTTGAGCAAGACACTTTACCATAATTGCTTCTCTCCACCCAGGGGTAAATGGGTACCTGTGAGGGCAGAGTTGGTTGTTGTGTTTGATTAGCCCATATGCGCTGAAATGGCAGCAATTGAGCTGTATACTCCCCAGGGAGCTGAGATGGTTTCAGGAATGATTTATGCGCCTGATGAGCAGGGGTAATAATGTAATGCACCTTGAGCACCAGTTTGGTGGATACGTGCGCTATATAAGTCTACATTATTATTATTATTATTATTATTATTATTATTTCCATGAAACAAGAATATTTAAATAAGATATTTCACTTGGCCTATTCATCTCATACGACTAGAGAAGGCCTTAACAGATATTGTAAATGTTATTTTATTTTCTTACTGGTTAAAATAAAACAAAAATCAACATTCCTCAGCGACCAAATAGGTAAAGCAATATAAAATGACATAAGATCCTACACCTAGATACAATATATTACACAAAGATACTCATGGCAAGTTCAGATTTTCTTTTTAGTGTGTGGTGCATACTATCCAATATACCGGCATACTTTGTGTGAAGACTAGGTCGAAGAATTAAAAGGACACTATTATCATGATCAGAGCAGATTTTCAATCGGGCATGGAATTGGTATCCTAGTTTAACATGAACACAATGATTGAAAATTACTGGCTCATTTATGTAGCAGCAACGGTAACATGGGCTTGTGGGGTGTTATTTTCAGTCACTGATGAGTTAATCTAAAACTAGTACTCCGATTCCATGCCCTGTTGATCATGACAATATTGTTAATTTAAATTACTTCACTTTAAACACTTACACCGAAACTGAAAAGGAAACAAAGTCCAGAAAATACTTGATGGGATCTTAAATTCTCGCTAAAACTTTAACTGTACAAATACAATAACTCCCCAATATTAATCAAATCCAAAGTGCTTATAATCTAGAGGAAATCTATTTATACATTATACTCATACTGTATAACAAAATATTAAATATATATATTTGATGGTAATTTACATTAAAAGAATGACAATAACCCATTATATCATTAATTTAAACAAAGTAGTACTGTGTGCATATAAACAAATATGATCATAAATTCATATTTACAATATTATCTTAAAATAGTTGATACAATAAACAGACCAAACATTATCACCCTGTAATAACTTGAAAAGAAAATATGAAGCAATTTGTTCCTCGTAAAAACTCACGATTTGCCCAAATATGACCAATAAAGTCTGTGCATAAATCAATTAAGTCTATTATGTAAACGAAGTGAGCCTATTGTACTTCAATGGATTTGGGGAATTCACAACGTTTGAACTATTCAGAAGCAGTACATTCTGGGTGATTTGTGTGGATGCGCAAAATGTACTAGACATGCGTACTGTGCTGTAAACGCACCAATGAAATACATCTTGTGCAACTCTCTGCTGGTTTGCCCACCAGCTGCATCGAGTTCATGTCCCGTTTTGTAATGGAACTAGCAGATCTCATTGTGCGTGTCAGCATTTGGAATACAATGCCACAGACTGGGTTATAGCAGGCTGGCACACTTCGTGTAGGTAATAGACTTCTGGTATCAATAATACTTTTTTTCCCCCCATTGACACACTGTACTGTATGACCAATGCTTGAAACATCTTCCAGACTTATCATGATTTGTGACTCGGATTCGAGTCTAACTCGGATTCAAGTCTGACCTGAGTTACAATTTTTGTGACTCCAACTCCCAGACTTGAGTCACCATGTACAATGACTCGGACTCAAGCCTTGAAACTCAGACTCAAACTTTAGCACCTGTGAATCAGACTTGAATGCAAAATTGGCCAGTTCAACATTAATCAATCTTAAACCCAGCAAAGATTACACAACGTGAAAAAATTCCCTTATAAATATTTAAAAAATATCTTAATAATTGATAATTATAGTAAAATAGTTCGTATACATTTCATAAAATCGTAAATGTGGCAGAAATGCCATGGTACGAAGTTGATCAACTGGATTCAATATTTGGTTTTCTTGTTGAAATATCATGTTTATGATGCCATACTCGGACTCAAGGTTTGACAACTCAAATGCAATTATCATTACACCTGTAGTCAAACCAACACCTCAGACACCTACATGTACCTATAATGAGTAGGTAGCCCCACCCCACCCCACCCCCTCCCCCGATTGTCCTGACAGATTTGATACAAACTACATACACGTATAAATCTGCACATTGTAACGAGCACCTGCTATTTTCCTGAACACTTATTGGTCCCTTTAGGTATCCATTTATGAATGGTTGACTGGTTATTTTTGCAAAAGTTGCAGAATGTTATAATCATTTTATAATACTTTTATAATACTGAATCCAAAGATGCACTATAAAAAGGCCTAAATTTACCATAATGACCCCAAAACTAAATGTTTAAACAAAATACAAAACTGTTTTTTGACTGAAAGAAAGTAAGCATACTCACAGAAGTACTTTTGCAAACATTGCCAATGCTGTGCCTTCCCTTTAATGTATATCTTGATTCAAAGAGAGTAAGTATACTCATAGAAGCAGTTTTGCCAACATTACCAATGCTGTACCTTCCCTTTAATGTATATCTTGATTCAAAGAGAGCAAGCATACTCATAGGAGCAGTTTTGCCAACATTACCAATGCTGTACCTTCCCTTAATGTATATCTTGATTCAAAGAGAGCAAGCATACTCATAGGAGCAGTTTGGCCAACATTACCAATGCTGTACCTTCCCATCAATATATATATCTTGATTCAAAGAGAGTAAGCATACTCACAGAAGCAGTTATGCCAACATTACCAATGTTGTATCTTCCCTTCAATGTATATCTTGATTCAAAGAGAGTAAGCATACTCACAGAAGCAGTTTTGCCAACATTACCAATGTTGTACCTTCCCTTTTAGAAAGAAGTACTATGCAATGAAGTAGATCCCCTCTACAAGTAAACTAACAAACAAAATAAATTTCAAAATAATATTGAGTTCCAGCAGAATAAGACTAAAAATCAAGTTCAAAAGACCTCTTCGTAGAAGATTTTGAATATTCACGCAGACTTAGATGAGTAATACTGAGGTACATCATCTATGAATTGTTTGAGGTGACTGGATTAATCTTCTCGATATTGGCAGAATGTTCCTCACTTTTACTTGACTCGCCACCGCTCGTCTCATCCAGCTCACTCTGCCGTCGTTTTAGAATCAAATCCTGCATGGCACGCAATGTGTCGCTCTGATACTTGTCAGAGATACTTGTGGAGTCCTTGGCAGGAAAGACACCATCCTCATCACTGTCTATACTGGAATGGGTCAGATGTGCCTCCATCCTATTCATCCCATCCTGAATCTGCAACACCGCCTCCCCTGTCTCATACCGTGCCTCTGAGACATGTTGTCTCAGCTGATGAAGCATCTGCCGTTGCTGCTGACGCCTCTGTTGATCTGGTGTTCCACGTGCAGCATTGCTCTGCCGACCAACAAGCTTTTGGACGACATCCTAAAAGAAATGGGTTCAAAAAAAAATAAAAAATTGTCAACAATTTGTAGCCCCCTGGGTTTTATGTAAGCTTGGGCAATATCGATTTTATTCATCCACGATATATTAGCTAACATATATCGCGATTGTCGATAGTATCGCGATTATTTTTTTCATTCATGCATGATGGCTTTAGAGCTGATAACCACAGGTATGTATCCCTCTACAATACAATACAATAAAATACAATACAATACAATAAAGGCATTTATAGCACTCTTACACAAACGGGATCACAACGCTTTACAGTGAGATGCAAGTACAATTCAATAATACACAGTGCCTAAAATAAATCGCAAATTCATCAAAGCATCAAAATAAATCGCAAATTCGTTTGCATAGCATGTATGTACTTCTGAAGTGGGGTGGGAGATGACAACCTTCACGTGGTCCACCCTGTTTCAACTAATGTCATCAAACCGATGTATGCAGCTACTAGCACTCTAAGCTGCTCATCATCATACGAAAGAAGAAGACTTCTGAAGTAGTCCGCTTTTGTTTCTCACTTCCAAAAAACTGAAAAGACTGTTCTAATTTTGTTTCCATGGAATTTCTGACTTGATTCACAATGTTGATGATTTTTAATCGCGATATATTTTTTTAAATTGCGATTTGCCAATACCTCAATAACTTAAAAAGGTTCTCGATATCGTAATCGAATAAAAAGTATCGCGATATTCGATATTATCATGTTATCGCCCAAGCTTAGTTCTATGTCCCCCCTAAATTTACAACAGCCTGTAAAAAAACAGCCGTAATCCGACTCCCAAAGATGAGCCCTGGAGTTGGGCCAGTGTGTCATTCTTACACTGGATGACTGTGAGTGAACACTGACATAAACGTTTTTCTACCTTACTCATTAGAGTCTCTGTGTCATCCTTTTTACAGAATCTGTTAATGAATACCCTGAGGTGATCAACATTTGATCCCCTATGGCCTACGAGTGTAACAAATTGATATACATAAGGTACTATAATACTCCAAAATATAGGAAAATAAACAGAAGAAACATGGAATAACCCAAATATGTCAAAAAATAAATTAAAAATGTTTAAAAAGGAGTGAAACAAAGAAATAATTTTTAACATTCATTTCTGTCATCCAGCGAATACAGAGTTGGCCATGTTGGAATTAATTTGAACAATCTGAATCCACTTTAACATTTTCTTAAATGAAATAAACTATTAAGCTGAAACTGTCACAGGTTGGTTTTTACACATATTGCATATATATACATGTACATGTATCTTGATTTTAAAGCGACAATATCATCACGATCAACAGGGCATGGAATGATCGAGAGTGCTAGTTTTAGATAAACTCAGTGACTGAAAATAATACCCCACATGATAAGGTGATATTACCGTTGCTGCTGCATAAATGAACCAGTAATATGCAGTCAATGTGTTCATCTTAAACTAGGACAATGATTCCATGCCCTGTTGAAAGTCTGCTCTAAACGTGATGGTATTGTCCCTTTAATATACATGTAAATGCATTATTCTGGATGCATTTTATACTGGTTTATGCACTTTAAAGTACCCCATTGTTGCTAATACATGTACATATAATTACAATCTCATATTACAACCTCTTAAACTGACATATCTGAAAGTAACAAGAGGTCAGCAATTTAACTGATGGCAACAAATTTGAAAGAAAATTATATTACTTGTATATATACTTACATGTACATGTAAATATTAAACCCTCCTACAATCAGTGCAATTTTTGAAACAACCCATTCAGGCCACTCCAAGCCATAATAATAATAATAATAATAATAAAGATTTTTAGCGCGCACATATCCACCCTGCTGGGCGCTCAAGGTGCGGAAACAAAGAAAAACATTAATACAAACAATATACAATGATAGCATAGGGAAACAAATATTATGTACCGAGATACAATGTCAAATAATTTTATACATCATCTTTAAAGAGTTGTGACATAAGATGAGTTTTAAGCATCGACTTGAATCTGGTTATACTATGACAAGATTTGAGTTTAGTTGGAAGACGATTCCAGAGTCTCGGAGCTGCGACAGAAAACGACCTATCACCCCAGTTCCGTTTTGAAGTTGGTTCCTTTAGGAGTGACATGTTGCTGGAGCACAAATTGCGTGATGGAGTGTAGACTTTAAGTTTAAGCAGTTCAGAAATATAAATTGGAGCAATGTTATTAAAAGATTTGTGAACAATTAGCATAAGTTTAAAAACAATTCTCTGTGAAACAGGAAGCCAGTGCAGTTCTTTCAAGATTGGCGTGATATGGCATGACTTTCTGGACAAAGTCACCACACGAGCTGCTGTGTTTTGTATGTGCTGAAGACGAGATATTTGATTCTCTGGAGACCGAAGGAGAGCATTCCCGTTATCGAGCCGTGATGTGACAAACGCATGTATAATTTGTTCAGCAGCACTTTTATTCAAGTATTTCCTAATTCGGCTTATATTTCTGATATGAAATGATGATATGCGAACTATGTTGGAGATATGTGGTTTTAAAGTCATTGTCGAGTCAAATATAACACCCAAATTACGTGTATGTAATGTGGGGGTTATCTGCGAGTCACCAATTGTAATAAATGGAAGAGAAACTTTAGACAATTGCTGACGTGATCTAAATAGAACAAATTCTGTTTTTTCATCGTTCAATTTCAGGAAGTTTTGTCTCATCCAACTTCGAATCTCTTGAATACATTTCTCCAGTGTTTTAATGCAGGAATCGGCAGGTTCTTGAGAAGATTTAAAAGTAATGTAAAGCTGCGTGTCATCAGCGTAAACATGGTAATTTAAATTATACTTCAAAATGACATCACGAACTGGAAAGGTATAAACAGTAAACCACTGTGGGCCGAGCACAGAGCCTTGGGGTACAGAATAGTCAAGAATAACAGGCTCGGAGATAGCGTTACCAATACAAACATGCTGAGGCCTATTTAAAAGGTAGGACTTACACCAATCCAGGGCTGTGTCCTGTATTCCAAGATGATATTGAAGGCGGAGAGAAGGATTTTATGATCGACTGTGTCAAATGCGCGCTTAAGTCTAACAAAACTAATGCAGTGATTTTCCCTCATCCATGGCAGATAAAATGTCATTGTTGACGAAGAAGAGCAGTTTCCGTTCCAATGAAATGGTTTGTAGGCTGACTGAAATGTGTCCGACAGGTTATTAGCACGAACATGGTCAGAGATCCGTGATGAAACAACTCGCTCGATTGTTTTTCCAAGGTACTTTAAATTCGCTACTGGTTGGTAATTTTGAAAACTTCCTTGTCCAAATTGGGTTTCTTTAGGAGTGGTTTAACATGAGCAACCTTCTGGCTATTAGGGAAACAACCGGAAGAAAGACATCTGTTTACAATAATTGTGATATACTTAGCAAACACATCAATATTTTGTTTTATTAGCGAAGTTGGCACTGGATCAAGTTCACATGATTTTGATGGCGATTTCATGATGAGTTTCTTGATCTCCGTAACACTAGTAGGCTCAAACATGGACAGTCTACATTGTGGATCCTTGCGTGATGGTGTTTGTGATAGAATGGCAGGTACTGAGGGAAAAGAACGGATATTCTCAATTTTTGTGACAAAAAAAGTTTGAAAAAGCATTTGCGAGGTCCTGATCGGAGTGTGTAGATGGAAGCACTGGAGCTTTGGGTTTATGAAGCAGCTTTTCAACAATGGAGTGTCGTGGCCGAGCAGTCTAGCGCACCGAACTCAAGTTCTGGTGTTGCCAGCAGCAGGGTGTGGGTTCGAGCCCCGGTCGTGACACTTGTGTCCTTGAGCAAGGTACTTAACCATAATTGCTTCGTCCTTCGGATGGGACGTAAAGCCGTAGGTCCAGTGTGTTGTATAATGCACGTAAAGTGGATTGTCGTGCGGTCTAGCGCACTGAACTCAAGTTCTGGTGTTGCCAGCAGCAGAGTGTGGGTTCGAGCCCCGGCCGTGACACCTGTGTCCTTGAGCAAGACACTTAACCATAATTGCTTCTCTCCACCCAGGGGTTAAATGGGTACCTGTGAAGGCAGAGATGGTTTGCTCTATATGCGCTAGAAATGGCAGCAATTGAGCTCTATACTCCCCAGGGAGCTGAGATGGTTTCAGGAATGATTTATGAGCCTTATGAGCCTTATGAGCAGGGATAATAATATAATGCGCCTTGAGCGCCATTTAGTTGGTGGATACGTGCGCTATATAAATCTATACATTATTATTATTATTATTAATGTTAAAGAGTTTTTTTTCTGATCGCCAGAGCTGTCTTCCACAAGAGATGAGTAGTGAGTTATTTTTGCCTGGTTAGTCATGTTCTTCACAATATCACGTTGGTTACAGTATTCTTGCCGATGTACTCCAAGTTTCCCATTGTCACGCCATCTTCGCTCAAGTTGACGGCGGATTTTCCTTGCAGCACGGATATCATCATTGAACCAGGGGGATTCAGATTGTAGTTTAACAGTTTGAGTTTTTATGGAGCATGATCATCCAAGATGTTACGAACAGTAGATTCAAATAGACTGACACAAGAATCCAGCTCACCATCTTCAAGGTTTACATTTTCCAGTTGAGATTCAACATCATGACATAAATTTTAATATTTACTTTTTCCAGTGGCGAGTAGTTACAGAAATGGTAGGTATGTGAGGTTTTTAAGGTTCAAATTTACCATGATTGCATAATGATCAGATAAGCCAGGATGAATAGTTATATTCGAGATAAGAGGTGAAGTATTTTCACGCGTTATCATGAGGTCAAGACAGTGACCATACCGATGAGTGGGTGCTGTGATGTGCTGTATAAGTCCATGAGCAGAGAGCAGATCTTTAAACTGATTTGCATAATTGTTTGAAATAATGTCCATATGAATGTTAAAATCGCCGGTTAAAATAGTGTCAGATGGGTGTAAGAGATAATCAACAATTAATTTTTCAAATTCCTGCAGAAAACTGGAGAAGTTTACATGTTTACCATCAACATCCCTTTCTGGTCGATAAATATTAACAAGGCGAACAGATCTAGAGTTCTAGCTATATTGCCAGTGGCCTCCTATGGTTAACCTTCTGTGTCACACCACTGAGATTGCAGGGTAAGGTGGGCACGTGTCTTGAGAAGTGGAGTGATCAAGGTGGCCCCGTAATATGGATAAACTTGTGACAAAGTTAACAGTCATGTTGCTACTGTTCTTTATGTACTTTCAATACGGTATGGACGGTAGTATTGTAGGGGGTGGTGCAATTGCTTAATTGCTCCAACCCCCAGTTTATAAATTGGCCCCATAACATGGATACTTTGGTTATGGAGATGTTGTTAAAAATGTTGACAGCACGTGTCTTGAGAAGTGGAAAGATCAAGGTGGCCCCGTAATATGGATAATCTTGTGATGAATTCGTCATGTTGCTAGTGTTGTTAATGTACTTTCAATAGGCATGGACGGTACCTTGTGTACAGGGGGTGGTACAATTGCTTAATTGCTCTAACTCTAGACTATGATTGCTCCAACCCCTGAAGCATGTGGAAAGCCATGGCATGTACATGTACAGAAGGGCTTTTGCTAACGGTAGGATAATGGAACAAATCTCTTAATAAGCTTAACGTTTCTAAAACGTTTCCTTAAAGTTTCTGAAACATTTTAAATTAAACAAAATTATCATCACTGCATTTGCGGTTGAAAATTGAAACACCTTAATTCGTATCAGAGATGCAACGAAGTTTGAATAGACCGTATGTTTTATTATTTTCTGTAATCCTTATGTTTTTGTTTGAATCTCTTGGAACCGGTTCCGACTCGGAACCAAGTTTTTTTTTTGGAACCGAACCGGTTCCAGAAATTGTGGATCCGCCCAAGCCTAAAGGTGATGCCATTGATACATTGTAGGCCATACTAATATGTTCAAACATTTACAGTGGCCTTGGGTGGCACACAGTTGATTTTGTAAGATTACTTGGAAAGGACAGCAGGCTTGTACATGTAGGTATGTGACAAAAAAATTCAAGTTTGCTGATTACCAGTGTAACTTACATCATTGAACGTATCTTGAAGAGAACTTTAAAATGAAACAAAGATTTTTTTTCTAGGACAAATATGAAGGAAGTTATGCAAATTTGAAAGTCGAAAATTTGTTAATAATTTTACCACACATTTTAATGAAAGAAGTGTGACCGCTTTTGTTATTTTTCACATAAAAAATACTTCTTCAATTGTGAAATTATTTGCAAGACATTAGTACCAGCAGAGCGCCTAGCACAGCAAAATGAAGTATTAATTAATCAAATAGTTAAATCATTCATCAATATTAATTAGACGAGTAATTAGCAGTTTCAATGGCCCGTTTGCCAGACAAAATCCTCATAACTTCCGTAATAGTTGGAAACAACTCTCAGCCAATCAGATGACAATAAGTCATATAGTGCTATTGGCCAATCAAATGGCAATACCCAGGTCACATGATCTGACCAGCAATTTAGTCCATATGATGAGCCCAAAAAATGGCGGAAAATATCCATAAACATCCATTTCATAAAACAATTATTACCAGTACGATAAAAAATAACTTCATAGCATACAAAATTGTCTTAAAATTAATTTAAATGTCATTTTATCAAGAACCATTGTCGGAATAATGGTTTCCGAAGGCCAAGAAAAATGAAAAGTTTCGCTGAATTTATGGTGGCCATTTTTGCCGTAACACATTAACCTCGAGTTTTCCGTGTCCTAAAAAACTATGTTCGCGTCTATAGATTTACTTCAAACTTCGCACAGATATGGATAAATATATGATTTAACAGTAAGGTATATTTTTCTTAAAAATAATAATTACCTTTGTGTCGAATTTTGAATGCGTTTATGACCCCAAATTTGTTTACAAAATATTTTCTCTTTTTGGGCGGCCATTGAAAAAAAATCGAAAACAGGGCTTTTAAGGAGGGTCTGGGCTACTTCATCGCAAAGAAATGGTTTCGATAGGACCAAAATTAGACAAGCTACAACGAATACAAGTCACCCCTTCGCTCATGCTGTTACGCGGTGCTGACACATGTATCGGGGCACTTCCTGACAGCGCGATACGTGAATGATTCTCACATACCTAGTACATGTATGTACTGAAGGTTGCTAAAGAACAGAATTTTGTGGATCGGAGTGGCCTCCATGGGTAGGAGGATTAAATTAATTGTTTTAATCATAATTTAAATGATGGCAACAAATTTGAAAGAAAAATTATATTACCTGTATATACTTACATGTAAATATTAATTGTTTTAATTATAATACCAGTGAAATACATGTAGGTGATACATGTATATATGCAGTTATTGGAACCAGACAAAATTTCCAATACACAAATCCAGCAATTTTGGCTGGAATTAGACATCGTTTTATAGCAAAACAAAGAAAATTAAAAATGCTGACGCATGGGTCTGAGGCAACGCGCGCAGAGACCAGAAACCAGAGACTTTTTGGGGGGCCTAAAGTTTAAAGGTAAAAAATAATTTATAATAATTTGTGATGTTTTGTTCCACAAACTGATGCGCATGGTCTCAAAAAAAAGCAGTGCAGTCTGGGAGACTTACCCGGCGTGTGAGAGAAGTGTTTGTTTGTTTGTTTGTTTATTCTATCTTTATTCTGGATATCTCTTTCAATACAAAGTACTGGTCTCCCAAGAGGTCCAGATTAAAACATTATTGTATTCTACACTACATGTATTCAAAATGTACAAAAGTATATACAAGATATATTTACAGTATGTGTACATAATATACAGTCATAACATAGTATTAGGTTTAAAAGTGTAAACATATAAATGTACATTAGGCCTATATATCAATATACATGAAATCATAATGTCAGCATTAGTGAGTACTGATGATGGCATTTTTAAAAATATGTGTAGTCATGGTTCTAAACTTGAGCCGAATGTCATTTGACAACTTATTCCAGCGATTTACAGCTCTAAAGTGGAATGACCGTCTACTGTACCTGGATTAGTTTTCCATGGTGGAAGAAGTAAACATTTAAATATGACTCCGTGTACCCTTGGAATGGGCATCACTGAATAAGAAATTTGACGATAAATATGAAGGTGCATTGCCTTGTAAACATTTAAATGTTGTGATAAGAAGTTGGTCATTCCATCTTTGTTCTAATTTATTCCAGCTAAGTTTAGTCATCGTTAACTGAAGTACGACTGTCAGCAGAGAGCAATATTCTGGCAAGCCTATTATGAAGAATTTGAAGAGAATTAGAATATTGAGCATTACAATTAGACCAAACAGAACTACAATAATCAAAAAGAGGGATAACAAGAGCATTGCCAAGCAAATTCAGAGTAGACGAAGGAAGATAATATTTGATTCTTTGAATTATACCATTACGTTTGGATACATTAGAAGTTAATTGATCAATATGATTACTCCATGTTAGTTGTGGGTCAAAAACAACACCCAAGTATTTAAAATTGTCCACTCTTTCAACTATATCTGTATCATATGTAAGGGAAATATTCTTGAAGTAATTGTAATGTAATGTGTGTTTAGTTCCAATGTGTTGTGTGTTTACATTCAAGATGGCCGTCCTCGTTGAAACCTGCACAATGACAATCGTCTTGTAATTTTTCGGGCCTATATGTCACGAAATTTTAATGTAAGTGAAATCACCATTTTTTGGGGGCGCCTAGAGAGTTAAACATGTAAGGAACATATCTAGTCTATCAAAATGGTTGCAATTATCGTCAATTTCAGCACCTGGAATTTAAGGAAATACCGCCGTTAGCGGAAAGGATACCAACCTGTGGCTCTGGATACGGGTACGTGTCCGAGCCACACTCGTGTCCGAGCCACACTCGTGGGGCAATATATGTTCGAGTCTCCTAGACAGTATGGTGAGCAAGCTCTTTGCTGGGCTCTGACATTAGTTACTTTTGTTGCTGTTTCTATAACCTACCATGCTGTTTGAATTATATACCATATGATAGAGTTTTGACTACTGCTTCTACTGATTCATCTAATCAAGAACCTACATGCTTTGGAAGTGAATTCTGGCCAGATTTTCACTCAGATTTTCAGCTTCTTCAGTCAGTGAATCTGCCTTGCAGTCAAGCCAGTTGCATCATCCAAGGTACGCTTGATCAACTCCATTGTGATCCTCATGGAAGTTATTGTCCTGAGCTTACCAGCCTTTGTTCTCTTCAAGCATGAAGACTACACCAAGCATCATGAACCATGCACAATATGGCTGAACTACAAATGTAAACTCAGAAGTCATAGACACAGTAAGTTTGGCAGTGCCCCAGTTATCTATTACAACAACTCCACAGCAACATTTCATATACTTTTGACTGTCTCTGGAGACATTGAAGTTAATCCAGGCCCTGTCAAGGATCCCTGTGACAGATGCAGTCGTCCTGTGAAATGTAATCAAAGATCCCTTCTGTGTGAGGATTGCAACAAGTTCTGGCACCAGAAATGCATCCCGGATATGTCCATTATCAACTACACAGAACTAATATCCAGTACAATAGATTGGTTCTGCCCAAACTGCTCCAATGCCTTACCATTTGCTTCATGTTCTGACACCTCATTCAGTGAAGTATTTAGTGATCCTAATTAATGGACAGCTAAATTCTACAACTTCAGACACCAATCTGCCGTGTACAGCACCTCCTTTGGACTCGCCTTCAAACTATACCCGGAACTCCATCACTGGTCTACTAAATGCTCGAAGTATCCGCAGTAAACAGCATCAGTTACAGGCATTTATGGAACTTCATCCCACGGACATTGTTTGTGTAACAGAGACTTGGATGTCACCAAAACAATGGTGATGTTTTTGTCCCCATCGACAGTCCCAAATGCTGCAAATTCTCAAATGGAAGACTTAAAAGATTCCATCCAAGATCTGAGAAATGAAATATCGTCCTTAAAAACCCTTTTCGTCGAAAGTATAGATTATAGAGCACAAGTTCAGGTTCTAGAAAATGACCGAAATGATCTTCAGGCCACCATTGATTTGCTTATGTATGGAGAAGCCAAGCAACAGTGCCGTTGTCATATAGCAACGCAACCCACTGCTGTCTCTAAGACTTTCAACAAAAGCAGTAAATCACCCCAACTAAGCCATTCATTGTCGGTTACTAAGGATAAAAGACAATCGCAAACGTCTTCACCAAGTACTTCCCCGCTACAATCTACGCCACCCGAATCCTTTGTTCCCCTCGCAAATCGATTTTCGATGTTAACTGACCATGAACAATCAGACCAGCAGGAACCATCTGCTGAGGAAGTGATTGATCACTACTTCAATGAATTGATCCAAAATAGAGAAACCCCGGCAAAACTCTCAGAACAGATTAAACAATATAGAACAGATCAAAAATCAAAATATGAGTCCCATGCCGACGTTTTATTGATCGGAGACTCCATGATAAAGAAGATAAAGGGGCCCCGTTTAAGTAAAACTAAGAAAGTAATTTGCTACTCCTACCCTGGTGCCAAGGTAGAAGACATCGTCAGCAAGAAACAGAACTTAGTACTAGAGCATACTCCAAATGAAATCATCTTACATGTAGGGACAAACAATACCAAAGATGAAACAAACTCCCTGATCGATAAAATCCAGCATGCTGGAAGACAAATGCAGACTACCTCGCAAGCAAAAATCACAATCTCCTCAATCATCCACCGAAGAGAGGAAAACTGTGGAAGACGAGCCGAAGTTAGCTTCATCAATACTGGCCTGAGAAATGTAGCTGAGCATTTTGGTTGGGGATTTATCGATAACGATAATATTACTATCGCTCATCTTGCGAGTGATGGTGTCCATCTTAAGCAAAACGGCATTGCATCCTTTGCCAAGAACATCATCAAGCATCTTCACATTCCATCATCTATCCCCAGAAATGCGGAAAAGACAAACAGCGTTAATCAGCGAAGTTATGCCAGTGCCCTAGTCAGCCCAACCCCCTCGGCTCAGCTCAGCAACTACGAGGATTTTCGGATGTGCCCGCCCAACAACAAGAGAAAAAAAAAAACAAGAGGGAAAAAAACGATACCTCCCATGCCAAACCAGAAAATCGCCGCTCGAAGTCGAGATTGGAAACTGTACCTGGAACTCGTGTCAAAGGTCATGAAATCCCAGTAACGAAAACTAAAAACCATGTAATCCGGGATCTAAAATATATCTCTCTCAATGCCTGTAGCCTAGGGAATAAAGCAACTGATATTAGATCCCTTCTTGAATTTGAAGATACTGACATCCTCTGCATCACGGAAACTCACTTGAATGACGATGTGTTTAGTTCTGAAATATTTCCAGATCATTACAGTGTCTTAAGAAAAGATAGAAACAGACACGGTGGCGGTGTTGTGATCGCCTATAAATCCAGTTTATCTGTTATTCACAGATCAGATCTTGATTCAGAGTGTGAGATTCTTTGGTGCGAAGTTTGTTGTAAAAGAGGAAATTCTATTTTACTCGGTGTATTTTATAGACCTCCATCCAGTGGCACTGATACTATCAAAGAACTAGCTAAGTGTCTTGACCTTTTGAATTTACCTGGTCATCGTAAGTTAAGTAATGTTATTCTTACAGGCGATTTTAATTTCCCTTATATCAAATGGGACGAAGGCCTGCCTATAAGAAACACCACGGAAAATGAGGTCACTGATTCATTTCTCCAAGTTGTTGAGAATAATTTTCTCTTCCAACATGTGGAGGAAGCCACCAGAATCACCTCTACCACTAGTAACATTTTAGATCTTGTCTTTACCACCAATCCTAATGTTGTATCTGATGTTCATATTATTCCTGGCATTAGCGATCACGATGCCATTGTTTTTACAACCCATTCTTGTGCTAAAAAGCAAAAGCGCAATGCGAGGAAAATCTACCAGTTTTCTCTAGCTGATTTTGAGCAATTTCGTGCTGACCTATACACTGCTCCATTGAGCGACACAATCGATAGCAGCAATATCGAGAAATCTTGGTATTTATGGAAGACAATGGTTTTGAGTATCGGATATGAACATTCCTCAAAAAAGCCTAGCTGTAAACACCACTTACCATGGATGAATAGTGAAATCAGAGGTTTGATGAGGAAACGCAATAGACTATTCAAGCGTGCCAAAGTAAGTAATAGTATTGCGCATTGGGAAAAATACCGTTTTTTGAGACGTGAGGTAAAACATAGGCTGCATAAAAGCCACGCCGAGTACGTAACGTGCACAACTGCTAATGTCAAGCAAAATCCCCAAAAGTTTTGGAATTATGTAAAAGCTTGTAAGAATGTGACTACTAGGGCTGAGTGTCTCAAAACAAATGGTAATATTATTACAGATGATAAAGAGAAAACGGAGATACTAAATAACCAATTTAATTCCGTCTTTAGAACAGAAGTCCCTATTAGAATTCCTACAACGGAGAGATATGACATTCCTGTGATGAGCGATATAAATTGTAGTGTCTATGAAGTCTGTAAACTATTGAAAAACATCGATGTGAATAAGGCACAGGGACCCACGGCATTGCCCTAAAATTTTAAAAGAAGGTGCTGAGCCGCCCCCATCTCTCTGCATGTTATTTAATCTCTCCTTATCCACCGAAAGTTCGAAGACTGGCGTAAGGCAAATGTCTGTCCAGTGTTTAAAAAGGGTAAAAGGATGACCCTTCAAACTACAGACCTATTTCCCTTACATCAGTCACAAGCAAACTACTTGAAAGAATCGTCTCCAATCACCTCACCAAACATTTGAATAACAATAACCTCTTTAATGATAATCAACATGGTTTTAGAAAGAAACGCTCCTGTGAGACTCAACTACTTGACGCAATCCATGATTGGAGTAGCACCTTAGCATCTGGCTCTAGCGTTCATATTGCTTTCCTTGATTTTTCCAAGGCCTTCGATACCGTTTCACATATTCTCCTTCATGAGAAACTAAAAAGTTTGTGCCTTGGTGATCGTAACCTGAAATGGATCATGAATTTTCTTAAAGCTAGAACGCAGAGAGTCATTCTTAATGGTGAATTTTCCAACTGGAGTGTCGTCAAATCAGGTGTCCCCCAGGGGACAATCCTTGGTCCTATTCTTTTTAATTGTTTTATTAACGATATAACTAAGGATGTGCAATCTACTATTAGATTATATGCCGATGATTGCATTGTTTATCGGCCAATTAAGTCTTTAGAAGACTGTAATGTTCTCCAGGATGATTTAAAAGTTTTAGGCGATTGGTCTAAAATGTGGTTGCTTGACTTTAACATCGCCAAGTGCAAAATTATGAAGATGACGAAAAAACGCAATCCTATTGATTACGTATATTTTCTACAGGGCCAGAAACTGCAGGAGACAGATTGTGAAAAATACCTGGGAGTGATGATAAACAAGCAATTAAACTGGAATGACCAGTGTAATGAAGTGTACAATAAGTGCAATAAAATGTTAGGTTTTATTAGAAGGTCCTTCACAAACTGCTCTGGCCAAATAAAAACACGGCTTTACGAATCACTAATTCGGCCGAAACATGACTTTTGTAGCGTGGCCTGGGACCCTTATAGGAGTTCCCACTGTGCCATGCTTGAGCGTTCAAAAACGTTGTGCCAGAATGGTTTGTAGGGATTGGGTATCTGGATATAATGTCTTACTACAACAGTTAGGATGGACGTCCCTAGAAAATAGACGAAAGTACCTGAGACTTGTTATGGCCTATAAAATAATGAACAATTATATTGATGTCAGTAGCCTTTGTAAATTCAGTCTTCCAAATAGAATTTTCCGTAATGACCATGCTTTCAAAGTTCAGGTTCCTTTGCTAAAACAGACTATTTTATGAATTCATATTTTGTTCGTACTGCCAATGATTGGAACGCCACTCCGGGCGATATTATTCAAAGTGCCTCTTTAAGTGCCTTTAGTCTTCACTTATGGATTATTTTCTAACTTAGCCCATACAGGTTCCTAATTATTTATATTAATATTACACTTGCTGTTTAATTTTTAATGTTTAATGAATAATTTTTAAGTTTTATATTTTTATTGCACCATTTGATTTTTGTAATATTTGCAACTACATGTAATAACCTATTGTCTGCGTTTTCTAGTTTTCCAAATTGTTTTCTATTTTTGACTTGATTTTGCTTGTGCTTGTTTAGTTTTGTGTGTTGTTTTGCATTTTATATTCTACACATGTATTTTATAATCTTATAATTCTTCCTGGTTTTAATATTTTAATGCGATTGTGAATTTTTATATGGGTTATGAAACCTTTTCCACAACTCGCGACAGAAATGTCGAAGTAAATAAAGAAAGAAAGAAGAAAGAAAGACACTGACTTTCTTTCAAACTTACAAGGATATTCCACCATTCGGCATGATCGTAATAGTCGAGGCGGTGGTGTTATGGCAATTGTAAAAGATTCATTATTACCGATGCACCTTGATAACATCAACTCAATTGACATTGAATTAACTTGGCTGTCACTGACTCTCAATCGTTCAAAATGGTTAGTTGGCATAGTATACCGCCCACCAAATTCAGACTAACTTTCTATGAAAAGCTCCAAGATGCATGTGATAGGATCCAACCAGACCTCCATGGTTATGAAGAGGTGATCTTGCTACATGTACATGTACATGTAGGTGACTTGAATATAAATTGGAATATGGAATCTCCGTCGAGTACCAAACTCCAAGAGTTAACCAACTCAATTGGACTCACACAGATAGTTGAAGAAGTTACTCGGCCAAGTAATTCATCATCCACTGGAACAACTATTGATCTGATTTTCACAAACCGGCCAGAGAAATTTACAGCAGTTGAAACTACTGCTAACCCAGTCAGCAGCGACCAACATGCCGTGTCATTCACCTTTTCTGCGAACAAATCTCCCCCTCAACAAAAAGTTCTCCGCTCATTCATGCAGTATAAGAAAGCTGACTTCTCGCACATGGAGACACTTTTACATCTTGCGCCTTGGTCAGCCTTCTTAGATGACAATGATCCTGATGCATCATGGGAAGGATTCATGGACATTTTGGATACAGCGATCCGGGACAGCATTCCACGGAAGAAATGCCGTCACCAAATTTCTCCTTGGATCACAGCTGAACTCAAAAAGCTCATTATACAGAAACGTAAGCTGTTTCTCAAAGCGAAGCTCTCTGGCTCAAGCACAGCATGGCAAAATTACAAACTTATACGCAATCAGGTGAAAAATATGACAAAATCAGCATACTGGAGTCATGTCAATGATTTATTTGCTTCAGCAGACAACAAACGTAGTTTTTGGTGCTTTGTTAGAGACAAAAGAAAATCCAAGAGCCCACCCGCTTTCCAGACAACAGAGAAACTAATCCACAAACCTGAAGATATTTGTCAAGCCTTCAATGAGTTCTTTACGATCTGTACACACTCCGCCTGGGACATCTTCTGAGTCACCTCCACCTTGTTCCCTTCCAATCCCCGAGCTTCCTCCAATAACAATCAATCTCTCATGGCTAACCAAAGCATTATTAGCTCTCAATCCTCACAAAGCCCCAGGCCCAGATGCTATCTCTCCAACAGTACTTCAAGCTACAGCATCTTCACTTGCTCCACCATTGTTGCGGGTTATGAATTCCTCGCTTGCAAATGGCACCCTCCCCATGGACTGGAAACTTTCACAAATTCTCCTGTGTTCAAATCAGGCAAACGCACTGACATTAAGAATTACCGTCCAGTTGCGTTAACTTCTATCATCTGCAAAGTTTTGGAGAGGGCAGTGGCAGATAACATCAATGACCATGTGACTTCACTGTGCCTTGCAAATCCTCAGCAACATGGCTTTACTGCTCATAAGTCCTGTGTTACTCAGCTCACTGACATCATTCATGACTGGGCAAGCATCCTTGACAGACCACGCCCACCCCGTATTGATACCATTTTCTTAGACTTCAGCAAAGCATTTGACATCATGCCACACCACACTCTACTCGAAAAGCTGGCCTGTAATTTCAACATCCGTGGACCAACATGGACCTGGCTGAAATCTTTTTTAATTGGTCGACAACAGCATGTCATATACCATGGCTGTTTTTCTTCATGGACACCAGTTACATCAGGTGTCCCCCAAGGTAGTGTTCTAGGCCCCCTCCTTTTCAATCTGTTCATTAATGACATTTCCAAAAACCTAACTACAAAGTGTTTGCTCTTTGCTGATGATACTGTCATCTACCAGCCAATCCAATCTCCCAGTGATGAACTCTCCCTCCAATCTGACCTCACTGCACTTAATAATAATAATAATGTGTGGATTTATATAGCGCACGTATCCACCAACTAAGTGGTGCTCAAGGCGCATTATATTATTATCCCTGCTCATAAGGCTCATAAGGCTCATAAATCATTCCTGAAACCATCTCAGCTCCCTGGGGAGTCAGTGGAGTGAGTTGAATGGTATGAAGCTCAATACCAGTAAGACCAAGGTCCTGCACATATCTAGATCCAAGAAACCAGCACATCTTCCACAATATATTCTCCAAGGTGTTCCACTCAGTGTCACTTCAAACTTCAAGTACCTCGGGGTAACAATCAACGATACATTGACATGGAACGACCATGTTAATGCTGTTGTTTCCAAAGCAAATAGAACATTGGGCTTCATATGGCAGATTGCTGGTGGATCATCAACTAAGGCATTAACATCACTTTATAAGTCTCTAGTATTACCAGTACTTGAGTATGGGCTGCCAGCTTGGTCCCCATATACATCAGCCAGCATTTCTAAACTTGAACAGGTTCAAAGGAGAGCCAGCAGAATGTGCCTTAAACAACGTAAAGGAACAATGACCTATGAGGACAGGCTACATGCATTATTAAAACTGGATATCATTGAACTCTAGGAGACAAAAACATACATTGATATTCACAACAAAATGTCTCTTTGGTCTAATTGATTGCCACACAATTAAATTCAACACAGTAGTCAATACTCGACACCAGGACACCCTTACTTTTCACCATCATTATGCAAGAACCCTAGCTCTCAAGAACACCCCTTGCCATTCATTCCCTCGCATATGGAGTAGTCTGCCTTCACACATCAAGAACTCTATGATATTGGATTCATTTAAATGTTTTAACAACAGTTTATCAGATCATTTTCACGATACATGTAGTTAATTTTATTTTGTTTATTGATCTATTATTGACTGATTGGCATATTTGAACCTATATTGTTCATTTTTTCCTAATTTTCCTTATTGACTGGATTATTTTTGTTTATTTTATTTATTAAGTAATTATTTATTCTTGTTGCTCTTGTTTATACTTTTTCTGGAAGTTCAATTTATTTATTAGCCTCTTTTATATGGTGACTGAGTCCGTTGAACTCGAGACATCTCGTTATCCCTCACCGACTTGCCTTATAATTTTTAAGTTTTTAAATTTGTTTTCATTATAGAATTTTTTTTAATTAATATTTATATCTATTCTTGAAAATACATATATAATTATATTAATTGTTTTATGTCCTATTTCAAGCTTGGATAGACATGCTTTCGAGCCACAGTGTTTGAGTACACTTTTGTCTATCCTGGCCAGCTTAGAATGGGTTGCCTTTGTTTGTCCTTGTCCTTATTCCTTTCTCCCCTTCCACCCATCCCTACCCAATACCTACCCTATCCCCATTCCTCTCTCCCCTTCCATCCCCATCCCCATCCCACCCTGCATCATAGTCATTCCAACTTGTTTCCATTACATTCATGTACTTGTACTTGTATTATTAATGTGTTACATTGCGTTTAATTTTTATTCATGGAAAGTGTTTGTATGTATGTTGTTTGTACTTTGATATATGGCCGAATAAATAATAATAATAATAATAATAAATATCATGAGCTTTGTTTTATTAACCCTTGTAAACATGCAGTCTCCAAAATGCTGCAAAAAAAAATGTCTAAGTACACAATGCTTTTTGTATGCATGCCTCAAAATATTGCATACTGTACAGAAGAATGGTACATGGATACCCCAAAATGCCCCTCGGGTCTGGGACATAAACAAACTGTTTTGACCTTCACACAGTACATGTATACCGCAAGTTACTGCACTGGTTTATTTCAAGTTAGCCTTGCAATGAAACAAAGCAGGTGGCTGCTTCAGTTTACCTCATCTCTCTGAAGAGCCTTGGGCTATGCCATTAATCATTAGATAAGAAGGTGTGTACCACAATATGTCCCAGTTGTGACATTTTGAAGTATGGGTCCACTTTGTAAAGAACTACACTGATAATAGGAGGGTTAATGTTAAGAGTTAGTTTGTTTACATTAAACCACTTCGAAATGCTATTTAAGTTTGCATTAAGCTAGCTCAGATTGTAAGGTAAGAGAATCTTTTGAACTGCACAAAAGAGTTGTGTCATCAGCATACATTACGCACTTGCAAGATACACAGTCAGCAAGTGAATTAACAAAGATTATAAACAATAATGGTCCAAGAATAGAACCCTGGGGAACCCCTATGTCAATACATTTTGAATCAGAGAGTGAGGAATTAATACTAACAACTTGAGATCTATTTGAGAGATAAGAAATAAACCAGTTCAATGTGTTGTCTTTAATACCTATATGTTTAAGCTTCTCAATAAGCAGACGGTGGTTAACAGTGTCAAATGCCTTTTTCAGGTCAAGAAAAATAGTAGCTGTAGCTTTACCATCATTCATGTTCTTAAGAATATGATCAGAAACATCTAAAAGTGTAGTATTTGTAGAATGTTTACTTCTGAAACCAGATTGACAAGGATTTAAAATATTGCGTTCAGTTAAATACATACAGTTGGTTATGAACTGCTCGTTCAATTATTTTTGAAATAACAGGTAATACAGAAATTGGTCTATAATTATAAACATCCGATTTATCTCCAGATTTAAAAATAGGAGTGACTCTTGCTTGTTTCCAGTCGGAAGGAAATTTTGAAGTTTTCAAGGATAAATTGCATACATGTATATAAGCAAGTGAAGTACAAATTATAGGAGCTGCCAGCTTTATAAATCGAATTTGTAAACCATCAATTCCAGGTGATTTTTTGTTTGAGAAATTTGATATTTGTTTAAAAACAAAGTCAGGATATAATATCAAACTCGAAGTTATCCATATTATTAATAGCTGTGGTAGTGCCACATGTTTTACTGGCATTATTAAGAGATAAGTTGGTAGTCCCAATATTAGTAATGCCATTAGCCAAAGAATTACCAATGGAAGTGAACTGTATCTCATCAGGCGCACACCTTAGCGTTTGCGCATTCTCCCCACAGCTGATGGTATGCTCGCGTTTAATTTAAGATTGCGTCTAGTTCTCTAGGAATTAGTTTCGCATAGAAATGCCTATCCCATGATACCCCATGGCATGAGGGAGCAAGTAACCAAGCTCATTGTGCATGCGAGCATTTGGAGTACAATGTCATGGTATGGATTATAGCAGGCTGACACACTTCATGTAGGTAATAATAGACTTCTGATGTAAGGTGTATAGAATTGGTAATTCAAATTGTTCAAAATTAATAAAATAATCACATTTTAATACACACACTTGGTGTAAAGCTCTTGATAGTATCAATCTTCCCAATAAATAATTTTGGCTGAGGTGTTTATCATTTTAAAAAAATGAATGAGTTTCCAGTTTGAATTTAGGAAAGAGTAAATTTCCTAAATTCCACATTAGAATGGATGCAAATACATTTTCACTATTTTCTCACCAACGTAATAAGCTAATGTCTTGAAAGGTTGCTTGTTTAATGTACATCTTGATTCAAAGACAATATACTCATATATAATAGGATTTGCGACAGCAATACCAATGTCATACCTGCCCTCTAATGCTACAGTCAACCATGCATGTAGATGCTTTAATAATCTATAAGACATCACAGTCATTTTACTTTATCTCAAGGTGATTAGAATAAGGTTCAATGGAAATCCCTACCTGCATATATGATCATATTCAACGTCCATAAACCCCAAAGGCAATTTTCTCTGAAGTGTCTCATCAAAAATACCCTTGTACGTCAGAATGAATTAATGGGTAATGGTTTTCAAGGTAAAGGCGATAACCTGAAACTTCAGCATTATCCATCAACATATTATTAAAATAAATGCTACTTATTCCCCCAGTTTCTGAAATGAAACTCATGAAATAGTGTCCATGTACTATAAACATTTTGAAATAAAACTAGATCCTTACTTTGTACTCCCGATTTCTTCTGCTCATCGTTTCTTCTGGTAAAGTATTTGCCCTAAATCTGTAATGATAAAAGAAAAATGAATTTTTTTTAAATTTTTTAATGTCCTTGATGAAAATTGGAGATGAAATGGAATATTGTAGCATATACATGTACACATAATTATGACTTGTGAGCTATTGCATTGCTGGGGTTCATGTTGAAGACCTTTCTCTGTATCTTGGAATAAGAATGGAATGGTGAACAAATGAGCTGTGTATTTTTCTATATGCATAATGCATGCAATAGATACATGTATGTCCGCAAGTGGCGCTCAAGTTTTATATCTCATCCCCTGAGATGGAATATTATAAATATTTGTTAGTTTTCAAAGATTAAAAAAAAGTAAATTAGACAACTGGTCATTCTTTTGCTAAATATTACTGCATTCTCCTGATGAAGACAATCAGAGCATACTGATCTAAACGTCGAGTTGTAACCTCCAGTTCTTTTCAGAACTAATTACTACTCAATTTGAGAATTTCACACGGTGTCACCGCAAACAGTCTTTACTTATTATTGGATTTATGCTGATGAAGAACTTATCCAATAACATCAATGCCAACATCCCCCAATCGGAATACCCTCAGAGAACACCCTTAGAGAGCCCTCCCAGATAACTCCCCAAATCGAGACTCCCCAAGATAAGAGTCCCCCAGACAACACCCCAGTGAGCTCCCCTGGAGAATACCGCAGAGACTCTCCCACAGGACACCTACAAAAGTACAAATGACTGTGAGCCCCAAGAGATCATGTACCTTCCTGAAATGATTGATCAATAACCAGGAACATCATACAAGCAATAAAATAAACCGTACTGAAGATACACATGTATAACATCAAGAAGGATTCTAGAAGTCTAGAATGAATATGGGAAATAAAAGTAACAATACATTAGCCACATGAGGCAGGTGCATGCTATTTATAGAAGCTTGAAAGCATCGCAGCGATTCACCGGAAACCACTTTACACAAAAAATGACTAAATGACTTCAGCAGAATCAGGTGAACGCGGCCACAATGAAACAATGCCTAATCCCATCACTTAAAAGGAAACGCATAGCCCGCAAACTAGTAAGACGTCATAAAACAAAACTAAGTAAGACTAATTGCGGTGACACCATGTGAAATTTTCAATTGAGTAGTATGGGCATGGGTAAGTCGAAAATGGCGATAGGTCAAATGAATGACAAGGAAGCAAACAATGTAACATAGTTAAGTTTATTCAATAACAGGTACATTTCAAATTTGAAACAAAGGCCGTTCTACATTTTTACAACATTTTTACAAGTGAATTAAATTTCACTTCAAATATCTGGGCATAATAACATGCGCAATGAGCAACTGCAGACCACTAATGAAAAATGCATTTGATTTACAGAGAACATCCTAAATGGTTTTCACAGAACCGTCTACTAAATTATACACAACCGTTTCCGTGGAAACATAATAATATTACATTCACTTTAGGATGTGAGTCTGACTACAGCATTTATTGCAGCATTGAAATCAATGAATCAGCTTAAAAAATCTAAACAAACCAATTATTGTATACTCCCTTTGTGTACATGTTCTATTGTTAAACATTAAAAAATAATAATAATAATACACACATCATGCACGATTGTGATAGAAACTTTCCTTTCGTATCTGTCTAAGATAAAACAGAATAATAAGCTCGACAGTAGTATGAGTGTTCATACACATGGTCAATTCCATGGTTACTCACGTTACATTTTTGAGGTTTTGAGCCAATTCTTAACGCCGTAACTTATATTTCACTCATCAGTTTTTTCACAGAAGTTGCATTATACCCAGACCTTACTCAGTACAAAATAGTCTTTTCAGAAAATGTACACGATATACCAGAAAACGTGATATTTTATGTATGTTCGGAAAATGTAATGTGAGTGACCAGCATTTTTTGTTATATATCGTATTTCTGAAATTATTTGTTCATGCTGAGTAAGGTCTGAATATAATGCAACCTCTGTGAAAAAGTTGATGAATGAAATAAGTCAAGAAATGATGGCATTAAGAGTGGGCCCAATACCCTGAAAATGTAACGTGAGTAACCGTCGAATTGCCCGCATGATTTTTATCAAATTAATAATTTAACTTCATTGTACATGTACATAAAATAAAAGGTCACTGAAGTAGAATATTGCTGTATATAGGAAATTGAATACAAAGTGATGAAGTAACCCAAGGACGAAACCCAAATCATCAGGTAAGGACTTGAACACTCAATCCACATTTCGGCTTGGGTCGCGGAAATGGGATTCAAACCCAGATCCACAAGAAAAGAAAGAAGTACTGTGCCGACCTGATTCCAAGACAGTCTCGTCAACAAAACATATTTAACACTCTAGTATCATGCCTACGTATTTCACAGTATATTTCCAATTATCGGGTATGAGAACAACAGTTATCAAATAAACCATAAGGGAAGAACAGCCTTTGGACTCTTAGAAATGTTTTAACAATTAGTACAACTCCTAAGAGATTGTTTACATGTTGCTACCACAAACCTTACTCCTACTATAAACTATGAAGGAAAAAATAAATAAATTATAGCATCACTTACCAGAGTTATATAGAAGGCATACAACAAACGCCAATAAGGTATAAAAACGTCACCAAGCGTAAAGATCAAAATCCAAGCAGTCGTTCACAATTTATTCAATGATGCTGATATAGGGAATGTAGTGTTATGAATGGCCTTTCAAAGTAGTATAAGCGTCAATGATCATTAAATTTGACATGTTGTCACATCAACATCAATGCGCCTTACGCATGTTGAGATCCTTTTAGGGTTCTGACTTCAAGATGGGTCTTGATATTGAAGTATGTATTACTGAAGTACAGGTGTGTATAGATGTGTCGATTGCTTCACATGCATGTATACAACAACTGCGACCTGACTCGCTGTGGCACCAAAATATCACTACAACCTTTTATTAAAACACCCCCAGATGACATCAGGCAATGACGTCACCCGGGCAACCAACCTTAACCAAAATAAATAAATAAAACCAATGTTGCCTCACCCAGCCTAACACCTGCTGTAATAAAGCCAATTAATAACGAAGTCTCCGACTTGAGGTATTGCACTCTAGTTAACTCAATACGTGTACATGTTCAACAAGATTTATCATGAGATGTCTGCTTGATTTCATCGGCTCCCAGCTCCATGATTCCATGAATGATATGAATACCCACACACGAGTCGTGACTCGGGCGATGGATGCCAGGCACAGACGTGTGTATGGTGCAATGCCACTCAAGCGGCAAACTGAAGTCCACATTGCAGGGATTAACGGAATAGTTAATGGTTCATTTCAGCCAGCACAGGTCACACAGTAATTACTTATTTGCATTTTGCATTTCCTTTAAGATTAAAACTTTAATGACTTGCCAAATTTGCTGGTACATGTAGCTATCCCATAGATGTATCAATACAAAGCTAAAACTTAACAACATAAGGGTTTGAAATTCATGCTTGCCAAAAAAATAAAATAATTTACTTCTTTGTGATGGTAGCATCAAAAGTTGTACATGTAGCTAGGCCACTTAAGCGAAAAATACGGCTTTGAATTTAAATTCTCAAAACTTTGTGCCGGTTATGAGGACCCCAAAAAAGGCAAAGCACCTACGTGACGCATCAGTTGAAATGCAAGCTGACACTTAATATATACACAGAGGTCCTCAACAATGACTATAATTCTATTTCCTCAAAGATTACAGTTTGATCATGAATACCAATTATACAGTACATGATGTTTAAGAAAACACCAGCCAAATAGCTCCCAAACAGTCTGCAGTTTATGTTAATCCCTCGCCTGAAGCATACACTGTATGACATGCACTATGTTATATTATCCAGCCAATTTACTCAGGGACATTAAACGGTCCTGGAGGGAATGTGCACTTTTATCTTGTTATATTTAAAGGGAAGTTATAACATTGGCAAGGTTAGAAAAACTTCTTCTAATTAGAATTCTGCTTGCATTTTTTAAATCAATATATACATTAAACAACCAACCTGTGAAAGTTTCAGCCAGGGCAGTAGTAAAGGCATAATTATCTTTGGAGGTGTGTGGAAGCCAATTTGCTGACTGAATTCAGCGGCAGTAAAAAATGTAACACTTTCAAAATCACAGGACGAGGTCGGGGGGGGGGGGGGGGGGAGGGGGAAGGGTAGGCGTGAAATTGTTTAGTGGGAAGGGGGTAGGCGTGAGAAATTTCCACCGAAAATTTAATCACAAAAGGCATAAAAACCACAAGCCTGATTTGATGGTTTGATCCGATGGTTTATCTGCCCACTGAAGCTCGCTTTGGTGGTTTATTTGCCAACTGAGGCTCCAAATACCAACTGAAAAAAATTATTGGGGGTATCACCCCCTCCCCCACAAACCCATTTGGCTACACCCCCGGTTTAAGCTCAAGTAATAAGAAAGGTGTGAAAAAGATTCACACTCATTACATCATCAACATCACTGTTTGAACCACAGTCTATCATCACCATTGAGACAGTCTATCATCATCATCTGGACGGCAGAGCAAAAGGTTGCCATATGGAAACGTTTTGAAAATGTGCATTTTATTTTTATTTTGCTCTGAAATGAGAGCACTGTAGACTGAATAATTTTAAATTTGACCACAACTTCACACATCAAGTCAGGTTTAGGATAACAATTCGGTAATATAGCATGCATACCTTCCCTTTAACATTATCACTATTCATTTAGGGTGCCTGGTTTTCTCTATGGCTAAGGCGGTGATAAATCATCTGGAGTATTGGTGGGGAAGATTTGATTCAGATCTATCGCGTCTGCAGTGTGCCTACCTGTCTTCTCTGTATAGTAAAGGTTGTCAATATATATTGCTCATACATGAAGTGATCATCAAAGACGAGACAGGTGGTTACAATGGACATATGGCCAAGAGGGACAGGTGACCACAAGGGACAGGTGACCACAAGGGACAGTTGACCACAAGGGACAGTTGACCACAAGGGACAGTTGACCTCAAGGGACAGTTGACCACAATGGGCAGGTGACCACAAGGGACAGTTGACCTCAATGGACAGGTGACCACAATGGACAGGTGACCACAACAGACAGTTGACCACAATGGACATGTGAACACAGGTGGCAGTCACAATGGGCATATGACCACAATGGACAAATGACCACAACAGACAGTTGACCACAATGGACATGTGACCACAATGGATAGGAGGCGACACTGTCCAGGTTCATACGTTACAACAGTACATGTACATGTAGTTTGTGGTGGATACCAGTATAGAACTTGTACATGTACCCAATAAAACTTAATAAAAAATAAAACTAGAGGACACATTTATTTGCACAGATGCATTCCAGAAACCCTGTCTCGTGATCCTTATAATGACATATCCAGCACTTGATGCATCCTTGCACTCATGCAAAGGAAAACATTATTAATGTATATGTATGTAAATCACTAAACAGGAAAACAACAAATTTATTATGTGTTTTCATTTTTTGCAATTTGTTGCATCAGTGCAAAAAGGTTGTAGGTGGTATCTGCAATGGTGCATGTACATTTAAATAAAGACCACTGAGTGTAAACATTTTGTATTCATCTCCATGAACTTTATGTCATCTGGTAAATCTGTCAAAAGATATTACATATAATTCTTGCTCTGAACAAGTCTTCCAGGTTTTCAACAAGGTCGTATCTAGGATACGAGGTCGTATCTTGCGTTGCCGGACAAACTATGTTTTAAGTACAAAACATAAAAAACATGTACACATGTACTTACATGGTGTAACAGTTTGTTTTTCTCAAAGACTTGTGCACCTTTAAACTTTAACAGGTTAATTCTTGAAAACTATAGGGTTGTACCCTCCCTTTTAAATATTAATATTTTACATCCTTTCTGAAGTCAAACATGTATGCTGTAACATTTCTATCAATATCTTCTCTATTCAGATCTCAATATCATCAGGGGCTAATTTTAAAGAGCTCTTCTAAGCAGATTGTATTAAGCAGATATTTTTGCTAAGCAATAAACCAGACAATCAGGCTAATACGCACATGCAAAAATGTGCTTTAGAGTAAATTTTCTGACATGAGCTATATATTTTCTGCTGAAACATCTTTGTGAAATTGGTCAGAGCTCTCTCCTGCGTGAAATCTTCTCCCATCGCATCACTACTGCCACCTCCTCCATTAGAATCAACTCCTTCTCTTTAAGATACTTGAATCATTCAACTTGATCCAGTTACTAATTAACCATGTCCGCATTAAGAACTAGGATCATGTGAGGTGACAATGATGAACAAAACATCAGGACCTTGGCAGTGCCAAGCTGTGTCACATCGATAAAAACGATGAAGTCATCACTATCCCAGTATAAAAATACTCTGGTCTGATTCAAGTCTATCCTAACATGAAACCAAACTGTCGGTGTCCATTCTTTGTCTTCCTTTGATCTTGTTACTGTTGATGAATTAACTAGCCTTGTTATGAAATGTCCATCCAAATCATGTGATCTTGACCTCATGCCCACATGGTTAATCAAAAAACACTCAGATTTTCTGTCATATTGTAAATGGCTCACTGTCTTCGGGTGTGTTTCTGGCTGAGCTCCACAAAGCTAGAATTACTCTTATCCTAAGAAAGCCATCCCTTGACAGTCAGCAACATACGAGTTACCCACCTGTCTCAAATTTACCCTTCATGGGTAAATTCATTGACAGTCAGTTACCGACCTGTCTCAAATTGACCCTTTGTAGCTAGCTGGGTAAACTTATTGAAAAGCCCGAGTCCTCCCAGGTTGCTTCTTTTGTTGATTCCAATAACTTATCTGAACCACTGCAGTCTGCATCTTTCTGCCCATAGCACTGAAACTGCTCTTCTCACCGTTCAAGATGCTTTTCTCAGAGCTATTGACAAACTGCAGGGTGTTTTCCTGGTAACGACAGACTTATCGGCTGCATTTGATACGGTTGATCATAATATCCTCTTACAACATCTCACTAACGACTTTGGTCTAGATGGTGATGTCCATCACTGGTTCCACTCATACTTGAGTGGTAGAACGAGTCAGGTTTGTGTGAAGGAAGAAGCTCTCTGCTGAAGCCAAGCTCAAGTATGGTGTTCCCCAAGGATCCATCATTGGTCCGCAGGTTTTCACTTACTACTCCTGCATCATTGGTCAAATAGTTCGTCGTCACTCAATTCAATACCATATTTATGCTGATGATGTTCAGCTGTTCTTGACCTTTGATCCCACTCGGCCAGGAGATGCAGTCTGTGCTCTGTTTCGATTGTCTCAGTGTGTCAATGAACTTCAATCATGGTTGGTCACTCATAAACTCTGGATGAATCCAGATAAAGACAGATAGTTCTTCATTGCGTCTTCTCCTACTCACTTCAAATGTCTCCAAAACCTCACTTTTAATCTTGATGGTGTTGAAATTCATCCTTCCCCTCGGTTAGAAACTTAGGTGTTGTTTTTGACCATGACATGAAAATCACTGATTACATCACACAACTTTGTCGCTCTCTTAACTGGCATATATCCAAAAACTTCTAGTCAGATCAGGAAATTTCTTGACTCTACTTGTCACAATGTAGTTTGTACCCTGATTCTGTCCAAGCTGGACTATTGCTGCTGTCTACTGAACGGTGTTTCTAAGAAAGATATATCTCGTCTCCAAAGACTTCAAAACAGATGTGCCAGGCTTGTCTTTCAGAAGCCTAAACACACCCACACCTCTTCTCTGCTCAGACAATTACACTGGCTTCCAGTCGCCCAACGTATTCAGTTCTGCACATTGGTTCACATCACTGAAATACTCTGCACCAGGTTACCTCTCTAATTCTCTTCTCATAACCAAGAACTATTCATACTCCCTTCATTTTTCTGATGGTGAAATAGTTGTCGTCCACAAATCACGTAAACAGGCCGGTGACAGGGCCTTTTCCATTGCCGCCCCCCCTGTTTATGGAATAGTCTACCCATCCCCATCAGAAATTCGAACAGTGTTCTGTCCTTCAAAAAGGCTCTCAAGACCTATCTTTTTCCCAAATCGTAGCTGGTTTGTCGTTTGTCCCTCGATCTTTCTTTTGTCTTCTTGGTCCCTTTTTCCTTTCTTTGTTGTATCCTTTGGTAATTTGGCACTCTATAAATCCAATGAGTTATTATTATTATTATTCATACCAGGGGACAATTTCATACTTCATACAGCTGCTTAGCAGATAAAATTGCTTACCAGAAAAATTTGCTTAATGGATTTTTTTGGTTACCAGCCAAACTTTCATACAAAATGTATGCATTGTGGCTGGTAGTCTGTTTTATATTGCTTAGCACAAATATTTGCTTAGCAAAATTCTCTGCTTAGCGACTCTGTGAAATTGGCCCCAGTCCTGCAAATTGGTCAAAAAAGAAACACTCAATAAAAACACCAACAAGCTAGGCTCACAGGCAAACAATAATAACAGCAATTCTTGTGGAGTATTGATATTATTTCGGTTTGCAGTGTTTATCTCAACTATCACTATTAAGTGAGGTAACAGGTTCTGAAAAGAACCTTATCGCACAACTCGTATGTCGACTGTCGCCAAGTGAGATTATGGTTCAGGGGAGAACCAATATCGGGCCACTCATTTCTCAACTATCGCTAAGTGAGAATGTGGTTTAGGGAGAACCATGGGGACTTCCAGGGACTTCTCTATGTGTTACAAACTATGTGTTACAAAAGAAATAACATCAAATTAAAAAAATTGCTCTTAAAACCCCCGACTGGCATTGAACTTTATGCAGTGCAGTTATGGTACACTGTTCGTACATGTACAGGAAGGCGTAGGAAATTATCACTTGTCAGATTGTTTTTGAGATGTCTAGTCTTTCTGTACAGATCCATGTGTGTGTAATTGCTGATCTCCTGTTTTGTGCATACATGTACATGTATATATATACATACATACACGAATACATGTTACTTGCAGGACACCAATCTTAGGTGACTGAGTAAATTGCACCATAAACCGGTGATTCATCTACATGTACATATAATCAATTAATGTGGAGTGTCGTGGCCGAGCGGTCTAGCTTACCGGACTCAAGTTCTGGTATTATAAAGCAGCAGAATGTGGGTTCGAATCCCGGCCGTGACACTTGTGTCCTTGAGCAAGACACTTAACCATAATTGCTTCTCTCCACCCAGGGGTTAAATGGGTACCTGTGAGGGCAGAGTTGGTTGATTAGCCCTATAATGGCAGCAATTGAGCTGTATACTCCCCAGGGAGCTGAGATGGTTTCAGGAATGATTTATGAGCCTTATGAGCCTTATGAGCAGGGGTAATAATATAATGCGCCTTGAGCACCACTCAGTTGGTGGATACGTGCGCTATAAGTCCACACATTATTATTATTATTATTATTATTATTATCTATTTCATATCATAAAACTTCTGTAAAGCTACATGTACATTGTACATACATGTAAGTGCATCATAATGATTACAATACTAATAACAATTAATTCCTATCTAAGGGCATTTCACATAAACACTAATCTCAACATACTTTACATTCTTTCTCCAGGGGCCAATTTCACAGAGCAGAGAATTTTGCTAAGCAAATATTTCTGCTAAGCAATATAAAACAGACTACCAGCCAAAATGCATACATTTGTATGAAAGTTTGGCTGGTCACCAGAGAAATCTGCTAAGCAAATTTGTCTGGTTTACAATTTTTATCTGCTAAGCGGCTCAATGAAATTGTCCCCTGGTCAATGAGCCAAACTCATTCCTGTAATCTTTCTCAACTCCCATGTGCGACCTCTCTTTGGCGCTACAGGGCTAATCAAACACATTAACCATCTCTACCCTCACATGTACCCATACTCCTAGGTGGAGAGAAGCAATTGTGGTGTCTTGCTCAATGACACAAGCACAATGGTCACAGTCAGATTTGGGATATAATCACATTCATAATGACTCAGCCATCAGGAAACAAGTCTGATGCACTAAACTGCTCAGCCATGCTCCTCATCGAGCTACATCCCTTGAAGACAGCTTAATAATTTAAAACGAAATCGATAAGCATGACTTTGGACAAGAATTACTACCTACACTTATATATATCTTTAAAATTGGCAGACACAGTAAATTTGCTTTGATTAGGGTCTCCCATAAAAGCAGGGCTTTCAGTGATAAGGTGGGTACCAGCTGAAATAAGAACAGAAATAAGAACAGAAATAAGAACAGAAATAAGATCATCATGACGATAAGTCAAGGCTATAAACAGATAAATCGCAAGCACTGCACGTACAGCTGTCATAATATCACTCTTCGATCTCTGACTTATTCACACAGTCAGCACATTGAGCCACCTGAACCAAACATTATTGACATTAGAATCATGTTCCTGTCTGAAAAAATAATGACAATTAGGGTAACACCATGCACCTTAGAGTAAGGGCAAGCAGCAATACATGTACTTCAAACATGTCACGTCTCTATTCAGTGCCAACGACTCCGTGTAAAAGTCGCGTCAACCTGAATAACCGATCATCAGCCACCTGATCTAAGGAACCTACTTCAGAGACGGAAATTGAGTTCTACTCTCAGGAGAAGATTGAAAGGGATGGTTGGTGACAAGAAGGTTCTTAGGCAACCCTGCCTCTAGTCATCTTATAGAATGCCCATGATAAACAAGCCCTGAGGCAATATTCAGATCATTGAATCTATCTCTTGACTTACAAGGGACCCTGGATAGAGCTACTGTACATGTAGGTGCTTATTTTGTTGCCAGAAAGGTGTGCTTGTTAAGTATGAAAAATTATACTTTCAGATGGAAATTTGTCAACACTTTTTTATTAAATGTGTAAAGAAATATTTATTAGTGTAGTTATTGTTAGATCTTTTGCCCAAAATATAAGACGATTATTTTAAATTGGACAGTAGTTTTGACACAAAATAACCAGAATGAACAATGTCTTTACAAGTATCAGGGTAATCCCATGTATAATTAAGTACAGACTGTAACCATGTACATGTACTATACTTCTTTTTTTAGGTGGTCGTGCCTTCAGTGGATGAAATTACTATTACTCGAACCCACAATCTTTTGCTAGCAATTGTCTTCTCAATTGTCTTCAAGAATTCTAATAAAACATTTTTTTTTTTAAACTAGAACTCAAGTGTTTGTTGGAACAAACACACAGTGTTTGTGTGAACTTCCGGTTCAATCAAATTACCATCGATGTCAATATCATATTTTGCAAAGGTGTATCATCTTTTATTATAACAATATCAATTTCATATTGAAAAACATATCAATTTTGCATTAGAATGTGTTGAATTTGAACTTCCTGTTTGGACTGGAAGTAAAGGTCAGATCAGGTGATTTGAAGGTCATATGACAAAACTTCCTCATGATCGTAAAAAAAATAACATTAGTACCTGCTTTGGTTCAATTTCGGAAATTGGAAAAAAATCCCTTTTTAAAAATGCCGTTAGGGGGCGATCTGAACTTTGAAAATATAAGATGTCACTAGTCACTTTATTCGCAATAGTCATATTCAAATTTCCTATGGTTTTTTAGATAGGGTTAATAAAGCAGTTACTGTTTGTGTGAGCCACTTTGTGTATTTGAAAAAGGTTCAAATTGTGAAGTATGCATGCGTGGTGTACATGTAGACCTGTAGGACTGTAGTTTGTTTACATTTTGCAAAGAGCATGTACATGTAGCATGTAACCTCAATCCTTCACTTTAGCAAAGAGGATTTTGGAGGATTTGGGAGGGTTAGGGTTAATGAAAGGCATGGCCATCATTGGTACTGTCGGCAAAACTGCTTCTATGAGTATGCTTCTTTGAATCATGATATAAAATAAACAACCAAGCTGTGAAAGCTTCGGCTCAATACAGAGTCTTATTGTCAGGGGAAAAAATGTAAAACAACACTCACAATTTTTTTGTTGAAAAAAAAACTGAGCAAAACGTTAGCTGCTTAGCAACTTTTAAGAAATGTCCACATTTAGATTTTTTCTGAAAAGAGAGCACTTCAAACATAATGAATTTTCAGGATGATTGGTACATGTGTGTATCATCTTAATTAATTCCAAATGAAGATTTTGGAAAATAATACAGTAATGTTGTAATATGTTGTAACTTCCCTTTAGCAAAAACCTATTAGGCAGATTGCATTGAGCAGGCGGGAAATCCAAATGATCTAGGGAACCTCTCATTTGCACTTTGCAGTTCTTTCTCTCTTGATCAACATGTTTGTTATTGTATTACATGTACCTCCAGTACACAGTACTTTTAGAATCTCAGCTTATCATCATGATGAATCAACATTACGCTGGGGGGTAGGTAAACCCTTGCTATCAAAACACAGACATCTTGGATTGCTTCTATCTTGAAAAACAGATTATATTAGAAGACAGTCTTCAATCAATAATTCTGGGGTGAGTGGGTCTCAATTATTTGCTAATGGTTCAATCTCGTAATTGCAGAGCATTAGAACTAAAAGTCTATGGTGACCTCTGAGGACAAACGCAAAAGCCTAGACATGCATAAAATACAATGGCTCTCAAGTGCTTTGGCCCGGGTCGTGCATTTATCCAGAGACCCATACAGAAAACGGCAAAGCCTTTAGGGATTTTCGTGTTCAGCACAAAGTGCTCTGCACTAGAGTAGAAAAAGTGCAACTACTTCATGTTTGGTGGCCATGAAGATATCAAGTGGTTTGATCTTGATGTACTGCTCTTAGTGTCTATCTTTTTCTTCATCTGTCATGAAAACAACAATCTAGCCAGTGTACAACCTACTGTACTTAAAAGTAAGGTACAGAATTGGTCATTTAAAAAAATAATAACAAAATGATAGTTTGTCTGATTTTGTCTGAGGTACTGTTATTTTTAAGAAAAGTAATATTATTAACAATATTTTTCAATTTGAATTAAGGAAAGAGTGCTCTTTCATAATTTCAACATTACAATGAATAGAAACTATCAGAATGCATTTTCACTATTTCTCAGTGATGACACAACATAAGCTGAAACTTTCACAGGTTGGGGTTTTTAAAACTTTATTTTTTGCCAACATAACCAATGTAAATGATTTAATTTTGCCCTACACCGACGTCTGTATAGCACTGTATACTCAGTGCTTTCCGAGTGTCTGTGAAAAAACTACACAGGCGACTCAGGCGGGATTCGAACCCACGACCTCCTGCTTACTAGTGCAGACGTCTTAACCTCTCGACCACTGAGCTTGCCCGATGACAATTGGCCGGCTAGAATCCCATATAGCAGCGGGTTCCGCGATATATATAGGTTGACGAAATTCTTGCGTCGGGAGATAAACAAATGATTTAATTTTGCCCTACACCGACGTGTGTATAGCACTGTATACACAGTGCTTTCCGAGTGTCTGTGAAAAAACTACACCAATGTATATTCTCTTTATGTAAAGTACTTCATTACCAAAGTTAATTTTCTAAACAAATCGCATGAATAATAAAGGTACAAGTAGCATCCCATTTTGAATTTGACAAAATCAGTAATTAACATGCAGGAACAGCCAGTAAGCATCATCAACAATGTCATCATCACCAAACCACAATCGTCATTAATCAATTATCATTAGGGTTATGACTCATTAAACCATCAATACTAGCCTATCATTAGCATAGTCACCATCATCAATGCCATCATACAGGACCACATTAATCCATCAATAGTAGCCTATTATCATTGATCTTTATCATCGGAAATACACAGGCATGAACTGACAGTAAACCACAGGCATGGATACGGGGTCTCAAAATGGGGGCGGGGCAGAATGCCAAAAGAGGCCAGGGGCATATCAAAACTGAATGGTCAATTTACATGCAGCACAGTTACCATCATTATCACCGCCACCATCACCGTAATTATCATACACTGTTGTCCACTTTGCCGTCTAAGCATTTTTGAATACAGGAATAGTCTAGGTACATGTATAAACAAAACTATAAACAAATACAATTTTCATCTAAAGATGAAAATGTATTTTACCCAAATCCCAACTCAAAGAGAAAAACAACATAGAAAATATTTAAGAGGTAAACACCATAGACGCTCAACCACTCACATGAAAACCAGCATTTTTTATCTCACATTTGGCTGATCCAGCAAATATTAGATGTGGCAGTTAGAGTCTGCATGAGCACACAGAGCACAAAATACCCCCTGGCCTTTTTTTTACTCTGACAGCCAAGTGAAGCAGGTGAGCATTAAAGCAAACATCGAGGTGATATACCATCATACAATTATAGGAATTAGTGTGCATAAAGCGTATATTAATCAGTCAGTAATTGGCTGGGGGCCAGCCTGGGTTTTAATTTCCTGCCATATAAATAAATTAACAACATTTTCTGATTCTGTATTCAATTATTATCTGGGGCCTGCCGTGCCCATCCCATGCATGATCCACAGCGTATCAAAGATGGCAAAAAAGGGAACACTGCACATGGCAAAAAAGTGGAGCCCATTACCCAAAAAAAAGGGGGGTTAAAACCAAATTAGTAAATTCCCCTCCCCCCCACCCCCCATCCTTCACTGTACATGATTGTCAAACAAATTGATTTGTACTGGTATGTAAGGGGCTGTCAACATTTTCACGGTAGTATGAAGTGCTCATACTACTGGGGGGAGGGGGGGGGTACTACTTAGAAGGTGTTTAAAAATGTTGATATTTATAAACAGGATAAAATTACTACTTTGGGGGAGGAGAAAGGGAGGGCTTGATAAGTATTACTCTCTGTACTACCTTGAAAATGTTGACAACTTTGGACGTCCCCTAAACATAGGATATGATGACACTATTGAAAGCGAAGCTATGTACTTTACCAGAAAGATCAGAAGACAACACAGGTTTGTTTATATTTTGATGAACAATCAGTGAACAGATCAAAAGGTCTTTTACACATTCAAATATGTGTTTGACACAGGTCCAGTGGCCCATGCTTTCTGGATGGACCTTTTCAGACTACATCATTTCAACACGGTTTTGACCCGTATTGAGCGCAAGTCCCGTCTTGAAACCAACCCTGCACGGGAGCTGTGTGGAGAGCTCTTGACAAGTGTAGAGAATTCTAACCAGTGTAACTCAAAATTTGTGTTCAAGTGTGAACGTAATGCGTTGTTGACCCGTGTGGAAACTAACACAAAGATGACAAAGAATGAACAAGTGTAGATCTTGACAAGGATTGAAAGTCGACAGTGTGAAAATACCTATAATCCAGGGCTATTTTTACTGACGTAATTAAGTACTACAAATCATGTCTGCAATAAACATCATGATAAGCAGGGGAAAAAATGTTCCATTCTTGCATGATTGCTCACAAAACAATTTCATATGTAACTGAAAACCCATCTGTTTATTTGTCATATAAAATGTAAAGTCATCTTACTAAATGCTGTAATTAGTCCTTAAGTCTTCTGTCTTCTCTGTTAAATGCATACAGATCTTAATTACTACTCTTGCGCTATTTTAAGAATTGTAGAAAACGCAACAGTGGTAGTGCATGCAGTGTACACGTAGTAAATGTCATAGTTCTGCAAGTTTGAATTACAGTTTAAAGCCTCTGGCCACTCTAGCAAATCATAGCCCTCTAGTGGTGAAATTGCATCCATTGTCTTGATATGACAGGCATCAAGTTAGACTGGTCCCCTGTCTATATCCTATCAAGGATATAGACAGGCTCCAGGCGTATACCACTCAAAGGATTTCATTAGATATGTTAACACGTTGTGCTGAAGATCTGACATCACACTTCGAGGCTTGCGTGCGCTAGCTACCAAGGTCAAAGTTCAGTATCGGGGAAAGTATGGCGGCTGCACGGCCAGGATCTGGCGTAATTCACGCACCTCTCGCACGCTCAAAGCGTGATGTCAGATCTTCAGGCTAGCATCAAGTGAGCATTGTGCATTCTCTTTATGCGCATTCTCTTTATGTTATAGGACTATCACTGCCCTATCAATCAACAGTGATCAACAAACATGTGCCCTCATCAACAGCTCATGTACGATGTTAATACACTATTGGCAATCTCAAAAACATAAAATAATCACAGATTTATATGTACATGAAAGAATGTTATGTTCCTGCTCGCACCCTTTACATTGCACACAGTATGATTATACTCCCTTATTACGAGAGGAATGAACTTCACTGGATGACTAAGACTAAGACTAACTTATACAGTTGATGATATCATCAATCATCCCTTGAAATATTTCTGTCTCAGGTGATATTGTTTCAAAAGAAATAATGAAATAATTTCCAAAATTAATTCATCTGAAGACAGAAATTCCATGTTGGAATGAAAACAAACAATCTGAATGCATGTTCACTATTTTCATGATAATGACACAATAAAAAAAAGCTTAAACTTCCACAGTTAAGTATCTATCATCTTGATTCTTTTAAAGTATGGATGCACATCATAATAATAATAATAATAATAATAATAATAATAATAATAATAATAATAATAATAATAATAATAATAATAATAATAATAATAATAATAATAATAATAATAATAATAATAATAATAATAATAATAATAATAATAATAATAATAATAATAATAATAATAATAATAATAATAATAATAATAATAATAATAATAATAATAATAATAATAATAATAATAATAATAATAATAATAATAATAATAATAATAATAATAATTGATTTAATTTTGCCCTACACCGACGTGTGTATAGCACTGTATACTCAGTGCTTTCCGAGTGTCTGTGAAAAAACTACACAGGCGACTCGGGCGGGATTCGAACCAACGACGTCCTGCTTACTAGTGCAGACATCTTAACCTCTCGACCACCGAGCTTGCCCGATGACAATTGGCCGGCTAGAATCCCATATAGCAGCGGGTTCCAGCAAAATTATCAATTGTTTATCTCCCGACGCAAGAATTTCACCAACCTATATAAATAATAATAATAATAATAATAATGTGGACTTATATAGCGCACGTATCCACCAAACTGGTGCTCAAGGCGCATTATATTATTACCCCTGCTCATTAGGCTCATAAATCATTCCTGAAACCATCTCAGCTCCTTGGGGAGTATACAGCTCAATTGCTGCCATTACAGCACATATAGGGCTAATCAAACACAACAACCAACTCTGCCCTCACAGGTACCCATTTACCCCTGGGTGGAGAGAAACAATTATGGTAAAGTGTCTTGCTCAAGGACACAAGCACCATGGTCGCGATTGGGATTCGAACCCACATTCTGACAACTCATCCATCAGAACACAAATCCGACGCACCAAACCACTCGACCATGGCACTCCATGTACAGGCATTTTTAAGTGTACACTCCCTTTAAATTAATCAATACGCAAAGTTGTGTGTTGTGCAATCATTTATATAAAAGATGTTAATTTTGGCTAATTTCTTTTTCCATACGAGTCCAACTTTGTTTTAGCCTGACCTAGAGCAGAATGATAATTAAGAAAATGGTCAGCCAAAGCTGGCTGTATAACACCAGGATTAAGATGCAATAAAGCCAAGTCCAGCCAAACTTGACGCTGTCTTACGAGATCAAATTTGGAAAGCCTTCCGATCCTCTAACTAATTAAGGATCTCAGAGATGGTGTTATCACATGCCGGAAGGCTGGTTTGAAAATGGGAGGTGAGAAAAAAAAATTCTGAAGAACTGGAACTCAAAAATAGCCTACGGGCCCGTATCATGCCAAGACATCCTCAGAGTAACTGAGCAACAAAGATGAACAGTGAAGACAAAAAAAAATCAGATGAAATAAGCATACAAGCTGCTCTTTAATTATGTCTTGTATCTACAGTGAATATGTTTGTGTGTACGGTGCAATGAATATGACATACAGTGTATACAGTATGTCCATCACAAGCAACATTCTCCGGCTGTCTTTTGTTGGGTTCCGAGGCAATCAATTTTACCAGAGTGTTTTTATTTATTTTCAATGGTGCAGCTGTGCCAGTCAGAGTGCATACAGTTGCAGAATGGAGATTGCATGACAAGCTATTTCAATGTTCATGACTGAGAATTTGATAATTTAAAAAAAAAAATTACATATTTAATCATTTTGTGATACATACAACACAACATATTGGAGTACTGTACGATGGAAATAAAAAGTTTGTTTGCTTGGCTCTTTGCAAATTATTCATTTATGTTTTTTAATATTTTGAGAACTATTTATCTAGGCAGGTGTTTACAGAAGTATGGATGGGAATAAATTTCAATGTCTTGGTATGAGTAACAACACTTCGAAAATCTTTACTGTGAAAACGCCATGAAAAATCACTTTGCCATGAAATTGACTATACTGCACATTTTCACATGTACATGTAGTTAAATGAAATACAACAGCTATAAGGGACTAGACTTGCACCCTTCATATGCGCTGAAAAAATCTGACCATTTCTTGCCATAAAATTGCTGTGAACTCCACCAAGCTTTGACAAGTTCACAGTTGTTTCACGGTACTTTCATTGCAAGAAATATCCATACTCGCAGCCAACACAGGATTTTTCACAGTGGTGTGTACCTATGAAATTACAGTTAACCACATATGTAAGGTTAATTTCATGGCAAAGTGACTATTCATGGTATTTTCACAGAGAGGCTTTTCATAAGGTACATGTAATGGACCATGTCTTTAGCTTGGCTTATTATCATCCATATTGATTACGTTTAAAAGTGAAACTGTTTAAATTCATAGGGATGAATAATAAAGTCATTAGCTTTACACCAATTAATTATTTATAGGTTTACATTATAATTTGGCCATATGGTTATTTTTTTGAATTAACAAAATGTAAAAGTATAGACTGAGGCATCAAATAAAGTCCCTCTGATATATAAAAGCATCAACATGAATACAATATACTGTAGTCAGTGTTACATGCCTCCTGTGTACAGGAATTTACATGACAGTGTGTTTCATTTATTTTAAGGGAAGGTACAACATTTCTGACAACCAGAATATAAAATTAACAAATTATTATAAATCTAAAAGATTACTGTGTAATGTTGGTACAAGTAACAATCATTCTGAGAAACTATTCTGCTTGAAGAAAAATTACAAAAAAAAATAATCTGAGAAAAATAATTACAAACAAATTGCAGAAAAACATTTTAAACAGTTTTGTTAAAAACATAACAGATTAGTTTTATGACTTAGTATCTGTAATTTTTGGAAACTAGAGGGATAAATCCTTCAAATGTTATACACGTAGCCGCCCCCCTCCCCCAATCCACTCCATTTATTTTTCTCTGATTTGTTTTTTCTCAACATGGAATGTCAGGCCAACACTCTGCTTCACAGTCTCACTTCTACACTGTAAGTCTGAAACTTACACGTAGTTTACCAGAAAAAGGGGCTTAATGAATTCATGACAGGACCCACATTAAATTAATTATGGGAAATGTTTACTGCAAATCCATACTACTATGATGAATATTTTGAAAAATGTGTCATTTTGAATAAAGTTGAGATGGTTCTAGGAATGATATAACTGGCCACGATGACATGAGCATCAAACTCAAATAGCAATGTTCTGATGAAAATGAAATCTTTCGAAAATTGCTGTTAAAATAGCAAATAAGGCAGGCGATGCATCTTTAAACACAATAATCTAGAACGTGTAGTAAACAAGTTATTGCAATTAATGTAACCACTCACCATCTACAGTAACAGCACCTGATATTGATTCACTACACTGACTCAACACTCCCTCGTTGATCTGTTACATGTGATGTAATTGTACAAGTATTCCATCGGTACATGTAGCGGCAGTTGCCATCAACTAAAAACCCTAGTCACCACTCTTCGCCAATGAAAACAACCCGTACTCATTCAATACAGACTAGCTGGCTTACACAATTAAACAATAACAACACCAACCTCCCACGTAATTTGTCTTTAAGCTGTGTCAAGAAAACAAAATGTCCGGAAGCTGCAACTCCCGAACGATGACGCTGTGTAATATTGATGAATTCAATGTTATGAAAAGCCCCGACTGTAAAACCATAAATTCAACGATTCAAGGCAATAGCAATATGAATCCCTGGTTATTTAATTAAAAATAAATATTCCGGAAAGACGGAATACACCGTGGACTAAAGCTTTTAAAAGCGGCCGACTGCTGATATCCACACATACATTAATGGAAACTTATTAAGTGACACATACATGGATAACGTGTACACAAATATATACAGCAATTTCTGCTTTGTTATATTCAGCAATGTTATACAATACAAGTGTTTACGATTTTAGGAATTGTTATGTTTTTGTTTATAGTGGTGGATGCCTGGATGGGAAAAAATATTTGTATAAAATACAAATTTACATTGGACAGTTTAACAAAAATATATATATTTTTATGGTGTTTTTTTATTCTTCTTAAAACCAGTATACACCTTTGGTAAAATATAGGTAAACGCATCCATACGTTGTATGAATCAATATGTACAATGTATAAAAAAAACCTGTGAAAGTTTCAGCCCAATTTATGTCCCCAGAAGATGAAATATTCATTAAGTAATTGTACTAAAATGATAGTACCTCAGACAGAAATATTTCAAGGGATGCTTGATACCATCATCACATCAAGTAAGATTGAAAATTTGAGATCATTCTGTTCTTTGAGAAAACCAATAATGTATAGGGCTTTAATAACAGATTTTTTGACTTGAACAAAAATTTGTTAACCCTAACCTTATCAAATCCTCCAAAATCCTCTTTGCTAAAGTGAAGGATTTTGGAGGGTTGAGGTTACATGCTACATGCTCTTTGTTAAAGTGAAGGATTTTGGAGGATTTCCATGGTACATGTACATCCATGTTTGTTGTAGTGATTGTAAGGTCAGTGCTTGGGTCAGTGGACACTGTTTATTGCTCCATGCATGCAGGGAGGGTCCCTGGCCATGTACATGTATATGTATCACAGATTAGAAATGTTCACATGTGTGCATACATGTCATGTGCTTGCTTTATACTACTGAAGGATTTTGGAGGATTCAGGTTATGTGTAAGCAAATGGGCCTAGGGAGTTAGGGTTAAAAAGGTTAAAAATGATGTACTTTAATTTACATGTACGTCATTCATGAGAAATTAGTACATGTCATTGAGATTATTAACACACATCATGGCTACAGGAGAAAAACATGGTAACCTTCAACAATGTCAATCTTTTGAATGGATTCACTGTCAATTTCAGTGGTCAAGGATGTGTGATTAAATTACATACTCAAAGGACTGAACGATAACTGGATTTACTGGGCAAAGACTCAATGTACCATGTGATGGTCTGCCTTAAGTCCTGACCTTGCTTATTAATGGAGAACACCTGAGCATATAATTGTAGCTGAAATAAATGTGGGTTGCTGATTGGCCACGTCCAAGAATACATAGGTTTTACTGCTTCTTCAGTTTCAGAAGAGTTGCAGAGTGTTTTCACTGATCTAAACTTTATGCAGTTCCACGGCTTTAAACAGTTCGTATTCGTTTTCATACCGGGATTGAACTAGTTTGAACGTAGTGTTGATCGTTTTACCACATTTTTTTGTTTTTATCGGCGCTTAGCATCATGCGTTTCATGATGAGATCGTTTTCCGTGCGAATGAGGTACTCAACGTACTTTTCCTGCTGCTTAATGTTCTGTTTAGAGGCGTGAGGGTAGAATTCACCTTCAAGTAGGCCTATTGGCTTGGGTTTTTCCCCCTTCTTAATTTTGAAGGAGGGGGGCACATAGACCACGCCCACCTGGATCTGCATCTGATGCAGGGATTACCCTTAACTTGTTCTATAACTAGCAGGCTGGACTAGTCAACTTAACTTTGAACTACAGTTAAAAATTCCACGATTCCACAAATTTGTTTAGATTGAATGGCACAGAATTTCATTTAAGCAAAAAAGTAAAATAATTTGTGGGCAATGCAGCCGAGATATTGACAGTGTAGTAACAGTTGATCAATACTTTTGTAAAGTTAGCCTTTCAATTTTTAAGAGCCTTCTCCTCCTTTTGACTAGGTTGTTGCCGTTTTAACTTAGCATTTGGCTCGAGAACTAATTTGTGTTAGTGTCAAAATTTGTTTTAATGCTTTTGTTCAAATTTGTTCAAATATGACATAATTTTCTATAAATAGTAACTGTGTCAAGCTCTATTTATTTGCTCATTTCAAATGCAAGGCATGACAGAGACAGAAGTTGCCAATTTTTTATTTTTCAAATATTATTGAAAGGATTACAAAATTTGATGAATTTTAGTATGCACAGGACTAGGGATCTGTACCTTTAATATTACAGTTACCGACACAAACTGTATACATACAGGGAACCGTGTGCGTGCGCAGAGTGTGTTTACATACATGTACAAAGGAGCACTATTTCATAGAGTGTATACTGTATGTGTAACAGCTTTATGGACAAATTGATTGCATGACCCAGTTCACAGGAAAAATCTATGATAATTACTCACCTTATAATACAACACATCTTCTGACTTGATATTAGAATAAAATCCTCTGATAAAAATACACATACATTGAATGGAAGCAAATAGTTAAATATTGTGTAGGGGGTTTTAGCTTGTAATATTTGAAGATGAATAATTTTTAAAATGACATTCCATACAATCATCCTTTTTGATATCATATACATTCAAAAAGTAAAATAACAACATTTCTTCAACCCACCATAAAATCCTTATAATTGTGTTTATTATTGACAGTTTTATTTGATGATCTAATAAAGAAATACAATCCATTAATGATTTAGGATGTATTCAAGACACATTTATTCAGGACTGAGTGTTCAGCAATATCACAGAGACCATTCAAATATTGACAAGACAACGCCATCGTCTTTTAATGGGTTTGAATCAGACAGACTCATCTCAAAGCAGCAGCATTATACTGAGCCATTAGGCTTACAACACATGCCCTCGTCTGTTCTATGTTTGTACATTTGTGAAATCTACATGTATATTCTACGCATGAAATAGCAACAGAGTATTCAGTCAATTTGTGGAGTATGAACGGCTCATCAGATTTCCATTTTCCAATGAAAGAAAGCTTGATAACAAAATGGTTGACATACTTTTTCTGCTCGAATTAGCAATTCTATGATTGAGAAAAATATATACAATGATACGTACAATGTACATGTATGGTAATGTACACACGTGTACATTATACACGGTTCATTGACATTCATCAATGATATATCACTGAACAATGTACACATATACGTGTACATTGTTCAATGATGTATAATGTATGTACCATAGCTCATTGTATTTATGTAAATGATAGTCTAAAGATGTGTCAACTCTTTAAAGATGAGAAGACTCTTTTTACTGGCAATTTTCTGAAATTTTCTTTTTCATTGGAACACTGTTATTTAACTTGAGGAACAAAATTACTTAAAAATTACACATTTCTCAAATATCTGGACAGCATGAGTTCAAAGTAAAATGCAGAATTTATTTGGGTACATAATTACTGTTTTAACCAAACTTCCGACAAGTTTCTTTTGAAACATCTCACATGACATTTTGAAACAAGTACATGTATTTGTTTTCCTTTCTAAAATGGTTTTAATCTAAGGTGTATGTTGCTATAGCAATAGAATAGCAAGACCAGGTTTTTTGCAAAAGTTATATTTATTGACCACACCTAGCAGGATCTTAATCAAATGCAAACTATTAATTTTCAAGGCCTGTGGTAGTTAAACAAATTTAAATGAAAATTAAAAAATTCAGTCAAATTATTACGGGTACCACCACATTCTACTTAAATAATTGACAGGTATTTTATTGCAGCCCTTGGCATATTTTACAAATACATATGTCCATTTCTCAGCGATTGGCACCGTCAGTGTGCATGCTAAAACACTCCTCCAGATCTACTTAGCTATTGATTAGAACCCAGTCATCCTTAGAAGACCCTACAGCGTCGCCTCAAACTCTCTCCGTCCACGCTAGGTGGTAATTTTCACGGGTTATCCACACAAGGCAGTTATTTTCACAGGTTCTCCCTAACCGTAACAGACTGTTCCTGGGAGCAGAGAAGCTCATGGGGAATTATCAATCTAACAGGTCGCGACAGCTTAGAAGAAAAAAAATCGCATTAAGGTGGCGTTCAAGATTAGAAATTCAGAGTTGGGATCTTGAAATCATCACCTCTGGTGCCATTTCACCTTTGGGCTTCTTAATGCAATTTCTGAGCTACAAGTTTTTACCTGGAGGGATTTTTTGTTTTACACTGGGATGGAATAAATATGTTATAAAATAATACAAACTAATGTACCCCTACCCCCCCCCCCCTCCCCAATCAAAAAAATATGAAGCCCCTGGCTTGAACAGTGTTTAAGAATTAAATGTCTTATGGGGGAGTCTTATCCAGCTAGTGTTCTCAGAGAGCAGACAGATTATGCAATTTATAAACTAGTGTCTCAGGGTCCTGAGATGCGAGATGAGCGTCCGAGTTGGAAACGAGATATGATGGGAAAAAATGAACAAAATTTAAAAAAAACATGCATTTCCTACACGATATATTTTATGTTTAATTGTTTACTACATGCATGTTGCATATTTACATTAATGAATTTTTTTTGCAGGTAATAATTTTCTGAAAATTGATCTTGTCAATTTATACTTAGGTAAAACTTGTAGCTTTGCATGGTGAAGAGGATAAGTAAGACTAATTGCGGTGACACCATGTGAAATTCTCTATTGAGTAGTAATTAGTTCTGAAAAGAACTGGAGGTTACAACTCGACGTTTCGATCAGTATGCTCTGATCGTCTTTAGGAGTCACTGTAATTTACACTTAGCTATACCATTTACATTTGTATAATGTATACTGTATATTTATAAAGCTGGAGATTTTTACAATATCTACAGTAAAAATTTGATAAGTTAATTTTTAGCTTATTGTTGCAGATCACTGAACGATATAAAATCAAACTACTTGGTGTGACAGGGCTGTGATAAATTAAAATAACTGGGCCATGGTTTACAACGCCAACAGACCGTGTTCTTGAAAAATAAACAGATTTTAATTGAGCAATTTCTTACATTTTGTAGCTTTGACTTACCTCATGTTATCTCGTCGGTACCGATCCATTTTGATAACTGTGCCTGGCCCTGCGTCTGATGGTTATGATTTTATGATGGTTAAAAATACAGTGTATCAATGAATTTTACTTCATGCAACAGTGAATGCTGAATTCACAACGGTAATGTGAGCTGTCTGTCTCACCGCAGTGAACAAAACAATGCTTTCACAAGGTCGGCCGATTGATGAGCAGTAGATGAGGCAAGGACTTGAACCACTGTCAATGCAACGACTAATGACGATGCCACTTCTACCTGTATATTTCCCAAGGTAACTCTCTCCGTCACTGTTGCCTTCTCTGTTTTGGAGACGAATCAGCAATTTACACGTCAGGCAAATAAATTTTGGTGAAACCATCAGCCCGGTTATCTGACTCCGAAAAGAATGTATCACTATTATTAAAACGGCAATCCACGCATGATGACGTTTTCTTCCGAGAGCGACCGTTTATTGTGTGTTTATTTGACCTGAGCTGGTATTGGCCATGAATTAAATTAATCAGAACAATCAAGACCAGCCCACTTCTATCAGTTTCAATTACTGCTGTGCTAACAACAAGTAAAAGGTGTCAGTAAAGAGAGCAGTACACAATTCTAGCTTTTTATCAGTTAAAATGTAGCTCAGAAATATTGGGCAACATCAAATGCAAAGAACATAATGCGCTACAGCAGTGGAAGTAAATGCCGAATATCTCGCTCTTGCTTAAATGATGAAAAACTGAGATGGTTGAAATTTCCTTGCAAAGCACATTACTGCCTCATTGTTCTAACCGTTGCTGCTCTTTTCTGCCTGCCTTGATAATACTTTTCAGCATGATATCTTGTGTTGTTTTAAACAGTGCAGTCTGTTGTTGTTCTCAAAATGGGTGGGATTAACAAAGATAAAATGTATGCAGAGAATTTATCTGTAGATTGGATGTATTTCCAGACAGGAAATTACCAAGTGAACCAGATGGAGGTTCATCGCATATATATATCAGATTACCCAATGACAACATGATATACCGTCTGGGCGAGGTCCTTTGGTCTTGTATCACCAACAATGATGACAAGCCATGGTTGCCTTGATCCAATAATAAGGACAGGAATGATCCAATGGCATGATTGCCTGGTACTCTGATCTCTAAAAGCATTGATTAATATTCATAAAGTCATTACATCATAATGTTTGTATAAACCACCAATGATTGAGGGTCGCATGCTAATATAATAAAAAAAAAGTCTGCAACAAGTCTTCTGGAAGCACTAAAGCTCGTTATCGTTAATGCGCCAGAGCAAACAATCCAGGTACGTACAATACCAAGGGAATCAATAAAGTGTAGCTGTAGCCTCTAGGATAGCGGTGAGACTGGCTAAGATGTCGTCAAAGATCATTAAAGTTGATTGGGCCACAATGAGACGTGTAGAACGTGCCATGTGCATCGATGAGCATTTGCCACCGACAAGGAACCGACCACAGAGGAATAAAAGCAGGTGAGGTTCTGCAAGGTGCTAGCAAGAAATGATGATGTGCTAGCAGGGTCAAAATTGAGGTATTGATTTCATTGATTGAAACAAAAGTAAAAAATACATTGTTAAAGTGACGCTATTTGTAAGCTACAATGTACAGTGCACACCAAACTGAAAAGCAGTGCCCCCTCCCCCCCCCACTGAAAAAGTCCTGGCTACGTGTAGATATTTTCTTTATTTAAATTCTTGAAAGCAACAAATAAACAATGCCAAAATGGTTGATAGTGGCCTCACGTTTCCACCCTGGCTAGGGTCAAAACGTGAGGCCACTTTGAGAAACTACAAATCACTTTTCTGTAGAGACATACATGTACTGATCAATCAAGATGACATACTTGGTTGACATGGGAGTCAATTGGGAGGGAATTGTTTTATTTTTTGTTCAATTCTTCCGATATAAGTTTGAGCAGCTTTTTCCATGAATTGAATGGTGCAATTATTAATACACTTTTTAAATAGTTGGTTTGCCCTTTACAATGATTCATTTTCATTTACATTTCTGCAATTGTTAAAGTTAGGTTTACACATTTAAAGTGTGTAGTATGTTTTATCACAGGAGGCTCCAATTAAAATGAGTATTTTACTGTCAGGATCAGTATCTTGGGTAAATAAATGAAATAAATAAATAATCTACCACCCAAAGAGAAGATACAAACTTGGTAATATAACCAGATTATCAAATTAACAAATTATTAATCTGAAAACGTACTTGGTATAAAGTTGGTACACATCTCAGTCATCCTGAGAAATTATTGTCTAGATATAGTGCTTCATCTACATGTATTGGAGGATAAATGAATTGTTAATGTTATGTCCAATTTACAAAAAGTTCGATTAAAAGCTCTTTGATAAAGATTTGAAAATTTGATGGGGTTTAGAAAGTCACTACATCAGGTCTGGAATTGAATTAAATTGAAGGCTTTTGAGGCTATTGTCTCTGTTGCCCTGGTCTTGGTCTTGGTGCTCCTTAAAAATGTTCCCACAGACATTCTGATATTCTAATGGAAGTGCCCTTTACTCAGGACAAGTGGCCTTGCCCATACAAGAATGAAAATTCCAGGTCTGCTATTTCAGCATTTCATCTATTTAGTGGTTAATTTGACAGCAAATCTCAAGATGGAGATACGTGATTGAACTCACAATGTAACTTTTTAATTTCAACATCAATCTCTTAGCGTTAGCCATACATGAACAGAGTCCAGACTAAAACAACTGACATGTGCAGCTGACACCTTTATGAAGAAATCCTCCACACGTGCTCAGTTTGTTTGTAGAAGGGCAAGTGTTCAGCCCTTCCATCTCCCTCTGGAGTACGTCAAGGGAGAAAATTCATCCTCTAAAGTGGCTTTCAATGTTTTCAATAGGAACTGAAGGATACATTAAGTTGACTAATTGCTTTGGACATATATATCTGCGTAGGTTATCATGCCTGTGTATTTCCAATTAGTTTGATTGATCATGATCGTTATAAAACAGTAAGAGCTCTCAGAGCTTTTTTCTTGCATAAGGAAAAGAAATTGATTCTTTTCATAGAAACTGATGAACTTCACTCAACTGAAATTATTTTTGTCATATTACTCAAGTAATTAAATTTAATCTTACGATCGCAATTTGACAAGTACTGATGAAAAGTGTACAGAACTGTACTTGAGATAGGCTGGATGTGAACTATATCAGTATAATACATACATGTAGTCAATAGCGCAGTGTACTGACCTAGCTTTACAGGTAATGATATAAGCCATTAACACTATCCAACATGTACAAAGCTCTGTTGATAAGTCAATGAGGCAATATGAATCAGAATTATCATGAAGCACAGGTTCAAAACATTTATCCCTAAATAACATTTTAAATTTAAAAAAAAAAAAAAATTGTTTTAAAAATCTGACCTGTGCCGTCAAATAAATTTAACAAATTTATGATCATGTACAGATACAGAATGTAACCCTCCAAAATCCTTGTCCTACATGTAGTTTTGCCTGATTTTGATGGATTCAGTACTGTACATGTACAGCCCAGCGAATATCATGTCCAATAAAAACCTAGAATTAATGCACAATTCAGAGCCCTTGTTATCAACAAATATTATACAGTTACTCTGTCAACTTATATAAACAGCTGTAGCAAACTTAGCAGTAGAGAAATGTGCATACAGTATGGTCATTTACTGCCTTCAAATTGATATAAATTGAGATATTAAAAATACAGGAATACAATTGTCCCTGGTTGCTACATGTACTTCATATGCCATATAATTTCTGAATTCTTGAATTAATTCAACATTTATAATTTGTAATACATGCTGGACTGTCAATAAAAATAAATCTCTTTGGATTAAACTTCCTTTATGATATTATTAACCCTCCTACACATGGAGGCCACTCCGATCCACAAAATTCTGTTCTTGAGCAACCTTCAGTATATGTACATGTACAAGCCTGCTGTCCTTTCCAAGTAATCAACTGTGTGACACTCAAGGCCACTGTAAATGTTTGAACATATTAGTATGGCCTGCAATGTATCAAAAAGGTTTTCTAGCAGAGAAATGATCTGCAGATACGCCATAAACATACTGTTAAAATATAAGATGTTTAAATACAAAAACACTGTTTTCATTTTCATATTTAACCATCATAGTAGAGTCCGCCCTCAGTATCCTCTAGATAATAAGGACACAGTGAAACCTCAAACATAAAGCATAATTTAAGGATTGTAATTTGATTTTGCTTAAAGATGAATTAAATGCCATTTGTTATGAAGGACACATGCAATGCTTTCAGCGTGATGTCACACATGGCCGCACACCATCATGGGTACAAGGGAATCTATCCCAGAGGCAACATTAAAGCCTCAATTATTGTCATCATACATACATTTCAAGGTTGTTAAGCCATTAATGGCAAATGCACATCGCATGTTAATGAACCATAAACATCATAGCCATCGCAAGTGAAGTCTGGAAGGTTTGTTCATTTCTGTCAAAAACAACATTTTCTTAAAATTATAATTAATAATCCAGTGAGGCCTGAATGTTTTAATCAGATCATTGATAATTTTCTTTAAGAAAGGAAGCAAATACTTTGAAATGAGCTTTATAATACTCAAATTATTTTATGATGGGACCCATTGAAAATTAAGCTACATGCATGTACATGTACATGTAATTATGCCATAATTTTGTGACTTGGATTTTGAAAGAATCTAGAATCCAGCAAAGTCTGTGATAAAAAAGCTAAAGCAATTTGATTGGCATTTTCCACTGATATCCTGTCATTAACCCTCATATGACTGCGATGGTCAAAATCAGTCAAAATGTTGATACTTGCCAAGATATATCTAGTGCACTTAAAAGTCAAACACTGTCAAACCTTACGTGTAGTAAGTACATTTACAGGTTAAAATGAGCCAACTGTTTTTGACTGGTACATGTACCCGTAAAGTATTGTCTGGTATTGTTCAGGGTGGTCAAAATGACAGTAAAAACCAGTCAAAAATGTGCACATTTGGGTCAACAGTCAAAACAGGCATTTGACTGATTTTAACCTGCTGTAGCTACATGTACAGTGTACTTGCCACTAAAGTGCAGCTATAGTAGGAGGGTTAATAACTTAATAGCACTCACTACTGGTAATACAATATACATGTACTTACTTTAAATGTTTTAATTAAATCATGGAAGAAAGACATGAAACAACTCAATTAATACAAGAACAAAATTATACAATAATCATGTTTAAATTCATCAACAAACCACCTTGAACAATACAACTCCACAAGGCAAAGAAAACAGGCACATGATATCCACAGCCTTCGATGGCCCTCAGTAAACAACACTTCAATTGCAAAATATATTACAAAGACTAAACAATATTTCTCCCTAAATTATTTACTAAGCACAGTTTTGAAACAAAATTATTCCCTACAGGTCCCTTCTCCAACCAAAGTTCAAAAGGGCAGTATCATCACGATCAAAGCAGATTTTCAACAGGGCATGGAATCGGTGTTCTAGTTTAAGATGAACACAGTGACTGAAAATTATTGGCTTATTTATGCAGCAGCAATGGTAATATGACCTTATCATGTGGGGTATTATGGCAGTCACTGAGTTAATCCAAAAATAGCACTCCGATTCCATGCCCTGTTGATTGTGACAATACTGCCCCTTTAATACAACCATCAGTGGTACCACTGTACCCCCTCCCTAGCCCCATTCTAGGGCCAATACACTGGACTCCCTCCATATCCTTGGCCCTAGCCACACATACATGTACAAAAATGGAACGATTTATTATTTTTTTTCAACTTTTGATCTGCTAATTATTACAACCTAAAACTTTTCAGAACTAATTACTACTCAACTGAGATTTCACATGGTGTCACCGCAATTAGTCTTACTTAAAACTTAGTAAATATGTAACCTTGTCCAAGCAGACACTTTTGGCATAAAATCTGTTATTCTCGGATATTTCATTTTCATGAAATTTTCGAAACATTTTTGAAATTAAAAAAATAATAATATTAAAATTTCACCAAAATTACTGATCTCACAATAGAAAACTTCATGCCAAATGTGTCTGCTTGGGCAAGCTTACCTAATCACAAAATTTTAGATTGTAACAATTAGCAGATCAAAAGTTGAAAAATCGTTCCATTTTTGTACATGTGGCGCTAGGGTCAAGGATACGGAGGGAGTCCAGTGTATTGGCCCTAGAATGGGGCTACTCTCTCTTCTCTCCTCCTCCCTCCCTCCCTCCCTCCCTCCCTCCCTCCCCCCTCCCTCCCTCCCTCCCCCTCCCTCCCTCCCTCCCTCCTCCCTCCTCCCTCCCTCCCCTCCCTCCCTCCCTCCCTCCCTCCCTCCCTCCCTCCCTCCCTCCCTCCCCTCCCCACATTCATGATTAAGAAACACATACATACATGTATACACATTTTTTTAAATAAATGTAATCTCTTTTATACACGTATCACAAAGGCCCTTGTGACAGCCTGGATAGTTTGTTGTAGTTATATGTTGATTTTAATTAGTAAAACCCGCAGTTTTTAAAACAACTCTTGTCCCACTCATTATACTCCCAGAGAAAACATCTATACTGATGACGAATTGTAATCATGGTAATACGTAATCAAGTAACATTATAGGTCTAATGGCCTAACACAGTATCACTATATCAGCATGATCAATACTAATAGAGATTGGATATGTCAAATGTATCATTAACACAATAACTAGTATTGCTATGCCCATGGAGGAAGGAACCGTGCTTGCGTTGTGCGGTAATGAAAGTTGACGTTGTTTTGTGTACTTGAACGTTGTATTTCACTCATTTAAACGGATTGTACAGACCACGGCCGTTACCAAATTATTGCCACATTAATCAAATACTGGACTGTATGAAACAAATTAAGATACTAACCTTCATTAAAAAAGAAAACTTCTCTGCAAAATTCCGTAAGTACTTAAGTCTGCATAATAGTTAATACATTGTCGTCTGCAATATTATGAGATGAAGTGCGCCTCCAACGTCATATTCTAAATTATTTTGTTTTTGTGGAGAAAAACATTGGGTTGTCCCCAATGCACCCCGTCGCGGTTTTTAAACCAGTTTGAAAATGTTACACTGAATTGAACCACAAATATTTCTTTAAAATTGTCCAGGCAGGCCATCGATCGGAGGAAATTCTACCCTGAGCGTGGATTTGCGGTAGCTGACAATCTTCTAATGGTCTTGACGTGTATTCTTACTTCTGTAGCTGCCTGACCTGTCAGAGCCCCGAGAGCACTAAATTTTACATTACGATGCACATCTCCATCTGTCCTCTCTTATGGCTTCATATAGGGTAGTTTTGTACCTTCAGTACTTCTTGACCACAATGAAAATAACATATTTGCTAAGAACATCTATAAAAAATGTATCGCCTGTGCTTTTTTACCATTAGATTTTTTTCAGAAAGCCAGAAAATAACTTTCACTCAATAATTGTCAGAGGCTTGGTTTAACAGTGTCCTAAGTGCCCACTTTCTCCTGAGGACGATCAGAGCATACTGATCGAAACGTCGAGTTGTAACCTCCTGTTCTTTTCAGAACTAATTACTACTCAATTGAGAATTTCACATGGTGTCACCGCAATTAGTCTTACTTGCCCACATTATGTTATTACATCGACTGATCAGATTCATTTCAGGACATAATTTGAGAAATGTGTAGTTTTTAAATAATTTAAGGTACAATATCGTCATGATCAACAGGGCATGGAATCGGGGTGCTAGTTTTTAACTCAGTAACTGAAAATAATACCACACATGACAAAGTCATAATACCGTTGCTGCCGCTTAAATGTAATTTTCAGTCACTAGGACACTGATTCCACGCCCTGTTGAAAGTCTGCTTTGATCGTGACGATACTGTCATTGGCGGATCCAGGGAGGTGGGGCTAAGGGGGCTGTAGCCCCCTCTAAAATCGTTAAAATATATATATATATATATATATAAAAGGAATCTGATACAAACGGTATTCCCCTTCATGTTTCCCCTCATTTCTCCCTCACTGTGCTTTGTTTTTCTCTCCCTTTGATTATTTCATTGTAATTTTTGTAGTACTGAAAATCGTTCTTGATTCTCAGCCCCCCTAAAAATATTCTGGATCCGCCCATGACTGTCCCTTTCAACAAAGCACTTAGGCCTATTTTTTTTTATTAACGATGAAAAAAATACAGGTTTTGATGAAAAAGAAAATTGCGGAAATTGCCAATAAATAACTCATGAATAGGTGATACATAGGTTTCCATTATATTGCCACCAAAGTGCTTCTATAAAATCTCCAATGTCCCCTGTCCGACCCTGTAAAACAAATTCCTGTTACCCACTGCATAAAAAGCAAGATTACTAGTTGAACCATGCACTCAATTATTTTCCTAAATGACTAGCAAAGATTTTTTATAAAATTAAATCATTCATTGCAATGTTGACTGGAAAGGATGGGGGGTTATGGATTGCACCTCAAGTGACATACAATGGAATGCGATATGAGTCAACGCCGGCGCCCTCTGTTGTTTTGAATGCCATTCAATATCATTAGTGTCGTGGCCGAGCGGTCTAGCTTACCGGACTCAAGTTCTGGTGTTAGCAGCAGAATGTGGGTTCGAATCCCGGCCGTGACACTTGTGTCCTTGAGCAAGACACTTAACCATAATTGCTTCTCTCCACCCAGGGGTTAAATGGGTACCTGTGAGGGCAGAGTTGGTTGATTAGCCCTATATGCGCTGTAATCATGGGCAGCAATTGAGCTGTATACTCCCCAGGGAGCTGAGCTGGATTCAGGAATGATTTATGAGCCTTATGAGCCTTATGAGCAGGGGTAATAATATAATGCGCCTTGAGCAACACTTAGTTGGTGGATACGTGCGCTATATAAGTCCACACATTATTATTATTATTAATTAGTGGGGCGCCTCATCCGCTGGTTTCGCCAACGAGTACAAGGATGCACCCCACTAAATAGTGAGGAATTCATGCGCTAAGCTGTTTATCATAAAGTGTATGTCCTCAAATGTTTCTGAAAAACAAAGATTTGAGGCCCATACATTTGATGGATTGTGTAAAAATGGCCCAATAACATAACCCGGGGTCCTTCACTTCCATCTGTGAGTATTTTGGATACACTAGGCCCTGAAAAAGTGGTCCTAATTTGATTTCAAGCGTAAGGCCTTTTTCCAAAATGGCTGCTTTTCAGTGTGGGCGTTTTCACTACTGTAGAGGGTGGTTTCCTGGACTATCCACAATAAATTGAGAAGAAAATAAAAGGTTATATATCGATCAATATTTTTTCTTTTGATTTTAAAAACTGTGGGACTTCTAAGTATTTTTGAATGATTTTTGAATATTTTGTATTTAGCACTGTTTACTATGGGAGTTTATTTAGTGGGGTGCACCCACAATGGTGAGTCAAAATGTTGACGCACCTTGACACGTAAGGGGCCGTTCACAATTATCAACATTTTCACAAGTGTACAAAGAGTACACTTTTTCAGACCCCCCTCCCCCCCCCCCCCTTTAAGTGTACAAAATAAAATGTTGATTTCAAACAATAGATTTGTGTTCAAAAGTAATGTATTCAGGCAAAGTATAATATACAGTCAGTCTGCAGCAAATATTTCATCTGACATATATTTCATCTGACATGAATACGCAAATAGAGGTAGGCCTATCTACTACTGTATGTTTCTCAAAAAGGGCATGCTGGCCAAGTTGGCCGTTACGAGAGCGTTTTTTGAAGGAACATTGCGGCAATCTCGACAGGGCATCACGGCATTGGCCGCGGTGGCCGCGGTTAAGATCGAGGCCTACGATCTTTCTGGGCGTTGGCCGTGTATTTCGCGCCGTTTTTACAAATCGACATTTTTACTTTTTGAAAAAGCGTACGCGGCGCCTTAACCCCCTCCCCCCCAGCGTACGGTTTGTACGCTCGTGAAAATGTTGATAATTGTGAACGGCCCCTAAGTAACATATCTAAGTGAGAAGTCTCACCCAAATTCAATGTTGAGCGCTTTGAATTTGGCTTGGCAATTGGATATCGCGCCGCTAAATGTTTCCAAGTAAAATGTGATTACAACTCAACATTGAATAGGGGCGGGGGTGGGTTTGCCACCACTGTAGTTCGCTCGCTCCCTGTACCGATATATGCATGGCGAAATTTGTTCTGCATACAAGAAATGCCATTGTACCATCGTCCATTATTTTGTCGTGTGGCGGCGATTACTTAGGGGACAGTGGGGATTAGGATCAATGGCCTACCCCCTAAATAATTAACAAATAATTACACCCCATTGACACACTCCTCCCAACCCGTAAACCCCTACAAATTATTTGTATTATTTTTGTGATTTAAATTTTTTAATTTTTTTTTATTATCTTTAAATTAGGTTTTAGTGCTATACACTATCGGAGATATTATGGGCACCGGAAGATTTTAATAACCACAAATATAGTAAGTAAGACTAATTGCGGTGACACCATGTGAAATTCTCAATTGAGTAGTAATTAGTTCTGAAAAGAACTGGAGGTACAACTCGACGTTTCGATCAGTATGCTCTGATCGTCCTCAGGAGAATGCCGGACTCTGGGAAATGCTGCTGCTTATGTAGGCTGCTGGAGGATTACGCGATGACAGGATGCTGGAGGATTAGTTCGTTGAGGCGTGCAGGCGGGAACTGTGGATCCTAGGAGTTGGGGGAAGGAGTGTGTGCTCACTGAACCGAATCAGTTGAAGACAAGCACAGGGGGTAGGGTGGTTGACTTTAGGATATAGGAGATCCCTCAGTCTGGGGTGGGTTATGGACTTTGGATATAGAGGATCCTTCAGTCCGTAGTAGTGGTCGCCAAATGTCGCTGATGTAGAAGCCAATGTCCTGTGGCACAGTTTCGTGTTTGACGATCTCGATGGCCTCTCTGATGCGTCTGGGGTGCCATGTGTCGATGGGTGTAATGAGTTGGGCTGCCTGCCAGTCGATTTGGTGGTCCACAAATATAGTAATGGGGTGTCTGTAATAGAAAATACAGAGGACAGATTCAATAATCTGTGTGCTCTGAGTAGAAACTATATTCAGAAAGGATAAGCTTCTGAATTAAATTTGTAATTTAAAAAAGGTAAACATTTTTTTAAATTAATTTTCAGAGGCAAGCGTGTATATCACTATGCTATCAGGCAACTCGAAAACTTGGCTGAATTATTTATAGAAGAACCTCTGTAAAAGAGTTTATGGAAATACTTGTTTGCAGAAAAATAAATTGCTGGCGAGAACGAGGGAAAGGTCCGTTTTGCTTGAGATATTATTATAAAGTAGTGTAGCGCCCTCTGCTGAAGTTATATTTTTTATCGCCGTACAAGTAAATTTCTCATACGATTTTTAGCGTTTCCACCATTTTTGACAGTGTGATCTCTCCTTTTTAGAGACCCTGAATCCGCCCCCAATAACCTCTACAGTATTTGTTTTTTATTAAGGAAGATGAAATCTGCACCAGGGGCGGATCAACGGTAGAGAAAAGGGAGGGGCACTTGATGCACAACCACAACCTTGCTCTGCACCATGGCTTATGAAAATAATTATCGGGAGACATAACGTCAGAGCGACTTGGGACAAGTTCAATAACACTCAGGAATTTAGGGGCAGAATCTGCACATGATACAACTTTGATAAGAACTACATGTAATTGTTACTTCCGATGTCCAATGGGGAGGGTAGGTGGTACCCTCTTAATCACCCACAGGGTCTTAAATAATGTCCCTGCAGTATTGTAAGTCAGTTAACTTTGGAATAAACTGTGTGGAGAAATGTATATTTTGAAATCTAACTTGCCAAGATAATGTTGGGGTTATGGGCCAATCTGTTTTAAAGGGAAGGTACAACTTTGGTAATTACCAGATTATCCAATTAATGAAGTATTTTCTTAAACCTTACTTGGTGTAATATTGGTACAATTAACAACCCATTAATTTCAACATAAATCATAAAACTAACCTGTGAAAGTTTCATCGCAGTAGGTGCTCACTTTTTATGAAAAAAAAACCGAAAACAATACATGTTTGTTATGTTTTTTACATTTTTTAAACACAAAGTTGCCGGACGGTAATTTTTGTTATTTTGACATAATAATTTCTTTGTTTTCTCTCACAAAATACCTCAGTCGGAATAATTTCTCAGGATTATTGATATTTATTTATCACCTTTACACCACGTAAGCTTTTGAGATAATAAGTTAATTTCATGATCTGGTGATGGTGTATCTTTCATTTAAATTTGTTATGATTCTGTTTATCTTCTGAATTCTTATTTCCCCTCTGATGTTCCTCTCCATGTGATTGGTATTATCTGGGTTTTTTTTGTTCATAATAAATTAATCACAGTTTCAGCTGCAATTGTTTTTTTCAAAATTATTACAAGCCAACACCATGCAGTGTTTGTATCAACCCAGCTGCTATTTATAGTTGACAATTGAAAGTTATTTATAGTCGAACCAATAACGGTCTTAAATTTCATTCACTGGAAATGGATGGCAACTCAATTTACACGATTCACAAGCAGAAACTCCGAAATACTGTACAACTGTCAGTCGATCTTGTCAGCTCCGTTGACTACCCTTGACCTCTTTGCTCTCCAACACATAGGAAGCAACTTATTAGTTCCAAGTATAAACCCAGACACCGGAATGAAACCTGAAAATGTTTTGCCATCGAAAGGTTTTCCCGATGGTAAGGTGTTTTCCTTTTGAGCCGCACGCACAAGTCATCATGTCACCGTCTCTCAGCCTTTAAGAAGCCCTCAACAGCATAAGTCAACTCGTCAGCATTATTGCCATAATGCGATGCACTGTGCAGTGTACAACAGTGTCTTGAGGGAGATTGTCCTGGTGGAATTTTTAGTTCATTCCATGCCTTGGTTAAAAACGGACACGTTGTCAATTGGAGGACAGGAAACAACAAACGGAAGAAGAGATTCAATATTTCCTTGGAGGAACTCCACCTCACTAAGATTACAGAGAGCAACTTGGGTGGACTTCAGACATGGTGTGACCTTCTTTTAACACATGCCGACCGTATTCAGCCATCCATCAATGGGACATTAGTCAAGATTGCCTCCACAAAATTTCACGAACTTGCCAAAGAACTTGCACAATAGTTTCCGAGTCAGACGTCACAGTCACGATCCGTAATGTAAGCACTTGACAAGGGACCTTGTTGCCCTCTCGCCAATCACAAAGTACTAACAATATTTGCGTGTGGTATATCTCACCTTGACAACTAGCATTCAGAACGGTCTCCTAAAATCAGAAACGTTCCTTATTAATGTGGAACAATTTTATTCAGATGCACACGTACACTGAGTGTGATGTTGCAGTGTGTGCATGTTGGCCTCCTTGCTCATGGTTGATTTTAGCGATGTAAAATCGTCAAGTTTATCTGAAAGACGGATATTGTTGTGTTTGCACAACTGAATACCAACTTAGGGAACAAACCTGGTCTCCGGTTAAACGAACACCAGACGGCGATGCGATCCCTCCTGACACTTCTGTTGTATTTACTCTACGTATGCTACGGACTAACGGCCGTCGGTGTCGAGGCCAAGGGACGCCGGGGCAAATCGAACGCCCGCCAGCGTAAGCCTGCTTTGCAGTGGAGAGACCTCGTCGATGACAACAATTCTGAGGCGGTTAGTGGGTTGGTGTTTGGACAGGATGAATACGATGGAGAGGTGACAGAGAATGCCCCTGTTGGGTCACTGGTGCTCACCATATCGGCATCGCAGACTGGAAATGGTAATGAAATATGATGTTTAACTTGATTGTAGTTATAATGCTTACAACAAAACCAACAAGATGAGGCAATATCAACTGAACATCAGTTCTGAGACTAATTAACAGACTCGGTGACGGACAGACAGACGCACGGACGGACTGACAGACGGATTCATGTCTAATCGTGTTTTAAAACAGTCTTACTTTTATTGCTTATGATCATTACATAATAGAGAATGGACTCTGGAAATACTGATATCAACTTTCTGTCAGGTTGTAATTTTTCCCACAAAAAGAGCCACATACATCAGTTTGATGATAGAGGATTATTTGAATTGCTATAAATTGTTGATTTTACATTATCGTTACAATTGACTAAAGAACTGAACATACGTAGCCTTATATTCATTTTGGAAACAGCTTTTTTTCGCTAAGCGTTCAAGACAACATCGTAAAACTAAACATTTCCAATAACACTAGAAATCGGAAATAAAGGGAAATTTTACACAGTTTTTGTGTAATTATTATGTGATATTTTCACACTGTGTAGTCTTAAGTATACGTACAATTATAGAATAGTCTAGACTTTTCTTCATGGTTATGGAGGTCACGTGACCTATTCTAGTCATCAAGGGCATATACGACATCATTCTTGATATGCTATGCTGATGTCAGCAACTGTTGAAAGATCATATTTCACTAGAATTAATATGGGGCCTCAGTGGCCTACTACTTCGAGTGCGAGAGGTCTGGTCACGTGGGAAGGTTTAAGGCACCTGTTCGAAGGCAATTTTGTTCCCAGGGCTTTTGAGCAGTTTCTCTATACCTCGTACCCACTGCTCTCTCGGCCTGGATATATAAAAACAATTTGAATTCAAAATAGGCCTAATGCTCGAAGCTGATGGGGTTTTGGGGGTATAGTCTGATAAACGGTTAATAAAAAGGAGCGTGTGCTGCAGTAGGGAGGCTGGGACTAGGCCATCCAAATTTTAAATCGTATGCACCCCAGGTATATATTAAACTTGTCATATTTGGGCATTCTTGGACTTGTTAAAAAATAATAATATAGCATGATATTATGAATTCAAAAGAACTGAAGACTTTTTTCTTTGAAAAATATTCAAATTGATTTTTCTTGTTATTTTGTTGCAACCAATCAGCGTTGGGGAAATCCCCACCAGAGTCTAGTAGTGAAAACGAGGTAGACCCTGGCGACAATGTTGGTTGGAACGCGCTTATTTGATCAACTCACTAGTTATTTGAGATTACCAAAGGTGTACAGTTGCTTTAATCATATAGGGACGATCCCGGGTTACGGGTTATAATATGTAGACACGTGGAGGGTTGCCTGTTATCTAACTATAGTGCTCTTTCATAAATCATTGAACAAATCATTTTATTTCTGTCAAATGTTTTAGAAATAATAGATCTAAAGTTATCCCGTGTGTCGAAAAGCTGCATTCGTGCCCATCTTTAATTTACACTTCAAATCTTTGCTGAAAATGTTGATGTTCAGCTCTATAAATATATGCATCTGAGTTGAGTTATTGGTTTGTCTTATAGTTTGTGATCGTTCGAAGTCACACGGAAGGTCACAACATTTGACCCTGACTGGTGAATGAGACCCTATTAAAATGGCGAACGTATTTTGTTTCACTAAATCAGCTGTTGGTATAAATAAGACACTTTACAGAAGCCATGTGGTGTTGTTTTACGGTACTGAATGAAAATAAGGCTCATGAAAATAATATTTAAACCGCCCAAAATGTTTTCCTGGTTACTGAGGGTGCCAGCATGAAAACGGAAATGACGTGAAAGTTAAGTAAGAATAATGATAAACGAGTATGCTTTATACAATCTTTGAACCAAGATACCCTAAACAACCTGTGGAAGTTTCAGCAAATTGTTGTGTTGTTCACGAGACAAAAATTATATACGGAAGATTAATATCATCGTCAGTTTTACACTACGTAAGTTTATATTTGAATTACCTTACCCTCAAATAACCAACATGTGAACTTGTTTCAGCTTATTCCATTATGCTGATAACAAAAAAATGGTGCAAATGCATTCGAAATTATTGCATTAATTCTAAAATGAAACGTTCGTCGAAAATCATTCAAAAAATCTTGTCATCAATTTGTATTAAAACAAATTATTATATTACCTCAAAGCGAAAATAATTACAAATGGTTGATACCATCATAGGCCTATAGGTAGGGCCTACTAGGTTAGTTTGATCTAAAACTATTATTTATTTTGATATTACCAAAAGTGTTCCACCCTACGGTCAACCGGTTTGTTAAACGGCAAGGTTCGTGGGTGTACTATGTTCCGTATCAGATCCCTTACAGAGGGCTATAGTTACGAGGCTCTGTGCTTAAACTTTAGCCGAAATTTACCCAAAATCGATAAATTACTATGACATTTGAAAGATTCTAACTAAAACAAAGAACTAAACACATTGATTACGCGTAATTATTGATATACACAAATGAATGTCCGACAGGTCAAATAACCTATCGAGTGTTTCCTAATAACCTTTTTATCAAATCATAGTACAATCTTCTGTGGGGTCCCTTCTCTGGTAATTGTTCATTTCCAGCTGAGTGCGGTATTATGCCTGGATTTAATGGATTTAACTTGAAATTTATCGTACTGAGCATTCTTTCCGCACATAGGCCTGGTTTGACCTCAAGTCTTGAGGTCAGGGTCATCGACAGGGTATATAATAGGCCCTATGCGAAGATTGCTATCCGTTTCCATCTTTGATACCAACAAATACATGCAACATTGACATATCGCCGATTAAACTCGGCTTTAACACTGAAACAAATATATATTTATTTGTATAATTTTGTCGTCTACAGTAGTCTACAAGTAGTCTACAAGTAGACCACAACTTCGCAAATCGAAGCACCTGACCTGGAATTATAGGAAACACCCAACAATTTTGGAAGAATTTGCCGCCCATTTTGTTGTTCTGTACTTTGTTTTTTTTTGCCGCACCGGGTATTAAACAGTCATTGCGGAAGTTTATTGATGCTTTTTTTTATTGAAAATTTATACACATTGTGTCATTTGCCAACGATCTAGTTTGTGTGGCTGTCGGGTACCGACTTTCGGTGAACCAGTTAACGGACCAGTATTAATCTCTATCATCCATTCCCTTTGATACCGGTAACCCATATCGATCAACTGATAGGACATATCGATCAACCGACATCAGCGGCGTAGCCACGGGGGGCCTGGGGGGCACGTGACTCCACAAATTTCCAGTTCCCCCTAGGTGCCCCCCTTGAAAAAATCCCGATAGTGCCCCCCAAAAAAGAAAAAAAAAGAAAAGGGGAAAAAACATTTTCCCTGAGCCCCCCACTGAAAAGCAATGTCCCCTGTGCCCCCCCCCCCCCCACTGAAAAAGTCCTGGCTACGCCGCTGCAGGATAGGCCCTATTTCTCAAATTGAAAACGTTGCATACATTCTTCCGAAGCAGGTATAAATCTAGTTGTGTATTATCATTTTGTGTCCTCCTTCCACCGTGTTTTCTGGACTCCCAGGATCCGCCAAGGGTATATATAGATTTAGGGATATTTCTTCGGCGAATTATCCAATTTGCTCCCCGGAGGTTCACCGACCGTGGACACGCCACGATCCTAGGGACCGGTGCAGCCGGTCTCTGCGGGAGAAGTAGCAAAAGAAACGAGCTTTTGATATGAACCTTGGCGGTTTATTTCTGTATTTATTGCTTTTATTACTGAACAATTGCATGTAATTGTCGACTGTTTATACCTGTATAAAAATGTCACTGTATTTTGACTCAATTAGACTTGTCTCAATCGTTTCGGCAGACATTCCGGGGAAAATAAAAATTACCCAGGAGTGTCACCTGTTCATAGCTTTAATGGGACATTTAGTCTTATAACTCAATGCAATGTTGTTATGCATCAGCGCTGTAGCAAAATAATGATTGTTTATTATTTATTATAAAAAATACAGAGAAATTATCAAAACCAATGCTCTGACGTGTGCGTTTTTCCAGCAGTAAATGCAAGCGATAGCAGCGCATCATCGCGTTTAGACTGGCTCCAAGTATTGCATGCACATTTCACGTCAGTTGAAGAAATGCCTCCGCGGATAAATCAGTAACAAACTGTTGATGCTCTAACCCGAAGTACGAGTAGTGTAGACAACGAACTTACGATCACTTTTTTTCCAATAATTGTAGGACAAAGACGATTTTTCAGGGGAATTTGTGTTGAATTTTATATTCTGCTTTTGACAGACCTTTCCAGCAACGTACATGTACCTGTACATTTCGTATACTTTAACAGTGTCACCTATATGGGCCTATTATATGGTCAACTCATAAATTGAATTTCTGAAACCGCAGAGAAGTATAATACGTGAAGAACGTCTGTCAACCACAAATGCTCAATCAATCCCCACGATTCGGAGAAATCACACCTGACATCACCCGGGGTTCGGAAACATGTTGCCCCGGATGTTTTGATTGTGCACATTTTTGTCGTGGCCGAGCGGTCTAGCGCACCGAACTCAAGTTCTGGTGTTGCCAGCAGCAGGGTGTGGGTTCGAGCCCCGGTCGTGACACTTGTATCCTTGAGCAAGGTACTTAACCATAATTGCTTCGTCCTTCGGATGGGACGTAAAGCCGTAGGTCCCGTGTGTTGTATAATGCACGTAATGCAAGTGGATTGTCGTGGCCGAGCGGTCTAGCGCACTGAACTCAAGTTCTGGTGTTGCCAGCAGCAGAGTGTGGGTTCGAGCCCCAGCCGTGACACCTGTGTCCTTGAGCAAGACACTTAACCATAATTGCTTCTCTCCACCCAGGGGTTAAATGGGTACCTGTGAAGGCAGAGATGGTTTGCTCTCTATGCGCTAGAAATGGCAGCAATTGAGCTGTATACTCCCCAGGGAGCTGATATGGTTTCAGGAATGATTTATGAGCCTTATGAGCCTTATGAGCAGGGATAATAATATAATGCGCCTTGAGCGCCACTTAGTTGGTGGATACGTGCGCTATATAAATCTATACATTATTATTATTATTAAGGTTCATGTGCATTTTTTTTTACAAGTAGGCCTAAAAAAGAATTAAGTCTGACAATAGTATTATTAGCTCTACTTAAATTTTTAAGACTGTAAGAAATATTTGTTTTAACAATATATGTTTGCCTATTTTACAAATTGTGTAAATCCATCCAAAAAGCCGGATACAAAGCTTGATCTATAGATGACTGGCAAAACTCTATATAAAGAGCATCGTGCAAACTACCAGATACATTAATACAACCAAATTAAAAATGGCATATGAGATTTATTGTAGAATCAGATAAATGCAGATAATTTATGTTTTAGCAATCATCCCGGATATTAATCTGACCTTCTGAAGTCAAATACGGTGGGCTAGCCGGCTGCGCTTGTGCTCTGGGATGAGTGAGGATTCTTGATCTTGTGAGGGCGGTAATTATAGGGCGGCTCCAGGGTGACCGAAAAAGAGGCACCTAAAAAAAAGGGGGGGGTCAAACGTAAACTGTATGGTAAATGTACATGCTTGATGATAAACTAAGAGGACACATGTCCCACCTGACCACTGGGGTCGGCTATTGTGATCTCAGACTAGGGGTTAAAGCTCTATGGACGGACAATTCCGGGTCAATTATGGCAAGGAACCTGCAAAAATGTGAGCTTATTATCAATATCCAATGGATAGGCCCACAGAGTGCACCCCATATTGTTGTCGTTATATAAATGACTCTTCAATCATCATTGCCATGGCATGGCAGCAACCGACATTGGTCTGGTTCAACATAATATTTCAGTATATTTTTAACCTGTTGCTATAGGTATCATGAATGTTTGCAGTCATTTTCGCTCAGCACGTGTGTTATGGCCAAGTTCTAGTTGATCTGGCTCTATTCCAACCGTTAGCAGGGAGGAGGATGTTATGCTGAGTAGGACTATGAAGCAGGCCTATCCAGTGGCGTAAATATAGACAGTGCATGCAGTGCGGCTGCACTGGGGCCCGTGGGGTGGTAGGGCCCGTAGAGAGAGCAGGCCATTCGACATTGTGTTGCAGAGAACGGGCCTCTGCACGCACTTCGAATCGCCACCTTGGAAGTACGTCTGTGTTCAAAGAAGAACTGACGTAAAATTTAAGAGATGCCATTTGCTATATATGTCCTCGAAAAGGCAAACCCATGTCAGTCATTATAGTTGGTTGATTAGTTGACTTGATTGACCGTCTGTTGACGTTAGCGTGTCAGAGCGCTATCCATGGTTCTGATAGCGCAATAGCCTAAGTAACTAATTCGACTGTAAAATCCAACACGTTGGTAAAATATATAGGCCTACGCTTTGATGTGTGTGTGTGTGTGTGTGCGTGCGTGCGTGCGTGCGTGCGTGCGTGCGTGCGTGCGTGCGTGCGTGCGTGCGTGCGTGCGTGCTTCATAACTAGTAACTAGTATACAGATATAACATGGTTTGAGGGTGGACAGTCGATATTAGCTCCCCGAGGTATTGGAAGTTGAGAAACTAGTTCCCGAGGCGAAGCCGAGGAACTAGTTCTCAACTTCAATACCGAGAATATCGACTGTCCACCCGAAATAAACCATGTTATATCTGTTTTACTATACCTCAGACATAGTCACAATATTCTCTAGTTCGGCATCACTGAGCTTGGTAAATTCAAACGCGACATTTACGTGTGCCGCCATCTTTTCATGTGTATGTACGTACGTAGCTAGCTAAGGCGATGTTCGCGCGTGCGTACTACTGTTCCCCGCTGGCATGTTCCCGGATGCAGGGAACAGATCGTTGGGACTATTTCCCCGCCGGGACTGTTCCCTGATGCGACAGTCTACTACGCACTACTGCGCATGCGTATTTACCCTGTGCGTGAATACTGGCGGACGCGAGGTAAACAGCAAAAATAGCATCTGGCACGTGACGGTGAATGGACCAGTGAGAATTCGGCTCTCGATCATGAATATGTATGAGGTATAGTAACGTGCACTAGGGCCCGTTCATAACAGCGTGCACTTGGGCCCGTCGTAACTACGCTACGCCACTGGGCCTATCACACACTGAATAGTATCGATTGCTGCTAACCAATATTTACTGCTAACATTTACTGCTAACATTTACATTTACTGCTAACCAATATTTTCATCGGTATTAAAACGATATTTTTAACAGCGACTGATACTTTTTTACCGGTAACACATTTATTATGATTTAATGGTTACAGATTATATTAAAAACTGTTCATCATTTATTTTATTTTTTTTACCTGTAATCGATATAGGCCCTATATTGGTTCTTACCGGTTACCGATAAATCGATATTTGTATAGGCCCACATCTTTTCCAACTGTTAAGGTTTTTTAGGAATTGTGAAATGGGACCCACGAGACAAGGAAGCATGGTCCTCGTTTCACACCATGTTCCTAGTTATCCCATTTCCGACCTATATGAATCTGCCTGAGGGACCGGGACCGCGTTGCGGCATCAACATGCTGATGGATAACCATGGCTCTAATTCATCCATGATACCGACGCCTGTGTTCACACGGCCTTTTATCGGGTTGTTTCAGTTGTGAGGTTGCAGCGCCTTGAGTTATTTTTCAAGTTATTTTGTTGGCTGTCTAGTTTGTTTGTACGCAATGAATTGTGGTGGTGGAAGTGAATTTGGAGTTTGAGAACGGAGCTTAAAGGGACATGCAATGTCAACCGACGGCAGAGCCACTGACTCCGTGTATTGTATGCATGTTCCAAATCAGTTGAACAGACAATGTCCTTACGATCATGTGATTGATTGTAATCAATCACGTGACTTTCATTTTCAACAATTAGGCTACAGAAAAACTACGAATTTTCATTGGTATAACTTTAAATTCTACCTTTGGAAGACCTTTCAAGCCGCGTTCATCCCGTACTTTGACACGACATGTCACCCACTTAAAGACTTCATGTCCCTTTAAGACGTCTAATTATTTTCCAAAGGATCTTAACTTGATCAAAATTCTATAACTTGTATAGCTGTGGTCAGTTCGTGGTTCAAACATTTTTTTCTGTTTTAGTGTCAAACCGGTGTTTTTTACAAATTGTACAAACAAAAAGCTTTCAGGACGGTTATATCGCACCGACCAGTGCTTAGGGGGTTCGTGTTTTTTTAAATATTGACAATGGATTACCATCATTTCTGTATAGGGTGACAAATACTCAAATAGCGAAACATTTAGCATAATCATCAAAATAAAATGACGTTGATGTTCATTGCCAGACATCATAATATGTTAGACCGTTTATTTGCCTCTTGGGTATCTGGTCCAATTCCTGACTGATTCTTGTATTTCATCATAGACTTTAAATTGACACTCAGCAGTCTCAACAACCCGACGGGTCCACATTCCACGGATGTCTCAAGACTTACTTAATCTTGAGACATAATTCCTGCAGACTTCATGAACTTAGTGTGACGTAAAACCGTATCCTCAAGTAATCTAAGATATGACAACAATGTTTAAGATGTTCCATTTAAATAGAATCATTAATTCATGACGTGTGCCACTAAGTAATCATTCACTTAAATTAGGCTAAAAATGGCAAACACAATTTAACAAACTTAATTGTTTTGTCATATTTCTTTTTATATTTTGCGTGTGTAGTGTTGCTGTGAGATTCAAAATGATGGGGTTTTGAAGGATAGTTGTGAAGGTCTTTCGAGCGACCTGGTCTTGTCAGTACTTTAAAGAGATATTCTAACACACTCACAGTTATAGACATCTCCCCCTTTCCAATAGATAATGTCCTCTAGAAACTAAATAAAATTAATATTTTCACATTAACTTAAGATGAAATACTTTAGAGAGCCATTTCATCTGAACCCCTTTTTTCTCGACAACGGCCAGGTCAATCTTTGTTTATATCACGGCATAGCGGTGGGGGAAGACAAACTAATTGATATTTTGTGTACATTGGGCCGGATAAATAAAAAGTAGCAATTGCTTTTACTAGTCATTTTCTTAAATCTTCATTAATAAAAGTGAGCAATTACTTGCAAGTAATTGCTTCCAGTAGTTAGCAAAAGCAATTGCTATGATTTTTAAGCAATTACTAGAGAGATTAGCACTTGCTTGGAAGCATATAAATAAACCATACCTTTTACTAATGACTTGTAGCACTTGCTAATATTTTTACAAGATACTAAATGAGGAGCTTACGCATTTGCTAACACTTGCATGTTGCATTACTCCTGCCATCATGGCCGAGTTTATGCATGTAAGGGAACATGAAAAGGTGTACAATGAAAGAATAAATCGTGATGAAGTCAATCCTACCAGATACCGGAAATTATTTCGGTTCAATTTTGAAAATTTGGAGTGGCTAGCAGCAGTCGAAGTACTTGGTTTGAAACCAGCAGAAATGGCGCATGGCATCTTCGTAATAGTCGGGTTTTCATCCCCTTTGAAGATGTTGTACAGATCTTGTTCCCATGGAACCAAAACAATCTTCCTATTTCCTGTTTGCATTCCATCTGTTTTCTTCTTCACTTGACTTTTCATGTTTGCTATCTTTTTCAAAATTTGCTTCTCATCCATGACTTTACCTGTGTTGGTAGCAATTGACATTTGTGCTTTTTTAAGTGCATTTGCCTTCATGTCTTTTACCCCCGGCAACTGACTTTTCTCGATTAGAACAGGGTACTCTTTGATTATACTAACGAACAGTTCGTTCAAAGATTGCTCACTATTTGTACCACTCCCCAATTCTTCGGCAGCATCCATGTTGCTAACACATGCCTCATATACAACCACTAGGCTAATCGGAACTGACCTCCCATCATTGTTATACCCATAAGCAATTGCTAACCCACCCAAGCAACAGGTGCTAGTCAAAGAAGAAGGTTATTTATACATTTTTAAGCAATTGCTTAACCTTGAGCTTTTACTTGTTAAGCAATTGCTATTGCTTGAGCTTTTACTAGATAAGCAATTGCTAACTTTTATTTATCCGGCCCAATGTCTACGTACATTGCTCGTTTTATCGATACACATAAACATCTTCATGATGTTCAATCAATGGACGACTTGACATGGAAAATTATCAGGGAGGTGATTTTTCAAAATAAGGCCTAGCCTATTATGTGCTCTTTTGTTTGGTTTTTCGATACATAGTCTCTTTTTCAGGACGGCTTTATTTGGGGGCGAACTGGTCAGGCGGCATGAATCATCAACGCAGAGAGTATTCCAACGCGTTGTTCAACCACATTATACATATTCAACCACATCGGTAACGGTGCATGTCAGTACCGTGCCGACTGATTGCAGGGTCGTGTCGACACCCATCCACCCTTCGGCCAAATCATGGTTTTAGCACAAATTCAGTAAATGGATTGAGGCAGTTATTTTATGGCAATCATTTGAAAAATGTGTGCTGCAAAATAATGACTAAGTTCGACCTGGTGTTATAAATATTATTACAAATCGCCAGCCGCTATGGTCTGCTGCATGGATATAATGTGGAAATTCACTCACGAGATTCTTTAAAGCATTCCTCAAAGTTATGACTAGAATACAGATTAGAACAGGAACATTTTGGCGACAATTTTATTATAGTATGGCCGTCTGTAGCTGTCCTATGGTCTGCCAAACAACTGAATTAAAGTCTTTAGCAGAATACCCGAAAATGAAGACAGAATTTAAGTAAAAAAGTATCAATCAAATTGTTGCCAGACGAAAACGCGTACAACTCTTCGCTTCGCTTGTTTACTGAACCTCCAATCACGTGTCTCATATTGAATTGCATACATTAACAGCGGTGAGTCTTTTTGCAAAATGGCAATTTTAGTCGGTATCGTAGATGTCAGATGAGTCATACAGTTAATAAAGTCCTAGATAAAGAGTGGTTTAGAATATCTTTTTAAAGTCCTTTAATCCATAGCTCTCAGGTCATTTAATAAAGTACTGATGAACCGACGACATCGATTGTGATGTATGATATTTCTAGAGCAAAGGCCACCGTAGACTTGTCCCCGTCTTTATCCTCAAGGATAAAAACAGGCTCCTAGCGTACCATTCAAGGGGTTTCATTGGATACATTGTGCTGAAGATCTGACGTCACGATTCAAGGCTCGCACACTAGCTACCAACCAAGGTCAAAGTTGAATCTGGGGGGGGGGCCGTAATCTGGCGTAATTCACGAGCCTCAAAGCGTGACGTCAGATCTTCAGGCTGGGTCCACTGGTACCCTTTGGGTTATGCCTATCACTGAGTACTAAACTGTTAAACATATAGAATAACAGAGTGACCAGTTGCTGCATTTGATTAAAAGTTTCCGTTTTTCTGTTCACAGATGACAGCAATCAAAACATCAGATATGAAATTAAAAAGAGGAAATCAGACACATCTTCCCCGCCCCTCAGTATCGACGCCGTGACTGGAGAAATAAGAACACTGAGGGCGCTCGACTTTGAGACAAAAACGGAGTACAGTGTGCTGGGTTATGCCAAAATTGCGGGAAACAGAAAACTTAAAGCGAGCACTAGGATAAATCTAAAAGTACTGAACGTTGACGATGTGCCGTTGAGGTTCACACAAGACACGTTCGAATCGTACATTGACGAAAATGTCTACGGTAAGGTGAATAATTCAGTAGAATTAGAACAAGGTGATGCGGATGTGATATTCAGTTTGAAATCTTCGATACCACATTATGGCATCGATATGTTTACCATTAACCCCAGGACGGGACAGGTGAATGTCGTCACTCCACTGGATCGGGAGGAGGATAGCTTGTTCACCCTGATTGTACTGGCAAGTTCCGATAAGCAGTCTGCTGAGACGAGGCTAATCGTGCACATCAACGACTTGAACGACAACCCGCCAATATTTCCTCACCATGTCATGACGTTCTTCATCTACGAGAATTACCCGTGTTGGCTCCCGCTGAATGCCACAGACATGGACTTGGGGGTAAACGCAGAGATACGTTACCGGATAGCTTGGGGTGGGATTCGCTTTTTCAAGATTGATCCAGTTGAAGGGTCAATAGAGAATATTCGGAGGATAGACTACGAGAGAAACAAGATCTTTAGGATGGTGGTCAATGCGTACTCTGGGAATCTCTTTGGTTACACACGGGTGGTGATACGCGTAATTGATACTAATGATAACCCACCGATCCTGAACGACTTCCAGGTACGATATAACCACAAGAACCCGTACAAGAGGGCGCTGTTAAAGAGGGCGCTGTTGCGATAGTATAATAGGGCAGAAACATTAGTAAATTTATGCATTTACATTTGCATAATTAGTAACTTTTCATGCATATAAACATAAACATAATGTAAGAGTAGAAGATTAGATAATCAACCTATTTGCAAACTTAGAAAATTGGGTATTTGATATCCAAAATATTCATAGCTATACACCGCCCTCTATTGAGCCTTGTATGTTTAAGTATCTTGATATCTTGAGTTCTCTTCTGCCTTCGCTTCAACATTTCATATTTCACCTCAATTATTTTCTCTGTCGCCGCTCCATGTTTTCCTTTACATCAGCTGTTTTCTCATGTACCCGAGTCCTGCTATGTTTCGTTATACCTTTAGCGTTTCATTACTTCAATACAGAGTTTGACAAATCTAAATTAGTTAGTTTCTTTATTTCGTTTTCCCCAATCACGTCATTATAATTTCCTGTTTCGAAGCCCACTGCTTGATCATCTTTGTCACATTGTCTATTCTCCTTCCGTGTAAGCCTCACATGTTGTATAATTATAGTCATTCATCTATAGTCCCAAAATTTACAGCTGCGTAATCACATTTTAGTTCACTGTTGTCCATGCCTTTTGCGAAACATGCCCTCAAAGGCATTCCACAAGAATAAAGAATATAAAGGAATTTCGTGAAAGAAGAGTTAAGCGATTTTGGTATCATTTTTGTCCCATTTTAGGTGTTCTACAATGCTCTTCCCGACTCTCTATCCGGTGCTGAGCTCTTCCGAGTTCCGGCCCGGGACATCGACCATGAAGGGGTATTACGCTTCGGTATCATGCCGGCACGCTCCCGTTTGAATAAACTGCTAACTATTAACGAAGTGACTGGAGTCATCAGTATGTCCACGAAAAAATCAAGACAAGTGCGTAATAAAATGGTAACCGACATTACCGTGTATGTTACAGGTGAGTATCGTGTGTAGTTCTTATTCTGAAATCGGTTTAAACGTTTATAATTTAAACATTATTTACCAAAATTCTCTGGGCTGAAGGCTAATCACGCGCTGTCTAGTTCATCTTTGTTCTTAACATCCCACACGCGCGCGTTAAAAAACAAATAGTTCGACGTGGTTAACCTGATTAACAAGTTCTGCAAGAGTTTCACGATAGACCGCATAATTATCACTGGAAATACCACTGGATATATCACTGGACAGTTTGACGGAAATCGTTGTCACATTCCCGTGTCACGTTCACATGATCGCATTAATTAAGGGGTTACCATGTCATGGCAACCAGCATTATTCATACCTCATTATGAGCAAAGATGACAAGTTTATATAGTAAGAAAACAAAGATGGCAGATACGTGATAAAAATCAATAATTAAACACCAGGCAAACGGTGTTACAGGTGCATGTAACCTTTTTTGACTTCTTTGACTGCCAAGTTTAGGTCCTGTCTCAATAAATGTAATTCACTATTAAACTTATTTGTTACTCAGATGGTATCCATGGGGCGCAAGCAAGTTGTCGTCTGGAGCTTACCCCGATATCAATTGAGATGATGGCGAATGGTGTAAGCGTTAATATCCTGAATGTCACTGAGGATAACTTCCTCAGGTCGGCTAGACTCCATGCGCTACGGGATGCTCTAGCTCAGACACTCAACTCTTACGCCAATCACCTGGTTATTTTCAATTTGCAAGAGGTATGCTGTGGCTTCTTTTCTATAGTGTTGCATTTCTATAGTGTTACCTCTAGAGGGTATACCAAAGGAAGAAGACAGGGAAATTAAGAAAATTCTAGGTAAAAATAATCGACACAGTTCTGAAAGTCCACAACACCACTGATTTGTAGAGGGCCTTTTATAACCGAACCGACGTTGGCTTATATAATCAAACACAATTTACATGTGTGAGCTTTATATTTTGTTTCAAAGAAGATCTTTGTCAAGTCTGTAAGAAAAACCGTCCACCTCAGTTACACATGTCGAAATGGATTTGATTTGAACCACCGCGCCAAAAAGTGATGAAAGTAGCCACAGTTTTACTAGATTTTATTTACATTTAATCAAGGGCTTTGAAAACCACACAAGGCTTATTATGTTCAAAGTTCCCCATTTCACGATGGCATTCCGTTATCCCAAAACCATATTATAATGTGTATTGTCTTGTCGCAGGTAGTACGGGACGGATACCCATTACTTAACGTCTCGTTCTCAGCTCGTGACATGAACAACAAGTTCTTCTCTCGAGAACACATCCTGAGCACCATATACTTTGAAAGAAGGAAGATTGAAGCGATGAGTGGTCTGCCCATCCTACCTGCCGAAGATGATGTGTGTGTCTTGGAGACGTGTAATAACTTGCAGAGATGTGTGCCCAAGAAGGTATTAATATGGACCTATAAATGTCATATTCCTTGCATACGCAAGTACGATTTTAGCCCTGATTCTCAAAATATTGTGCATTGTGCGAAAGGTGTAGGCCTATGAAGTCTTCCTCACATAGTGGCCGTCTGCGTCAGTGATAAAAGGCGTGGTACTGAAAGGTCACTACAGACAATAAAGACTATTTTTAGACATGACTTTCTTTCTATTCTCAACCCTTTAGCTGACAATGTTGAGGAAGATGATCTTGACAAAAAGTGTGTATTATTTTGTAAAGATGTGTCGAGTTCCAATAAATATGCCATATAAGATCGTTAAAGCCTTTGCCCTGATTGTAAACTTAAATATTTCAATGTGTTTATATATTTCTCTTCCAAGAACCTGACTCAGATCTCGTCCGTTCTCGCCCATTCCACTGGAGATCTCATCACTTTCCGTGGAGTCCATCCCGTTATAGAGAAGTCCTGCGAGTGTCCAAATATTTACAGTATTAATAATTGTTCTGAAGTTGTTAATTACTGCGAGTCTCAACCATGCATGAACGGCGGAACGTGTGAGGCAACCGACGGGGGATACACATGCGTATGCCCGGTCGATTTTGCCGGTAAATATAACAAAATATTGTGAAAACCTTCCTCTAAAACGCTTATGTTTAAAATTAAATCATTAAAATAGCCACGAGGAAAAATTTAATTAGCCTATGTAATAATTTTTGGGGCGAACAAAGAAATTTTTTAATCTGAACCAGTGAATATAAATGCTATTGTTAAAACCTTTCCCCACGAGTACACAAAGGTCTATTGCCTTTATAAATCATGTTTGGGGCAAACTAAGAAAAACTGGTGAAAGCAGGATTTGAACTGATGCCCTGCAAAACGGTAATCATGAAGTCCCAGGTTAAAATCCCATTTCAGTAAGATTTGTTCATTCGCCCTTCAAAAGTGTTCAAACTATTTCGATTTGAAATTAAAAAAATGGATTAAAATGCAGTTTGTAATAACAAATCAAACCATGTTTCTGTTTAAATACGTGGATTAGATATGGCATTAAAATTATATCTATTTGAGTATGCATATGCGAACGCCAAATTACTTACTTATTTTATATACTTTAATTAATCGGACTGATCAGGTGACGACTGTCAGGTTGATTTCACCAGAGGGCGCTGTTTTGAAGATGCCTGTAAGCATGGTGGAGCATGTGTAAACCTACCCGAGGGTGGGTTCACTTGCGATTGTATGCCTGGATACGATGGGCCACAGTGTGAGATGACGGCCCGATATTTTCCTGCTGGTTCGTATATGACCTTCCCAACTCTTCACCAGCGATCTATGATGAGGATTTCGCTAAAGTAAGTCAATGGAAAACGATGATGGCAGCGTCCATGTGCTTAAGAATCATACAATCACACGATAGCATAGCCGCACGCCTTTTTATTGGTTGAAAGTGTGGAATGATTAAATTGCGTGGGTACTGGATCCTTCATGCATGTTTATTCAATGAGAACTTTTTTATTTGTAAGAGTCTACCATTTTGTTTTCATTATTTTAGCGAGTTTACACAATGTTTACTTTGCTTTTTCAAGTTGTCTGCGGGCTACCCCACAAAAAAGGCTGTGTCACCGTTCTTTTTGATGGAAAGCCTGGGGCCCCGTTCCTTGTTGTATGTTTAGTACTCAAACGAAAATGAAATAAAGAATGACGACGCTTAGGCTGAGAATAAAAACAGCCAAACGAAAATCAATAGAAGTTACAGAGTGACAGTTCCGTCATCCTTTTAAAGTGCAGGTACAAAACTGGTAATATTGGCAAGACTGCTTGTATGAGCAGGACATATAGGGTAAACTGAGGGATTATGTACCCTTCAGGTATAATGGATCCATTTTACCGTATTTCGTTATTATTGATACATCCTCTGTTTGAAAGTATTCACTAGAATGCAAGCATACACCATAACAGGTATCTAAAGACCATTCTTTTCTAATGGATCTGTATTCTCTACCCTTTATGCTTACTTTATACACTTTTTACATAAACATTTGGTAATAATTATTGGCCGTCTAGTAACTTTTTGAAAATGTTCATTAAGACTGCTCATTTATTTTCTAATCAGATATTTGCCATTGCTTTATGTACCTTCCTTATAACCAGGGTGGACAAAAAATATTCTCTTTTCAAGAATTAATTTTGCCCCTACAAAAATGTCAGTTACTATCTTATTTCACAATGTTTTTAAATGTCTAGGTTGGTGAAATGCTTGCGTCGGGTGATAAACAATTGATTTAATTTTGCCCTACACCGACGTGCGTTTCACACTGTATACTCAGTGCTACCCAGTAATGCCCCCGTCACACTTATTCTGAATCAGCAGGAATCAAACAGAACCATCTGGAATGAAGAATTTTCAAAATTCGTGCCACATTCGGGAGGGAATTTCACATTGACCAAGCTTTGTAAGAATGCCGTTCGAATACTTAGAATGCGCTTCGAACCCGCCTCGAATGATTCTTGCACATTCTGGGTGTATTAGCTCTCGAATGCAGCTCGAATGTAGTTGGAACACAGTAGGAATATTTAGAATGCTGTTAGAATGCAGTCAGAATATTTAGAATGCACTTCGAATGCCGTACGAGTGCGGTTCGATTGCTGCCCGAATACCGCCCGAATACCGCCCGAAGTCTGGCTGGAAGGTGCCTCGAATGCTGTATGAATTCACCTCGAATGCAGTCAGAACACTCCCGGAATGGCCGCCGAATATGGTTCGAACGTCCAAGAATTCATACAGAATGCAGCTCGAATACTTACAATGTACTTCGAATGTACTTAGAATGTAACACGAATGTCCCGAGTGTATCAAGAATACCGCCGGAATGGTCCCCGAATCTAGCATTTTCATCAGTCTCAGCCCAACCATCATAGAGTATGGACCCCCTGGACCATGTTGCTTTGCTCCAGATTGCTGTCCTCCAGCAAGACCTGCTTGAAAGAGATGTGGAGGAGGCCAGGAGAAGAAACAGTAGGAGAAGACCCAGAAGATATCAGACCCGACCATGGCTGACAGAGGAGAGGAGGAGGCTGTATGGACATTACGCCAGACTGATGGAGGAGCTCAGAGTAGAAGACCCACAGTCCTTCTTCAACTACCTCAGGATGGAGCCTGCCATGTTTGATGAGTTGATACAGAGAGTGGGGCCAAGGATAGAGAAGCAGGATACGAAGATGAGGAAGGCGCTACCTCCAGGCTTGAAGCTGGCCATCACTGTGAGGTTCCTGGCTTCATGTGACAAGTACCCCAGCCTCATGTACAGCTTCCGTGTGGCAAGGAACACCATCAGCCTCATCATCCCTGAAGTCTGCCAAGCCATTGTGGAGGAATACAAGGATGAGGTCATCACCTGCCCCACCACTCCAGAAGAATGGACACCTATTGGGGAGGTCTTCAGAAACAGGTGGAATGTTCCTCATGCTGTGGGAGCTCTAGATGGCAAGCATGTGGCCATCAGGAAACCTGCCAAGAGCGGCTCCTTGTACTACAACTACAAGGGCTTCTTCTCTGTGGTCCTCATGGCCCTTGTGGATGGAGACTACAAGTTCCTGTGGGTGGACATCAGTGCATATGGAAGTATGTCTGATGCTCAGATCTTCAACGAGTCTGAGCTCAAGGACTGCCTGAGAAATTCGAAGTGGCGCAGGATCCAGCGGTCCCTTGCAGTCAGTTCAGTGTTGCCAGAACCTGAGGGAGTCTGCTTCAGCTTGCCAAACCTTGATCTCATGTTGGCGTACCACTTCTTCAGCTGGTCACTGGTCTTGCCCATCTCCCTGGCCTTCTGCTCCCACAGTGCGTCCTTCAGGCCCTTATTGATGTAGTTGGGGTGCTTCTTGTTGAGGAGGCAATCTTGCTCGGGGGCCTGGAGCCAGTCAACCATCTCCTGCTCCTGCTCCTCGGTGAAGTCAGCCGTCACCAGCTCCCTCTTGCGCTTCTTCTGGGACTTGGCAGCCTCACTGGGAGGAAGCTCATCATCACTGTCAGAGGAGGACTGTGCTGCTGGCTGATGGACCTCGGCCACTATGTCCATCTGGGAAGCAGGGGCAGGGGCTGTGGACTCAGCGTCAGACTCTGAAGGTGCTGGAGCATCTTCAACAACAGGAGCTGGCTCTTCATGGGCTTCTTGGGCTGCAGCACCTCTGCCCCGTCCAGTGGTGGACTTCTTGACCTTGGCTCCCTTCTTCCTTGGCGGCATGACGTGATGTTGACCAGGCGACTCCTCAATGCAGACTGACGTTCCAGCGGCAGCTGGCCGCGTTTTTATGCGATTCGGCGTTGTTCTGAATTACGTCCGGACTCATTCGAGGGCCAATCGGGACGTTCCGACTGCATTCGAGCCGCATTCGAGCGGCAATCGAAAGATTCTGACGGCATTCGAAGTGCATTCCAGCTGAATTCTTTTAATATCGAAATAGATTCCGGCAGCAATCAAGATGCATTCGAGGTGCATTCCGGCTCATTCGAGGCGCATTCGGGACATTCTGGCAGGATTTGAAGTGGCTTGGCGTTTCGATTCTCCCTCGAATGCGATCAGAATGTTTCGAATGCTGTTGGAATGCCGTAGAATGCAGTCAGAGTGCAGTTAGAATACACTTCGAATGCCGTTCGATATTTCTCCACTTCGAATGCACCTCGAAAGTTTTGAGCATGAGCAAAACATTCGGGCCGGCCACAAGAATGGGCCCGAATATTTGGAATGCACTCAGAATGCAGTCAGAATTTTTAGAATGCACTTCGAATATCCAGGAATATACAAAGAATTTTCATTCCGACGGCATTCCGGCTCATTCCGCCTCTAGTGTGACTAGGGTTTAAGCAGGAGGTCGTGGGTTCGAATCCCGCCCGAGTCGCCTGTGAAGTTTTTCCACAGACACTCGGAAAGCACTGAGTATACAGTGCTATACACACTTCGGTGTAGGGCAAAATTAAATTGTTTTTAAATGTCATAAAACCCAAAATCATTTGTACGTTTTCTCCCGATGTTCAGTTTTTCAACAGAGGTGACGGACGGTCTCCTTCTGTATGTCTCGCGGTACAGTCAAGTCAATGATTTACTCGCCATCGAGATTATAGAAACACAAATCGCCTTCTCGTTTGCCGTGGGAAAGATGACGATGCGGGTTATGGTTGGTACCCCAGGGGGAGTCAGTGACCTCAAATGGCATTTGGTGGAGCTCGTCTATCGCGATAAGGTATTAAAAGGGTTTATTCGGTTCAAAATGGTTGATTCGATCTTTGTTGGGTCAACTAGCTGAGGTCAAACTGTTGAGAGATTTGTTATTTCATGGATCAGAGTAATAAATATCTTTGTAATGTTGTGATGGTTGAAACTGTGATTTTTATTTTCAAGTAATAATAGAGTAAGCCTAATTTCATCAGTACACATTTGGATGATTAAGCTTGTCTGGTTTATTATTTGAAAGGGTAAACCTTTCGGTTTTGGGATGTATGATCTATCAACATCATAAACATAAAAATTAGGGCATACTGTGCAGTTAGCTCCAAATATGCCGTGATTAAGGGTATATTACCGGCGCCTTGTGTTTAGAGTGTTTGGGAGGGCTCTGTGGAATTATCGTCCAATAGAAACAGCGAAAACTCAATTATCAGTATGCCTTTATATCACAATACATCAATACCATCTGCGTCTGCCACGTAAGATCCCCTTTTCAACTGCCGCCTCTAACCTACTGGCACCATCGATAACCACCTTGTGCCCTCCCTACCGTACTAATCGCCACCTCTGCATGACTCCTTCGACCTCCCCCATTGACTTCCACCTCGTGCCCTCTTCGCTTTCCACCCATATCCCTTGCCTCTTCACTGCCACGTCGTTGACTCTTCGCTCAAAAGAATGCCACCTCTGTCCCCAGTCCCCATCAATAATTGTCTTAACCTCAGCTGTACATAGTACAAATATCGATGACCTCTGTGCACATGCATCGACTATTTTATTATTAGCCCGCCAAGTCAGCTATTAAAAGAAGTCAACTAGCTTGTCTGAGACTTCAACAGAAACAAAGGCATTCCCATGAGATTGCTTGAGAGCGAGAGACAGAGAATGTGTTTATCAAGTTCGAGTTCAGATCTTGAGGGATTGTTTTGACGAAGTGGTAACTTCCACCCAGGATGTTCCTGTCTAAGACGTTCGACATTTTAAGGAATTTGATGTATCCGAATCATGGATAGTCTTGCCTTTGCTTGGTTCAATGTCAACTAAATGGAACATGCTTATCAATGGCGTGTAATGTATCTGTATATTGTATATTGATTGAACCAGTCTTTGAAATAATTGAGAGCGACAACAACAAAACGAGAAATAAGTGATTGTTTCATCATTACCATTTTTCAATATTTGAAGCTAAAATATAATAAAGATGCAATTGGACATAATCTCCAAGCAGGCCTTGTCATTGACTTATTTCTTGAAGACAAACCTTGCTTGGTTGAAAGTAACGAACGAACTTCATACAAACAGTATAGGTTTGCAGTAACCTCTCGAAGAGGCATCACTCTCAAAAAATGGTCTGATACAATTTTGTCGTTTTGATGTTCTGCTCGTTTTCATCAAGTTAAAGGTTCGCCATAACATCCCTTATTCGTTTGGCAGTATCTTGCAGATTAAACTAAGCCAGCAAACCCTTTTGGTAAACATGAATGTAAATGCATCCGTATTCTATAAGAATCAAGATTTTACTGAAACGACAGCACCTAAGACAAAAATATTCCAAGGGATTTTTGATACAATCATCAACTTAACACCAAGTAACTTTCATGTAAAAAGGATGATCATTTATGTTTTTTGAGAATACCATACCAGTACAGTGGCTTTAAGTGTAAATGTCGACTAAATTGTTTTATAAACAAACGTTTTTCCCCCGAAATAGATGGTGGAGGTTATGCTAGACAGTTGTGATCGTGATGCGGAGGGAGAGATCATCAATAATTACCCCTGTGTCGCCTACGCTACACAGGCATTGGACGTCACCACATGGTAAACAACAACAACGTAAACAACAACAATGCCCACAAACTCTTCTTAATCAGGCATAATTTGTCCATATATAATCAGGGCATAATGGTTCTTTAAACAACAACAATAACAACAAACAAACAAAGCCAATCAATAACATCAACAAAGTCAATCAATGCACAGTACGGGGATAGATAAAAACACGAGCCCATGTACTTTATTAGCAACTTCCTCAAACTTTCCACTTTAAGTCTAGGCCAGACGAAAAAAAATAGGAAATAAGCACAATCCTTTTTAATGCCTAACTTTCTTATTTTGTATACATTGCAGGTTCTTAGACGTTAATACGCCCCTTCTTGTCGGTAGTATCCCAGCCAATCAGGAGGAGACACGTATTCTGAGCAGGGATTTCATTGGCTGCATCAGAGAAGTACGCATAGATAATAAGATGCTGGATCTCGCTGACAGCTTATCAGACGTTGGCACCGAGCCCGGATGTCCGTACTAGAAAATATGTAACGTCTGACTACTGCTTCTATTATGAATAGGATGCGTGCGCATACATGTACATGATGGCAAGCTACTGTGTGGGATATACACAAGCATAAGTCCCGCCAGATGTTATTGGTATTGTTTGGTATTATTGTTTGGTATTGTTTGGTATTATTCTAACCATCAATTCATCAGTTTGTTATCAGGGTGTTATAGTGTTACTTTTCATTCGTAAGAATGATTCGGATGTTTTAATTCCTTGGCCTCTCACAAGACAAAAAAGGTTATTCTGCAATATAGGCCGACAATAGAAAACATGCAAATTAAAAATCCAGATGCAAGTGAACCTCCTTTTTAGTCGAAATTATAATTTTGTATTTCCAATTCATTTATATAATTAATATCGTCGTTACTTTTTCTTTACCATAATTTGGATCCCCAAATATCACAGCTTCAGGGGTCTTCTCACACTGGAACCCCCACCCCTCCAGGGGACCACATACCACATAATGTGCTCGCTTACCTCAAAATATTTACGAAAACGAACCCCCTTGAAAAATCCTGGTAACGTGCATGTTCACTGTAGGCCTGTGCCTTAATATTAACTTTGTAAGTTTAATGACTGATCTTTGACGTTTCACACTTTGATTAATATTCGATATTTAAGTCTGACAAAACAAAGACATTTGGTCTCCTGTCGGTGACTAGAGCAGACTAGTCAAAACGTTGAAAATAAACCAACCGGCTCTTGTCAGAACCATCACTTCTTCCAAGAAGATATCATTACATGGTGTACTCGAAATAAGTCAATGACATTTGGTTTGCATACACAAATAAAAACGTACCCTTTCGAATTGGCGCACCAGTTGCTGGCTGGAATGGTTGATGCACTGTACTGTTGCATACGTGAAAAAATACACTCACTGGCCAAAAGTATTGCAACATGCTCAAAATAGCACTTTATAATAACAGGTGAGATAATCATTTAATCCGATTTCATCGATCGTGTATTACATAGCAAGAACAGTAAAAAAGAACATTGACTTCAAAACAAAGGCAATTTCAAAAAGTCTTAAGTCTTAAGTCTTAAATAAAATAAATTATTGTAACACAGTTCTCCAAACTGAACTTTGGTGTGAATTTCAATGTTGCAATACTTATGGCCAGTGAGTGTATGTCAATATCGTAATATTCGTACAAAACAAACCGATTATTATTAATTAATTATTTGTCTGATAGATATTAATTTAGTTATAATTATTTCACCATTTAGTAGGCCTATAACCATTATATGTAAATAATAGAATATTGTTTGTATTTGTTTTGCGTTAACCATCAAATAATTCTTATTCATGATTCAATTATTTGTGATATAGAATATATCTATAATACTTGTTACTAGCCTGTTTATTGTCACCAAAATGTTCGATATATTCAAACGTGAATTGTTTTTAGATTATGTACATTATTTACATGTTTTTCTTGTTTTAGTATTAATCTTACATTTGGTATTAACAGTGTAAATCAAAGCGGAAATAAATAACAGCTTATAAGTTTGAGCTATGTCATAATTGAAATTACATTATAGTAATTTTTCACTGTAATGCATTGTTGTGTATTAAAATTCATCCAAAACGTATACAAAACGTCACATGGCGTGTCGTGGCCGAGCGGTCTAGCTTACCGGACTCAAGTTCTGGTGTTAGTAGCAGAATGTGGGTTCGAATCCCAGCCGTGACACTTGTGTCCTTGAGCAAGACACTTAACCATAATTGCTTCTCTCCACCCAGGGGTTAAATGGGTACCTGTGAGGGCAGAGTTGGTTGATTAGCCCTATATGCGCTGTAATGGCAGCAATTGAGCTGTATACTCCCCAGGGAGCTGAGATGGTTTCAGGAATGATTTATGAGCCTTATGAGCCTTATGAGCAGGGGTAATAATATAATGCGCCTTGAGCACCACTTAGTTGGTGGATACGTGCGCTATATAAGTCCACACATTATTATTATTATTATCGCTTGTATATAATCGAATGCTGACAATAATTATCAAAGAGCTTATAATTAGCTGTCAATATTAAATCGAACAAAATATAATAAAACTATGAATAATCCTGAATTATTTACATAGATACGCTTCAGGCACAGACCCATCGTCCTATTGATATTCAATTGATTTTTTTTTTTAAATTAATTATTATCATGATTAGGCCAGTAATTTTTGTTATCGATATAGACCCATATAGCATCATTTACAGTTGGCAACGGAGCGTTACTTTCTAGAAACTTGGCTGATAAGATTATGGAAAAACGGTCGATATGTTTTTATATTTAAAGTCTATTAACCGGGATTGGTCGTTTAGGACAGGTGACAGGCCCTTACTTTAACTCTTAAAGAAAAGAAAAAATGAAAATGAAATAATGAATTTGTGTTGCGATAGGGCGCCCCCCGTGATCCAAGCCCCCAAATTGTCCTACGCCCATATTGGGTGTTATGTCACCTGTGACCTATAAAGAACTTTGGCCTTTTATGACCTGAATCAAAATGAAAACTGTGTGTAAGTTTTATGAACTGGCGAAAATTAGTTTTAGTACTTTATTTGTTGTATACGTGTATTTTATTATTTCCAAAGCGTTCATTAAAAGGAAAATTACAACTTTGGTTATTATTATATTGTCGAATTAACGAATTGTTATCTGCAAACTTACCTGGTAATAAGGTACACGTATTAACCCTAACCCCCTAGGTATACTGGCTAGGAACCTTCATGAATCCTCCAAAATCTATCAGTGCACTTTTGGAAACATGCCCTTATCTTCAAAATGCACCATGCATTTTCGTTGATCTTTCATATTCAGCACTTATGGCCTGTACTTCTTGCCAGGTAGTAATTTTGTCCCTGATTTGAAGAGGTAAAAGTACCAGTTTCCAATAGTGCTGAATTTTTCCCCCAAAAAGTGCCCCTTGGAGGATTTTGATGGATTTCGGGTAGTTAGGGTTAAGGCCAAAAACAAGTCTCTGGTTTCTGGTCTCCGTGCGCGTCGCCTCAGACCCGCGCGTCGGCATTTTTAATTTTTTTTTTTTTTGTGTGTGCTATGAAACGATGTCCAATTGCAGCCAATATTGCTGAATCGATTGGAATTCTTCCATGCTGTGCTTTTTAAACGACTTTTTCACAAAGGGGTATGAACGTTTGCCCGATTTGTGAGGCCTCCCTTAACCACGATACTTTGTATATTTTAAATTTGGTCCCCGCGTATACAATGTATCTCGCTGGCAAAAAAAAAAAAATAATAAATAAAAAAAATAATTAAAAAAATGGCAAAAAAAAAGGCAAAAAAAAAAAAAGCGCGTCACCGCACCGATTTTGAAGCCGACCAATGACCAGAAACCGGAGACTTTGGCCTAATCATCCTTAAGTGCTCTAACTGGATAAAATGTTAGGCCTAAGTCGAATTTACAAAAAGTTCCTTGATTGGATTTTTTTTGTAAAGCGTATAAAGAAATAAAAATAACAGTTGTTCGTTATCTCAAAAACGGTAGGACCTTTTCCTTGTGATGAAATGTTCACAGGTTAGTTTTATTTTATTGAACCTTAGAGGGTTGAACTGAACGTACGTTACCAAACACCAATGTTGTATCTTCCACTTAAAATACTTGGTGAACAATTAATTGTTTTTAAAGATAAGCTGTTATTTCCCTCAAAATAGCTTATTCCAAAATATTGCCCAAAGACTCTGGAGTGAGGGTCAAAACCCTGGGGATGAGGGTATATATCCCCATAATAAATAAATACAAATTAAAAATTAAAATTAAATAAATAATAATAAGAATACAATTTTTTTAAATAAATTAAAAAGGATGGATGACTAATGCAGTCATCAATATGTTTCCCACTTGTTCTAAAACCCTACCATATTTTTGGCAAGTTTCTAAGATAAGGATGCATTATAATATATCCACGTTCGAACATTTACATGACAGAGCATAGACCCTAAAGCTTTCGGGCCCGTGGGAGGGCCATGAACCTCCACGGCATAGTTGGCCTCGCGCTGATCGATCACCCGATTGTATCCCAATGTTCACCATGACTTTGCCAGACAGGCTCCTTGTATTACCATTTACTGAACTTCCCCGAATCCTGGCGAGTCCCAATAATACTTACATGTAACCTAGATATCTGCTTTACACTTACACAAAAGGTCCACACCTTATGTATAAGGCCACGCCTTTATGGGCGTGTACTGATTAACGTCAGTTTTGCCATGGAGGAAGAAGTTTCTTCCTCCATGGTTTTGCCAATGTGCTAACTCCTTCACCTTTTACTGGTGTACTTGAGCGCGTTAATGCACCATAAATGTCACAGTCCACGCCCACCCTTAGCAACGCTTGGCATCTCTACCTGAATAAAAGCCAAGCGCTTGACCTACAAAGTTACAATTGTAGGCTTAATCCCATTGGTTAATCCGTTGCCATATGACCAATAGGTTGGTTAAGTGTATTCCCAAAGCAGTTGACTTCCTACTGTTAACTAAAAACAATCTTGTGGACGATATTTAGGGGGAAATATTGAGGAGCTTGTTTTTATGAACCACTCTGGACGGATGTTTCTATATAATTAAATTAATTATCACATTTGTATTTTTATTTGAAACACCTGTTGGGTACCAAGTTCTTCGTGTGCCATTTCGTATATAGGTTGAAAGCAAAACATGTCTTGTGGGGTTTTGTAGGAAGAAATTCCGTTTTGTTATGTCAATCACGGCGGCACACATTGGAATACAATTAAGCCTAGGTCTAACCTTGGTCAAGACGCGCATTTGTTTTCGTTGTGTAGCATGGCAATGGAAGATTGCTTTAATTAATTAAACAGGATTATAACACCCAAAATAATTTTTTTTTTTTTTTTAAAGAATGCATGAAAACCTTCCACTGCAAAGATAGAAACCCAAGATCCCCGGTTGTGACTCTGAAATACACATATATTTACAGACTTACCGTTACATCGCTTTGAAAAACAATGACTTATAGTTTGAAATTAATAGTTTCTTATAAGCAAAAACAACAAAACGTTATGTTACATCCATTAAACTTATTTATTGATATGTACAGTCAAGTAGGATTTGAGGCTTTTCATGGTGGACATAGATACTTGAGTTCTTTCGGGTGACACCATGTAATGATCTCTTCTTGGAAGAAGTGATGGCTCTGAGAAGAGCCGGTTGTACAATCATCTTCAACACAATTTTGTTTCAAGTATTTATGTAAAATAATATAATATCGGATGTGTTTTCGTTATTTTACAGGTAATTTCCTTTTATAAATGGAATGTTGCTTCAATACCTTACAGAGAAAAAACATACATTAAAAAAAAGAAACATTTCTCAAAATGATTATCAGGAGATTATGACTTTAAGTCCCAAAATGAAAAATACGACAGGCCTTGCCATGTATACTACTCAAAACAATTTAGGGAACACCGGATTTTTAACATCAAATAGGTTTGAAATGTTCCATGAACCGGGATTTTCATTTGCAACCCCCTCTCTCTTTCAGTAGTCATGTCATGAAATGTGTAATCACTACATGCATCCTTTATCATCTGTTTCATTGTGCAGTTGTTTCTCATCAATTCTGTGAAACATTGTGTTTATCTGAAATAAATGATCTTGCTTTAACTGAGATTATTCCGGTGTTCCCTAAATTGTTTTGAGCAGTATATTTATCTTGAAGCTTCATTAATGTTAAATCATTATTCTGAAGTTATTAAGACATGCAGCTTTGCATGGTGAAAAAGGATAAGTAAAGACTGTTTACGGTGACCCATATAGAAAATTTCCCTTGAGTAGTAATTAATTGTGAAGAAGATAAGTAAAACTAATTGCGGTAACACCAATGTGAAATTCTCAATTGAGTAGTAATTAGTTCTAAAAAGAACTGGAGGTTACAAAAAGAACTGGTTGGTGCAACTGGACGTTTCAATCAGTATAGTCAGGAGGCCAAAACCAAACCAGCACAACACCAAACCAGCTTATCTGTCATATTGCAACGGCATTCTCATGAAGACAATCAGAGCATACTGATCGAAACGTTGAGTTGTTCCAACCAGTTCTTTTTAGAACTAATTTATTACTACTCAAAAGATAATTTTTACATGGTGTCACCACAAACAGTTTTTATTCTGCAGTTATTTTGTAAGATGTTCCGTTTTAAGGAAACCGACAATTCAGTAAAATAACGAAAACTTGTGCAATAACTTTAAGAACATTATAGTGATAAATGTAGGTTGTCTATATAAATGGAAGGGGTTTACTGTAAATTGTCGTACACAAGTAACAAATAAAATTCTTTATAAATATACATTCATAAGGGATGGACCATCTCACACTGAACTATTTGAGGTGCTGAATTCAACAACGAATTGACAAGTTTATGTCAATAAAGACAACAAAACATTGTTTACAACTTCTAAGGCTGAACAACATTCAGGATTCATGGATGCAGTTTAATTTACTGGAGACAATATCACCACAAGGAAAACAAATGAATGTTTATCTGTCTGCATTAGGAGTAACCTTTTCACATGTTAAGCACTCAACGAACAGCATAAGATCAGTTACTACCAGTTAAATTAACTGACTGAACATAATTCCTGCTTAGAAACTAAATTCTAATAGATTCCATATAATTGATTTTAATTTTGCCCTACACCAACGTGTGTTATGCAGTGCTTTCCAAGTGTCTGTGGAAAAAACCTTCACAGGCGACTCGAGCGGGATTCAAACCCATGACCTCCTGCTTACTAGTGCAAATGTCTTAACCTCTCGACCACCGAGCTTGCCGATTTGGCTGGCTAGAATCCTATAGAGCAGCGGGTGCCGCGATATTATAGTTTGGTTTGACTATAGTCAAACTATAGATTCCATATATTTTGAATCTATTATAATTTAATTTTACTTTCTAAGCAACCATTTTGTTTAAATTATACTAAATTTCCCTGGCCTTGGCAAGTTTGAATAACCATATCCGTGGGCAATATCAGCAGCGGTTGTCCTCTCTAAACTACAGATGTATTTCCCTTCTCTTATCACAATCCCAAGCTACACTATCCATATAAAGTGTCTGGGTTTCCAGCCAGATCTAAACAATAGTACAATCATGTTTTATTTTCTAATTTTTAAATATTGAATTGTGACATTCATGTACAATTATGGAGTCAATCCACATGACCAAGATTATTACATACTAAACACAAAAGGTGACACAAGCGTAGACATAATATCTTAGAACACTCTCACATGTTGATAGTTTTTATCTGAATATTTGTCCAAACCCTCATGGATAATGGGCCCTTTCCATGAAACATGCTAATTGCATTTGCACATGCGCTCAAACACCACTGGTTGGCAAACTGAAATGCGGGATCATCACGCAATGCCATGTGCGCGCTATAGCGCCTAAATTCAGTCAATATAATGGAAACCAATGGCTAAGTGCAAGCTATAACGCGCGCCAGGCGTTGCGTGACGATCCCGCTTCTGAGTTTGCCAACCAGTGGTGCTTGAGCAAATGCGTGAATGTAATTAGCATATTTCATGGGAAGGGCCTATTGTTTATTTGTGCTGTTTATCAAAGTCAATATCAACAGTAAAAAAAGCAGATGAAATATTAATATGCATGTACCATATTAACCGAATTATAAGCAAATGTGCTTATTTTGCAATAATTTGATAGATTAAAATAACTGATCTTATTAAATAGAATATATATAAATCAAAAAATCTTTCTCTTTGATACATTTAAAGGTACAACATGTACCCCTTTTCAGGAAAACAAATCCTTTAGTAAAATGTTGTGTCATAACTTGGTCTCAGTTCCCATACATGATTAAGAATCATACTACATGACTACTGTTACCATGACAATGGATGACAATTGAGTATTTAAATATTGGGATTTTTGACGTCTAAGCTTGATATTTGAAGCACCTACTGCCTCACGTCCGAACTTGGAATTTGCCGGCCTTGGTTATATATTTCACTCCTTTGAAGGGCTTGTATTTCTGAAAGAAATTATCAAAATTCTGAGGTGTGTGTAATGTTATTGGATTTCATTAAAGGAAAGATACAACATTGGTAATGTTTGCAAAATTGCTTCTAAGAGTATGCTTACTTTCACTGAAATCAAGATATACATTAAAGGGAAGGTGCAACATTGGTAATGTCGACAAAACTGCTTGTATGAGTATGCTTACTCTCTTTGAATCAAGATATACATTGAAGGGAAGGTACAACATTGGTAATGTTGGCCAAACTGCTTCTGTGAGTACGCTTACTCTCTTTGAATCAAGATATACAGTAAAGGGAAGATACAACATTGGTAATGTTCATAAAACTGCTTCTATAAGTATGGTTACTTTCATTGAAGTGTCGTGGCCGAGCGGTCTAGCGCACCGAACTCAAGTTCTGGTGTTGCCAGCAGCAGGGTGTGGGTTCGAGCCCCGGTCGTGACACTTGTGTCCTTGAGCAAGGTACTTAACCATAATTGCTTAAATCCTTGGATGGGACGTAAAGCCGTGGAGTCCCGTGTGTTGTATAATGCCGTAAAGTGGATTGTGCGGTCTAGCGCACTGAACTCAAGTTCTGGTGTTGCCAGCAGCAGGTGTGGGTTCGAGCCCGGCCGTGACACCTGTGTCCTTGAGCAAGACACTTAACCATAATTGCTTCTCTCCACCCAGGGGTTAAATGGGTACCTGTGAAGGCAGAGATGGTTTGCTCTATATGCGCTAGAAATGGCAGCAATTGAGCTGTATACTCCCCAGGGAGCTGAGATGGTTTCAGGAATGATTTATGAGCCTTATGAGCCTTATGAGCAGGGATAATAATATAATGCGCCTTGAGCGCCACTTAGTTGGTGGATACGTGCGCTATATAAATCTATACATTATTATTATTATTATTATTGAAGCAAGTTAAATATCAATCAACCAGATTTGTGTAATTCTAAGCTTATTATACATCATTAACGAGAGCATTGTGAAAGTGCATTCAGACTGTTGTATTCATTCTTATGCGTAACTGGAAATTATTAAAATTCAGAAAAAATTATTTCTAGGGAAGATTGATACCATCATCAGCTTTATACCAAGTAAGTTTTAAATTATGATTCGAAAACTATGTTATTTTTAAAATACCAATACTACAGCTTAACTTTCACCCTCCTACTACTACAAGGGTCAAAATCAGTCAAAATTTTGATATACCTGCCAAGGTATATCTAGTGCACTTAAAAGTCAAACACTGTCAAACCTTACGTGTAGTAAGTACATAGCATTATTTTTTATCATATTGGCTGTAGAGCTCTTTAAACTTGAACTTCCGGTTTGGACCGGAAGCTAAGGTCAAAATGGGATCATATCTGTGCACCTACAATATGCCACATAGATGAAATTGATAGCATATGTGGTTCAGGAGTTATTAATTTTTTAATGTTTTTCATTATTAATCTTTGATTTAGTGTAACTTGACACCTGATGACATCATTATGACGTCATTGCAATATGCACACTATTGCACTATTGCCTTTGGTCCCCTTAAGTTTCATTGCAATCGCATTTATGGAACACTGCAAAAAGGCGTTCAGAATGAAACATGTGTTATTGCAATGCACTTCCGGTACGGAAAGCGCTGAAAAAGAAAAAGTAAAAAAAAAAAAAAATAAATAAAAATAAAAAAACTTTAACAAAAACTAGAGCTGTTTCGCTGCGCTTCGCTGCGAAACAGCTAAAAAAATAAAAATACTCACCTCTCCGTACATATCCAGTCTGTTGACTTTCACTCCAGATATTGCCAACGTACTGATACTGAATTGCACATTGATCGTCGGGTTAGCCTCTGGGGGTGGTACCCCGCTCTGGAGTGACACACTACCCTTGATGCTGGGTAGCTTCTGTGGGTTTATCTTACCTACCTCCCAAGAGAGGGTCTTATTGACAGGGTCAAAGCTATAACTCCCCTGGGTAGGAGTCAGGTTCATATTCAGAACCTGTTTAGGCATGTCTGACGTGATGACCACATTCTCCACCTGGTAAAGAAATTACAGTTGAAAGGTTAAGATGTCTGCACAAGGACAAAATTCCTATCAATATAGGATTGGTAATTCAAAAATAACAAAATTGTTGAATTATAATGTAAACCTAACTTGGTGTAAAGCTTATGTCACAATTCTTCAAAGATGATGTATATTTGTAATTGCATTGTAGATACATGTATCTCAGTACATAATTTTTTTCTCTCCTATGCTATCATTGTATATTGGTAAAACTTGTAGCTTTATCAGCGACATTTGGCGACCTACACTACAGACTGAAGGATCTTCTATATCCAAAGTCCATAACCCACCCCAGACTGAGGGATCCCCTATATCCTAAGTCAACCACCCTCCTTCCCCTGTGCTTGTTAACAACTGATTCAGTTCAGTGAGCACACACTCCTCTCCCCCAACCCCTAGGATCCTAGTCTCATAGTCTCAGTTTCCCGCCTGCGCGCCTCAACGAACTAATCCTCCAGCATCCATTCATGGATGATCCTCCAGCAGTCTACTTAAGCAGCAGCATTTTCCAGAGTCCGGCATTCTCCTGAGGACGATCAGAGCATACTGATCGAAACGTCGAGTTGTACCCCCAGTTCTTTTCAGAACTAATTACTACTCAATTGAGATTCCACATGGTGTCACCGCAATTAGTCTTACTTATCATTGTATATTGTTTGTATTCATGTTTTTTTTTCTTCTTTGTTTCCGCGCCTTGAGCACCCAGCAGGGTGGATATGTGCGCGCTACAAATCTTTATTATTATTATTATGATGATGATGATACCATTCTTCTTGAGAAGTGATTTTGTCTAAGGTTCTGTAACTTTTCATGAAAGTGGAATAATTTCCACTTTGAATTTAGGAAAGAGTTCCTATATTCCTTGTCATTGGAATGAATGAATTCATTAAAATGCATTGTCACTATTTTCTCATTAAAACCCTCCTACTACTACAAGGGTCAAAATCAGCCAAAATTTTGATATACTTCCTAAGGTATATCTAGTGCACTCAAAAGTCAAACACTGTCAAACCTTATGTGTAGTAAGTACATTTACAGGTCAAAATGAGTCGACTGGTAAAAGCATTATCTTGTATTGTTCAGGGTGGTCAAAATGACAGCAAAACCCAGTCAAAAATGCCCCTGTGTGCACATTTGGGTCAACAGTCAAAACAGGCAGTTGACTGGTTTTGACCTCTGTAGCAACTTCCCACTAAAGTGCAGCTATAGTAGGAGGGTTAATGACACAACATACAAAGCTGCAAAATTTCCCAGGTTGATTGTTCCATCCATATCTTGATTCAATGATAGTTTTACCAACATTATCAATCCTGTACCTTCCGTTTAACATCAATTAATATAAATTCTTTAAATATTAAAATCTTGCAAATGTGGTAGTTACTAGCCTCACATTTTGAACATTGGAGGATGTTTATCATTCATTCACATTTCCATTTCACAATTTTCAAGTCACAGTATACAGATAATAGTATTAATAAATCAGTGTACAATAAGGTGAGAAATATTGGATAGATATGGTGAAAAAAATGGTGAAATGGAGGCATGTTCCGGTAAGCGGTTGCTTGAGTTGGGGATACAAGACAATACAAGACAAGAAGGATGAATGGACAGACAAGAAAAAAAAAAAATAATACTAATCACGAATAAACTGCAAATTTTACAAGCCTAAATAGGGTAACAATGATAACAATTAACAAACTTACAAGGATAATACACATAAGTAGTTTACATAGAACAATTTTATAGGTACATTTTAATTTTACATTTTAACCCTCCTACACATGGAGGCCACTCCGATCCACAAAATTCTGTTCTTGAGCAACCTTCAGTACATACATGTACAAGCCTGCTGTCCTTTCCAAGTAATCTTACAAAATCAACTGTGTGCCACCCAAGGCCACTGTAAATGATTGAACATATTAGTATGGCCTGCAATGTATCAATGGGAGACCACTTTACCCTGTAATCTCAGTGGTGCGACAGTGCACAGAAGGGTAACCATAGGAGGCCACTGGCAACAGGTAATGGCTTGGAGTGGCCTGAATGGGTTATTTCAAAAATTGCACTGATTGTAGGAGGGTTTAAATAGAGAATAAGCTGCTTACTAACCTAAAGGACTTGTAGTATAAATGCAAAATAATTGTTAATGGCCTTACGTTTCGAACCTAGCATCTTTCTCAAAGGGTCTTTGAGAAAGAACCTGCAAGGTTTGAAATGTATAACAATTATTTTGCAATTTTACATTTACATATAGATGAGTTTCTAATATCACTGGGAAGCTTGTTCCAATTGATTGCACCAAAATGACAGAGACAATGTAATATCAATGTTATCACAATGACAGAGACAATGTAATATCAATGTTATCACAATGACAGAGACAATGTAATATCAATGTTATCACAATGACAGAGACAATGTAATATCAATGTTATCACAATGACGGAGACAATGTAATATCAATGTTATCACAATGACAGAGACAATGTAATATCAATGTTATCACAATGACCGAGACAATGTAATATCAATGTTATCACAATGACAGAGACAATGTAATATCAATGTTATCACAATGACAGAGACAATGTAATATCAATGTTATCACAATGACAGAGAATGTAATATCAATGTTATCACAATGACAGAGACAATGTAATATCAATGTTATCACAATGACAGAGACAATGTAATATCAATGTTATCACAATGACAGAGACAATGTAATATCAATGTTATCACAATGACGGAGACAATGTAATATCAATGTTATCACAATGACGGAGACAATGTAATATCAATGTTATCACAATGACGGAGACAATGTAATATCAATGTTATCACAATGACGGAGACAATGTAATATCAATGTTATCACAATGACGGAGACAATGTAATATCAATGTTATCACAATGACGGAGACAATGTAATATCAATGTTATCACAATGACGGAGACAATGTAATATCAATGTTATCACAATGACGGAGACAATGTAATATCAATGTTATCACAATGACGGAGACAATGTAATATCAATGTTATCACAATGACGGAGACAATGTAATATCAATGTTATCACAATGACGGAGACAATGTAATATCAATGTTATCACAATGACAGAGAATGTAATATCAATGTTATCACAATGACGGAGACAATGTAATATCAATGTTATCACAATGACAGAGACAATGTAATATGAATGTTATCACAATGACAGAGACAATGTAATATCAATGTTATCACAATGACAGAGACAATGTAATATCAATGTTATCACAATGACAGAGACAATGTAATATCAATGTTATCACAATGACAGAGACAATGTAATATCAATGTTATCACAATGACGGAGACAATGTAATATCAATGTTATCACAATGACGGAGACAATGTAATATCAATGTTATCACAATGACGGAGACAATGTAATATGAATGTTATCACAATGACGGAGACAATGTAATATCAATGTTATCACAATGACGGAGACAATGTAATATCAATGTTATCACAATGACAGAGACAATGTAATATCAATGTTATCACAATGACAGAGACAATGTAATATCAATGTTATCACAATGACAGAGACAATGTAATATCAATGTTATCACAATGACAGAGACAATGTAATATCAATGTTATCACAATGACGGAGACAATGTAATATCAATGTTATCACAATGACGGAGACAATGTAATATCAATGTTATCACAATGACGGAGACAATATAATATCAATGTTATCACAATGACGGAGACAATGTAATATCAATGTTATCACAATGACAGAGACAATGTAATATGAATGTTATCACAATGACGGAGACAATGTAATATCAATGTTATCACAATGACGGAGACAATGTAATATGAATGTTATCACAATGACGGAGACAATGTAATATGAATGTTATCACAATGACAGAGACAATGTAATATCAATGTTATCACAATGACAGAGACAATGTAATATCAATGTTATCACAATGACGGAGACAATGTAATATCAATGTTATCACAATGACAGACAATGTAATATCAATGTTATCACAATGACAGAGACAATGTAATATCAATGTTATCACAATGACAGAGACAATGTTATCACAATGACAGAGACAATGTAATATCAATGTTATCACAATGACAGAGACAATGTAATATCAATGTTATCACAATGACAGAGACAATGTAATATCAATGTTATCACAATGACAGAGACAATGTAATATCAATGTTATCACAATGACGGAGACAATGTAATATCAATGTTATCACAATGACAGAGACAATGTAATATCAATGTTATCACAATGACGGAGACAATGTAATATCAATGTTATCACAATGACAGAGACAATGTAATATCAATGTTATCACAATGACAGAGACAATGTAATATCAATGTTATCACAATGACAGAGACAATGTAATATCAATGTTATCACAATGACAGAGACAATGTAATATCAATGTTATCACAATGACAGAGACAATGTAATATCAATGTTATCACAATGACAGAGACAATGCAATATCAATGTTATCACAATAACAGAAACAATGTAATAGAAGTACAGTTGATAATCAGCCGAGAAACATGAAATAACTTCAAGTTGCAGAATTTCACAAATGACTATTTTACACAACTTACTGTCTTTCCCATTGTCTGTTTAGGTCCGATGGTGACTTCAAATTTTCCAGAGGTTTCCCTGAAGGTAATGTTAGGTTTGACGTACACTGGAATAGCAGTCACACTGTGGAGGTTGATAAGATTTTAACAACTTGAACCAAATCTTCAACTCAAATCTTAAAATTTATTGTTTAACCCTAACTCCCTAGGCCCATTTGCTTACACATAACCTGAATCCTCCAAACTCCTTCAGTAGTAAAGCAAGCACATGACATGTATGCACACATGCATTTCTAATCTGTGATACATGTACATGGCCAGGGACCCTCCCTGCATGCATGGAGCAATAAACAGTGTCTACTGACCCAAGCACCGACCTTGCAATCACTACAACAAACATGGATGTACATGTACCATGGAAAGGCAAGTATGCCTAATAACCTCAATCCTCCAAAATCCTTCACTTTAGCAAAGGGCATGTAGCATGTAACCTCAATCCTCCAAAATTCTTCACTTTAGCAAAGAGCATGTAGCATGTAACCTCAATCCTTCAAAATCCTTCACTTTAGCAAAGAGGATTTTGGAGGATTTTGGAAGTTTAGGGGTAATTTATATTTAATACTTTAAAACATTTTTTTAATGCATATTTGCCCTGAAAAAGCCAAAGTACAGGGCTACAATAGAAGAAAAATACAAAAGTAAATAGACTCAGAGGAGCTGAATGTGGGAATTGAGATTCCTCTTGAAACTGGATAGATCGTAGGATGAAGGGAAACATGCACCAGGCAAGAAATTCCAAAGAGATGCAGCACGTGGGAAAAAGATATTAGTATAGCTTTTGTTCTTCATCTAGGTATAACTAGGGTGTATGGGTGAGAATATCATTATACTTGTGATACATAGCATATGTATAAAGTAAGTATAAAGCTAAAAGTATTGCTTGTGGTTTTTTTTTTTGGAATTTTAACACCAATTTCTGGAGGTTTTTGTTTTCAACATCGATTACTTTCCTTTTAGAAAGGAAAACAACTTCGTTGAAATGAAATATTTCACCAAAAAATTGTCAGACGCTTGGGTCTCGTGCCAAATTGATTGATGCCAGGACCCTGCATAAATTCATATCAGGACATATTTACTGTTAACTGTGCTTCTCACAATTATTATAATAAAAACAAATAATTTAAAAGCACTTGTTTTGATTTATTCAATTAAAATAGCAATGTTTCAATGAAAGAAATTGCCAGAAATTCCTGCTAAAATAACGAAAAACCATGAGCGATACACAAAATCCAATATTCTTGAATAAGGCAAATCTAGACAAGATGAAAGTGCTTACAAAGAAAGAAAATACAAATCAGAAAACAATAGACAATCAAAACACAAACTATTGTCATCAAAACTTATTCATAAGTGTATGCCTGTTAGTGTTACTAAGACCATCTGTTCTTAAGATCATCCCAGTTGGACTATGAACCATGACATATTAAAGCTCAAAATCATGTAGGGAGTTACTACAGGAAGTACCCTTTTCTGGGCTTCCTTTCCCTGAGGAATTTTTTTTGATATTTTGCTCCTAGTTGCGGCGACCAAATGTAGGAATCTGATACCTTACCTGGATGCTCCTATGTGATATGTCAACAACTGAAAGTTTCCATCTGGTGGGACGAAGGACAGAACTCGCTCCGACTGAGGAAAAAACAAAAAACAAACGCAGTCAAAATAAGCAAAACAAAATGACAGCAATAGAAATGAGGGAAAGCTGACTAGGCAAATTGAAAATTAAATTGTTGATGAGCGAAGACACTATCTGATGCAGGATTTAGACCTGTAATCACTAATTTACTTTATAAGTGCTCTACCAGCCAAGCTAACGTACAGGTGTTCAATCATATAGATTTGGACACAATACAGGCTACTCCTTTCTGTTCTTGGTGGCTACTTCTTTTCTTTCAAGAACATTTTGAGGCAAAGGGAGATTTGTAAAAAATCCTAAAATCAGGAAAAATCCTAAGAAATCACAGGCCTGCGAGCTACAGAATAAACACAAGATGCCAAAGCTTACCTCCCACCGTTTAAATCTAACACATGGATGGAAGCTGACATCATCCAACAAACGATGATTGACGAATGACATGGTAAGATCAGGCATCCCGGAGAGTTTAACACTACACTCTATGTGGCCTTGAATCTCAGCAAAGACTACAGAACCCTGTGGTAGAACAAGATGATTTAAACATCTCAAAGTTATATCATTCAGTCATTTAATAAAACCCTACTACACATGGAGGCCACTCCGATCCACTAAATTTCCAATATGTGACCGGCTCCACAAAAATGGGTATTATGGGACATACTTAAAAAATTGAGTTACATACATAGCTGAATTGGTTATATTATAAGCTTTAATTTGGTGTAGGTTTGAACCCTGTGGCATTTTGCATTCTGGAGATATACTGATTTTTGCATATTCATATTATACAAATTAACGGAAGTGCCTTCAGAGATACAGCCCTTTAAACAAGTGGAAAAAGAAATGAGCTAAGAAGAAACTCTCTTGAATGCCCATAGCAACAGTTATGTTCCTTTTGAGCTCCTTTAGGAATGCTTGTGCAATATAAATTTGAATTATCAAGCATCTTGAAGTATTTTTTCAAATATTTTTGCTAATTTGCATAATGTGTAAAATTTAAACTTTTGTTTTTCATCTTTACTCATCAATAATAATATTTCTGTAAATAAATTATGAAAGTATTGATATAATAGAAGCCAATAAACCAACAACAAAAAAATCACGTTGTGAATTTTGTTTTCACCCTCTCCACATAGAACAGCCCTTTACGGGTAATAGCATAGCGTCCCTTAATACCCTTTTTCGCAGAGCGGGTCACATATGTTCTTCATCAACCTTTACTGCATACAAGCCACTGCTGTCCTTTTCAAGTAATCTTACAAAATCAACCATCTCTGATTAAATACGCAACACACAGTGAAGGCCATTACAAACCACAGTCTTGAGTGGTTTTGTATAGGTGTGTTTACAGTCAAAATACAGGTACAGCTGGTTGTTTGAATATATTAGTATGGCCTGCATATCAATTTCAATAAACCCTATCACGGTAATATGCGCCATCTTGTTCACGGGGCAAAAACGGGGCAAAAAGGCACCATCGCGCGGTACGCCTAAAAGTTTTTACGCATAGCAACAGCGATTTTGCTCACCTTCAGGCTTTGATTTTTACAAGGTAGACAGCCTGAAATCAGTCAATTAAATAACTGGTTCTTTAGTAAGAAATCTTGAAAAATGGGTAGCGGGCCTGGGTCTCCGTTTGGTCTGGAGGACAAAGCCCCCTGAACCTCCTGGATGTTTAATTTTTGGAGGATTTACAGACTCTCCACATCCACACAAACAAGAAACTAGAGGTTTGGACACAATACAGGCGACTTCTTTTTTTCCTTGATGGCTACTTCTCTTCTTTCAAGAACATTTTGAGGCAAAGGGAGATTTGTAAAAAAAATCCTGAAATCAGGAAACATCCTGAGAAATCACAGGCCTGATCAAACAATTTGGCAGGACATATGGAGTGAAATCAATCACTATGTTAGAGAGACAAAAAAGAAAAATTAACCCTCCTATAGGTTTAACACTCAAAGACACTCAAAATTTGTATGTCTCTCTTAACCCATTGACTTTGTGCAGTGCACTCAAATACATGCAAACATACGTGGCTGTGATAGGAGGTCAAACCCAAAGACACTCAAAATTTGTATGTAACTCCCAACCCATTGACTTTGTGCAGTGCACTCAAGGAGGTCAAACCAAAACCAAGTACATACACAGCTCTGTGTGACTCTGTGGTTTGACCTATTGGCAATGCAACCAAAAATACTCAAGTGAGTGTCTGTGGGTGCCGTGCTGACTGGGCCAAATTTCAGCCTGGGCATAGGAGGATGGTTGGAATTCATTACTCTGGGGATAATAAACAATTTGTTTTATTGCAATTCACTGAAGTGAAGTAAATATAGAAATGTAACAATATAAAGAACAATGAGATCATTTAGAACATGAGAGTGAGAGTGTAGACTTGTAATTGAGTCCATAAGGCCAAAACAAAAAAGTCTCCAGTTTCTGGTCATCGGTCGGCTTCAAAATCGGTGCGATGACACACTTTTTTTCTACCATCTTTTTTTTGCCAACAGGGAAATACGTGATACGTTGTGCACACAGGGACCAAATTTCCCATATACAAAGTATGGTGGCTAAGAGACGACTCACAAATCGGGCAAACGTTCATACCCCTAAGTGAAAAAGTTGTTTAAAGCACAGCACGGCAGAATTCCAATCGATCCAGCAATTCTGGCTGCAATTGGACATCGTTTCATAGCAACAAAAAAAAAGAAAATTATAAATGCTGACGCACAGGTCTGAGGCAACGCGCACAGAGACTAGAAACTAGAGACTTTTTTTTTGCCCTCAACCAAGTCAAAGTCATGAGAGTCATGACTATTCGAGTGTCTGTTATGAGTCTGAGTCACAGTAAGACTCCTTTACAAATGGTTGTGGAAATTTGATTGATTTCAATCACCTCAGAGGCCACAATTTCACAGAGCATATAGTAGAGAATTTTGCTAAACAAATATTTTCGCTAAGCATTGTAAAATAGACCACCAGCCAAAGTATATTCAATTTATGTGAACATTTGGCTGGTAACCAAAAAATCTGGTAAACAATTTTTTCTGTTAAGTAGCTCTATGAGATTGGTATATGCTACAGATGTAATGACTATGATTTCGTAAAATTGAGTTGTAAAACGATTACTTACAGTTGCCAAACATGGTCAACTACCAAACATACATAAAAAATTGGTGACCACACAGAGAGCAATAGAAAGAAAAATGCTAGGGATTACATTGAGAGAGTGGATACCAAACCAAACCATTAGAGATAAAACAAAAGTAGAAGACATCACAAAATATGTCTACACAATGAAATGGGAATGGGCGGGAAATGTAGCAAGGATGACAGACAACAGATGGACAATAACAACCACAGAATGGCAACCAAGAATAGGGAAAAGATACAGAGGTAGACCGAAGAAAAGATGGAGGGACGATATAGTGAAGCTGGCCGGGGGGGACCTGGACAAGGGGGGGACCTGGACAAGGGGGGGACCTGGACGGCAAAGGAAAGAGTCCGGAGTCATGTAGGTCATGGCTGTTTGTGTCTCGAGTCAAAAGTCAAAAGTCGAGTTCGAGTCTAAATCCCATTCAGTAATAATTTGGACTTTTGTTTGAGTCAAACACAAATCACTGAATGTTGAATACTCACAGATTTATCAATGATACAATCTACTTCCTCTATAACATCAAAGTAAGCTTCATTGTTGGTATACTTGACACTGCTTCGTCTCCAGGGAACATTGGATAGTTGACCACTCGGCAATGTGTCTGCAACACTGAAGGAAGAGTCAAATAACAAAGTAGTCATTAAACAACAAACCTGTACAATCCACAAATACACATAGTGACAGGGTTGGACCTTAACACCAGCGCAGACAGGTGAATTTCCCATCGGGCAGGTAAAATGACAAAATTACCAGCCCAGTTATTGGATAACATTTCGTCGTGTGCCCAGAAGAAGGACGTTACAAAAGTGCGACCGGCAAAAGGTCGTACGCAATTAATGTGCAAAATTGTGTTTCAAGAAAACTGAGTGTGAAAGTTTGGTTGTTTTTCTGCCATTTATAAGTCATTGTAGGAAAGTTAAATTCCGCATGGGAATGGAAAAACATGTCTTGGGAGTAATTCTAGCAACAAATAATTTTTCAAAGAAGCCATTTTATTGCTTAGGACCTTCTGCTGGGACAACAAGTTGTACTTTGTGTGCCCGGCAGAAGGTCGTAGAGCCTTATGACATTCTTCCGGGCACACAATGATTTATAGTATCACTGGCAGCTTTTGGATGAAATCTTGTGATACTTATGTCACGATTGGGAAAATTTCTGAATGGTAAATATGTAGAGTAACTAGAGGATAGTGTCAAAAAGTTAATGTCTGGCCTGTGGATTTGTGTTCTGAGAGCCGAGCCATCAGCATGTGGGTTTAAATTAAGGCTGTGATGGGTATCCGGATACCCGACTGAATGTCATTACCCGGCTACATTTTTCAGTTCCAATTACCCGTAAACGACTTGAAAATTTTGACTGAACTTTTAGGCCACACAAATGGAAGTCTCTGATGTTACAAGTTGTTTTTAATATAGAGGCGGGAAATTATTACAGTAAGTCCACATTTATTATGACTCTAATAAAACAAGAGAGTCTTGTGTTCATATTGGTTATTTTATACATTCTGGAGTAATTATGTGTTTTTACAAAATTGTTTACGGGTATCCAGGTATCCAAAGATTTCCAATTTCGGGTATCCAGTTCCTGGAAAAAACCCGAAAACGCACAGCCTTAGTTTAAATCATGACTGTGACCATGGCGCTTGTATCCTTGAGCAATGTACTGTACCATAAATGCTTCTCTCAACCCAAATTGATGGCACACCAAATTGACATTTCAGAAATGAGTAAGATTAATTGCGGTGACACCATGTGAAATTCTCTATTGCATGGTAATTAGTTCTGAAAAGAACTGGAGGTTACAACTCGATCAGAGCATACTGATCGAAACGTCGAGTTGTAACCTCCAGTTACAGAACTAATTACTTTTCAGAACTAATTACTACTCAATAGAGAATTTCACCTCTTCACCATGCAAAGCTACAAGTTTTACCTATTTCAGGAATGCTTTATGAGCCTGATGAGCAGGGGTAATAAAGGTGCCGTGAGTACCGGGTTGGTGAATATGTGTGCTTTATATATAAGAACACATTATTATAGCCATGTACTGAAACAGTAAGAAAGACTAAGTAAAGACTGTTAATAATAATAATAATAATAATAATAATAATAATAATAATAATAATAATAATAATAATAATAATAATAATAATAATAATAATAATAATAATAATAATAATAATAATGAATGAATGAATGAATGTCTTGGTAAGGTAAACATCAGACGAGGTATTTTCCAGGGTGATTCTCTGTCTCCACTGTTGTTTGTTTTGGCGCTGTTCCCTTTGACGATGATTTTGCAGAAGGTTAGTGCGGGATATGAGATGACGAAGGATGGATGCATGATTAATCATCTTCTCTTCATGGACGACCTGAAGTTGTTTGCGAAGAACGAGAAAGAGATTGATTCCTGGGTGCAGACTGTACGGATCTTCAGCGATGACATCGGCATGAAGTTTGGTCTGGAGAAATGTACTGCGATGACCATGAAGAGGGGTAAAAGGGTACATTCGGATGGAATTGCTTTACCAGATGGCACACAATTGAGGGCGTTGGGTGAAGAAGAAAGTTATAAGTATCTTGGAGTGCTTGAAGCAGATCATGTACTGCACGAGGAATCGAAAGAGAGACTTAAGAAAGAGTATATAAGACGAGTGAAGAAGTGTTTGAAGTCCAAGCTGAATGGAGGGAATATGATAAAGGCGATCAACACTTGGGCTGTGTCACTAATGAGATACAGTGCGGGAACTGTCGAGTGGACTAAGGCAGATCTAGATGTTGCTGACATGAAAACGAGGAAAGTGATGACGATATATGGTATGTTACATCGACGGTCGAATGTCAGCAGACTCTATCTACCGAGGTCAGAGGGCGGAAGAGGGTTACTTAGTGTATCAGACAGCGTTAACATTGAGAGAAGGAGCTTGCAGTGTCATGTAAGAAGTACTCGGGAAAAGTTGTTGAAGGTTGTGCAGAAATACATGAAGGCAGATGAATTAGGTCCAAAGGAGTATAAGAATCAAAGAAGAGAAGAAAGAACACGAGATTGGCAGGAAAAACCACTGCACGGCCGATTCCTGAGATGTACTGAAGAAGTGGCAAGTAGCAAGACTTGGGAATGGTTGAGAAGAGGAGAACTAAAGAAAGAAACTGAGGGTCTGATTACTGCAGCGCAAGACCAGTCTCTGCCGACGAATGTGATGAAGGCAAGGATCGAGAAGTCAGATGTCTCTTCTATGTGCAGAATGTGCAATGCGGCGGAGGAGACTGTATTTCACATTGTCAGCGAATGCAGAGTGCATGCTCAGACACTGTACAAAGGCAGACACGACAAGTTGGCCAAGGTGATCCATTGGGATCTGTGTAAGAAGTACGGTGTCAAGGTGCAATCGAAGTGGTACGACCATGTGCCGGAAAAGGTTGAAGAAACGGATCATGTCAAGATTCTCTGGGACTTCAACATCCAGACAGATCATGTTATAGAACATAGACGGCCGGATGTTGTTGTCTTGGATAAGCATGCAAAGATGTGTCATCTTATTGATATAGCTGTGCCGGGTGATAGTAGAGTAGCTCAAGGAGAAGGAGAAGGTACAGAAATATCAGGATTTAGCGAGAGAACTCCGCAAGCTGTGGCAAGTCAAGGTGAAGGTTATTCATGTGGTAGTGGGAGCACTGGGTACAATCCCGAAGGCGTTGGAGAAACATCTCAAGGAGATAGGAACATCTGTTAGAGTAGAATTACTACAGAAGGCGGCACTCTTAGGGACAGCAAGGATTCTATAAAGACACTCGAGATCTAAGGCTACGGGACGTAGCTTGACTCGAGGTGTAACCGGCAGAAAGGAAAACAAGATCTTTCTTTTCATGCTGTGCTAACGCATAATAATAATAATAATAATAATAATAATAATAATAATAATAATAATAATAATAATAATAATAATAATAATAATAATAATAATAATAATAATAATAATAATAATAATAATAATAATAATAATAATAATAATAATAATAATGTGTGGACTTATATAGCGCACGTATCCACCAACTGAGTGGTGCTCAAGGCGCATTATATTATTACCCCTGCTCATAAGGCTCATAAATCATTCCTGAAACCATCTCAGCTCCCTGGGGAGTATACAGCTTAATTGCTGCCATTACAGCGCATATAGGGCTAATCAACCAACTCTGCCCTCACAGGTACCCATTTAACCCCTGGGTGGAGAGAAGCAATTATGGTTAAGTATCTTGCTCAAGGACACAAGTGTCACGGCCGGGATTCGAACCCACATTCTGCTGCTAACACCAGAACTTGAGTCCGGTAAGCTAGACCGCTCGGCCACGACACTCCTTTGCGGTGACACCATGTGAAATTCCTGCCTACAAGCTACAATGCACTAATCCTCCAGCATCCAGTCTTCGCGCAAATCCTCCAGCAGTTTACTTAAGCAGCAGCGTCTCCCAGAGTCCGGCATTCTCCTGAAGATGATCAGAGCATACTGATCGAAATGTCATGTTGTAACTCCAGTTCTTTTCAGAACTAATTACTACTCAACTGAGAATTTCACATGGTGTTACTTATCATTCTTACCATGCAAAGCTACAAATATAACTTAGTAAGAAAGACTATAACTAATAGATCTTTATAAGAGAGGCTGTGTCAGTTTTCTACCAAAAAAGTCTATAAGAATCAAAATGAGAATCAAAATGTCCAAAATAGACTGGTGCTGTTCCAAATGTGACTATTCTAGTATTATTATGAATGTGCAGTTGGGAAAGCAGACAAATGTCATCACTGTGACAATAGTCTATAGGTGATTTGGGGGATTCCCCAATGACATGTGTATCTTACTTAGAGCTGCCGGTGACCGTGTTGACCACTGCCCTCAGGATGTTGGGTGGCTTAATCAACTCCTTCAGAACGTTGGACTCCGTCGCTAATGGGAAACCACTGTCTAGCATCTCCTCCAAAAGCTGTCAGAGAAATAAATTACACAGTTTTTGGCTTCCCAAAATTTTTCAGGACAATTTACATGTACAAGCCTGTGGGCAATTATAATAAGCATCCACCGTCTTTGATAAAGAAATAACTTGTAAACATTTTATGAAATGTAAATCTACTTCTAAGCAGTTACTGCATTTCAGGACTGGAATTTTATTTCTGTAGTGGCAAGGCCACTTTTCCCCGAGTAAAGAGCACTTCCATTAGAACATCAGAATGATGTCTGTGGGGAAAAATGTTAATGGGCACCAAAGCCAAGACTAGGGCAACAGAGACCGAGAAAATTCCAGGCCGGTCACTTTACCTCCTAAACGACATTTATTTTACCTCATAAACGACAACATAATTCTCTTTAATAGCTGTTTCTGTACATTCACCAAAGTACTCAGCAAAGGTATTGAAGATCCTATGGAGGAACTCAATGACAAATAGAGGCGGAACTGAAAGAAAATCATTCAAATTTTATATTAATATTTTTTTTCAATACATCAAACAAAGCACTAATAATTGGATGGATACACAAATTTGAAATATATAATAATTAATTTCATAAATGCAACAACAAATTTAGTACAGACTAATCTGGCGACCATTGTTTTCTGCCATTACTGCCTTGGTACCACACTGCATGCACACGTCACACTTATTCTTAAACATGCAGTACGCTAGCATTTCATCAAATAGAGTGGTCAGATTGGTCAAAGAAGCACTGTACTGTGTAGAAAACGAACGCTTGATGCTGAATGTAGGTACCACCGCAGTTATGACGGCACTCAGTAAACTGGTCGATGGATTAGTCTATAAAGCCAAAAGACAAACCTTCGTTTTGCACAACAGCGACGAAGAAGAGTTGATTCCTAAATATACTGATGAGATAATGATGTGGAGTGGCTATAACTGGTGGAACATCGTCATGGCAACTGACCTAATGTAGGAATAATACAGAATGATTATATATTGATCATGCAATAATCTGATTTTTTTTTCAGGCACTTTAAGAAGAGAATGAAAAAACTAACAATAACAAGACAAAAATGAAAGACAAATAAATTAGTAGAAACAGTATCTGGGATTCACCCCCAAAATTAACAAAATCATTATCATAGAAGATTCTCCCTAAAAATACAATTGTTTGGTACAACAAATAAAAATACCTACAATAGTTCTAAAACCAAACATCAGAAGAAGCAAGGTAAGTTGAATTTCCTATTAAATAAAAAGTCATTAAAAAAATCCAGCACAGCAAGAGATATTATTACAAATATTACTGTATTAGATTGCAATAACCAAGTTAATTCATATTCAACTGAGGGAATTTGTTTGGGCTGTGATGGGCTGGGGATGGGTTAGGAGTTGAGGTGGCACCCAAGAGTCAATTCATCAAAGTTGCAAATTTCTGAAGCTGAATGATGTGGCATAAACATCATCTTTCCATCATGTTCCTCCGGATGGTGAATTGTAATCACATTATAGTCCATCCCAGATCATCCTCTATTTCTCGCTCTCCGTTAATCATCCACGATTAACCCTCCTACATTTGGTACCGTTTTTATACAAGTTGATGTACCATTTGAAACCATTCGCTTTTGTGGTTTTGAATGGTGAAATAACTGTGTACAGTACTGATTTCCCCAAATGGTTTTGAATGGTAGGTCAGCTAATACAAAACCTTGTTTGGATCTTTCCAAATGGTAGTACAGCTAATACAAAACCTTGTTTGGATACTTCTAAGTGGTGAATCAATGGACCCTCTATGCATTTGAATGGATTTGAATGGTAGTAAACCTTGCTACCAACACTGTTCAAATGGTATCACCATGTGTGTACAAAACCAATGGCCATTATGGTAAGTGGAAATTTTGAATGGTTTCAAATGGTCAAACACTAGAAGGGTTAATCAATTAAAGTGAGGAACAGAATCATCAACGTACATTTTTGAAGAGGAATTTAGTTCAATTACCTTGTTCTGTGCTTCAAAGAAATAGTCACACACTGACCGACTGATGACACTCTTCCAATGTTTTTCCATAAAAATATCCCTGAAATTTATGACAAAAATTGACAATTTCATAAGCATACATGTATATTTCTGATATAAAATTTAAGGCCTTGCATGGTGCAGCATTGATATCATTTCGGTTTGCAGTAACACCATGTGTTTATCTTAACTATGAATACTATTACTAATTAGTAATTATATCCACACAAAAATTATAAAATTTCATATATATTGCATAAAATTTTAAAAACATTTCTACTATTATTAACCAACAGTTAACTCAGCATACCTGAGGGACAATATCGTCACAATCAACAGGGCATGGAATCAGAGTGCTAGTTTGAGATTAACTCAGTGACTGAAAATAATACCCCACATGATAAGGTCATATTACCGTTGCTGCTGCATAAATGAGCCAGTAATTTTCAGTCACTGTGTTCATCTTAAATTAAGACACCAATTCCATGCCCTGTTGAAAGTCTGCTCTGATTGTGAAGATACGGTCTCTTTAATGTTAGTTTTAAAACTGAGCAGCGCAATATTTAATTGAGATTGGATATTCCCATATAACATTAGGCCGAAAACCAAGTCAATTAATTTCAACCAATGTGACAAAAGAAAAAGAATTTGACAATATTATGGCATTTTTATTTCAAATTTAACAATAAATTTAACCATCCAATTTAGGCAGGGGCTACTTGGGAAAGAATGTCATATCCGACTGCCACTTTTTAAGTTTTTTTTTTGGAATTTTTGGAAAGAATGTCATATCCGACTGCCACTTTTAAAAGTTTTTGGGAGAATTTTTTGTGCAGCCACTAACTAGTTAAAAAATTATTCTATCGATTTTTTGGGGTACAGAAAGCGAAAACTATCATAAAAATCCACTTTTATGATGGTTTTCAGATTTTATTTCCCTTCTAAAAAAAATCCTCCCCTTCAGAAAATAGAGGGATCCTATTAGGCAGGTCACACAATTTTTAATATTGTGCGTAAATCATTTCAAATGGATCTTAACATGAAGGGCTTGATGAAAGAAACACAAATCTGAAAAAATAAAAAAAATCGGACATTACCATTCTTGAGTTATGGCAAATTAATGAGGTCAAAATTAAATAGCGATTACAGCCATTTTGGTAAAAAAAGAGGAAATTTGAATATTTTAAGTTTTTACTTTTATATTTCAACATCAATTAGCAGATTTGGTCAGTCAATTTTTAAATTTTACCAATATTTGGGTAGGGAAATTAATCAAACCCAAAAATAATGCCACATTTCTTTTTAGTTGTGGACATAGGGCTCGTTAAAAGATGGTCCATTATGCTGTGGTCCCATCACAGGACAAGATGGATTCGTGAATAATTACTAAGTCCAGCTAATTAATATGCATAAATGCTCTAACTTGAGAACGGTTCATGTGACAAGCCTGAAATTTGGCACAAGTATTGTTTGTACTAAAAGCTAAGTTGGGAACTCATTGCCAGTGATCTGTTGAAAATAAAAAATATGATGAAAAATTCTGCCTAATTAAAATCTAATTTTAATAACCGGTATAAAAAATCAAACTTACGGGGAGTAACACTACAGGATAGAACAGCCGACAAATCAATGACAGTGACGTATGCATTGCGTTTGTAGTTACAATATATCACGTGACTCATTACATTGCCGTTTCGTTTATTGTGCATGACCCCATGCAGTATGAAAAACAAAGTTTTCTGATTTTTTTCCTTGTTTAATCTTATTTTCTGTGTTGAACTAGGATATATTTTACAAGATTGCAAGTAACTGCACACTTAAAACGAAAAAATAACATGGAAGTCGATATTCTGAGAGCAGAAGCTCGAGTTCATCGCTGCTCCAACCCGACACGCCGATCACAAGTATCGCGTTATCGTCGTGGTCAGTGATTTCCGAAACTGAAAAAAAATCACGCATTCCCATGTTTGGCCTTTGATTTCGTAGCGTTCCTCATTGAATTTCTTTACAAGCTATATATCAAAATGGAGCTAAACTTCTCTTCTTTACTATAATCATTTGGAAATTTTATATTTCGAGGTATTTTGGGGAAAAAGATAAATTCCTTAACAAATCGCCGTTTGCCACTCCGTGACGCCATTTTGAAAATCTCCGACCATGCCCCTGAAAGCATGGGTTTTTCCAGTCTATTTTTAGAATCTTGATGGCTAGCGTTAACAGGAACCCATCGGAATCTACCATTTTGCGAGGGCATAGGGGGGATCAAAAGCGCTCAGTGCTGAAGTCCCATAACGGTAAACAGCGCTTCCGCGAATCACGGTCGATCGAAGGTTTTTTCAAATGGTGTTTAATACAAGATTTTCAGACCCAATCAACCCCCAAAACACATGATGGAATAATAAAACAACACACATCACTATACTGGTGTTTATTTCTTCATTTTATTGATATTTCACATCGTAACAACATGTTAAAAGTTGGCAATTTTTTCATACCAAGTGTTTTTACGAGGCACATGTACACGACAGGCTGTGCTGTGTGTGTGTTTGACATGCCTACTATTATAGTTGCTACTGAGCATGTACAATGACCGTGTTGGTCACTAACAGGGGAGTTGACAAGATCAGACTGACATGACTGAGGAAGTCAGCGCATTCCAAAAATGCCTGATTTTTCATGAAATAAATATCCTGGAATAATTTTAAGTATACATGTATTTCCATCATCATCCATATGTTCTCCACCTTACTGGGTAGGTAAGATTACATTATTGGTTATATTGAATGAGAAAAAGTGGCGGTCGAATACGACATTCTACCGCAAACCGAAACGATAACCATTAACCAGTTAAAAATTATTCGGAAAGAATGTCGTATCCAACCGCCACTTTTTAAGGGTTTTTTAGAAATTCTTTTGCAACCACTAACCAGTTAAAAAATGATTCCATCAATTTTTGGGAGTACAGAAAGCAAAAACTATCTTTAAAGTCCACTTTTATGATCGTTTTTGGACTTGATTTCCCTTCTAAAAAAATCCTCCCCTTCAGAAAATAGAAGGATCATATTATAGTTGCCACTGCGCATGTACAATGACCGTGTTGGTCACTAAAAGAGGAGTTGACAAGATCAAACTGACATGACTGAGGAAAAACTTGTAGCTTTGCATGGTGAGGATGATAAGTAAGACTAATTGCGGTGACACCATGTGGAATCTCAATTGAGTAGTAATTAGTTCTGAAAAGAACTGGGGGTACAACTCGACGTTTCGATCAGTATGCTCTGAGGACGATCAGAGCATACTGATCGAAACGTCGAGTTGTACCCCCAGTTCTTTTCAGAACTAATTACTACTCAATTGAGATTCCACATGGTGTCACCGCAATTAGTCTTACTTATGACTGAGGAAGTCATCGTATACCAAAAATGCCTGATTTTTCATGAAATAAATATCCTGGAATAATTTGAAGTAATGTCCATCAAGATCATCCATATGTTCACCACCTTACTGGGTAGGTAAGATTACATTATTGGTTATATTTAATGAGAAAAAGTGGCGGTCGGATACGACATTCTACCCTTAACTATTGATGGTCCACACTGAAAGAGAATTTGTTGTCATTCACATGACATATCACTGGACCTGGCCGTGTGTCTGGATGGTGGATCCGTGCAGACTTCAATCATTAAATTAATGTGGTACCGGTGGCGGATTGGCAAACAAATATTCGACAATATTATCATTCGGATTTAAATTAAATCTACAATTCACTTAAAATATATTTATAACTTACCCAGAAGGATTTATCATGAATAAGCTGTGAATCATTTTGTTTCGCCTGATTTGGCTGCTATAGGTAAAAAATGTGAATTTCTGACTGGAGAAAAATTGCTGTCTTCAGCTAGCCCACTTATCACAAATCATGCAAATCAATGACTGGGTCAAATGAGGTCACAGTGATAACCTCGTACGCGTTCAAATACATCTTTAAATTAAAGTTTGAAGTAAAAATTTACAGATATAAGTGACTTTAAAGCTATTGAACATAATAAAACAATTCGTTTAATTTATCAATCTTAAAACAATGTGTTGATAGGCTTTAAAATTGTCTTGTTTGTTGTACGATATAAACAAAATCGTAGACAAAATTCATCAATGGAGGGCGCTCTCACTTTTCTAAAGAAAGTCACGAAGATGGCGACATCCGGAGGGCCCGGTGTCGATTGGATTGCCGTACAAAAATCTCTTGTTTCTGCCTCCCAGTCAGGTTTTCGAAGTGGGGATGTATCCTTGCTTGTAGATGCAATTATAGAGAGGTAAAGTAACTCATTGAAAAAAACTATTCGACAATAAATGCGTGTGAAATTACGAGGCGAAAATATGGGCGTATGGAATTTTGTCAAATCACGAAATTGTAATTGTCAAAATTGTCAAATTGTCAAATCACAAAACCAAAACTACGATTTTGAGTCAACTCTTACTCGAGTCAGCTCGTACTATAGACGAGGCCTAACGTTAGGCCTAGCTTGCCAATTGGTAGTGGAAATAGGATAGGATGTTTTCATTTATTGCTATTGACGATACCAGTCATGGCAATTATGTACTGATCATGTAGCCATGACTTAATGCATTTCCTGTGGTGATTGGTAAACAATCGTATAAATTTTAAATTGAAATAATTTACTCACTGCCGTAACAAAAGCAACTTTGTTCCGTGGTTGAGTTCATTACAGTTTATATGATAACTTGCGACAGGTGCAAGTAATACGCAATAAATTTTTGTCTTAATCTTAATTTGTTTTTTATCTGATTTTGGTTTGTTTGTTTTCTGCAGTCATGAGGACATCCTGAGCCATGACGATAAGTATGAGAACTTCTACTCCTGCTTTGTGGCGTTGTCTGCTCATTACATCACAGAACATTCGGCACTCTGTGAGTCAGATATTAATGTCAACAATACAGAAACACAAGACCACTAAAAGCTATCAAATTATCAACATTCTCTTCTCTTCTTTCTTTCTTTTTTTATCAAAAAGGAAATATCTTTGGATAACTTGATCCAGTCCTCTCACCTTGTTGACATTTTACCCCAATAACCTGTTTCATCCATTTATAATCTCATACCATCTTTACGTTACTTCACCCCCTCAACAAGTTACCCCCTATCTTCCTTCTTTGTATCCGTACTGTAATGTTCAACTAGTTTATTATTTTCCCACATCATTCCATAACTTTTCTTGGTTTTACAGAATTTCTCGGTTTTGCACCATTTCTTTGCCTCTCATTCCTTCCCTCTTCCCCTCCTCCACCTTATCCCATCTTTCTTTCTACACTGTTTATCATCTCCACCATGTACTCCTAGGCATTGGTATTTGGTAACACACATTCTTTTCACCCCTCTAGATAGGCAGTTTCATGAAAATTTGAAGTTGCTTCAATGCTTTTAAATGTCATATCACTGGATAGAACAAAAAATTAGAAAGAAAATGAGGGGTCAATGGTCATGATAGGTTAACCCTATGCAAAGTTACGAATTTTTGTTGATTTAAATATTTGGTAATTTTTAAGATCCAGTTTCATTTGAAAAGTTGTGACCGAATTTGCCTGCAATGTATCCTTGTAGTACTAACAAAGTCTATTTTGCGCAAGTTGCACTGTTTTTGTGCCAACGTTACAGTTGGCATGGACTGATCAATTAAGATAACCACGATGTGTAGTATCCATTTATCGACACTAGAAGTGACTACATCCGTAGACTACCCTTTATATTAGAATTTTACCATGAAAGTTCGGCGGGTCACAACTTCGACAGAAAAAAAGGATATGAAAAATAGCGCCACCATCGGCGGTTTGCGTGAATCTGCCTACTTTAGACTTCTATTTATATATCATAAAACTAACCTGTGAAAGTTAACCCTAACCACCCAAAATCCTGCAAAATCCTCCAAGGGGCACTTTTTGGGAAAAATTCAGCACTGTTGGAAACTGGTACTTTCACCTCTTCAAATGGGGCAAAATTACTACCTGGCAAGAAGTACAGGCCATACATTGTAAGTGCTGAATAGGCTTGGGCGATATCGATTTTTTTCATCCACGATATATCGTCAAACATATATCGCGATATTCGATAATATCGCGATTATTTTTGTTTTTCACGCATGAGTGCTTTAGAGCCGGTAATGACAGGGATGTACCCATCTACAAGCATCACAATAAATTGCCAGTGCTTACCTGAGAGACACGTGCAATTGTGCCGTTCACGAGTGCAACATATGGGGGCGGGTTTTCGCTACCCTAACCAGAAACAAAACGGCACAGCTACGCGAAAATACCAACGTAACCAGAAAATTGTTTTCAGTTTGTGACATGTTCAATCATCAATGTTTCTCAAAATAGAACTTACTCGTGAGTGCTAGTAACTTGAAAGATATACTGGTATACGAACAATCATTTAATCATGTTTTAACACTTTTTACAATGAGCCATCTTGAAACTAAGCGTAACCGATCACAAAGTTCGGTTTATGTTACGTTTGGTCAGAACAATGACGTCATCGCAGCACAACTGAACTTGCGAAAACGCTTAACCAATGACCAAAGCCCAAACATGTTTCTGGTTACAGTCGCAAAAATGCACCATGGCTATTGGCAAATCGTTTGCATAATAATTATGTGGGACGGTTACTGCGTCGTGCGTCCCAATGAAATCATCAGCCCGAGTTCACGTGATTCGCGTTCCATGTGACTGGGTCATAGTATAAACACGTGACTAGGTTTATTCCTGCATATAGTACCGTGGAGAATAAAACCATGTGAACGTCATTTGCACTTCAGAAAATGTGGAGTTTTGTCACACTATTTTAAATGAACGTCACATGGTTTATCAAGAGTACGTATATTAAGCTTGGGCGATGACACGATAATATCGAATATCGCGATATATTTTTTTTACGCGATTATGATATCGAGAACTTTTTAAATCATCGAGATATCGGCAGATCGCGATGAAAAAAAAAATATCGCGATGAAAAAAATATATCGCGATGAAAAAAAATTATCGTGAAGAAAAAAATATATCGCGATTAAACAAAATCCTCGATTGTCATTTGGGCCAGAAATTCCCTGGGAAAAAACTTAGGAAGTCTTTTCAGCTTTCGTGAGAAACAAAATCGAACTACTTCTGTAGTAAACCAACTGTCAAGATCACAAAGGAGCCACCTGACAGGGTGTTGTTTAATAATCCACCGCCACTCAAAGAAATCTATTCAGACTGATTTAAGTGTTGGGATTGAGTGGGGTATTTGATCCAACAATGTGGAGACAATGTTTACGTCTCACTGTCTATCCATGGTGGTCTGTGACTCTGGCTGGCGCACCACGGGCGAGTATATTTATATCATACATATTTAAATATATGCAGAATATGGGCGTTGCCTTAAAAACACATAGTCATGAATTAAATCAAAGCATGGATTGGCAGCGGCTCGATCAAAGTTGGGATTAGGACACTATTATGTTGTACCATACTGGGACTCTTGTCTCGTGTGACAAAACACATACACGTACTCTTGATAAACCATGTGACGTTTATTTAAAATAGTGTGACTACAATCCACAAGTTCTGAATCATATGGTTTTATTCTCCACGGTACTATATGCAGGAATAAACCTAGTCACGTGTTTATATTATGACCCAGTCATGTGAACGCGTGAATCACGTGAACTCGGGCTGATGATTTGATTGGGACGCATGACACATTAACCGTCCCACATAATTATTATGCAAACGATTTGCCAATAGCGATGGGTGCGTTTTTGCGACCGTAACCAGAAACATGTTTGGGCTTTGGTCATTGGTTAAGCGTTTTCGCAAGTTCGGTTGTGCATGCTGCGATGACATCGATATCATGGTTCTGACCAAACATTAAACCGAACTTTGTGATCGGTTACGCTTAGTTTCAAGATGGCGGATTGTAAAAAGTGTTAAAACATGATTAAGTGATTGTTCGTATACCAGTATATCTTTCAAGTTACTAGCACTCGCGAGTAAGTTCTATTTTGAGAAACGTTGATGACTGAACATGTCACAAACTGAAAATAATTGTCTGGTTACGTTCGCATTTTCGCGCAGCTGTGCCGTTTTGTTTCTGGTTAGGGTAGCGTAAACCCGCCCCATATGTTTGACTCGTGAACGGCGCAATTGCACGTGTCTCTCAGGTAAGCACTGGCAATTTATTGTGACGCTTGTAGACGGGTACATCCCTGTCATTACCGGCTCTAAAGCACAGTAGTATGTTAGATGGGGGTTCTGGCCCACCTGCCTTTAAAATCATTTTTTCCAAAATTCGCTGGGTAGTAGTAGGCAGTTTTGAAAAAGTCGAAAAAACTAGCATCTAAATTCGCTGGGTAGTAGTAGGGGACAAAACCCCGACGCTTTAGACAGAAAACTAAAACACTTCATGTTTTTTTATATTTATTTTTTCGTTTTTTATTTTCTAAATATATATTGATTAGAGAGAATGCCACGACGACAAACTGAAGAACAATTTTTATCAAAATGGGACGAAGAGACAATAAATAGTTTTGATAAACAATATGAAGAAATGTTTTTTGATGAAAAATCGAATGATGAAAAATCTAACGAACCAAAAGGATACCAAACACTAACACCTCCAGATTGGGACAACAACACAAAGCGCGAAATATTAGATAAATCAAAATTTTTAGAACACAACAAACCATTAAAAAATAATGACGAGTACGAATACGATTTTTATTTTAAAATCGAAACGGGTTATGTGTTTAAAATTTTAATAGATATTTTAATAGGTATCAAACCAAAAGCTCATTTTAAGGTAGATAAAACAGGGTTTTATTATCACGATACAGATTTATCACAAAGAATATTAGTAAACGTATCATTAAACAAAGAAAACTTTTTGGAATTTAAATGTGAAAACCCAATTGATTTTTCGATAAATTTAAAAGTTTTACAAAAAATTACTCGCAGTATTAAACGAAAAGTTCCAATAACCGTTTATGTAAAAAAAGAACGATTGTATATCGAAACATGTGATGAAAAAAAACGAGAAACTAACAACATAAATATTTACAAGTTTGCTAACACGTTAGTAATCGAACCTACCATCGACAGTGATTATCGCTGTCCTTACATAGTTGAAAGTATTGATTTTTTAAAACTTAAAAAATTGTTGCAAGCAAACGTAACACTTGCTATTAACATGAGCAATTTAGATTACATTAGCTTTTTAAACGACGACAATTGTATTTACGGTACATGTTTTGAATTTGGTGATATGCACAAAAAGCAACTGCTTACTTATTCAGCTACTTTTGATTCAACTCTGTTTAGCGCTCTATTAAAAATGTCACCTTTAAACAAAGAAATACAATTTTTTGCGCCCAAGAATGAAAAAGTTCCATTAAAAATTGCAGCGTCAGTAAGCAATTTAGGAAAAATTACAGCTTATATTAAAGACGAAAGTTTTTTAAGGACGGAGAAAGAAGCATAAACAAAACATTATAAAAAACAATAACAAATGCAACGAGAAAGAAAAAATTAAAACGATGTAGTGAGAAAACATTGTTTGTCGCAAGAATTCGATATTATTGATAACTTTTCAATAGAAGCGCAATTGAAGGTTATCAATAACAATATGAACATATGAGTATCGTAAACAAAAAATATCTAGTTTAATAATAAAAGAGTATGCAGAAAATAATCGTTCCTTGCAGATGGTTAATAATTGGTAAAACGTACAAATGTTGCGTGCGTAGTTCACCTAACGTATACTATTGCGCTTTCCATCAGTTTAAAATTAAAAGCGGAAAAATCTCACCAATCGAGTGTAAAAATTGTAAAAAAGGTACAAAAACAACAACGGGTTTATGCACAAACTGCGCAAGAGCATTAAAAGTAAAAACTTCTTACCAAATGAACAAAAAAGCTATACGGTTGTTTAACTTAGTAATGGTAGAGTTGTTAGAAAAAAAACTAAAACTTTTTAAAATTAATGTTGAGTAATATCAATATGGGTGAACTATTACGAACGTGTATACTTGAGCTTATCGATGATTTGAAATCGTTTGGTACAAATTCACGTGATTTTATATTTTTAGAATATTATATTAAAAACATTCCCACACAACAGTTGATCATACTCGTGCGAGAAAAATTAGTTCCAGCGTCAGAGTTGTTTAAATCTAGAAATTTAGCTGGTATAAAAGGGTATTTACACGCACTCGGTTATTACATCAATTTGTATTATACTGAGTTCCGGCATATAAACGAAATAAATAAAGAAACTATTTTTTGGCATTTAGAACTAATTATAAACATTGTACTAAAACTTTAAATTGTACGGTGGTGGTCTACTCATTACTCGCTCCGCTATTTGCGAAGCTAGTTTTTGATCATCGTAATAATATTTATTTACGCTCACTTTAAACTCAAAAGTTTTTCTATAAGAATTTTTTTTTCTGCAGTTGCATCTACGGGTTTGTTAGTTTCAGGTTTAACCGTTGTTGAAATAAGTACATTACGGATTTTTTCTTTCATTTTATAATATTTATCTTGCTCTTCGCATACGAGCACAAATTCTTCTTGACTGATGTAACCGTCTTCTATATAGCTTTACTAACGTGGTTTTCAATCGTGTTGAGTTTACTCAATGCTAAAATTCGTATTTCATCATGTTTTTTAGCTTTTTTATACAATTTATTTTTCGCAAATCTAATAACAACCGCTGCGCCACCCAACCCCAAAGCTAAACCTTCTAAAGCGAATCCTACTGGTGACGATACGACGCTGGCGATACTGGCTATTCCGATGGCTCCTGCTCCCATACAGCCCATTTCTGCGAAAGTTTCTACTACATTACAAGCGTTGATGATCTTATTATATATTTTATATACGGCTTCACGTTCGTTAATTTCGATCCGTAATTCTTTTTGAATGTCGTTGATTTTTTGTAATCGAAATGTTTTAGCGCGCTCTGAGTCAGCGCCATCTGTTATAACAGTTAAATTTGGATAAAGTACGTTCGTTGATTCGGTCATTGTTTTTATTAATAGAAAAGATTATAATTTTTAATTTAACGGAATCTTTTTAATTTTGATCTCGTAACATATTCCAGTGTCTACAGATCCGAAAAAATTTAGATTCACATATACTTTGACATTATGGCCATCAGTAGTACTAACGAAGCATAATACACATTCTAAATATCGTGGTTCGAACGTGAAATCAAAGTTTCCACCTGGGGGAAAAAAAACAGCTTGCCTTTCATTCGTATCAAATCGTTCACTTTTCACTAAAGAATAATAATTATTTGCACCTGTATTCATTTTAGCATACAATGAATAAAATATTACGCCACTATACATATAAACACGTATTGTATCACCAAACCAGTACAATTCAAAATTTGTACTGCTGAAAAAGTCATGACTACGTAAGATTTAACTTGGACTAATGTGCCCTGTTTTCATAAACAGAAAAGAACTTCTTGGTGCGGTATCGCTAACAACATCGCTCGTGCGACTTGGCCCGTAAATACTCGCCATATATTTATTATAGTACAATCATTTTAATTTAACGGTAAACTTTTAATTTTAATATTGAAACATATTTTTGAATTTAGCGAACCGAAAAAACTCGCTTCAACAAAAACTTTTTGAACGTTTCGCATTTTAAAACACATTTCATATTTAAAATGTTGAATTTCATGATCGAGAAAATGAAATTTTACATCTCGTTGTGGAGAAGGAATATAATAAATGTTGGGAGCGTAATCACGCGTCGCTGAATGCGTTGCAAAACTATTAGTTTTTATAAACTGCGTAAAAATACTACAGTACGTTGGCGCTGTCATAAACATGAAAAAGGGTTGTTTAAACGTATCGAGCCATCCGAGTCTAACGTTAAATTTTTCTATTAAAACTACTCTATGTAAAACTTCATCTCTGTTTAGATAACCGTGATGTTCATAAATTTCGCTAGTCAATATTGGTAAAATTTCACCAGTCATGCCACCAGTAGTGACAACAACGCTCGTACGACTAGGTCCGTAAATACTCGCCATATTTATAGTATTTCTATATTTAAAATAATCGGAAAACCGTGATTATGTACATCTCTACCCTTTGAATCTTTAATTTGAAAACTTAATTCGTTAAAAGTACCAACCTTTAATTTTTTAAGTAATGGATTTTTATATTCCATGTACATACTTTCTCCGAACGATTTATCTTGCAAAGGAAAAGCGTTTGCGATGGTAGAAGGTTTGCCGTTGTAATAATTATCAGTCGTAGAAATTTGATCGCAATGAATCTATAAAATTTTAAAAGGTTGTACATTAATCCTTTTACTATATTCTCCCGGAGTTAGAAATTCGCTGTGAAGCCCGAGTAAATTAGCTAACCCAGCTGTAAATTTAATAGATTTCGTATCATCATCCAACTTTAGCGTGTAAACACCCGTCATATAATTAATCGAAAACTTTATCCAAGACTCATCTTTTGATATAGCATCCATAATTTCGTTAATGTTATAAAGACCCGGTTCGAGAAAATTTATAACATCACCCGTTACCGACGTACGATAAATTATTCTTTCTTTTTTACGTACGTTGTAATATCCTACCCAAATGTTTACGCTTTTTAATAACATGTGTAAATTACCATCGCGATTATCGATAGGGTTGGTTAATTGAACCGACCCGCCTTCTTTTTCAATTTCAATTTCAATGGTATGAAACGTCATCGTTTTATTATTAAAAGCTATTATAATAAATGACGTTTCCGTTAGCTTTCGAGAGTAATTTTACGTATCCATACAAGCAATCTGGAAATTTTAAAGCGCTTCCTTTTTTTAACGCCAGCGATTTAACAAGTCTAAAAATTTACGTCAGCGAAACAGAGTCGTTTAGCGTGACGCTCGTTAACGTGTTTCAAAAATATAAGTTACCTCACGTCATCAGCAACGACGTTGTAAACGATTGGCATTCTAACCCGCTGAAATTTTATCAAAATCAAATAAATTTTGTAACGTATTGCGCTACGACGAGATGCGGCGTGGGTTACGATCATTTAAATCATTCAAATATGATGATTCGTAGTTTTTTTTAGATTTCACGTATATTATCAAATTAGACGGTTGCTCAAAGAACTGAGCTGCCCTACGTCTGCTAAGAATTTTTTTGACGCGTTTGCCAACAATATAGACGTAAGCGCTTACAATAGACTATGTGCTGAGTTTCATTTATCGATTTACGACGATTGGAAACAACGAGTAGATTTAAATTCAAACGGTTTGGGAACGGCTTATTATCAAAACATTTACGGTTACATCGAGGTGCCGGGGAAAAACTATGACAATTCAAATTTACAACATAGACGAGAGAAAAGGATGGATTTTGATGTAGAAAACGTAGATTTAAATTTAGTAAATAGCGTCAACGATATCGGTGGTTCTTACGTTGTTGAATACATTTCTCAATCATCTCGCGTTGAAATGGCGTGGACAAAGTTTATATTGTCTTTAAAGTTGGCGCTAGGTTTTACGGATGTCGGCACGCAACGCATAAACGACTCCATAAGAACTTATGTTTACGCGTTATTGGGAGCTCAAGCGCGAGTTAAAAGTTCGTTCACCGCATCCGGCGTTGGTTTAGACGCGCAACGTGAATTTATAAATATTGTAAATGCCGAGATTGGTTCACCAGTAGATTTACAATCTAGTATTCAACGATATCAAGATGTTTTACAAAATGCTCGTTCTCAATTAAACTTTTGTCTAGGAGAAAATTTATACATGATGCCGAGCGATACGAATTCTGAATAAACGCGTCGGGATACAACAATAATAATATTGATCGCGACGAGTGATTTATCTTTAGGTTCAAATTTAGATACAAATTCAGAACCCACTATTCCTCCTATTTTACCTTTTCAATCAACAACAATGGAGTTGATCGCTAAACACAAAGACAGCTTTGCTGAGCCTGCACAAGAATTAGACGATACAATAAAAGAAGCTAGCCATAAAGAAGAAAAAAACTGCTATAATTATTGGTTTCACCGTTTTAACCGGACTTAGCATTATGATTTACGAATTGTTATCTTAACATTTTCTGCGTATAAGCTAAAACTAATACTCCGACTCCGCTTAGCGCTAACCATAAATGTTCCGCCGCCCACGTAACTACTTTTGAAGCTATTTTAAATAACCAACCTACTATACTACCGATAATAGCTGGTAAAGCGGCTAAAGCTTTTGCTCCTAGTTTAGATAATACGTTCGCTAAATTTTTAAATGTTTTTTGTATCCACTCTTTCACGCCACCGCTATCGGGCGGAGTTGGAGTAGGGGGTTTTGGAGTTGGTGTAGGTGGTTCTGGTGCAGGTGTGGGCTCTGGAGTGGGTTGTGGTGGTGTAGGTTTTGGTACTACTGAACTTACAGTATTAACAATCGATGCAACAATAAAAGCGATGGTCATACTGAAAGCTGTTAACACGCTAACGATCGTTACACCTTGTTCTCTAAATAAAGTTTTAATTTTATCTCCTAACGTAATGTCTCTTGTTAATATTTTTTGAAACGTTTCTTTAATTCTGTTGATTTGACTACGAAGAATATGATCATGCGCATCAATCTGTTCAACCAAAACTTCTTTTTCATCTTTTAGTTTTTGCAATTCTCGTTGATCTTTTTCATCAACATTAAATCCTCTTTCTTTTGCGTCTTCAACTAATTCTTGATTATCGGAGATTTTTTGATTTACTGCTTTCAATTTAGCTAGAAGATTTATTTGTTCTCCACGATTTGTAGTCATTATTTTGTCGAGCGCCATCACTTCTCGTATCTTTAATTGTGTTTGAGTTTCAACATTTGCTTTTTGCATTGCCAAAACCACCATTTCAATAGATTCTTGTATTTGTGTTGATTTTTCTGCCCGTTGCATCGGTATAGATGGTAACCTTCTACCGCTACTTGTTGTCTCAACGAGTGGTTTTTCTGCTTCTATTATAACATTTTCCATAATCAATTCAGCTTCTCCAAATGGCAACAAATCGCTTAAAGTTAAACCTTTTATACCACTTATTTTTAAAAAGGTACCCTCTTTTCCTCTTTTTATATTCGATAGTCGTATTTCTTCATCACCTTTTTAAAAATAAAGTACACTTCTTTTTTTAAAATCTGTTTTCTCTTCAAAACTAGTATAGTCTATAATAGCGCGTTCACGACCTATACTTTTATAAAAATCATCGACTGTTGCTCTAAGCATCATGTCTCTTAAAGATAATGGTTTAACAACTCCAAAACCACCATTACCAATTCTAAAATCCCTTTTACCTTGCGAGTTATTTTTTGCTATTTCTTCATCTACCCTTTTTTCACTTTCAGATCTTTCAATATCTAATCTTCTTATACCTTCATCAATATCGCCAAATTCATACTCTTGGAGATTTTCATTTGGTTGATCACCCAAGTTGTTATCGTTCATTTCATCGTCCATATATTCACCACTTAATTCGTATTCTTCCGCATTTTTTTACCGTCAAACATTTCATCCTCAAGATTTTGCAATAACGGATCTGCTAACATAAGATCGCGTCCTCCTTCCACCATTTACAATTACTTTTTATCATTTTTTAACAATCTATAACTTACATATCCTACAGCGCTCATTGCTAGTATGATAAATACAATCTCTCACGTTTTTTGATCTTCGCTAGGTACATGTATGTAAAAATCTTCTAGTTGCGGTTCATAGCGTAAATTTAGCGGTAAATTTATTCGCGTACCACTTAAATTATAATATTCATTCATCGCCTCATCGATGCTGTTGAACGTTCTTACGGCGCTCGATTCTTTTTGTATTTTTTCGTTTAAATAATCTAGATATTTTAAACGCTTTTTACTAAATTCGTCTCTGGCTTTCGAAAGTTGTTCCATCGCTAAATCATGTCTTTTTTGTTCTTCTCTACCACCTCCGCTAAACAAAAAATTGCTGCCGGTAAACGCTAACGCGTTGACTACTGCACCTCCAACCATCATCGCTATAGACACCATTTTCTTTTATAGTTTGTAAATATGATAAAAATTTATTATATTTAACAAATATAAACTATGGCTAATAATACGTACGGAGATGTGTTGGACCCATATAGAAGATTACGAGAACCTAGAGGTGTAAAAGGTACACGCCAAAAAGTTATCATTACAAACAATCCGAGCACCATTACCGAAAATCAATTGTTGACGGTTCGTTTTCCAAATTTAGGAGTAAACGACGTCATCGTTCCGAACACAACTAAGTTAGCTTTCAATATAGAACTCGTTAGCGATGATGAGAATAGAACGTTGGTACAAAATATAGGTAGAGCCATCGTAAAACACATAACTATTAAAATGGAAGGAAATGAAATATTTTCATTAGACGACGCGGATGTGTTCAATTGTTACAAGGACGAATGGTTAACGAAAGATCAACGCGAAAATTTAGCTTATCAAGGAATCGAAGATGCTAACGTGACTAAAATGAGAATGGACGCTAGCGATAAAAATGAAAGTGGTAATGGAGGAAAAGATAAAGCTATCGCGGACGCTTTTAAAAATAGATATTACATTCCGCTAGATTTTGAATTGTTGGCCGATCATCAACCCTACTACCAATCGGGCATCGGAGATCGATTGACTTACGAGCTCGTGTTTAATAAATTTTCGAGCGTGATTAAAAGCACCGACGATAACTCAAAATATATCATAAGTGGAATTTCTTTAGAATTTGAGGTCGTTCATATGCCAGAACTCGCTCGAACGATTAAAAATCAATACAGCAATAGGCTAAGTATATTGTTTGACCGCGTACTGAGACAGAGCGTGACTCCGTTAAACAAACGCGACACAATGTGGAATATGAATTTAAATACCCCAGCAAAAAGTATGAAAGGAATATTGTTTTTATTCAGGGAACCCACCGCGAAAGAAAGCAACAAGTTTTATAATCCGAAAATAAACAAAGTTTCGATTACCATCGAAGGCGTTCCCAATCAACTCTACGCGCACGGGATGAAAAGGTATCAACAATGGGAAGAGATTTCAAAATATTTCGGCGACTCGAATAAGCAACACGCTATACAAGTTGCGCAGCTCTAAATTTATCAAACGTTAAACTAGGCAACTATTTACTTAATCGATACGGTTTATTTTTAGATTTAAGAACTAGTACCGACAATAAATTACACGGAAGTGGAAGGCGAGTACAAAACTTGAGCGAAGGAATTACCATTCAAATTGAAAAAGAAGCAGAAAATGCGGGTGAACTGAACATGTATACTTTTATTATCATGGACGCGCAACTAAATATGAGAAACTCACATTTTGAATCTGTTGATTATTAAAATTAACGACTATTATAAAACAAGATGTTACCTAAATATCCGCACGTTGCGCTCATTTGTGGCCAAACGGGATGTGGAAAAACTGAATTTATTTTAAACTTGTTACAAAAAGAATATTTAAAACATTTCGAAAATATCGTTATATTATGTCCTACCATAAAAAACAATGACGCGTATCAAAATAGAAAATGGATTTGGAACAACGAGCAAGTGCTCGTTGATGATTTAAAAGATTATACGTTAAACAAAAAGATAAAAATGTATAGTGACATACTAGAAGGAAACGAAACGTTGTTTATAATCGATAATTGTAGCGCAAACAAACAGTTGCATTATAAAAAATACGACGAGAACAATAAATGTATGATTACTCAACTAGCTTTTAGCGGTAGGCATGTTAAACATAGTTGTTGGATCCTTACTCAAAAGTACAATAGTGTATTGAAAGATTTTAGAGAGCAACTTAAATGGGTGTGTTTATTTTATTGTAAAGATAGAGACTCGTTTGAAAACTGTCTTCGAGAAAACGATGTTATACCAACGGCTGAGCTACGAGAGCAAGCGCGCGAACAACTTAAACAAGTTTTACACCGCAAATTGATTTTAAAAACGGATCAACCTACCAGTTATGAAATACGTGATTAGGTCGTTGCCCATAGGTCGTTGAGCAATTGCCCATAGGTCGAGAGCAATTACCCACAAGTCGTTGAGCAATTACCCACAGGTTGTTAGCAATTACCCATAAGTCGTAGAGCAATTACCCACAGGTCGTTGAGCAATTGCCCATAGGTCGAGAGCAATTACCCACAGGTCGTTGAGCAATTACCCACAGGTCGTTAGCAATTACCCACAAGTCGTAGAGCAATACCCACAAGTCGTAGAGCAATTACACGTAAATAATTATAAAACACCTATAATAAATGGAAGAAGTTGCTAAATTGTTGAATGAGAATCAACCTACGATAAACTCTGATGTTAATACAAGCGATGAAGTGATACTGTTGAAACAAAAGCTACGAGACAAACGTCTTTTATCCGTTGTAGCGGGGGGAGATTCAAAAAAAGTTTTTCGGTAAAGAGTATAGCGTTAACGATATTGAGGCTTTGTCTATAGAAGAGCGCGACGCGTTGCACACGCAATACGAAACCAAATTAGGTCGTGATATAACGCAAAGTTTAGGTAGCGCTATTCTGACGTTGTACGTTAAACTATTGGGACTTGGTTTAAATCGCGTTGATTTATACGGTTATAGCTTTGAAATTGATAATGAAGGTAAATTAATTACAGATTTAGAAAAAGATCCATTCATTTCAAGCATGCTTAGTACCGTAGCGTGTGAAATATACTACAAGTACGGTATGTTAGTAGCGCCACTCAGTGCAACTCTAATTACGGTAAAACATTTAAAAAGAAAAGAATCTTGTATAGATAATAAAAGGGATGGAAACGAATGCACAACCGGAACAGACGCAAGTTGTACCAAACGAGATGAGGGTAGTAACAAAACCGCCGACTAAACCAAAAAATCCAAACAGAGTCGCGGCTGGTAAAAAACTCGCTGAACTTAATAAAAAGAAAAAACAAGAATTAAAAAAAGGTAATCAACACACACCAACGAAAAGCGTAACGCAAAGCGTAACACCAACGAGTGAAACAACAAGCTCAAACAACAACAACTACTACTATATCGCTATTGCTTTGTTCGTTGGAGGTTTAGGTCTTTTCTTTTTAAGCAGCCCCCACGAAAAGCTAACTTTAGTTAAACCCAACGAAAAGCCAACTTTAGTCGCCTCTAACGAAAAGCCAACTTTAGTCACCTCTAACGAAAAGCCAACTGTTTTTGAAATGGAATAAAAATTATTATATTTAATTAATGTAAATACAATGGACACGAAAGGAATCGCTAATTCAGCTTATCACAGCGCCGTTATGACTCTTTTTGTCGTTTTATACAGCATGTTGGGTTAAATGATTGTTCGTATACCAGTATATCTTTCAAGTTACTAGCACTCACGAGTAAGTTCTATTTTGAGAAACATTGATGATTGAACATGTCACAAAATGAAAACAATTTTCTGGTTACGTTGGTATTTTCGCGTAGCTGTGCCGTTTTGTTTCTGGTTAGGGTAGCGAAAACCCGCCCCCATATGTTGCACTCGTGAACGGCGCAATTGCACGTGTCTCTCAGGTAAGCACTGGCAATTTATTGTGACGCTTGTAGATGGGTACATCCCTGTCATTACCGGCTCTAAAGCACTCATGCGTGAAAAACAAAAATAATCGCGATATTATCGAATATCGCGATATATGTTTGACGATATACAAGTGGATGAAAAAAATCGATATCGCCCAAGCCTATCGTATATGTGTTTTGTCACTAGACAAGAGTCCCAGTATGGTATAATAGAATAGTGTCCTAATCCCTCAACTTTGATCGAGCCACTGCCGATCCATGCTTTGATTTAATTCATGACTTCTGTAGATTTTTAAGGTAACGCCCATATTCTGCTTATGTATGATATAATGTACTCGCCTGTGGTGCGCCAGTCAGTCACAGACCACCATGGATAGAGAGTGAGACGTAAACATTGTCTACAACATTGTTGGATCAAATACACCACTTAATCCCCAACACTTAATCAGTCTGAATAGATTTCTTTGAGTGGCGGTGGGTTATTAAACAACACCCTGTCTATCATGCGGCTCTTTTGTGATCTGACAGTCGGTTTACTACAAAAGTATTTAGATTTTGTTTCTCACGAAAGAAGAAAAGACTTCCCAAAGTTTTTTTTCTATGGAATTTCTGACCCAACTGACAATTGGGGATTTTGTTTAATCGCGATATATTTTTTTCTTCACGATAATTTTTTTTCATCGCGATATATTTTTTCATCGCGATCTGCCGATATCTCGATGATTTAAAAAGTTCTCGATATCATAATCGAGTAAAAAAAAATATCGCGATATTCGATATTATCGTGTCATCGCCCAAGCCTAGTGCTGAATATGAAAGATCAACGAAAATGCATGGTGCATTTTGAAGATAAGGGCATGTTTCCAAAAGTGTACTGATGGATTTTGGAGGATTTAGAAAGGTTCCTAGCCAGAATACTTAGGGGGTTAGGGTTAAGGTGTCCACATTTTTGAGAGAACGAAAACAAAACTGCTTTTTATGTTTTTATGTTTTACAAGAAATTGCTGTATGGCAACTTGTTGTAAATTCGACATACACTGTAACAGTTAATTTTTCTCTTTAAAGATAAAAGCACTTCAGATGAAATAATTTTTCTGGATGATTGAAGTAAGTTTTTAGATAACAGTTTGTTATCATCTTGTAATGACCAATTTTCTACCTTCCCTTTAACTCTCCTACTATAACTGCACTTTAGGGGCAATTAGCTATAGAGGGCAAAATCAGTCAATTGCCTGTTTTGACTGTTGACCCAAAAGTGCACACAGGGGCATTTTTGACTGGTTTTTACAGTCATTTTGACTACCCTGAACAATACCAGACAATGCTTTTACCAGTCAAAAACGGTCGACTCATTTTGGCCTGTAAATGTACTAACTACGCATAAGGTTTGACAGTGTTTGACTTTTAAGTGACACTAGATATACCTTGGCAAGTAAATCAACATTTTGACTGATTTTGACCCTTGTAGTAGTAGGAGGGTTAATTATTATAATCAACCTTTTTCTTTCTTTTGACTAGTGTCTAAGTCCATCGTGGGCAGAGTGGTTACAGCCTGCCACACCCTGATGGATCTTTGCCTTCAGCGGATGCTCAAGTACAAACTAGCATGTTCCGTTTCCCAGGTAATAAAGAAAAAGTCCCAGGTGTTAAGTGAAGATCTTGGGTCAGTTTCATTGAGCAGCTAAGCAGTTAATTTTGAATTAAAATACTTGATTAGTCTTTTTTCATAACTCTTAAAACTTGATTCTTCTTTGCATTTCATTATCAAATTCAAGTTACTTAACCAGTTGACGTCGGGAATATTTCTTTTTTTCCGGTCCCCCGTGCGGGTTTATTTTCAGTGAAAAATCTGAAAAAATTTCTAGCCATTAATAATTTTTTTTGTCAATGAAAATAAGTTCGGACAACCAAATAAACACCTTTACTCATTGACATTTCAAGAATTAAATGGCTAGTTTTTTAATTACGGTTGTGTTTGTTCAGCACAATTAGACCGTTGGCAAGCTCCGATGCAACGGCCTATTAGCGACCAGCGCCCGGTCGAAAAGACGGCATACGTGGAGAGAGATCGAATGCCTCGTAAACAATGGATATAAATCCGTCTTTACAAATGCTTGGCTGGTACGTCAAAGGAACAGGTCTTGGATAAAGGGATTAGGCAAATATCAACAAAAAGAGTGAACTCGTTCAGTATTTGTAGTGCATTTTGTCCGGGGCCGCCGAACCGTGACCCCATGGACTCCGAGATACGATTGCGTGTATACACGTCAGCCGTCACGATGGCATGCCACGTGTGGTGTGTTGACAAGTCTCCTGGTGACACACACAAAAATCGGAATGCGTGTTTAGACGCTCTCCGATCCGCTGTACAAAAAAAAATTGCGTGTATACACGGCATCCGAAGCGAACTGGTTAAATCAACTGACAAAACTGTACATGTGGTAAATTGAAAAAAACCAAAAAAAACCCCTGATAATCTGTACAAAATTCATTCTGATGTTTGTGTGAAACTTTTTTCTTCTTTTTTTCGTAAAAAAAAAAAATAGTAGTTACATGTAGTTACCTTGAGTTTTGACCCTCGCACTGTCTTTCTCACATGGTGAAGTATAAGATGACTTAGGGTCGAATCATCAGACCACTAACAACTGTTTGTATTCTTACTGCATATCCTTTTGTTTAGTAAGAAGTTAGCAACAGATAATTTAACTGTTTTTTAGCATAACCTAATATTTCTATGATGTATGGCAAGGTAAATCTCATCCTGTGGAGTGCCATGGTCGAGCGGTTTAGTGCATCGGATTTGTGTTCTGATGGCTGAGTCGTCAGAATGTGGGTTAGAATCCCAACGGCGACCATGGTGCTTGTGTCCTTGAGCAAGACACTTTACCATAATTGCTTCTCTCCACCCAGGGGTGAATGGGTACCTGTGAGGGCAGAGTTGGTTTGGCTGAGTCGTCAGAATGTGGGTTAGAATCCCAACGGCGACCATGGTGCTTGTGTCCTTGAGCAAGACACTTTACCATAAATGCTTCTCTCCACCCAGGGGTAAATGGGTACCTGTGAGGGCAGAGTTGGTTGTAGTGTTTGATTAGCCCTATATGCGCTGTAATGGCAGCAATTGAGCTGTATACTCCCCAGGGAGCTGAGATGGTTTCAGGAATGATTTATGCGCCTGATGAGCAGGGGTAATAATATAATGCGCCTTGAGCACCATTTTGATGGATACGTGCACTATATAAGTCCACATTATTATTATTATTATTATTATTATTATTTCGCATTAGCACAGCATGAAAAGAAAGATCTTGTTTTTCTTTCTGCCGGTTACACCTCAAGTCAAGCTACGTCCCGTAGCCTTAGATCTCGAGTATCTTTCGCAGAATCCTTGCTGTCCCTAAGAGTGCCGCCTTCTGTAGTAATTCTACTCTAACAGATGTTCCTATCTCCTTGAGATGTTTCTCTAACGCCTTCAGAATTGTACCCAGTGCTCCCACTACCACAGGAATTACCTTCACCTTGACTTGCCACAGCTTGCGGAGTTCTCTCGCTAAATCCTGATATTTCTGTACCTTCTCCTTCTCCTTCTCCTTCGATGCTACTCTACTATCACCTGGCAAAGCTATATCAATAAGATGACACATCTTCTCATGTTTATCCAAGACAACAACATCCGGCCGTCTATGTTCTATAACATGATCTGTCTGGATGTTGAATTCCCAGAGAATCTTGACATGGTCTGTTTCTTCAACCTTTTCCGGCACATGGTCGTACCACTTCGATTGCACCTTGACACCGTACTTCTTACACAGATCCCAATGGATTACCTTGGCCAACTTGTCGTGTCTGCCTTTGTACTCTGTCTGAGCATGCACTCTGCATTCGCTGACAATGTGAAATACAGTCTCCTCCGCCGCATTGCACATTCTGCACATAGAAGAGACATCTGACTTCTCGATCCTTGCCTTCATCACATTCGTCGGCAGAGACTGGTCTTGTGCTGCAGTAATCAGACCCTCAGTTTCTTTCTTTAGTTCTCCTCTCCTCAACCATTCCCAAGTCTTGCTACTTGCCACTTCTTCAGTACATCTCAGGAATCGGCCGTGCAGTGGTTTTTCCTGCCAATCTCGTGTTCTTTCTTCTCTTCTTTGATTCTTATACTCCTTTGGACCTAATTCGTCTGCCTTCATGTATTTCTGCGCAACCTTCAACAACTTTTCCCGAGTACTACTTACATGATACTGCAAGCTCCTTCTCTCAATGTTAACGCTGTCTGATACACTAAGTAATCCTCTTCCTCCCTCTGACCTCGGTAGATAGAGTCTGCTGACATTCGACCGTGGATGTAACATACCGTACATCGTCATCACTTTCCTCGTTTTCATGTCAGCAACATCTAGATCTGCCTTAGTCCACTCGACAATTCCTGCACTGTATCTCATTAGTGACACAGCCCAAGTGTTGATCGCCTTTATCATATTCCCGCCATTCAGCTTGGACTTCAAACACTTCTTCACTCGTCTTATATACTCTTTCTTAAGTCTCTCTTTTGATTCCTCGTGCAGTACATGATCTGCTTTAAGCACTCCAAGATACTTATAACTTTCTTCTTCACTCAACGCCCTCAATTGTGTGCCATCTGGGAAAGTAATTCCATCCGAATGTACCTATTATTATTATTATTATTATTATTATTATTATTATTATTATTATTATTATTATTATTATTATTATTATTATTATTATTATTATTATTATTATTATTATTATTATTATTATTATTATTATTATTATTATTATTATTATTATTATTATTATTATTATTATTATTATTATTATTATTATTATTATTATTATTATTATTATTATTATTATTATTATTATTATTATTATTATTATTATTATTATTAATATCGTTTCGGTTTGCGGTAACACCATGTGTTTATCTCAACTAACGTGAAGCTGAGGTACAGGTTCTGAAAAGAACCGTATCGTACAACTCGTATCTCAACCTTCGTTAAGTGAGAAAGGTTCAAGGGAGAACCAATTTCGTTTTTCTCTACTGTCGCTAAGTGAGAAATATGGTTCAGGGAGAACCATGGGGACTTCATGGGTTAATATAGTTCAGGGAGAACCATGGGGACTTCACGGGTTATTCTCAACGTTTCGATTAGCCTGCTCTAATCTTCTTCAGGAGAATGAAGAGGTTTGCCGATGCAACTCCTTAAGTAGTATTTGCTGGGATTATGTGTAGAATGGGAAGTGTTCCGATTGGTGCTACTGTTGTGTGATGTGTTGTGATTGGTTGCCACCGTGGCATTGTTCTTGTTGTGTGTGTTTCCTGCTGTGTGTGAGTTGCCTGCTCGCTGAGGCGTATCAGTTGACAGTGGGGTGTGGGTGTTGGTGGATGGTAGGATTGAATGCCAAATGTTGCTGATGAAATAGCCGATGTCCTGGGGACAGTGTCATGTTTATGAATCTCAATAGCCTCTCTGATAATGACGGGTGTACCAGTGCTTTTCGGGCTATGATCTTTGCATTCTGCCAGTCAATGATATGGTCCAAATCGGTGGAGTGTTTGATGATCGCAGATTTGTCACATTCCCTCTGCGGCGTGTGCCTTGTGTTCCTTGAGCCTGGTCGTAAGGTCTCTGCCGGTCTCGCCAATATACACTTTCCCAAAGTGCAAGGAATTTGGTAAACCCCAGCTTGACGGCTGGGATCATGTCTGTCCTTGTGGGTGTGTAACTTCGTTTCCAGCTTGTTTCGAGTCCGGTAGTAGACCTTAATGTCAGCTTCCCTCAGGATACGCTGAATCTTATGTGAAGTGTGGCCGATGTACGGTAGCACGGCAATGGGTTTTTCGGTTGCGTCAGAGGATCGTGGAGCGTTCCTATTCGGGAGGAACTTAAGCCTATCAGGTCTGTACCATTGTCTCTTAACACGGCGTTAAGATGTTTCAACTCGGATGGCAAGTGCTCTTTATCACTGATAGTGTGTGCCCTTCGAAGTAGGGTGCGATTCACGGAGGATTTCACGGATGGTGGGTGGAACGACCGGGCATTTAGGTAGCGGTCTGTGTGTGTGGGTTTTCTGTAAGCCTCAAAACTTATATTATTATTATTATTATTATTATTATTATTATTATTATTATTATTATTATTATCCTTTGATAAAGATGCTGCTCAGGTCAAATCATCATGCCTTTTGGTTGGTAAGAACTTAGGAACAGCTAATTCTTTATTTAAACTATTTTTCAGCGTAACCTGATGTCGTTGGTTGAGGGCCTATGTACAGGAGCAGGGCAACTACAACGATCCAGTATTGTCACATTGACCGCAATGTTGAAAGCAGCACAGATGCCTCCATCAACTACCACTGTACAAGAGCCAGGTAGGTCTCATTAATTATTCAAGGTCAAAGGTGTCACAGGTCAAAGGTGATAACAAAATAACCAAAACCTTTGAAACTGATAGTGGTTTTGACTGAAATACATCCCCAGAATCAATAATTTACTCATCTCTTTTACTCATAAAAAAAAGGAATTCGCACAATTTGAATTTTTTTTTCCCTCAATGGGGTTTATTTTTCTTCACAGAGCCAGAGAAATCTACATCAAATACACTGGTGAAAGTGGCTGAGACCCGACCGATATCACAGGCTGACTTCCTGACGCAGTTGATGTCAGCCTTCAGTGAGTCTTCTCCACACTACAGTGTTTCTACATCACCCAAGACTGACAAGGTACAGTCACGTGGTTTATTTTTCAACTAAAATGATTTCAAACATCAGTTTGTGATGCAGTTGTCATGTTGGTGGATGTAAATGAGTATCAATAGATTATTCCCTACTTTGTACATGTATAATCCCATATGTGCACACTGTGGCCCTCTAGTGGTAAGAAATTGCCTTGCTAATTGTGAGGGCAAGCTTACCGGATTCAAGTTCTGGTGTTAGCAACATAATGTGGGTTCGAATCACGGCCGTGACACTTGTGTCCTTGAGCAAGACACTTAATCATAATTGCTTCTCTCCACCCAGGGGTTAAATGGGTACCTGTGAGGGCAGAGTTGGTTTGCTCTATATGCGCTAGAAATGGCAGCAATTGAGCTGTATACTCCCCAGGGAGCTGAGATGGTTTCAGGAATGATTTATGAGCCTTATGAGCCTTATGAGCAGGGATAATAATATAATGCGCCTTGAGCACCACTTAGTTGGTGGATACGTGCGCTATATAAATCCACACATTATTATTATTATTATTATTATTATTATTATTATTAGTCTGTTCCCCATGTATATGTCTTTCCATATAACAAAGAAACCATTAATGCTCTACATCAAGACTTATACTGGGTGGTGAGTGAACAATGACCTGATATTTATGTGTAAAGCCCGGTTCATACTTGACACGAAAGCGAAAGCGAAGCGAAATTTACATCATCAAATTCGCGGCGAATGATTTGCGCAAGTTGAAATGTGTTCAACTTTTGCGAACCTTCGCCAGGAATATTTGCCATGAACCATTGTCGATGTCACAAATTTCGCTTTGCTTTCGCCTGAAGTATGACCCGGCCTTAACCCTAACCCTCCTAAATCCTCTATAATCCTCCGGAGGATTTGGAGGATTTTGGAGGAATGAGCCACGTTCGAAAATCACCAATTGGAGGATTATGGAGGATTGAGGAGGGTCGTGCATTTGATAGTGGAGGATTGTGGAGGATTGAGGAAGCATGGTTCAAAGAGATCCTGGAGGATTGTGGAGGATTGAGGGCATAATGGAAATTTACTTTGGATGAATGTGGAGGATTATGGAGGATTGTGAAGGATTGACAGAAACATAATCTTGTATCCTCCGGAGGATTTGGAGGAATTTGGAGGAATGAGGCACGTTCGAAAATCACCAATTGGAGGATTATGGAGGATTGAGGAGGGTCGTGCATTTGATAGTGGAGGATTATGTTTGTTTACTTCCTAAGTGGTAGTATCAGGAGATCAACTCGACAGTAATTTAGTTTACTTTTTTGTAATCCTACAGGGGTGCTACCTTTGTTTCTGTTTCTGTTAATCTAATGTAAATTTGTGTTTATTTGTTTTTTTTCTACCTGTGAAATCAATAAATGAAATAAATGAAAAATGAAATGAAGGATTGAGGCAGTGAGCTTCATGCATAAACTCAAGTTGGAGGATTATGAAGGATTTGAGGCAGTGAGTTTCATGCACAAACACATTTCGGAGGATTATGAAGGATTGAGGAAGGTACCTGGTAATTAAGGCTAGGGAGTTAGGGTTAAGGCTGTATGTTTTCGGCTATTCCAGCAGCTTTTTTCCACGTACTGCATCTCTTTGGAACTCCTTGCCTGGTGCATGTTTCCCTACATCCTACAATCTAGACAGTTTTAAGAGGAATATCAATTCCTACCTTCAGTCCCCCTGAGCTATTTTCATCTTTTATGTTTTCTTCTTGTAGCCCCTTACCAAGAGTGGCTTTTAGCCTTGTTTGGGGCGAACTTGCATAATTTTTTTTTTTTTTTAAATAAATAAATTCGGGAACCGAATACCCAAAAAAGCCTTATTTATGTGTGACCATTTTTTGACTGTCATAAGCCTGGTTCATACTTCAGAAGAATGTGAATTTTGTGGAAAGCGAATTTTGACATACATTTGCGCCAAATAAATCATGCAAGTTGAGATGTGTTCAACTTTTACAAATCATTTGTGCGAATCTTGTGCGTTGAATAACAATTCACTTTGCATGAAGTATAAATGGCCTTCATTTAGAAATGCAAAAATGCATAAAAAAATGCCTCAATTAGACCCTGAAGAAATGAGAGAATGTGTTAGATTTATCTATGTCATAGCCTGATGATTGTCTTGGATATTGCCAGTAAATAAATCATGTTATATCTAATTTATTCAATCATGACATAACCAATCATGACATTTGGATGTAAGATGTATAATTTATATCCAAATCTATCGAAATAAAAGTATCATGGAGTATAATTATTTTGTTTTGGTTGTAAACAGTCTGAAGACAAACCAACCCCAACCAAGACAGACCCCAGCGCTGATATGAAGGCATACTTCGCAGCCCGTAACGTCGACAACCTTCACTCTCTGAAGGGGGCTGATATCCTTCTCGATGTTTGCCTCAATTTGCCGTTTCTACAACGCTACATCAACGCTTTCCATGATGCAGCCAATGGATTTCCTTTTGCGTTGCCAAGCACAGCAGGTGATGCTTCGTCGATGAAAGCCAGGTAGATTACTCAAATTCTGGTGTTGTCATTTAGTCTGAACCATGCAAAGCTGCATGTTTGTATATATATATCATAAATTATTAAGCTACTTTATTGGTTCATAATTATTATTTTTTGGTTATTTCATCTTTTCGTCATCTTTTTCGTCTTTTTCCTGCTTTGTATGTACAATTACACAAAAGCTACAAACTGTATACAGAAATTACTTTCTCGTGTGGTTCCTTTAGTATTTACAAGTGTTAAAAGTTTTTTATTTTTACCAAAAAATTAATTCTAATTATTGTGACAATCCAAATAAACTATAAATCTGACTATTTTCACAGACATGTAGCAGACATGACCTTTATTTCAGCTCCCGTACATCTTGCATTTGAAACAACAAACGCTTATCTCTAATTTTTTTATCTGTCCTCAGCTTTCCATCCTTGCTGAATGACATGACGATCGTGTCCCGCGTCCTGGCACTACCGACCCTGGAACCCATGACCCCAAGTCACATGGAGAAACTGACCACCATCGTCATGAGCTGTCTGTTTGCTGCCGTCTCAGCGACCACCACCAACACACTGCTGACCCTTGCTAGTGGCCAGCAGGTCCGCAGTGGACTGACCACAACGACTCCAGCCGCTGGGGCCAAAGATGAAGAACAAGAAAATATAGCAACACTAATTGTACAGAAAGGGGTAAGAAGAAATCAAGAAAATAGATGGTATTATTTATTGCTGGAGCCAAAGGAGGGAGACCAAGGGAAACTCCCCATATTATGAGTTTTTAGTCAATATTCCCCCAGACCCTCCCTGTTTTTCACCCACCCTTGTTTGGTCCCTTGTATTCCTTTCTGGTATGTATAAGACATATTCCTCTGAGAACAAAGACATTGATGATTTTCATCAAATTGGAACTTTTTTCATTTTTAGAGAATTAGCTATTGCAAACTGCTTACCAACCTAAAGGACCTGTAGTATAAATGCAAAATAATGGTTAATGGCATTACGTTTCAAACCTGGTAGGTTTTAAATGTATGGTCAATAACCATTATTTTGCAAGTATAAGACTCAACTAAATTTAATGTTTTATGTATCATAAGTTTTAGGTCAGAAATCAAGATGTACAATTTGTGTTTATGATAGTTTGATCTGATCTCTAGGTATACTTAGTATAGAAAGGTTGCATATGATGTCACAGGCTCAACCTCGTAAGAGCACCTCTCCAAGTGCAAAGAAAGGTCTCTCATTCGCTCAGGTACACTTGCCGTGCTGTGTCGTGCATACACTAAAGTGCGTTCCCATTGTTTCAACTTGACCATGGCAGTGAATGCAAACTCTTTATTGTGGGTCCATTCCTGACTGATGAAAGAGTTGTTGATTGGAAAAATGGAAACATGCTCATTGTCAAACTATAAATAAGGAAAGAATGATTTTTAAAATATTTTCTTGGTTGGTAGCTTGGGCTCTTCAAGGTCTTACAGGGTGCTATTCAGCAGTCAACAAGAGCAGGTGGACATGTGAGTATTGCTTTTATTTGGAATGTCGTGGCCGAGCGGTCTAGCATATCAGATTCAAGTTCTGGTGGCGTCAGAATGTGGGTTCGAATCACGGCCTGGTCAGTCGCTGCGCTTGTGTCCTTGCGCAAGACACTTGACCATAATTGCATCGTCCTTCAGATGGGACGTTAAGCCGTAGGTCCCTTGTACTATAAACATCAGTGCACGTCAAAGAACCCATAATGACACTTATCGTGCAAGAGTAGGGGTTTACCCTGGTGTCTCCGGTAGCTAATTGATGGCCCATTGAAAATCATCTAGGCTATAGGTGACATGGTTACCATCACTAGATAAAACTTTATTATTATTATATTTATTTCCTGCTGACATATATGTCTTTAACCAAAAATAATGAGTACATTATATTAACCCTCCTATGACTACAAGGGTCAAAATGTTGATATACTTGCCAAGGTATATCTAGTGCACTTAAAAGTCGAACACTGTCGATCCTTACGTGTAGTAAGTACATTTGCAGGTCAAAATGAGTTGACCATTTTTGACTGGTAAAAGCATTGTTTGGTATTGTTCAGGGTGGTCAAAATGACAGTAAAGACCAGTCAAAAATGCCCCTGTGTGCACATTTGGGTCAACAGTCAAAACAGTCAGTTGACTGGTTTTAACCATTATAGCTATTTGCCACTAAAGTGCAGCTATAGTAGGAGGGTTAAAGTCTTAAAATTACTACCTTAACAGAATCTGCAAAATCTACACATGCTTGGAGCTTGGTGTATTCTACGAGACCTTGACCGCATCCTCAATCTCAGTGTCGCTGGTCTCTCAGAGAAGCCTAAGGAAAGAGAGAAAGATATACCAGGCAACCTGAAGGCTGAGCCAAAACCTGCACTCGGAAAGCCAAAAGAGGGTGCTACAACCGGGACCGGACGACCAGGTTCAGCAAAGGGGTAAGTAGTCAACATTGTGTAATTTGTCAGCCGCCGTGTTTGTCTGTTTGTTTCTTGTGTACGTCTGTGTGTGTGTGTGTCTCTCTATAAGTATTTTGGTCTGTCTGCTACTTTTGTGCCTGTTTCATTCTCTCTGTCTATGTGTCCGTCAGTCCACCATTCTTTCTGTCTGTCTGGTTGATTGTTAGTCTGTTTGTGAGTGTTTCTGTATTAAATCGTGATGTTTGTACTACCCTGCTCTCCAAACTTTCTTCCCCTTAATTCCCCAAATTCCTCAACTGGACATGTTTTTTGGCGCCACTCCGATCATATGGTTTTATTACAAATTGAAAATTCACAGAAAGTAGACCAAAAAGTACAAATCAAACAAAATCCATGATGTAATCCATGATCAGTGTTTGGCTAGACACACAACCAGGGAACATTTCATAGAGTTGCTATGCAGACAAGAACATGTTTCTGTTAAACGAGCCATTCAGCTAGTGCCTAAAGTGCTGTGCGTTTTCTCTTTGACAGATCTCAGAATATCAGTAGTCTGACGGTCGCTCTATCATCCTGTGCATTGTCTCTACTGACAGCACTTCTTGAAGACCTACACATTGAAGGTCTCTCTATGGTAAGTAATTCCTCATCTATCACCATCTTAAAGGAACTTTATACACACTTTTGTTTTCTTTTTTGTTGTATTATAGTGATGTTGTATTAAGTTTTCATCTTTGATCTTAACTTGAGAATCATCCCTTTAAAACCCTCCTACAATCAGTGCAATTTTTGAAACAACCCATTCAGGCCACTCCAAGCCATTAGCTGTTGCCAGTGGCCTCCTATGGTTACCCCTTCTGTGCACTGTCACACCACTGAGGTTACAGGGTAAAGTGGTCTCCCATTGATACATTGCAGGCCATACTAATATGTTCAAACATTTACAGTGGCCTTGGGTGGCACACAGTTGATTTTGTAAGATTACTTGGAAAGGACAGCAGGCTTGTACATGTACGTACTGAAGGTTGCTCAAGAGCATAATTTTGTGGATCGGAGTGGCCTCCATGTGTAGGAGGGTTAATAAACCAAACAATTTAACACAACAATATCTTTAATTTATTGGTGTTTCACTTTACACTTTCTTAGTTTTTCTCTATTTTTTTGTTTATTTGCATTTAAAAGCTATATGTTGCCTTTGAATTTGATGAATGGAATGGATAGATTAACGAATGATAATCATTTAACTATCGGCATTTTTTTGTTGTCTCAAACTTCATGTCTCTGCAGTAAAAAAGGTAACCTTAACCCTAACTCCCTAGGCCCATTTGCTTACACATAACCTGAATCCTTCCTAACTCCCTAGGCCCATTTGCTTACACATAACCTGAATCCTTCCTAACTCCCTAGGCCCATTTGCTTACACATAACCTGAATCCTTCCTAACTCCCTAGGCCCATTTGCTTACACATAACCTGAATCCTCCAAAATCCTTCAGTAGTAAAGCAAGCACATAACATGTATGCACACATGTTTCTAATCTGTGATACATGTACATGGCCAGGGACCCTCCCTGCATGCATGGAGCAATAAACAGTGTCCACTGACCCAAGCACTGACCTTGCAATCACTACAACAAACATGGATGTACATGTACCGTGGAAAGACAAGTATGTCTAATAACCTCAATCCTCCAAAATCCTTCACTTTAGCAAAGAGCATGTACATGTAGCATGTAACCTCAATCCTTCAAAATCCTTCACTTTAGCAAAGAAGATGTTGGAGGATTTGGGAAGGTTAGGGTTTAAGGAGTTTGCCAAAATAATGCTTTATGAAGTAGACACGGTTTAGGGATATCGCATTCAGCCGATCACGTCAAGATATTTTGATCTATTAAATTTCCTTTCAGGAGATTGACACATCCGAGTCGGTGCCTGCTCATCTAAGCATCTTACCTCAGTATACAGCTTGGCAACGTGTGTATTGTATCATCAATAGTGTACCACTTACCAACCTACTCATAAATCTCTTCACGTCAGCCTACAAAAAGGTCAGCTTGTACTTAAGCACATAAGCCAGGATTTAGAAATAGGTTGTCTGAATTTTGTATTTATTTTTAAACAGGGTGTACAAGTCTTTAACTAACAATACTTTCGCCTGTGGAATACAAGTACAATTTGGTGTCCTTTACTCAAAAATGGTGTCTAAAAAATGCCCAAATATATTGCTGGCTAACACTGGCTGCAATCCAATACATAGATATTTTCATGTCATCCATTTCTGTCATTACTTTTGTAGGTGAGGGTGTTAAAAATAAACATAATTTTCATAATGCAGTAAAAATTATGAAATTAATAGTTTTTTGGTTCAAAAATTTTTTTTTATGAACTCTTGTGGAAATGAGAGGGGTCAAGAAAAATTGTTGTTTGCACATTTTGGAAAATGATGAAAAATGGACGACTGCTAACTGAAAATCTTATTTGGATTGTACTTTTTGCCACTCTGTGATCAGGAAACGGTTTAAATAAGGAAGCAATGACTCACCATCTAGTTAGTTTCGCTTAGCCAGGACATAAACAGACAACAACATGTGTGTGGCTTTGGATTTCACCCAAGAGCTAAATATCAAAGTTCAAGCTTACTCCTAGCAAGAAGTAAACATTCAAAGGAAAATATAAGGAAATAAGGAAAGTTAATATATTATTAAGTAAAGACTGTTCACACCATGTGAAAATTTTTCTATTGAGTAGTAATTAGTTCTGAAAAGAACTGGTGGTTACAACTCAATCAATATAGCATTATAATTAATATATAATTTATAATAATTTTTTATGCAAATTTTCAAAAAACAATCTAGAAAAGTTATTAAAAAGAAATCTTGATAAATTGAACCCCTAAGACAGTTGAATTTTGAGCCTTGTTCAGGGCCATCTACCCAGGGACAGATAGCCACCAGAGGCAGCCGAAGTAATGACCTCACATTAATAAAATCACTAAACTATTTTGTGCGTGTTGCATCATAGAACAATAACGAATGAAAGATTGTTAAGAACCAACTGTGGGAGCATGATATCACACTTCAGCGAGTGCCGAAGTAATGACCTCGCATTAATAAAATCACTAAACCATTTTCCACATGCTGCATCACAGAACAATAATGAAAGAGAGATTGTTTAGAACCAACTGTGGGAACATGACGTCACATTTCCGAGAGAGAGAGAGCGAGAGCAGTGACCTCGCATTAACAAAATCACTAAACCATTTTCCACATGCTGCATCATAGAACAATAATGAAAGAGAGATTGTTTAGAACCAACTGTGGGAACATGACGTCACATTTCAGAGAGAGCGGGAGTAATGACCTCACATTAATAAAATCACTAAACCATTATGTACATGTTGCATCATAGAACAATAACAGAAGAAAGAGTGTTTAGAACCAGCCACCATTTTGCCATGGGATAGTTGACGTCACACTTTGTTGCTTTATAATCTTCCATTATTCAGTCTTGAAATGTTTTTATATACTGGATGACTTTATAATGATTTTTGGTATGATTTGAAGGCGTGTACCACCGTACGACAGCGTAAGGATTCCATGGGATCTGAAGGAGCGGATACAGAAAGCAACTCTCTCAATGAATGCTATGGAGATGACTTTGGCAGCTCGGATGAGAGCAGTGAAGGTATGTATTGGTCATGAAGGAAGGGGGAGGGGAGGTGAGGGGAGGTAGGGGTTAAGGAAGGAATGAAAGCAAGGAGCAAGGCAGAGAGCAGGAATTGGTGAGTTAAGGGTAAAGAAAGTGCCAATTAAACACTGGACCTTTTTGATTTTCGTTTTGGGTGATTATTTATTTTATATTTTGAAATGATTTGGGGAGTAGGTTTTTGTTTTTGTTTTGTTTTTGTTTTGTTTTGTTTTGTTTGGTTAATTTTTATTTATATCTCTTAGATGAGGACAGTGAACCCATACTAGGACCTTGGTTTGAAGAAACCCTGACCCCAGAATCTGAATCTAAAGAGACTGTGTCTAACAATCAAGGCTCTCCCCCATCAGTGCCAGGAGGAACTAAGCCTGAAGCTAAGAAAGATGCGGGCAAGAGAGAAGACTCACCGAGCATCACCGAGGTAACGGACAAAGAAGAACCATCACAGGTATAGTCATGATAGTTGGTTTTAAAGAGAAAGTACAACATTGAATGAAATCAAATTTTGCTTAACCCTAACTCCCTAGGCCCATTTGCTTACACATAACCTGAATCCTCCAAAATCCTTCAGTAGTAAAGCAAGCACATGACATGTATGCACACATGCGTTTCTAATCTGTGATACATGTACATGGCCAGGGACCCTCCCTGCATGCATGGAGCAATAAACAGTGTCCACTGACCCAAGCACTGACCTTGCAATCACTACAACAAACATGGATGTACATGTACCATGGAAAGGCAAGTATGCCTAATAACCTCAATGCTCCAAAATGCTTCACTTTAGCAAAGAGCATGTAGTATGTAACCTCAATCCTTCAAAATCCTTCACTTTAGCAAAGAGGATTTTGGAGGATTTGGGAAGGTTAGGGTTTAAGGAGTTTGCCAAAATATTTAAATGATATTGAAATTTGTATTGTATGACGGTAATAATTTCCTTAAGAAAGTAATGTTTTATAATGTGTACAAAACCTATTGGCACACTCCCATATTCCCCATTCATTGTTCAGTTAAAACCAGATTTTCCTTGGTTTGGCGGCACAATATCCAAGCCTAAATCAAAATCCTCGACATTGATCCGAGGAGTAGGGACTTCTCAGTTACTTATCTTGCTGTGTCAATTTGTGCCAACAGTTTTGCTCACTATTGTAGAGGTTGTTGTGGTTTGTGGTTAACAATTTTTGTTTAAAAAATACAAATTGTGTTGCAAATGCAAAATATTGATCTTTCTGGCAGGTTGCTTACATAAATTTTTACCTGTTTTTTCTTATATTTTTACCACAGTATCTGAAGCTTGCCTGTGATGTCCTGCAGTTTATGACTGTTCACCTTCTTAACTCCAGTAATGGTCTTGTCCATAACTTCCCCAGGTAAGTAAACATAGTACTAATAATAGTAGATTTTTAAAAGATTAATTTTAATAAAGAGATAAATCGGGGGTACTACGCACGCTGGAATTTATTGGTGGTTGAAGTTGGCTAAATTTAGTTTTTCACTTAAATCACTGGTCATACCATTTAATATACAATATTGTCATTTATACTATTCTAAATTGACATTCTATTCTAAGTCATTACAGACATTTACATGCTACAACCATCTTAGTCCCATTTCCAGTATACCCAATATAGAATATAGTGCCAAATGTCATTACATAATAAGGGGGCCAGACTATTTTCCTTCCAGCCTCGGTTTGGTTACATTGATTTGAATGGAAGAAAAACAAAATGGCTACACTATGAGGGAAGTCTTATTCTGTGATATATTTTGTTTTTCTTGTCAGTTTGTCCTTCACTGAGACTCACATTGTCGGCATAGCTGGTGTCGTCAAAGATCTAGACAAGGGACTTGTTAAAATGGATGATGGTAAATACAATCTCTTTTTTATAAATAATTGGATATTGTAGTCAACCAAATGAAATTTCAAATTCATTTTAAAATTGTCAAACAGTTCTTAACTGAACTTCCCAAGCTCTTTAGACACTTATTGCCTGCATTTGCCAATTTGCATAAATTCTGTAAGGTTCTGTAAGGAAGTAATCTTCCTGGCTGTCATAGAAAACCCGATGTCACAGAAACCTGAATATGTGTACTTGAATTGGTTAAAATCTTTTAGAAAGTAATCTATGCTTCTTTCTTGTTTTGTTCTTACCCACCAGCTATTTTGATAGACAACTTTTCAGCAGCGTTAAACTTGTCCGCAGCATTACTTCACTGCATTCACACGCTGCTGGCTTCAAATACTCTATCTCAGACACTGCAGGTAAGCAAATAACATCATACACCTATCCGGCCTATCAATCAAATGCCACAGATTGACCAGTAAGGCCCCAAACTATGAAAGGAGGGTGTGTTTGGGAAGAGGAAAGTACGTAATATATTGTACAAATTTGACGTTTATCACGGCTGCAGCCATTTTATTTCTCTTCTATTGGATTCCATATTTACCAAATCTAGGCTTACAGAAAAAATGGGCTCTCAGTCTCAATTGATATCTGTCAACCAGTGGCCATCATGGTTTTTCTACACACGTCTATGTGACTCAGAACGCGGCTCGTGTCCAAAATAGACTGGTGCCCACGATTGTGATCAATCCCATAATGATATTCTTAATGTGTGCAAAAGGAACATGACGAAGATGGTTGCGCTGTAAGCAATTTATATGTGAACAATCCTTGCTGCTTTTCATTCCTGTAGGACTCTCTGCTTACGCACCTTGGAGTCTCCCCCAATGCCACCGGTCCCTGGCCCCTCAACATCCCACCGCGTACCCTGGCAGTCCTGGCACATGTCCTATTACAGCAACAGCAGCATCAGCAGCAGCAGCAGCAGCAGCAGAGTGGGACAACCGAGGTCAATGATGACACCATGTCGGGATGCTGCAATGTGCTGCAGCGATTCTTAGAGACCTTGAGAGAAATTGCTGTCAAGGGAGAACCACTGACAGAATCCGAAGGTAGCTTTTACTTTCAGTCGTCATTTTGTAACATCAATGCAACAATGTTGTTTAACCAGATATAATGTTGTTGCATTTATATCTTCCTGAAAATGTATGCGCAAAACCAATGTTGGATAGGAAAAATCATAATGCATTTTCGCTATTTTCTCCTGAATTACATAACCTCAAACTTTCACAGGTTGGTTATATACTTATTTCTTACAAACTATTTTCGAAAACTTGCTTTAATAAACTGTTTTGTTTTCATCGTATTTATTTCATTTCATCGTATTCATATCACATGTATATTACCTAGGTAGGGTTAGAGGCGTTTGTCTCCTGAAAAGGTCGAGACATTATCGATGTCGGCAGGGGTAGGCTTAAGTAATTATTAATCCCCTGTCGGCGGGACAGACGTATCCCCATACTGCGGTTTGGGCTCTGGCCCGGTGACCTGACTTTATCTCAAACTTTTTCACAAATCTTGTGTTTCTTTCATGTCTGTTTTTAACTCTGTTTCAAGTCATTGTTATGCGCTTTTGATCATTTCTATGTAAAGAGCGCAATATAAATTTTTAAATTATTATTATTATTATTATTATTCATTCTTTCCCAGATTTGAATGTGGAGCATGCTCAACTTCTGATGTTCATCTTTGAGAGTCTACCAATCAAAAAGAAGAAAGAAATCCTTCTTCAGACAGCGCTGGCTTTGTCTCAAGTGTCACGATCAAGGTATTATCATTTTAAGAATTTGTTTTGGTGAATAAAGTAATATTTTCTGAAGCAGGACTTGAACCTGTTTAAATATAAATTTTTCACAAAATAATTTTCAAAAAACATGTCTCTGAATTTCGTTATTGTGAAATGTCCGATCGGCATTGTCCGATCAGCCTTTCATAAAATATTAATGAAAGAACAGATATGTGTTGATTGCCTAACCATTTTTCCCCTCATCCTTTGATTGATTGATGCTACAGCTGCATGAAGACAAAGTCTCCTCTAGCTTTGTGTCGTCTCCTTCTTGTCTTTGAATTCCTCGTCCATCACTTCTCCCAAGCAAGACCTTTCCTCTTTGAGCAGGTACGTATTGGCTCCTGTTGATGTAGACAATCAAAAAGAAAATCAATAAATGGGGAACTTATAGGTGATGAAATTTGTCGTCATCGTGAACCATCATATTTTTACAAATCAATAGAGAATTTACATGGTGCTACCACAAACCTTAGATTGTACTTCAAACATGCAAAGCTTCAAATTTGTCGGTACTAAGAATTGAATCAGCATCTTCCGTTTCCCGATGTCTTATAGGTCCAGTGGAATATCTTCACCGTTCAGAGCACAGACCCTGCTCTGATGCTATACCAGGAGGAATGTGGAGGAATAGCGAGTACTAAGTTCTATAACCCGTGTAGAGAGGTGGAAGAGAACTACCGTAAGGCTACGACGAGCGAGACGGCCACAGTAGAGTCTGACGGTGAGGCTAGAAAAGATGTTTTGGTTCATATACCTCATTAACCCTCTCAGTACTGAATTGTTTTGACATAAACAACCGCTGGTGACCGCATTGTTTGACCACTCAAGCATGAAGCACACATTCTTACACAACAGAAAGCTTGTGTTCAAAGGCCAATTTTACAAACTCTATTATCATCTTGAAGATATCGTTTTACAGCAAAATAAATAATAAAAAATATCTTACTTATTGAATTCCCTTTCATAAAATCCAAAAAACATTAAGATCGGTGAATAAACGTCCAAGTTCTCGGTCTTTGTTTCCTCAGTGTGATCTGTAAACTCAAACACATTTTTGTACACAAACACATGGCGCTCTGTAGGTGTTTGGCATTTCGGATCTTTCCACTCCAATTTGAAGGGATTGCATAATAGCAGCCTTATTTTATTTCACCATCAATGGAAAGATCCGATTTTGCTCTTTCCAACCATTGTAAGCTTGAGTATGGAGGGTGAACATGGACAAAACTACAGCTTTATAACAAATGGCCTTTGTACTCAGGCTTGAGTGCTTTTTTATGTGAAAGCTTGGTCGACTAATGTCGCCTATGGTAAGGAAGAGGGGGTATGAGTGCAGTCGACTAAAGTCGCCTATGGTAAGGAAAGGGTTAATAAATGCTAAAGACAGTTTTAATAGATAATATTATTGGTCAAAAAGTGATCACTTGGTGGTGTATTAACAGTCAGTATTGATCAGCCGCTAAAAAAATCTTATCAGGGTGTATGTTAGTCGCATGCCAGGTGTCATGCAAAGTTGAACCAATTCAAATTTTCCTGAAGACGATCAGAGCATACTGATCGAAACGTCGAGTAACCAACCTTTTTGTTTTCAGAACTATTTACTACTCAAAAGAGAATTTTTACATGTCAATGCAAACAGTCTTTACAAAGTTTACTTTGTTCAATAACTACATTCACTTTATCCTCCCTATCACAACAAGATAACCGATCAAATAAAATTTATAATTTTTGTTTTTGACTTTCTCATAGGTGTAGCCTTCAAGAGGTTATTCTATAACTTGATATCATCAGATCTGGATAACAGTAAAGAGGTTCCACAGCTAGATCAAAAGGTATCATAAATACCCTAACCATTCTGAAAAATAGTTTTGACAATCAAAGGTAAATTTGTGAAGCTGTACAGTAAATAGCGCTGGTTCCAATTTCATCGAGCTGCTAAGCAGATAAAATTGCTTAAGAGAAATTTTGCCCAGGAAATTTAGGTCATTGGTCGGCTTCAAAATCGGCGCAGTGACACGCTTTTTTTGTTTGTTTTTGTTTTTTTGTTTTTTTTGCCAACAGGGAAATACGTGTAACATGCATACGCGGGGACCAAGTTTCCAATATATAAAGTATGGTGGCTAAAAGAGGCCTCACAAATCAGGCAAACGTTCATACCCCCTTTGTGAAAAAGTTGTTTAAAACACATCATGGCAGAAGTCCAATCGATCCAGCAATTTTGGCTGCAATTGGACATCAATTCATAGCAAAGAAAAAGAAAACTAAAAATGCAGATGCGCAGGTCTGAGGCGAAGCACTCGGAGACCAGAAACCGGAGACTTTTTTTTGGCCTTAAATAGTTACCAGCAAATTTTTCATACAAAATGTACAGACCTTAGCTGGTAGTCTGTTTTATATTGCTTAGCGCCATTGTTTGCATTAACCCTCCTACACATGGAGGCCACTCCGATCCACAAAATTCTGTTCTTGAGCAACCTTCAGTACGTACATGTACAAGCCTGCTGTCCTTTCCAAGTAATCTTACAAAACCAACTGTGTGCCACCCAAGGACACTGTAATTGTTTGAACATATTAGTATGGCCTGCAATGTATCAATGGGAGACCACCTTACCCTGAAATCTCAGTGGTGCGACAGTGCACAGAAGGGTAACCATAGGAGGCCACTGGCAACAGCTAATGGCTTGGAGTGACCTGAATGGGTTGTTTCAAAAATTGCACTGATTGTAGGAGGGTTAAAGTAGCTCTGTGCAATCGGGCCCTGGTATTTAGACAATAAATTCAGTGTGCTTCCTGAAAATCGGGATTTATTATTTTTTTTAAAGGAAAAACAAGATAGCTGGGACATGATAAATGTATATTGCCCATCTGAGCTTTAGTAAATAATTACATATCCTCTGGTCTTTATTCTTGGTCTATACAGGCATGTGAGGTTTTGTATGATGCGTCGTTTGACTACAGCGAGCTCTACCATGCTTTGGTTGAACTCTTAGCCGCAGGGTCTGAATGTGATTTGATCTCCAGGCAACAGGAACAACCTCTTCTATATATGGTATGAATGGAAGACAGTGTAGTTACAGATTTAAAGTGGTCGTAGAAAGTATAAAAATATTCAATAAATAATGAGCGGAATAATTGGTACCAGGTATGATATGGAGCTGGCTTAAGTTGCTTATGGTTAGTTGCCTCTGATATCAATTTAAGGTCAATATTTGGAAGAGTAATTATTGTGTTCTCGAATCAGTAAATCTAATGGAGGTGGGCCAAAGTCTTGGCACAGCCAAGCCTTTGAGAAGCCCAGGCTTTGCCCAGGCCAAGGGGCCTATATAATCCCCTAGCTGAGCACAAAAGACCCTTTACTAATAAGTAGATCTCAAGTTGCTCTTATTGGTAACACAGACTTGACCGACACCTCAGTTGTCTTTTGTTCACAAGTGCAGCCATTATAATGAGCTCTACTCTGGAGTGCCATGGTCGAGCGGTTTAGTGCATCGGATTTGTGTTCTGATGGCTGAGTCGTCAGAATGTGGGTTTGAATCCCAGCCGCGACCAGGGTGCTTGTGTCCTTGAGCAAGACACTTTACCATAATTGCTTCTCTCCACCCAGGGGTAAATGGGTACCTGTGAGGGCAGAGTTGGTTGTTGTGTTTGATTAGCCCATATGCGCTGAAAAGGCAGCAATTGAGCTGTATACTCCCCAGGGAGCTGAGATGGTTTCAGGAATGATTTATGAGCCTGATGAGCAGGGGTAATAATGTAATGCGCCTTGAGTACCAGTTTGGTGGATACGTGCGCCATATAAGTCCACATTATTATATTATTATTATTATTACTTGGCCGAGTTAGGCCCTCCAGAAGCCCAGATTATGTTGATTGTCAGGTACTGTATTGTTACAGGATTAGGACTCACAAAAGACAGATTAGGAGGCCAGGAAGCCTTCCCTGGCCAGCCTTCTCAAAGGTGTGACCATGACTTTGGCCCTCCCCAAAATTTGTAACATTTGAGACGTTTTGAAGTTGTTTACAGTACCCAAATAACACTTTTTGATTTTGTTTTATTAAACTTAATTCACCACATGTATAATGAATGCAAATTATTCTCTATACAGGATGCCTGTGCAATCCATTATGCCAGCGTGGTATGTTGGCGTCTCCTGGGTAGTCTAGCGCCCTCTGTTGCCTACATGAAACTCCTTGAAGGACAGCACACAAACAGTGAGCGTTCCTTAACACAGAGTGAGATCTTGCATACCTTACGATGGGTACCACGCATGGCCAACGACAAATACAGAGTTTGGATAAGGGTAAGAAGAACCATTATTGAATGATTCATTTTTATTTTTATTTATTTTATTACATTTTACACTGGCAATCAGATAACATCAATTAAATATAAAAAACCAAACCCTAAAAAACGAAAAATACTCAAAAATTCATAAGTAAGACTAATTGCGGTGACACCATGTGGAATCTCAATTGAGTAGTAATTAGTTCTGAAAAGAACTGGAGGTACAACTCGACGTTTCGATCAGTGTGCTCTGATCGTCCTCATCCTCATGTTAAACAAAGCCAGTGAGTGGTAAGATAGAACAGGTGACCAGCACCTCTACAAGGCCATCCTACCACAAGAAACCCACTAAACATTATATACCTCGTTACACCCCATTTGATACTGTTGAGTATTCATTGTAAAGACAGGTTTCAGGCACTTTGTTTGCACATGCATGAGCCCGATAGACGCCACATTCATGCTTCATGGTCAGAACAGTGAATTTGTATCTGAAATAAAATTATTTCAATATCTCTGACATGCAAAAATTAAGTGTATATACACCTTGTATTTTTTTATACACACTTTGCACGCATTGTAGACTGTAAAAAAATATAAACTTACCTGATGCATATGAAGTAAATACACAGTAAGTATTAAACATGGCAATTGATATAATTTTACCCTACACCGACGTGTGTACAGCACTATATACTCAGTGCTTTCCGAGTGTCTGTGTAGGGCAAAATTAAATCAGTTGTTTATCACCTGATGCAAGAATTTCATCAAACTATAAATATCGCGGCACCCGCTGCTATATAGGATTCTAGCTAGCCAATCAACATCGGGCAAGCTCGGTGGTCGAGAGGTTAAGACGTTTGCACTAGTAAGCAGGAGGTCGTGTGTTCGAATCCTGCCCGAGTCGCCTATGAAGTTTTTTCCACAGACACTCGGAAAGCACTGAGTATACAGTGCTATACACACATCGGTGTAGGGCAAAATTAAATCAGTTGTTTATCACCCGACGCAAGAATTTCATCAAACTATATTAAACATGGCCTTTATATTGAGCAGATTGGCTCAGACCAGCTCCTAGACATGCTTAATATCCCAACCCTGGAATATCTGCTGAGAGCAAATCGCCTGTGATGATTCAGGCACGTGGAGAGAAGCCCAGGTTGGATACACCGGTGCAGGGATATTGAGATCCCACACAGGAGGAAGCCTGGTCATCCAAAGAAAACCTGGTGTGAGACAATCCGGAATGACCTAGTAGCATGGGGCATGACGGAGACTGATCCGCAGGACCGTGTTGCCTGGAGACAGAGCCTTAGAACGGCCAAGACCCGTCCGACTCCCTGTGTGGAAACAGAGACATAAAATCGGATATGATGATTTTCGTTACAGTCTCCCTCATGGGGAAAAAAGAAAATACCATACTTAATTATTTTCCTTTTTTCTCACACTCTTTTTTTGTTTATTTCTAGGACCACTTGTCAGAGCAGCGGTTACCGGTGACAGAGGCAGAGAGCTTGTTAGACATCATCACTCATCACTGTAACGCTGTACAATTTGACATCCAGCTAGCTCAAGAACTCATTGGCACTCAGGTATGACCCATAACACCCTGTTATGTCAAAATGGAACTCTTTAGACCCTGCTGTGTAAAAGTAAGTCTTACCAAAAAGTAGTCGACAAAAAGTACAAAACCAGTTTCCTTTTTCGAAAACTGAAAACATTCATTTCAAAGTGAACATCTCAAGTTTGAGAAAGGCATGAATTTAATTTGTAATATCATTATTGTCTTTGAAATTTACATCTGTTTTACAAAGATTTTCTCTAACTTATAGCATTCCTGCATTTCATTATTTGAAATTTATTAAGATATTCTTTCATTTATAAATAAATCAGCCATTTTAAAAATGAAAGCACACCTATAAAAAAAATGCCTTCATCATAGAATAGATTCTAAATACATTGCCGAGACATCGTTTCCTAATTTTATATTTTTCAACTGCTGTTGTATGTTTATAATTATATTCAGCTATCTCACATGCCGCTGTTTGTGATGGCTAATGACATCGTATCACCAGGTCAGCTGCCTAGTCTTAATGCCATCTGTCTCCTTGACTGCATCCTCAGCAAAGTAGAAACATCTCTTAAAGATCACTTCATTGGCTCCATCGTAAGTCACAATGAAAATCCCTCAGATCGTCCTGTCAGAACAACAAGGTCGTATCTAAAATATGCAACAAGGTCATATGTGCAATAGTGCATAAATTTGCATACATTAAAACAATTGAGTGCAACAATGTCGTATCTTCTTCCATAGGTTTTGCGTGTTCATCCTGGAACTTTGTAAAAAGATACGACCTTGTTGCACTGAGCAAAATCCATGTCTGCAACAAGGTCGTAACTATGATACGACCTTGTTGCACTGGGCAAAATCCATGTCTGCAACAAGGTCGTAACTATGATACGACCTTGTTGCACTGGGCAAAATCCATGTCTGCAACAAGGTCGTAACTATGATACGACCTTGTTGCACTGGGCAAAATCCATGTCTGCAACAAGGTCGTAACTATGATACGACCTTGTTGCACTGATGCGACGAAATATTGAAATTCTTGGAATGAACATGTTTAGGTAAAAAAAATACTTTTAAAGATGCCAATGTTTTTGACTACTTCACCAGTGATTACTGGCAATTTTGTTTTTATCTGAACATTTTCATTTCCCTGGAAGAAAGGAAAACATATTTTTCAAAAAGCAAACTTTAACAGTTAATAAATGTCAAAAATTAATTCATGACTGGCCATTCATTGCAGATTTCTTTTATTGTAAAGACATCCTTCTTTAATTTGTCTATTTAAAGTTTGGTGTCTCTTTCTACAAAGAAAATTTTCACATTAAAAAAATTTCACCAGGATTCACCCATGAAATAAAAACAAAGGTGATGTATCTTTAAGACTTGTCACACATCAAATAGTCAATTCCATAGCGGTACTATGCAGATTTTCATGTTATAAGTTTCATTAAAGGTACTTTGAATCATTTGTTGTCATCTGTAGAGTGGGGATGAGACAGCTAAGACGTACAAGGTACTGGAGATAGCCAGTGACCTTCGACCTATCCTCTTTCAACTACTCAAAATGTATACGGTATTTTCAAGGTAAGTGGCAATTGGATTACCATGTAAATATTTTATTTCATCAAATATTTTAACAAAAAACATTTAAATTTAACAACTGGATTTAATTTTCGTACATCACAAAAATAAGAATTTCAGAGTTCATAGAAAAAAAACACATTTTGTGTATTTCCATAAGTGATTTAAGATGTTCTTCCCATTATCATAACTATAAAAAGCCATGTGCTTTGGTTTGTCATGAAATTCTTGCATAAGATGTACTCAGAAAATGTGTTTTATAAAAAACATTTGAAATATTAATGCATTAATACAAGAAAAAAACTAGTTTGTAAAGTTGAGCTCTTACATCCTTCCAAGGTCGTGTCTTCTGCATCAAATCGCTGGTCCTACCACCTTTGAGTCCTTGGCTGCATTTAGCGTCGTCCTTCGTGTGAGTTCATCATTTGCCACGAAGTGGCTCCCTACGTCATCAGGACTTCTTCAGATCAACGCACTTCCTCAGCCGGTCCGCACGGCCGTGGAGAAATGGAACTCAAACAATGGCAATGAGTCTCCTGTATACAGCATTGTGGTATGTCGTCCTTGTCAAAATCTTATTTGTGTCAAAAACATGATTACCACAAAATAGGATCTGATGACTTAGACGTTTCAGTTTTGTGATAACAGTTAGGGTTGGTATGATTTGCTAGGTGGGGCCTGATAGACTGATCCAGTTATTGCTAAAAACATGGTTATACAACCTGCATAAAAGTCAAGCACTTGACCCGTGTAGTAACAATTGTCATGGAACGGCTTAATCCTATTGGCTAATCCATGCCATTTGATTGACAGACTGGATAAGTGTATGGTGTGACCATCAAAATCAGACATATTCCTCTGAGAAAAAAGACATTGATGTTTTTCATCAAATTTCAACTTTTTTCATTTTTAAAGAATTAGCTATTGCAAACTGCTTACCAACCTAAAGGACCTGTAGTATAAATAGAGAATTAGCTGTTGCAAACTGCTTACCAACCTAAAGGACCTGTAGTATAAATAGAGAATTAGCTGTTGCAAACTGCTTACCAACCTAAAGGACCTGTAGTATAAATAGAGAATTAGCTGTTGCAAACTGCTTGCCAACCTAAAGGACCTGTAGTGTAAATAGAGAATTAGCTGTTGCAAACTGCTTACCAACCTAAAGGACCTGTAGTATAAATAGAGAATTAGCTGTTGCAAACTGCTTACCAACCTAAAGGACCTGTAGTATAAATAGAGAATTAGCTGTTGCAAACTGCTTGCCAACCTAAAGGACCTGTAGTGTAAATAGAGAATTAGCTGTTGCAAACTGCTTACCAACCTAAAGGACCTGTAGTATAAATAGAGAATTAGCTGTTGCAAACTGCTTACCAACCTAAAGGACCTGTAGTATAAATAGAGAATTAGCTGTTGCAAACTGCTTGCCAACCTAAAGGACCTGTAGTATAAATAGAGAATTAGCTGTTGCAAACTGCTTACCAACCTAAAGGACCTGTAGTATAAATAGAGAATTAGCTGTTGCAAACTGCTTACCAACCTAAAGGACCTGTAGTGTAAATAGAGAATTAGCTGTTGCAAACTGCTTACCAACCTAAAGGACCTGTAGTATAAATAGAGAATCAGCTGTTGCAAACTGCTTACCAACCTAAAGGACCTGTAGTATAAATGCAAAATAATTGTTATTGGCCTTATGTTTCAAACTTAGCGGATTCTTTCTCAAAGGCAAAGAGAAGGAACCTCCTAGGTTTTGAGAAAGACCTGCTAGGTTTGAAACGTAAGGCCAATAACATTTCTTTTGCTTTTTTTAATTTTTGTTTTCGCCCAAGGCTGAAAACTAAGCAAATGTATTTTTAATTTTTTTATCAGAGGAACAATCACCCGATAGCGTCTGAGAACCAGCTGAACACAGTACAAGGAATGCACCTCAACTCATTGTCAAGTAAGTGTGTTAACTCATAACGTCTCCCCAAACAGGGTTAGATCGGTAGCATCTCCAGGTCAAACCTGATGACAAATTTTCCATAGAGTTGTAAAGGAAGAGCTGACTTGTCCTGCCTGTATTGACCGTTTGCAGAAGAATCGTCTGAAAAACTAAGACATCAACTATTTGCTGCATAGTCTTTCATATAGGTTGTTTTATGGGTGCGGCTAAGTCACAAATGGCAATAAGTCATGATCTTTTCACGTGTCCAAACTGTTCAAGGAATTTGTGTTGATCAGAATCCTAAGGGGTAGAAACACCTTCCAGTCACCAGCTAGTTGGAGCAGTAACCTTAACTTTTGATAAGAATAACTAAGTGCTTGTTACAGGCCTCAAATTTCGTCATTTTTAGGGCAAGGCCACTTTGGCCTTGAATGAAGCAACATTTTGAAGGGCACCAAGGCCAAAAGGTAGGGCACCAAGGCCAAATAGGGTCTTGGGAAAAGGGCACCGAGGCCAGAAATAAAAAAAAAAGTAAAAAAAAGTAAAATTTGTACTGTTGACTTGAAAATTGTTTTCTTTTGCTTTTATACCTTTCATGTTCATCTTAAAATCCAGTATTACAGACATTATGACAAAATACATGTAAGATGGGTGAAAGGAATGCATGTAAACAGGAAATTCCCTGGTTCTGTACAAAGTCCTGGTCCCCTATGCATATTAGCAAACAATGCGACAACAATCATGTACATGTACATCTCTCCAGCTATATTTCCATCTATCTTGATTTTTTTATTTTATTTTTATATCCAATGTGTAATGTAATACTAGTAATACGATGACCTACCTACCCTTTCCTCCCCACTGACTGATCGTCCCCACAAAACATTACTTTTTGTAGCGATCCAGCTTCCTACACTTGCTGGTTGATTTTACCAGTTCAGTTTCTTTCATGCGTTTTAAACGATCTTTGCGGGGCATTGTTAATTATTTCTAACAATGTCAGATTTGTAAAACTTTTGTTAAAAGTTTGCAAACGCTGTCTGTCAGTACAGTAACATTACATACATGAAAAATTTACATGTGTATGTACATACACGTACACGTACACGCAGTGCATGCATGTACGTAGAACATAACACACTCGGCTCCTCGGCGGTTGTTTATTTCGACCGTCCGTGTACATATACATTTGGCACTAGCTGACGCGAACCAGTGCAAAGTGCATAAAGTACCAACGAGACACAGAGTACCAACGAAAGCATGATCTTTCGATGGATCTCTCAGCTCCGCGCATGCGCACAGCCCAGGATAGCTCGCCGGGCCGGGTACTATAATTTACCTGTACCGTACCGATCGAGCACGTGTGTGTGTGTACATACGTGTAGATGTACATGTACATCATGCACATCGAGGTGTTTATAACGTTGCGGTTCTATAGCTGTGTGTGTGCGGGGCGGGTGGGCGGCGCGACAAAATGACCGGACACAATGTAATTTTCTTTTCGGGAGAAAGGGGGTGAAGAAATTGCCGGGATAGTAAAAAGGGCACAGCGGCCAACGGAGAAATAGGGCACGGCAATATTGGCCGTGAAGAGGTAAATTTTTCCAGGGGCACATCGGCCAGTAAGAGGGGCATCGACGGCCATGGCCGCCGTGAAATTTGAGGCCTGTTGTTAACAACTGATTCAGTTCAGTGAGCACACACACCTCTCCCCCACCCCCTAGTCCCAACAGTTCCCGCCTGCACGCCTCAACGCACTAATCCTCCAGTGTCCAGCCATCGTGTGATCCTCCAGCAGCCTACTTAAGCAGCAGCATTTCCCAGAGTCCGGCATTCTCCTGAGGACGATCAGAGCGTACTGATCAAAACGTCGAGTTGTAACCTCCAGTTCTTTTCAGAACTAATTACTACTCAATAGAGAATTCCACATGGTGTCACTGCTGTTAGTCTCACTTAAGAATAACTAATGTTACTGCGAGGTATATCTTCCACAAACTGGCATTAGGAAGTTGAAGCCTTCCTTTATGAAACTTAATTCATTGGGAATTTCACATGGTGTCACCGCAAACAGTCTTTACTGAAACTTAATTAATTGGTTTTTTGCATTGTTATTTCAGGTCAGACAGTATTTTCCATTGCATCATCACTAAAGCATGTCATCACAGCCATGGTTAGACTGTGTACAGATCAACTCATGTAAGTCATATCAATAAGAATAATAATAATAATGTGGACTTGTATGGCGCACGTATCCACCAAACTGGTGCTCAAGGCGCATTACATTATTACCCCTGCTCATCAGGCGCATAAATCATTCCTGAAACCGTCTCAGCTCCCTGGGGAGTATACAGCTCAATTGCTGCCATTTCAGTGCATATAGTGCTAATCAAACACAACAATCAACTCTGCCCTCACAACATGATGGCATTATTTTATTTGAATTAAATGTGTTTTTTCTATAGCTTTTTTTATGTGTCCTGTGCATTTGTTTTTTATCATAGTTTAAGTTAATCCAGTTGAGTGCCTTATTCTTAAATATATTTGTTAACCCTTGCATAGTTTGATCCTTCAAAACCCTTTAACCAGTTCGCTTCGGATGCCGTGTATACATGCAATTTTTTTTTGTACAGCGGATCGGAGAGCGTCTAAACACGCATTCCGATTTTTGTGTGTGTCACCGGGAGACTTGTCAACACGCTACACGTGGCGTGCCGTAGTGGCGGCTGACGTGTATACACGCAATCGTTTCTCTGAGTCCATGGGGTCACGGTTCGGTGGCCCCGGACAAAATGCACTGCAAATACTGAACGACTTCACTCTTTTTGTTGATTTTTGCCTAATCCCTTTATCCAAGACCTGTTCCTTTGACGTACCAGCCAAGCATTTGTAAAGACGGATTTATATCCATTGTTTATGAGGCATTCGATCTCTCTCCAGGTATGCCGTCTTTTCGACCGGGCGCTGGTCGCTAATAGGCCGTTGCATCGGAGCTTGCCAACGGTCTAATTGTGCTGAACAAACACAACCGTAATTAAAAAACTAGCCATTTAATTCTCGAAATGTCAGTGAGTAAAGGTGTTTATTTGGTTGTCCGAACTTAATTATTAATGGCTAGAAATTTTTTCAGATTTTTTACTGAAAATAAACCCGCACGGGGGACCGGAAAAAAATAAATATTCCCGACGTCAACTGGTTAAAAGGATTTGACAGGTAAAAAAGTATTTGCTAGTGTAGTGGTTTTGTGTTGGACTGCATCTATACTTTACATAGTAATATGTTCTACACAGTTATTCCACCTTACAAATGAAGGGTTTTTGGTGAGCCTGTCAACCCGCTGGCAAAACATGCTTAAAACACATTTGTTTAACATTGCATATAACTGGTTACATATGTTTTCACTTGATATTGTTTGTTCTTTATGTGCTCTTAATTTACTTGTACACTATGTATTTGTAGTTTTATGTATTTTGGTTGTATACATTTTTTCCTCGGAATATGTTTGGTCATAGATAGATGGCGCTTTACAAATTTTGTTTTATTATTATTATTATTATTATTAATATCGTTTCGGTTTGCGGTAACACCATGTGTTTATCTCAACTAACGTGAAGCTGAGGTACAGGTTCTGAAAAGAACCGTGTCGCACAACTCGTGTCTCAACCTTCGTTAAGTGAGAAAGGTTCAAGGGAGAACCAATTTCAGGCAACTCGTTTTTCTCTACTGTCGCTAAGTGAGAAATATGGTTCAGGGAGAACCATGGGGACTTCACGGGTTAATATGGTTCAGGGTGAACCATGGGGACTTCACGGGTTATTCTCAACGTTATTAGCCTGCTCTAATCTTCGTCAGGAGAATGAAGAGGTTTGCCTCAAAACCTCAAAACCTCAAAACCTCAAAACCTCAAAACCTCAAAACCTCAAAGCCTCAAAACTTATATTATTATTATTATTATTAAAATCGACTGAGAGTAAGAGGGGTAATCTGTACAATAATCCAGTAAAATGGTGGAGTATCAATAGGTCAACAGTAACTCACTGCCTGTTTACAGATTCACTTCCACTGTTTAAGGAGACCTCTTCTAAATGTGACTGGCTCTGGCAAAACCATAAACTTGGACCCAATTTTCAAAAGTAAGATTTTGGTATAGTTTGATTCTCTAGATTTTCATCTTTCATTTGATACCAGATTTGAAGAAATCAGAAAAAAATATTTTTCATTTGATACCAGATTTGTAGAAATCAGAAAAAAATAATTTCCCCCTGATTTCTACCAATCTGGTATCAAATGAAAGAGGAAAATCTAGAGAATCAAACTATACCAAAATCTCACTTTTGAAAATTGGGTCAAAGTTTAGGATTTTGCCAGAGCCAGTCACAAATGTAAATGCTTCAGAAGTGTTCACAGATGGGCAATATAGGACAAAACAATGATTATTTCCAGAGAAATGTTTCTATTTGTCAACATAATTGTTGCATTATCTAGGTGGTGTGATGAGGGGAGTGTAGTCAGTGCAATACAGGAACCATGGAAGAAGGAACTGGTAGACATTCTCTTCCCGTTACTCCTAGATGCAAGTACAGAGAGCTTTGCTGAGCTGGTAAGAGCCCAAGGACAGATCAAATGGCCCCTTTGCTCTGGGAGGGGTAGATCATTGAAAGGAAGCCGTTTTTAGTTTAATACATATTTCTCTCCTTTGATATTTTTTAATTTCCTATTTTAAACTATTTTCTCTGTAAGGCTATGTGTTCTTTGCAGAGTACCCCATCTTAATAATTTTATTTTTTAATTAATATTATTATAGAAATATTAAAATTATGTTGACAAATTTTTCACTTTATATACCCCATCGCCATATTATTTCATTTTGAGCTAGCGCCAGCAGAACAAGATATCTACTTAATTTGTGTGGAAGGCAATTATTATCTCTCAGTTTATATAACTTCCTCTATGAATTCCTCTAGACTTATGTGCCTGTGCAGTATCTTCTTATTTTTTCTGTAAGGCAATTATTTCGTTTCATTTTATGATTCCTTCTAGACGTATGTACCTGTTGAGCGTCTCCTAGGAGGCAGTGAGAATGATGACTTTATACACAAGCTTCATCTGTGTATGATATCAGCATGTCATGAGTTGATTACTAAGCATGCTTCACCACAGAGGTTAGTAGATACCCACAAAATCAAATCTGAGATCATTCAAATTTGTTGAAAATTGCCAGCATTGTATAAAGGGTTTATAAGTGGCTATCTTGACCCAATTATATGTAATAATAATAATAATAGGTAAAACTTGTAGCTTTGCATGGTGAGAATGATAAGTAAGACTAATTGCGGTGACACCATGTGGAATCTCAATTGAGTAGTAATTAGTTCTGAAAAGAACTGGAGGTACAACTCGACGTTTCGATCAGTAAGCTCTGATCGCCCCATGAATGGATGCTGGAGGATTAGTTCGTTGAGGCGCGCAGGCGGGAACTGTTGAGACTAGGATCCTATGGGTTGGGGGAGAGGAGTGTGTGCTCACTGAACTGAATCAGTTGTTAACAAGCACAGGGGGATGGAGGGTGGTAGACTTAGGATATAGGAGATCCCTCAGTCTGGGGGTGGGTTATGGATGCATTCTCCTGAGGACGATCAGAGCTTACTGATCGAAACGTCGAGTTGTACCTCCAGTTCTTTTCAGAACTAATTACTACTCAGTTGAGATTCCAAATGGTGTCACCGCAATTAGTCTTACTTAATAATAATAATAATAATGTAAATTTATATAGCGCCGGTATCCGTCAAGCAAATAACGCTCATGGCGCTTTGCAAACAACAATACAGTATAATAAAATATAATACAGTACATGTACAAAGCATAAATCCAAGTTCAATCAGTCAGTTCAAACTTCATACGCTTCTAAAGAACAAATGTGTTTTTAAGTTCGTCTTGAACATGTCTGGAGAGGCAGCAAATCTAACGCTTAATGGGAATGAATTCCACAGTTTGGCTGCAGAAATTTCAAATGATCTTTGTCCCCATTGATTATTTATATGTTAGGTGTTCAGCTAGGAACAACTGATTTGAAGAGCGTAGGCCACTGCGTCCAGGAGTGTAGAAATGCACAAGATCAGTCAAATAACACGGGGCTGTGCTATTTAGAATTTATATGTCCTTGCTTACCAACACAAACTAAATCCGAAAATACCATTCGTATTTCAGGGGTAAGCGAGGAATTTCTGCTTGTGCACATCAGGTTAACTAAGGATTCGACACTTACACAGCCAGTACAAACATTCTGTGCTATTCCTATAAGCATAATACTGTGAATGTAAGCACAGAATTCTGTGTTATGCAGTGCCATGTAATTAGGCCCAGAATGGACTTTTAATTTAATGGATGTTACTCAAGAATGTACTCTTTTACTCTCTTATTTCTCAGTGGGTTAGAGGAAGTGGTTTTCCGTGATGCTATTCAGTCTCTTGAGAGTCAGCTTGAGAAGGCACCCGCTAAGACGGCTCTGGAAGTCTTCTACACTGAAGAATCAGGTATTATTATTTATTATTAATATTTATCTGGCTTGAAAGCCTCTATAGCACTGTAGACAATGAAATATTGTGGGAGATTGAATACATTTGACATAAAACACAATAAAGGGGGCCACTTTGCATCCGTCACGTTAGCAGTTTTTCCAATGGTTGTTATTTATTTTTAAGTACCTGAAACCGACCAAAAAGTGTTTCAACATGTGAATGGACATGCTGGCTTATACTAGAACTAATTTGGTTGATTTATTTAATTTTTTAATTTTTTAATTTATTTTTTTACCCTCAAATTTCCATAAAAATTGGACGGAAAAAGTTACCTCACTTTTCCGTCCATTTGTTGATGGAAATTTTAGGGTAATTAAAAAATAATAGTAATAATCAACTCAAATTATCTTTAGGATAAGCATCCATGTCTATTCAAATGTTGACATTCTTTTTGGGTGGTTTCAGATATTTAAAAAAAATTACAACCATTAGAAAAACTGCTAACGTGACGGTAGGAAAGTGGCCCCCTTTATTGTGTTTTATGTCATTTACTCCAGTATTGTGGAATTATGAACTAGCCTTAAAGGAACACTATCATCACCAGAGCAGACTTATAACCAAAACAATCTTCTTAAAGGGGCAGTATCGTCACGATCAGAGCAGACTTTCAACAGGGCATGGAATCGGTGTCCTAGTTTAAGATGAACACAGTGACTGAAATTTACTGGCTCATTTATGCAGCAGCAACGGTAATATGACCTTATCATGTGGGTATTATCTTCAGTCACTGAGTTAATCTAAAACCAGTGCTCCGATTCCATGCCCTGTTGCTCGTGACAATATTGTCTCTTTAATGCTGTTTGATTTTTTGTTGTCAGATCTTGTCAAGGTATTGTTATCATCAGCCAATGAGCATCTGTCTGCGGAGTATGGAATCAGGGTACTAAAGTTCTTCAACAGACTTCTACAACTAGGTAAAGGATTTACAAAAAAAACTGAATTATTTATATTCAAAAATATGGTTATCCCAAATTGATTTTGCCATTGAGAAAGTTCCTGTTTGGAATGAAACATAACGTCCTTCTTATATTAACAGCAAGTAGGGTTTCAATCCTAAATCCTTTAAATCCTTAAATGCAAAATTCACATATTTTTCTTCAATGCAAGGACAAATAAACACAAATATTCTGTTTTTTTGTTGTTGTTATTCTTGTTTATTGAAGTTTAACACTACGTATATTATACCAAGACTACAAACATTATTTGTCTGTTTAACTGAAGTTGCTTTGCCGCAAGTGTGTCAAAATCTACTTTAATAAGCAATCATGTCATTGTGACAAACAACATTTTGGTTGGTGAAATAACTTAAAGTTAAAATTACATTTGAAATCAAACTTTAAAGTAATACCTTAACTTTCTCATTCCTAATCTACAATTCCCCCATACAGCTGAGGACACTCCTGGTGATAAAGCCCTAGAGAAACTCTGCTCCACCCTCACCAGACTATCTCTGGTGGACTCGGACTCACTGCAGGGATGGCTGGCTCGTATTATCCAAGACAGTAACCCAGGGGCAAAAGGCCAGGAACACAGGGTCCTACTGCAGAGTCTTACCTCGCACATTGTCAAGGAGAAAAGGTGGGCTTGCAATCTCATTAACTTTGTTTTGAGTTTTGGAAGAAACTGACTGTGTTGGTAGTCGGAATGAGCAGGTTGTGGTTAGAATTGGTAACTTTTCTTCAGACCCAAGGACAGATTTGAAACAATGTTTGATTATTATAAAGGAGTTGATTGTTACGGCTTTATAATTATGCGTGACTGATCATTTTTATGAAAGTCGTGCAAATTTTAAATTATTATTTTTAAAATTATTATTATTATTATTCCTTCTGCCTTTGTTGCCAACCTCTCTTGCATAGCACAGATCTTCTATACTGTTTTTCTCTTAAATGTTTTAACATTTGGAAGACCACAGCTTGATTTCACAAAGCGCTGAGATGCATCAAATGGCATGTACTGGTCAGAATTGCTAAGCTAATAGTGAAGGAATAATTCTAATTCACATGGAGATCACGCACACACAAAGCATCTAAGATGTGATAAGTTTAATGAAATCGGGTCCTGGACTCACATTACAGAGTTATGAGAAGGTGAAAACAGTTTACTAATTTTTGGATAAGATCTTTCATTTTCAATCAGTCTTTGAATTTCTTTTTTATCTCGTACAGTCTTGTCGGTGAGGACGTAGCCACAGCTCTCTTGAAAGCTCTTATCCCTATGGGAACACAGCTTCTCTCTGGGGCGGCAGACAGTCTTGGATTCTCTGAGTTGATGCCAGTCATGGTCATGTTGGCCGGTGCTGGGTCTGGTATGGGGCATGTAGAGCTATTCAGAGCAGCCAATGACTGGCTTGCAGTGTGGTGAGTTACTCTTGCTCTCATAGAAACCTTTTGAAGGCTATTTTGAACTGTCATCGGTAATTTCAAAACATTTTGCTAAGCAAATATTTTTGCTAAGCAACATGAAACAGACTACCAGCCAAAATGCATACATTTTGTATGAACATTTGGCTGGTAACCAAAGAAATCTGCGAAGCAAACCTTTCTGGTAAGCAATTTCTTCTGCTCTATGAAAATGGTCCCATGGTGCTTGGGATGAAATATATGCTTTAAAGAGGCACTCTAAGGTCAAATTCAGTTTTGTGATGCACTCATTTTCCAATAGATAGAGTCCTTATTAAAGTGTGAAAAAAATTACAAGTCTCTAACTTCACTTTAAAGTGATGTAACATATCATTTTATTTGATATCCTTTCACATAGCTGCCAACTATTACGAAAAAATAGTAATTATTACGAATTAATGAAAAAAATACGAAAATACGAATTTACTCTTGAAAGTTACGATTTTAAAATTTTCCGCCCCAAACTTTGCTTTGACAACCAAATTCACGGAATTCGGATTCAAATCGATTCTTTTTTCTCATGTACTTAATTACGTTGATTTCATTGCAAACAAAACCGAAACACCCAAAATCGTTTAGTAGTAGTATCGATGTTATTGCAGGGCACCAGCCAGTTCGTAGATTACATGTGTGAAAACGACTTGGAACCAGCATGCTTGTCGTACAATCGCTTTTCGGTTAGTGTAGTATCGATATTATTGCAGGGTACCAGCCAGTTCGTGGATTATATGTGTAAAAAACGACTGGGAACCAGCGTGTGATCGCTATTCAAAATGGTGCCCGAAACATTGCCATGTGAATTTCGAAGTTCGTAGTTTTCACGAAACGTTTTTTTCAAACTTAAGTTTTTGTGAGCGATATCGTCATGACTTCAAGACAACCAAAAAGGGACAGTTTTACAGTGAAAAATACGGAAAGGAATTTGAGTTCATCACAACGTCAAGAGAAGACAAACCGCATGCATTTTGTATACATTATACATGTACATGTACGTACCTACGTAATATGCGCGGGTTGATTACGAATTGGAATTTTGAAATGTTGGCAGCTATGCTTTCAGAGCGATATTTGAAACATGACATCACTATTTTCTTACGGTAAATGAGTCTGTAACATTCCATACAGGAATTTTTTGTTTGTCAAAAAGTCAATTTCAATGCCGATTTGATCAAATATTGTGGAGATTCAGGAATGAACTGCAAATTCACCGTACAAAAATGTAGAGATCCATTTATTTGAAATGTGACGTCACTGTTGTCTTTGGATGTTAACAAATTTCACACAGGAAGGTTATCAAATAAAATGACATTTTACATCACTTTAACGTGAGGTTAGAGGCTAATTTTTTTTGTAATTTTTTCACACTTTAATAAGGACTCTAGTTATTGGAAAATCACAAAACTAAATTTGACCTTAGAGCCACTCTTTAAATGTTTTTCTGTATAGCAGCTATGTGAATTTGATCATGGTCATTTTTATGATAAATGACAATTTTAAAACTTGATTATTGATTTAGATAATCGTGCCAGCTCAATGCCAAAAAAAATCTGTAACCCTCCTACAGCTGCACTTTAGTGGCAAGTAGCTATAGAGGTCAAAACCAGTCAACTGCTTGTTTTGACTGTTGACCCAAATGTGCACACAGGGGCATTTTTAACCGGTTTTACTGTCATTTTGACCACCCTGAACAATACCAGACACTGCTTTTACCAGTCAAAAACGGTCGATTCATTTTGACCTGTAAATGTACTTACTACACGTAAGGTTTGACAGTGTTTGACTTTTAAGTGCACTAGATATACTTTGGCAAGTATTTCAACATTTTGACTGATTTTGACCCTTGTAGTAGTAGGAGGGTTAATGGCAGAATGATTGTATTTATTCCAACGTAGAAATATTTCATCAGCTTGATGATCCATTTCTTATATGAATTTTTCAACATAATATACATTTCACCGGAAAAATTACAATATGTCAGACTGAATCATTTTCTCAGGTTTGGTACCATTACCATCTTCATACCAAGTAATCTTTCAGAAAATAACATTTCTCATTTTCTTTTCGGCTTATTACTAATAGTGGTAGCCCCCTTTTAAATGCTATATACATTTTTAATTTTTTTTCATAATTTTAACCATTTCAGCAAGAAGTATCTGTCTCACAAGGATGTGTCTGAGAAGCTTGGATTGGAAGGAACAGAAGGAAAGGTACGTTTCTGGTGTCCAAATAGTTTTGTCCAAGAAAGTAGACAGCAATGAACTGAGTACAATTCCACTACTCAACCTTTGCCACCCAGTATTAAGGAGCGTCTCATAAATCACGAATGCCTAGAAGGTTCCTTTAGGAACACTATCTGTTCCCATCAGGAACACAGCCAGTTCCCATCAGGAATGCGGCCTGTTCCCATCAGGAACGCGGCCTGTTCCCATCAGGAACGCAACCTGTTCCCATCAGGAACGCGGCCTGTTCCCATCAGGAACGCATGCTGTTCCCATCAGGAACGCATGCTGTCCCATCAGGAACGCATGCTGTTCCCATCAGGAACGCATGCTGTTCCCGTCAGGAACGCATGCTGTTCCCATCAGGAACGCATGCTGTTCCCATCAGGAACGCATGCTGTTCCCATCAGGAACGCATGCTGTTCCCATCAGGAACGCAACCTGTTCCCATCAGGAACGCAACCTGTTCCCATCAGGAACGCATGCTGTTCACACTGGGAACAGGGCGGCGTTCCATTTGGGACCCAAAAGAAACTTTCTATTGGAAACATTCCATAAATGAGTACCCACGCTGGGAATATCAGGCGTTCCCATTTGGAACAGCTGCTGTCCTCATTGGGAACACTGAATATTCCTTTCGGGAACGCACTCTGTTCCCAAAAGGAATTTTCAAAATGTACAAGGAATGTTCCGAGTTTTGAGACTCTCCCTTAATAAAAGCCAGTATTTTTTATCCCGAATCTTTTGTTTTGTTTGACTACAGCACCAGAACGTCATAGAAGCAGCTTGCTACCTGTTGTCCTACATTGCCAGTGTGTTGGGAGCACTCAAGCAGTCTGGTGACAAGTAAGTCTAGCATAAGTAAGATTTGTAGCTTTGCACGGTGAAAAGGATAAGTAAAAACTGTTTGCGGTGACACCATGTAGTAAGATTTGTAGCTTTGCGTGGTGAAAAGGATAAGTAAAGACTGTTTGCAGTGACACCATGTAGTAAGATTTGTAGCTTTGCATGGTGAAAAGGATAAGTAGCTTTGCATGGTGAAAAGGATAAGTAAAGACTGTTTGCGGTGACACCGTGTAGTAAGATTTGTAGCTTTGCATGGTGAAAAGGGATAAGTAAAGACTGTTTGTGGTGACACCATGTAGTAAGATTTGTAGCTTTACTTGGTGAAAAGGATAAGTAAAGACTGTTTGCGGTGACACCATGTAGTAAGATTTGTAGCTCTGCATGGTGAAAAGGATAAGTAAAGACTGTTTGTGGTGACACCATGTAAAAATTCTCTTTTGAGTAGTAAATAGTTCTGTGGTTACAACGATGTTTCGATCAGTATTCTCTGATCGTCTTCAGGAGTATGTTGCCTCCTCTTATTAACATCACATCTATCAATAAGAGCACTTGTTTTGTGGGATTACCTCTCCCATTGTGCCCCTCCCTTTTTTGAGGAGGTGATCACCAAGATGGTCATGATGATGAAGTTGCACAAGGTCTTAAGCCTCAAATTGGAGTAATAATCACCATTTGTTTTCAGTGTTACTCTTCCATTTTGTCCTTCTCTGACAGGAACCTTGTCCCGGCATACGATGTAGATTCATCAGCCCAGGAGGCAGACTCGGACTGGGCTGAAGACATGATGCTAGAGGAAGATGACTCTGGTGGGGAAGATTCGGTAAGGAGTACTGCCCATAACCTCCACCCCCAAAAAATAATTATAATAAATTTTTAAATAAAAAATAGACAAGACATAGACATAGACATAGACATAGACATAGACATAGACATAGACGTAGACGTAGACGTAGACGTAGACGTAGACGTAGACGTAGACGTAGACGTAGACGTAGACGTAGACATAGACATAGACATAGACATAGACATAGACATAGACATAGACATAGACATAGACATAGACATAGACATAGACATAGACATAGACATAGACATAGACATAGACATAGACATAGACATAGACATAGACATAGACATAGACATCTAGACATCTAGACATCTAGACATCTAGACATCTAGACATCTAGACATCTAGACATCTAGACATCTAGACATCTAGACATCTAGACATCTAGACATCTAGACATCTAGACATCTAGACATCTAGACATCTAGACATCTAGACATCTAGACATCTAGACATCTAGACATCTAGACATCTAGACATCCAGACATCTAGACATCTAGACATCTAGACATCTAGACATCTAGACATCTAGACATCTAGACATCTAGACATCTAGACATCTAGACATCTAGACATCTAGACATCTAGACATCTAGACATCTAGACATAGACATCTAGACATAGACATCTAGACATAGACATCTAGACATAGACATCTAGACATCTAGACATCTAGACATAGACATCTAGACATAGACATAGACATCTAGACATAGACATCTAGACATAGACATCTAGACATAGACATCTAGACATAGACATCTAGACATAGACATCTAGACATAGACATCTAGACATAGACATCTAGACATAGACATCTAGACATAGACATCTAGACATAGACATCTAGACATAGACATCTAGACATAGACATCTAGACATAGACATCTAGACATAGACATCTAGACATAGACATCTAGACATAGACATCTAGACATAGACATCGACATCTAGACATAGACATCTAGACATAGACATCTAGACATAGACATCGACATCTAGACATAGACATCTAGACATAGACATCTAGACATAGACATAGACATAGACATCTAGACATAGACATCTAGACATAGACATAAGATTTAAAATAAACAGAACCTTTATATTTTTACTAAGTTGAGCTGCCTTAAATTTGTGTGTGTAATTTCTCACGAATCTCGGCTTTTAATGTCGGGTGTGTTTCAATTATAAAGTAGCTTTGCATAAGTGATTTAAAGATTTTACAAAGATAATTTATTGTTGACATTCTTACTTTACTAGGATGAAGATTCCCTATGTAACAAGCTGTGTACTTATACGATCACACAGAGAGACTTCATGAGCCAACATTGGTAAGTGTACAATGCCGACATTTCAGTGCCACAAAGCCTTGTTCCTGGATCTACAAGTTGGGAATAGATCAGGGGCGTGTCCTGAGAGAAAAAAAGGGGGGATGTGATAAATAGTTGGGAGGGGCAAATTGACTCAATCTCGATTAAAGCAGATGGGTCAGTTGTGAATTTCTGAACATGGTTGATTTAAAAACACAAAAATTGTGGTCATCACATTCTTCTTTCTTTTGACCTGCCAGGTATCATTGCCACACCTGTAAGATGATTGATGGGGTTGGTATATGCACTGTGTGTGCCAGGGTCTGTCACCGCGGTCATGAAGTCGCCTACGCCAAATATGGATCATTCTTCTGTGATTGTGGGGATAAGGATGATGGTGGGTGTTTGGTAAGTAACAAGAAGGTTCTCCAGGAATATGGATTTAAAAAAAAAACTATTGCAAAAGAAAACATTTTTCATACAAGGGGAACAATGGGGGAGTTTGAAATAAAAATCATTTGAAATTGGAGATTTATTTTGTAAAAACAAAATCTAATAATTGTTTTATTATTATCTATGACATCGTAGTTCATTAGTAATTTATGGAAATATTCACATTAGAAATTTAAGAAACGTACAGGTCTATGAAAGGTCAGAGAATTTAATTGTAATGTTTGGAGTGCCATGGTCGAGCGGTTTAGTGCATCGGATTTGTGTTCTGGTGGCTGAGTCGTCAGAATGTGGGTTCGAATCCTGTCCGTAACCGTGGTACTTGTGTCCTTGAGCAAGACACTTTACCATATTGCTTCTCTCCACCCAGGAGTAAATGGGTACTTGTGAGGGCAGAGTTGGTTGTTGTATTTGATTAGCCCTATATGTGCTGAAATGGCAGCAATTGAGCTGTATAGTCCCCAGGGAGCTGAGATGGTTTGTGGAATGATTTATGTGCCTGATGAGCAGGGGTAATAATGTACAGCGCTCTGATACCTTGTTTAAGAGCGCTTTAAAATGCCCAACATTATTATTTATTATTATGTTTAATATCAAAACAAACCCTGATCTCTTATTTGTCAGTGTAAAAATTGTGTACTTTAAATTTCCCCTGTTATATTGGTCCTCTCTGATCCCTAGGCCTTAGTGAAGCGTACTCCCGGATCCAACTTAGAGTCCAGCATGTCCAATACCTCCATGGCTTCTCCATTCTCTTCTCTACCTCCTACCACCGACGACAAGGCCCGTAACGCCTCCGTAAGCTCCCTACGACGCCAGCAGAACACCACACCCATGCTGTCCCCTACGGAGAGACCCCAGGGTGGGGTCGTCCTGGGGGAGGGCGTCGGTGGGATGCAGTTGATGATGATGGGTGGGGAGGAGTTGGCTAAGTTTCATCGGATGTTGGCCAAACAGTTGATGCAGTCTCAGGATATTATATTGAGCCTTCTGGTGAGATTAAGATTGTAGTGCAATCATAAAGGAGTGTTCTCTTGTTGATATTTTTGTTTATGTTCTTCTATATTTGAGATGAAAGCTGAAAATTGTTGTTAAATTTTGAACATTGAAATTATCCTTGATGCTTAGAAAATTGCAATTCATTGATTCAGGTACTGAGCTGACAAAATATCTTTACCAATACAAACTGATATGAGAAACCCATCTTACAATTCTTTTTTCTTTCCATAAATTCTCTTCTTCCTGCAGGAGAATTGTGATACAGCCAACACTGTCATCGAATTGTTACAGTACCTCCTAGGACCTATTGAAGATCACTGTAACCAGACATCAGCCGTCGGTGCTACAACCAGAGCACAGCAAGCGCTAAAAGACCTACATACACTGGATAAAACTACTGAAGCAACAGAACAACTTATGGTAACATGGATTCAAATCTCACATTCTTCTTCAAACTTGTGTTATTTATGAAAAAAATAGTTTGAGAGTTGACACACAGAACAAAGTCAGTGCAGGGGACGTGCCAACTACAGGGTTGGATACCTCATTTGTTAGAACGGTACGGTAATTGAGCAGTTGAAGGTTCGAGTCCTGCTTCCGTAAACTTGTATTTGTTCCCTCAAAAAGTTATTTTTATGAGTTTATTTATTTGGAGAGTTGACATCAATTGTGACTAGCACCCCCTTCACAAAGATATTGACAAATTGGAGACTGCCAACCATAAAGTCTGGATAGTAACCCAGGATCTCAGGTTCATATTTATGCCCATTTTACATAAACACACTTAATTTCATAGAATTGTTTATTTTTTTGGACAAAACAGAGTTATTTGGCAGAATAATCTTGAATCATTGTACGATGATCACCATTCCTATTTTCACTCCATCAGGTCCCAACCCTCGGATCTCAAGAGGGGGCTTTTGAAAACGTCCGTGCCAACTTCTCTGGTGATCAGGGCCAGACCATTCGTCAGCTTCTTGGAGCTCACATGCTGCGTCGTGTCGCCATGTGCTGCCTAGCGTCACCCCACGGACGCCGTCAACATCTCGCTGTTTGTCATGAGAAGGGAAGGATTACTGTACTGCAGCTGTCTGCATTGCTGAAGCAGGCAGACTCAAGCAAGAGAAAACTGACTCTGACGGTAAGTGACCATATTCCCTGTTCTCTCCTAGAGATATTTTTTCAGTTATGATGACAATGTCCGAAGATTCCCTTATTTGCTTGTGACTGTTAAAGTGAGAGTACATTTGTTTTTGTTTTTCCAGCGGTTGTCATCAGCACCAGTTCCATTTACTGTGTTGAGCATCACCGGTAACCCAAGCAATGAAGACTTTCTGGCTGTATGTGGACTCAAGGTTTGTTGTCAATCTCTGTCTCTATCATTACCAGACACCTTTAATAATAATAATAATAATGTGGACTTATATAGCGCACATATCCACCAAACTGGTGCTCAAGGCGCATTATATTATTACCCCTGCTCATCAGGCTCATAAATCAAACCATCTCAGCTCCCTGGGGAGTATACAGCTCAATTGCTGCCATTACAGCGCATATAGGGCTAATTAAACACAACAACTAACTGCCCTCACAGGTACCCATTTACCCCTGGGTGGAGAGAAGCAATTATGGTAAAGTGTCTTGCTCAAGCACACAAGCACCACGGTCGCGGCTGGGATTCGAACCCACATTCTGACGATTCAGAACACAAATCCGATGCAATAAACCGCTCGACCATGGCACTCCATTGAAGTCAAGCAACATTGACATTTACCAATACTTGTATTGGAGACATTCTATAAATTGTTTGCAGTCGAGTGGCTAATGAAGATTAGTGAACACTCATCTGGGTCATGGTAGGACTGTTACTATTACAATATCGATGGGACATTCTATGGCAGTCGGTGGCTAGAAGATTAGTGAACACTCAACTGGGTCATGGTAGGACTATTACAATATCTGCGTCCAGCGAATGGGACATTCTATAAATTGTTTGCAGTCGAAAGTGGCTAATGAAGATTAGTGAACACTCAACTGCTGGTGTATGGACTGTTACTATTACAATTGGGACATTCTATAAATTGTTTGCAGTCGAGTGGCTAATGAAGATTAGTGAACACTCAACTGGGTCATGGTAGGACTATTATTACAATATTCGGCCCAGCGAATGGGACATTCTATAAATTGTTTGCAGTCGAGTGGCTAATGAAGATTAGTGAACACTCATCTGGGTCATGGTAGGACTGTTACTATTACAATATTCGCGCCCAGCTTAATGGGACATTCTATAAATTGTTTGCAGTCGAGTGGCTAATGAAGATTAGTGAACACTCATCTGGGTCATGGTAGGACTGTTACTATTACAATATCTGCGTCCAGCGAATGGGACATTCTATAAATTGTTTGCAGTCGAGTGGCTAATGAAGATTAGTGAACACTCAACTGGGTCATGGTAGGACTGTTACTATTACAATATCTGCGTCCAGCGAATGGGACATTCTATAAATTGTTTGCAGTCGAGTGGCTAATGAAGATTAGTGAACACTCATCTGGGTCATGGTAGGACCGTTACTATTACAATATCTGCATCCTGCGAATGGGACATTTAAGCTGCATGGAGGTTTATGTATTACATTAGAGAGGTTTTGCAAGTCTACGGATACGGCTACGGACACACAGATATGTCATTACTCTGTCTATTTAATGTGACGTGTATTCGTAGTGCACACACTTTGCATGTGAGTCAGCAATGGATACCGGGTGTCATATACGTAAATAGGAAAACGGATACCGCTTTTGTGGATTTTTAGTTGTGTTGGCCCCAAATTCTACAAAATTTCTCACAGTATTGCTGATAAAAGGTATCATCGAGTAATGTAAATCAAAATTGTTTCGTTATTTATGAGGGGAAATTAGAAAATTGTGCTGTCATGGGACATGGTCTGGCCTGGCTTGAACTAACGTTAACGTTGTTATGTAACGTCTTGCGTCGCCATGTTGAATGAGAGCACCCTCAATCGAGTAAAACAGTCACATACTGCAAAACCAAAACCAAAAACAAAAACTCGACGTGAACTGATATTAACGCGTATCCGTATCCGTACCCGTAGACTTGCGAAACCTGTCTATTAATGCAAGTAAGTATCCCAGGAAACTTAATGCGAATGAGAAGTGGTGTGTTTGTGGAATTACTGCCAATATTGGAGTGCATTTTAATCTTTTCCAGGTTTTCTGTTAAAGTTACGAAGCGCTCCAGCACAATTTCTAGCCCAAATATGCCAGAGTTCTTTGTTGCAACCTTAGAAAAAAGGCGCTATATGCAAAATTTATAAAATGATTGTTACTATTTCTTGTTGACTAGGATTGTCACGTGCTGACATTCACCAGTTCAGGGACGGTATCCGATCATCTAGTGTTACATCCCCAGCTAGAAGCCGGCAACTTCATCATCAAAGCCATTTGGCTTCCTGGATCACAGACGGAACTCGCTATTGTCACCGCTGATTTTGTCAAGGTAAATCTCTTGATAACCTAAACTAGAAAAGCCTTGAAAATAGCAAGAAGAAACACACCCAAGAGGAAAATAGAAAAAGCGCTGTATATATGATTTATTATTTTACTCACCGCTGGTTCGTCTCAGAACCAACGATTATTACAACTCCTAAGAGATTGTTTCACTTTTTGCCCTACACCGACGTGTGTATAGCACTGTATACTCAGTGCTTTCTGAGTGTCTGTGGAAAACACTTCACAGGCGACTCGGGCGGGATTCAAACCCACGACCTCCTGCTTACTAGTGCAGATGTCTTAACCTCTCGACCACCGAGCTTGCCCGATGACGATTGGCCGGCTAGAATCCCATATAGCAGCGGGTGCTGCGATATATATAGGTTGATGAAATTCTTGCATCGGGTGATAAACAATTGATTCACTTTTTTCTCTACACCTAAGAGATTGTTGACATGATGTTACCGCAAACTTTACATCTATTAAATTTTATTATTATCATTATTACATAACTTTCCATTGTCACTGTTGATTTTGCCCAAGATAAATCATTAATTATCCCTGGATAGAAAAAGCCATTTTATGAAGCCTTAGCAACAAACCACCAAAGATCAAAAAAAGAAACGTAGCTATGGTTATTATTTTAAGAACTTCTCATTGTTTAAATGTTTTTAAGTTACTTTTATATTCTTGTGACAGAAAGGATATTTCAATAATTCAATCATTCAGTTAAATACATACATGCTTTTAAAAAGTTAAGAATGGTTTATCTAAGCTTTGCTTAAAATATCGAAAAGTGGAGCTAGATAATGCAATTTTGCTGAGGATCATTGTTGTACATTAACCCTAACCCCTTGGGTATTTTTACTAGAAAGTATCCTGAATCCACCAAAATCCACCAATTTTGTCACACACAAAATGCTGGTGTCCTGAATCCATCAGAATCCGCCAGTGTAGATATTGGACATATCCTGAATCCGCCAAAATCCACCACTAAATTTTTGGTGGATTTTGGCGGATTCAGGATACCATGCTCACATGAAAATTTGTATAGTATGTTGCTGCATAGAATCCATCAAAATCTAACATATACAGTACATGTAACTATAATCCATCAACCAACATTACCAAGCAGTTAAAAACTATTGAAATCCTGAATCCATCAAAATCCGCCACGTGCTCAATGTGGAGGTATCCTGAATCCACCAAAATCTTCCAATACAGGGGGATGGATTTTGATGGATTCAGGGTGGTTAGGGTTAAGAGGTTTTTTTTGTGAAGATGGATTTGCTATTGATGGTGTGTATTTCAAGAAAAAATATATAAGGAAATGTCTGTTTTCGTAACACTTCCTTACCACACTTTCAGATTTATGACCTGTCCAGAGACGCCCTCAGCCCTTGTTTCTACTTCCTGGTTCCAAGCGGCAAGATCCGAGATGCCTGCTTCATCTTCTCAGATGAGGAAACGCGTACACTGGTACTCATGTCTTCGGCTGGCTACCTGTACACTCAGCCCATGGAAGAGGCTAGTGAGGCGAGACATGGACCATTTTATGTCACTAATGTCCTGGAGGTCAAACATGATGATTTGAAGGTAGGTCAGAGGTCAATGCTGCTTATCTTATCAAAATAAATTTCAATCAAATTATTTAAATGTTTACTTAAATTTTCACCTCAAATTTATTAATGTTGAGACTCATATATTGTAATAATTACTTGAATTATTCAATAATTTAATCAAATGTTTGTACTTATTATTTAATCTAAAAGTTATTGTACAAGAAGTCTATATTCTTGGGGTGTCATGGCCGAGTGGTCAAGTGCATCGGACTTGTGTTCTGAGTCGTTAGATTGTGGGTTCGAATCCAGCCTCGACCATGGTACTTGTGTCCTTGTGCAAGACACTTAACTGTAATTGCTTCTCTTCACCCAGGAGTATAAATGGGTACCTGTGAGGGTAGAGGTGGTAATTGTGTTTGATTAGCCCTGTAGCGCCCCAAAAAAGGTTACACATAACTAATTATTATTATATCCTCTGCCTCAGGATTCTGGTGGTCAGGTAGCTGGTGGAGGTGTCTCATGTTACTACTCACACACACTTCAGTTATTGTTCTTCAGTTACTCCCATGGTAAGTAATCATTCATGTAAAGGTATCCTTAAAGGGCTCTGTAGACCTTTATCACAGTGCAGCCATGTTACCAAACCGAGGCTGGATGGGGAAATAGTCTGGTCTCTTTTCATGCATTGAGAGTTAGTGCTATAATCTTACATGCGTATATAGGGAACCTGACCAAGATGGCTGCAGCGTGATTAGGGTTTATAAAGCTTAGACTCGGTTTATTTATTTATTTATTAGTTTGTTAAGCTTTATGTCAACTTTTATATTGGTCTTGTAGTTTGAACAAAAGTGAACAAAATTGTTTTTTTGATGAACAAATGTACACTCACGGAATTTAACAACGCATCAACTTATATTTCTGAATAAATATGTATAACTTATATGCAGTGATAAATTGAAGCCATAATTGTACATAGCACTTTTATTGTGTCAGTATGATGTGAAAATTTGCGCTCATAAATTGTAAACATATGTTCTTATTTCTCACTGCAATAATCTGCTGTTGAAAAATATGTGAAATATTGGGATGATGTGTTTTTAAATTCCGTGAGTATATATACTTAGTCAGTTTTCCTTTTGTTCTATTTTATGATTTGATATTTCAAAAATTATTTACATAATTACATATCTGACAAACTATAGATCCATTTTATCTATTACTTTGTACTTTTTTAAAGTTGATGTTTGATTGCAGACATTTTATCAATGTTGTTTTGTTATAGGCAAATCTTTCTGTGCATCAATCGGGAAGCAGGTGACTGAGCTAGTGAGTCTCTTTCCCATCACACTCAAGAGGTTAGTTTGAAGATTCATTCTGTTTTAAAACTTTATTTTGATGTCATCTTCATCCACCTTTGTTCTCAACCAACCCTTCACATGTTTCCTCTTTCTTCCATTCCCTTCTCCAGGAAGTTTAACCTAGTAGACAGTGTTTTGTCCAGTCACAAGCAATTTGTATTCAAGTCAAGTCGCAAGTCAATGTAGTCAAGTCTCAAGACAAAACTTTGACACCCCTCCATCCTCCTCATGTCACTATAAACTTCTTCTCACTCTTCTCTTTCCACACTACGCAGTAACGGAAGCAGTGGAGGCAAGTCATCCAATCCTCCAGCCCTGTGTCAATGGAGTGAAGTACCCAACCATCCTGGTCTGGTCTGCTGCTTGACACAGACTACCAGTATCCCTGTTCTCCTCATGGTTGAACCTGATCGTATCAGAATACAGGAGATTAAGACACTACCTGCTAAGGCTAAGGTTTGCAATCAAAAAATTAAAATCAGAAAGATCAAGGTTGTTTATTATTGTTTATGAGTATGAGACCATGTGTACAAAAGCTTAGGTTTAAAGAAAATCCTTGTTGATAATTATAAACATGGTACTATCAAGTGCACATATCATAGCAACTAGATCAAGGCGCTGTACAAAATCTCTTTTTAAATAAGTAGGCTCTAAGGAGATCTAAATAGGTAAGTCTCCTGTAGCTTTGTATGGTGAAGAGAATAAGTAAAGACTGTTTGCAGTGACACCATGTGAAATTCTCAATTGAGTAGTAATTAGTTCTGATCGTCTTCATTCTCCTGAAGACGATCAGAGCATACTGATCGAAACGTCGAGTTGTAACTTCCAGTTCTTTTCAGAACTAATTACTACTCAATTGAGAATTTCACACGGTGTCACCGCAAATAGTCTTTACTTAAGTCTCCTGGAGTTTCTTTACAGTGAAGTGGATTTGTAAATCTGCATAGGGAAATTGTTCCATCGTCTTGAATCAACCGAATTCATCAAATGTTTACGAATATTTTGTTTCATTGGATACTGTTGATTTTGATATCACTTTGAACTTACACTTATTTTAGTGCTTTTACCCTGTACTCAACAAAACAAATTTTACTGCCACTGTGATAAAACAATAAGTAGCAGACAATTGCATCTGTTATCTTCTTTGATTTCCTTCAGGTCCAAGACATGGTTGCCATCCGTCATTCCTCCTCCTCTGACCAGCACCGCACCACCCTCATCCTTCTATGTGAAGATGGAAGTCTCAGGATCTACATGGCCAATGTTGACCAGACCGGCTACTGGATGTCCAGTCAGTTCCAGGCTACTGGGGCCATTAGCGCCCTCAAACCTGTACGCAAGAAGAAGGTCACCAAGTCTGGCTCATGTAAGTATAAATGTCCAATATTTTGTAACCAACCGGTTCTTTTCAGAACTACTTACTACTCAAAATGCTGGCTGCCTCTGTGCCCCTGGTCTGTTTTTTTATGCCTCAACTTTTGCCTCAACTTTTGCCTTGAATGGCCTTCCCACCAAATTTGAAAGGTCAACATTTCTAGTCAGAGTATATAAGCCAGGATTTGGAAATCATCATCATCATCGATGCTGTTCGTCTTGTCGACATGGTGCCCTCAATAATTGTATTCCAATGGTCACGGTTTATTGCCTTTTCTTGAGCCGATACTTAGGTTTCATTCAAGCCTCCGAGTTCATTTAGTATCAGAGATACCCATGTTGCTTTTGGTTTTCCTTTTGGCTTTTTTACATATCTGAGGTATTCTTGTAAGGCTTTCCGAGCTGGTGTGTCTTCAGGTAGTCTCAAAAGGTGACCTAGCCAAGATAATCGGCTTTTCTTGATCTTCTGGCTCAAGTCTTCATTTGATATCTTTTGGGGCCATCTTATGTCTAGAACTTTGCGCAGCAGAGACCTCTGGAAGGAGTCGATTATTTGTTCAAGGTTTTTTGTGATTTGGAAATAGGATGTCTTAATTTGAAAAACAACGTGCCCATATAAATCTACAGTATTTTAGCATTTGTATTACAAATAATACAGGGTGTACATTTAATAGCGAATACGGAATCTAAAAGACAATCAGAGGTATTGTAGGCTAACACTGTGCTTCTAGTTGCTTACAAACCCTCATCTCGAGCATGATGTTTTAACTCTCTCTCCGGAATTAATTGTTTTCATTATTGTAATTTGATACTGTAAACAATCAAGGTCAAGTGTGGAAATGATTAATAATTTGTTTATTTTTGGACTATCGAAGAGAGTAACGTATCAAAATAAAGGTCATGATTCGTATTGGTCAATTGTGCGGTCTGTTGTCAAAACAAGTTAAAACAAGACCCGTTGTCAGGTGATGACGTTCCAGCCTTTTAAAATGCTCGTTGTCAAAACGCGACACGCGTGTGAGCCTTTTAAAAGGCTTGCCGTCCAGAAAGAGTTATCAAAAGTCTTGTGTCCTAAATGATTGTAATATTCCTGTCTCTCTTCCCAGCTGGTCGTCCATCAGGGGTAGTCAGCTTCCCTGTTGACTTCTTTGAGCATTGCCAACCAATGAATGATGTTGAATATGTTGGCAATGACTTACTCCAGGTGTATAATGTACAACAAGTCAAGCACAGACTGAACACTACAGGGATGTACGTCGCTAACACAAAGGTACACAAATGTTCTCATAGCATAGGATTGACATGTGGAAAAAATCAACTAACTGGAAACTTGGCCTTTATAAAGACCAGAGCTGCTTAGCAGATAAAATTGCTTACCAGAAAAATTTGCTTAGCAGATTTCTTTGGTTACCAGCCAAATGTTCATACAACATGTATGCATTGTGGCTGGTAGTCTGTTTTATATTGCTTAGCAAAAAACATTTGCTTAGCAAAATTCTTTGCTTAGAAACTCTATGAGATTGGCCTCAGCCTCAAGGTTATGGATCAAAGCATTTAATTGGCTAGATTTGTTTAGAAACTCATGAGATTGGCCTCAGCCTCAAGATTATGGATCAAAGAATTTAATTGGCTAGATTTGTTTAGAAATTCTGAGATTGGCCTCAGCCTCAAGATTATGGATCAAAGAATTTAATTGGCTAGATTTGTTTAGAAACTCTGAGATTGGTCTCGGGCTCAAGGTTATGGATCAAAGAATTTAATTGGCTAGATTTGTTTAGAAACTCTGAGATTGGCCTCAGGCTCTAGGTTATGGATCAAAGCATTTAATTGGCTAGATTTGTTTAGAAACTCTGAGATTGGCCTCAGGCTCAAGGTTATGGATCAAAGAATTTAATTGGCTAGATTTGTTTAGAAACTCTGAGATTGGCCTCAGGCTCAAGGTTATGGATCAAAGAATTTAATTGGCTAGATTTGTTTAGAAACTCTGAGATTGGCCTCAGGCTCAAGGTTATGGATCAAAGAATTTAATTGGCTAGATTTGTTTAGAAACTCTGAGATTGGCCTCAGGCTCTAGGTTATGGATCAAAGCATTTAATTGGCTAGATTTGTTTAGAAACTCTGAGATTGGCCTCAGGCTCAAGGTTATGGATCAAAGAATTTAATTGGCTAGATTTGTTTAGAAACTCTGAGATTGGCCTCAGGCTCAAGGTTATGGATCAAAGAATTTAATTGGCTAGATTTGTTTAGAAACTCTGAGATTGGCCTCAGGCTCAAGGTTATGGATCAAAGCATTTAATTGGCTAGATTTGTTTAGAAACTCTATGAGATTGGCCTCAGGCTCAAGGTTATGGATCAAAGCATTTAATTGGCTAGATTTGTTTAGAAACTCTATGAGATTGGCCTCAGGCTCAAGGTTATGGATCAAAGAATTTAATTGGCTAGATTTGTTTAGAAACTCTGAGATTGGCCTCAGGCTCAAGGTTATGGATCAAAGCATTTAATTGGCTAGATTTGTTTAGAAACTCTATGAGATTGGCCTCAGGCTCAAGGTTATGGATCAAAGCATTTAATTGGCTAGATTTGTTTAGAAACTCTGAGATTGGCCTCAGGCTCAAGGTTATGGATCAAAGAATTTAATTGGCTAGATTTGTTTAGAAACTCTGAGATTGGCCTCAGGCTCAAGGTTATGGATCAAAGAATTTAATTGGCTAGATTTGTTTAGAAACTCTATGAGATTGGCCTCAGGTTCTAGGTTATGGATCAAAGAATTTAATTAGCTAGATTTGTTTAGAAACTCTGAGATTGGCCTCAGGCTCAAGGTTATGGATCAAAGCATTTAATTGGCTAGATTTGTTTAGAAACTCTATGAGATTGGCCTCAGGCTCAAGGTTATGGATCAAAGAATTTAATTGGCTAGATTTGTTTAGAAACTCTGAGATTGGCCTCAGGCTCAAGGTTATGGATCAAAGAATTTAATTGGCTAGATTTGTTTAGAAACTCTATGAGATTGGCCTCAGGCTCAAGGTTATGGATCAAAGAATTTAATTGGCTAGATTTGTTTAGAAACTCTGAGATTGGCCTCAGGATCAAGGTTATGGATCAAAGAATTTAATTGGCTAGATTTATCGTCTGTCCCGTCTTCAAAACATAGCTGCTAGAATTGTAACCCGGACTAAACCAAGAGAACACATTACACCAATATTGCGAGATCTTCATTGGCTCCCGATTAAGGACAGGATTGTTTTCAAAATCTTAATGTATGTTTACCGCTCTTCCATTCATATGTCACCATCATATTTATCAGAATTACTTCAACCGTATCACTCAAATCGTGATTTCATGAGATCACATCATAAACTTCTTCTGAGTAAGAAATTGACAAAGAGATCCTGGGGAAAACGTTCTTTTGCTGCTGCTGCTCCTTCTTTGTGGAATGATTTACCTGAGCATGTCAAACAATCTCCATCTCTTGCTTCATTTAAAACTGCTCAAAACTCATTTGATGAAAATTAATGTATAATTTACTTATGTTTAACTATTGACTTTCATGATGATGTATTTATAAGTTTTTTTGTTGTTTAATATGTCAAGAATATCGCTGCGGTGTTTATATGTTTATATTTTTTGCAAATCAACCTTGTTTGCATGGTTGTGTATGCAGGGTTTTCCTTGTCAGAATATCGTCTTTGTCTAGCATATTCTGACCAGGGCCAGTCAGCCTTTTTACAATCATTGTTCCTTGTAATTTTATATTGCATTGTTCTTACCATGTATTTTGTTTTATTGTTTACTCTAATGGATCAAAGAATTTAATTGGCTAGATTTGTTCTCTGTTATTTACTTCCATGTTAAAATGCTTAGCAGCTTAAAGGGACACTTGTCACGATCAGAGCAAAACTGTCAACACGGCATGGAATCGGTGTCCCGGTTCAAGATGAACACAGTGACTGAAAATTACTGGCTCATTTATGCAGCAGCAACGGTTATATGACCTTATCATGTGGTATTATTTTCAGTCACTGAGTTAATCTAAAACTAGCACTCTGATTCCATGCCCTGTTGATGGTGATGATATTGTCCATTTAATGAAATTGTCTCCATGGAAAGCATGTATCTTATCCTGTTCTTTGATTGTGTATGCACAGAATTTTGGTGATAGAAAGTTTACCTTTCTGACAAGTTAGCTGGTGCTGCTGTCAATATGTCAGCATGTTAATTGCTTGGTCACCAGCTCTTTATCATTTGCTGAATGTTCTTATTTGCTTCATTCTTTTTCTTCTTACAGCCCGGTGGCTTTATGATTGAAGTTGTCAACAATAATTCCTCTCTGGTGATGGTTGGTGTACGTGTCCACGTCGGTGCCCAGTCTGTAGAGAGAGTACCATCATACTTAGAGGTCTTTGGAAGAAGTACTCAGGTACATTACAACATATTTATATTTTGTCATTATTTTCTTGGAGATTTAGGTAGTTTTTTCTAAAATAATTAGAAACTTCCTGAAGTTCCCTCTGATTTTTAAAAAAATAAATTTTTTGATATTTTTGTTTTTTCATTTTCTGACTAGTCTGTCACTTTTATATTGCTTTTTGTTTTTGTCTAATTGTTTTTAATTTGTTGGTATTTTTGGAGTTTAATTCAATTAAGTTGATTATAAAGTGTGAAGCACCACCAAATATTGGTTTTAATATCCTCGTGATTTTCTTATTTGTGTGGTTTAGCTGACGTCATCTCGCAATCGGTGGTTTGATATTCCCTTCACAAGAGAGGAATCCCTGACCGCTGACAAGAAATTCACTCTCTTTGGTAAGTTGGAGGAAAGAGTTCCCCATCACAAATTATTCAGTTGATAGCTGTTTTCTTGTAAGGTTCAGTGCCACTGTTATGTACTGAGAATTGATGTTAATGCACATTTGTGTTTGTCCTGCACTTATATCTGTATTTATCTGTGACAATAATGGTTTGGCAAAAGTATCAAAAGTTTTATAAATTTAAAAGAATATTTGAACTGTATGTTCTACAAAATAAAAATACAGAACTTACCAAAATGCCCTTTCATGGTTTCCTGAAAAGAAAAAGTATTAATTCCATTATTTTTGAGCAAAACTCACATTCCCCTCTTTCCCCCCACCCCCCAAAAAACCCACCCCCCAAAAAAAATCATCTCCTTTAAACTCTTTCCTCTTTTTCAGTTGGCCCATCCGTCGACCCAGCTGGCGTTACTATGGTTGACTCCATCAAAGTCTACGGCAAGACTAAAGAAAACTTTGGCTGGCCAGACGATCCACCCGATGACTTCCCAACAACAACAACTGCTGGTTCTAATCTCCCAGCAACCTCCAACAGCGCAGCGCCAGCTAGCGAGATCGAAGTTGCTGCCGTTCCAACACCAGTGTCGCTATCATCTCTAGATCGACTGGTTGCATCATCCTTGGAAGTTCTGGACGGGTTTGTGTGTCTCGTTAGCATGGAGGATAAGGTAGGCTTTCAACATCTTTTCATGAGAATGTTTTTTATACAGTTTTAGTTTCTGTTTAATATTTTATGACTTCACACTGATCTACATATCAGATTATCATTGATCACTCTGAGTCACATGGCAATCAGTTAAAGCCAGTAAAATATCTGTAAATGCATCCATACTTTATAAGAATCAAGAGATATGTACAGAAACCAACCAACGTCTGTAAATGCATCCATACTTTATAAGAATCAAGAGATATGTACAGAAACCAACCAACGTCTGTAAATTCATCCATACTTTATAAGAATCAAGAGATATGTACAGAAACCAACCAATGTCTGTAAATGCATCCATACTTTATAAGAATCAAGAGATGTGTACAGAAACCAACCGATGTCTGTAAATGCATCCGTACTTATAAGAATCAAGAGATATGTACAGAAACCAACCAATGTCTGTAAATGCATCCATACTTTATAAGAATCAAGAGATATGTACAGAAACCAACCAATGTCTGTAAATGCATCCATACTTATAAGAATCAAGAGATATGTACAGAAACCAACCAATGTCTGTAAATGCATCCATACTTTATAAGAATCAAGAGATATGTACAGAAACCAACCAATGTCTGTAAATGCATCCACACTTTATAAGAATCAAGAGATATGTACAGAAACCAACCAATGTCTGTAAATGCATCCACACTTTATAAGAATCAAGAGATATGTACAGAAACCAACCAGTGTCTGTAAATGCATCCATACTTTATAAGAATCAAGAGATATGTACAGAAACCAACCGATGTCTGTAAATGCATCAACACTTTATAAGAATCAAGAGATACGTACAGAAACCAACCGATGTCTGTAAATGCATCCACACTTTATAAGAATCAAGAGATATGTACAGAAACCAACCAATGTCTGTAAATGCATCCATACTTTATAAGAATCAAGAGATATGTACAGAAACCAACCGATGTCTGTAAATGCATCCATACTTTATAAGAATCAAGAGATGTGTACAGAAACCAGCCAATGTCTGTAAATGCATCCATGCTTTATAAGAATCAAGAGATATGTAGAGAAACCAACCAATGTCTGTAAATGCATCCATACTTTATAAGAATCAAGAGATATGTACAGAAACCAACCGATGTCTGTAAATGCATCCATACTTTATAAGAATCAAGAGATATGTACAGAAACCAACCGATGTCTGTAAATGCATCCATACTTTATAAGAATCAAGAGATATGTACAGAAACCAACCAATGTCTGTAAATGCATCCACACTTTATAAGAATCAAGAGATATGTACAGAAACCAACCAATGTCTGTAAATGCATCCATACTTTATAAGAATCAAGAGATATGTACAGAAACCAACCCAATGTCTGTAAATGCATCCATACTTTATAAGAATCAAGAGATATGTACAGAAACCAACCAATGTCTGTAAATGTATCCATACTTTATAAGAATCAAGAGATATGTACAGAAACCACCGATGTCTGTAAATGCATCCATACTTTATAAGAATCAAGAGATGTGTACAGAAACCAGCCAATGTCTGTAAATGCATCCATACTTTATAAGAATCAAGAGATATGTATAGAAACCAACCAATGTCTGTAAATGCATCCATACTTTATAAGAATCAAGAGATATGTACAGAAACCAACCAATGTCTGTAAATGCATCCATACTTTATAAGAATCAAGAGATGTGTACAGAAACCAACCAATGTCTGTAAATGCATCCATACTTTATAAGAATCAAGAGATATGTAGAGAAACCAACCAATGTCTGTAAATGCATCCATACTTTATAAGAATCAAGAGATATGTACAGAAACCAACCGATGTCTGTAAATGCATCCATACTTTATAAGAATCAAGAGATATGTACAGAAACCAACCAACGTCTGTAAATGCATCCATACTTTATAAGAATCAAGAGATATGTACAGAAACCAACCAACGTCTGTAAATGCATCCATACTTTATAAGAATCAAGAGATATGTACAGAAACCAACCAACGTCTGTAAATGCATCCATACTTTATAAGAATCAAGAGATATGTACAGAAACCAGCCAATGTCTGTAAATGCATCCATACTTTATAAGAATCAAGAGATATATGTACAGAAACCAACCAATGTCTGTAAATGCATCCATACTTTATAAGAATCAAGAGATATGTACAGAAACCAACCAATGTCTGTAAATGCATCCATACTTTATAAGAATCAAGAGATATATGTACAGAAACCAACCAATGTCTGTAAATGCATCCATACTTTATAAGAATCAAGAGATACGTACAGAAACCAACCAATGTCTGTAAATGCATCCATACTTTATAAGAATCAAGAGATATGTACAGAAACCAACCAATGTCTGTAAATGCATCCATACTTTATAAGAATCAAGAGATATATGTACAGAAACCAACCAATGTCTGTAAATGCATCCATACTTTATAAGAATCAAGAGATACGTACAGAAACCAACCAATGCATCCATACTTTATAAGAATCAAGAGATATGTACAGAAACCAACCAACGTCTGTAAATGCATCCATACTTTATAAGAATCAAGAGATATGTACAGAAACCAACCAACGTCTGTAAATGCATCCATACTTTATAAGAATCAAGAGATATGTACAGAAACCAACCAACGTCTGTAAATGCATCCATACTTTATAAGAATCAAGAGATATGTACAGAAACCAACCAACGTCTGTAAATGCATCCATACTTTATAAGAATCAAGAGATATGTACAGAAACCAGCCAATGTCTGTAAATGCATCCATACTTTATAAGAATCAAGAGATATGTACAGAAACCAACCGTCTGTAAATGCATCCATACTTTATAAGAATCAAGAGATATGTACAGAAACCAACCAATGTCTGTAAATGCATCCATACTTTATAAGAATCAAGAGATATATGTACAGAAACCAACCGTCTGTAAATGCATCCATACTTTATAAGAATCAAGAGATAGAAACCAACCAATGTCTGTAAATGCATCCATACTTTATAAGAATCAAGAGATATGTACAGAAACCAACCAATGTCTGTAAATGCATCCATACTTTATAAGAATCAAGAGATATATGTACAGAAACCAACCAATGTCTGTAAATGCATCCATACTTTATAAGAATCAAGAGATACGTACAGAAACCAACCAATGCATCCATACTTTATAAGAATCAAGAGATATGTACAGAAACCAACCAACGTCTGTAAATGCATCCATACTTTATAAGAATCAAGAGATATGTACAGAAACCAACCAACGTCTGTAAATGCATCCATACTTTATAAGAATCAAGAGATATGTACAGAAACCAACCAACGTCTGTAAATGCATCCATACTTTATAAGAATCAAGAGATATGTACAGAAACCAACCGACGTCTGTAAATGCATCCATACTTTATAAGAATCAAGAGATATGTACAGAAACCAACCGACGTCTGTAAATGCATCCATACTTGATAAGAATCAAGAGATGTGTACAGAAACCAACCGACGTCTGTAAATGCATCCATACTTTATAAGAATCAAGAGATGTGTACAGAAACCAACCGACGTCTGTAAATGCATCCATACTTTATAAGAATCAAGAGATGTGTACAGAAACCAACCGACGTCTGTAAATGCATCCATACTTTATAAGAATCAAGAGATGTGTACAGAAACCAACCGACGTCTGTAAATGCATCCATACTTTATAAGAATCAAGAGATGTGTACAGAAACCAACCGACGTCTGTAAATGCATCCATACTTTATAAGAATCAAGAGATGTGTACAGAAACCAACCGACGTCTGTAAATGCATCCATACTTTATAAGAATCAAGAGATATGTACAGAAACCAACCGATGTCTGTAAATGCATCCATACTTTATAAGAATCAAGAGATGTGTACAGAAACCAACTTGTGAACGTTTCAGCTCATTTCATTGTGTCATAAACGAGAAAATAGTAAAAATGCATTCAGATTGCCATGGTCGAGCGGTTTAGTACATCGGAGTTGTGTTCTGATGGCTGAGTCGTCAGAATGTGGGTTCGAATCCCATCCGCGACAGGGGTGCTTGTGTCCTTGAGCAAGACAATTTACCATAATTGCTTCTTTCCACCCAGGAGTAAATGGGTACCTGTGAGGGCAGAGTTGGTTGTTGTGTTTGATTAGCCCTATATGCGCTGTAATGGCAGCAATTGAGCTGTATACTCCCCAGGGAGCTGAGATGGTTTCAGGAATGATTTATGAGCCTGATGAGCAGGGGTAATAATATAATGCGCCTTGAGCACCAGTTTGGTGGATACGTGCGCTATATAAGTCTACATTATTATTATTATTATTATTCATTCCAGCTTGGAATTTCTGTCTCCGGATGCCAGAAACTTCATTTAGGAAGTCATTTATTTAACCGTAATAAAACGATATCACCTGAGACAGAAATATTTCATGGAATGTTTGATACCGTCATCAACTTTACACCTAGTAATAAGTTTGATGTTAAACCAGGCCTTCATCTTAACCGTGGCCACCATAGTCTTGGTTCAAGACTCTGTTTGTATGTTTATGATACACGATCCCACGGTGCTACACGAACGCTACAATCACGAACCTCTACCACTCACATGAACTGCTATCAAACACAGTCTTGGGAACTTTGTATAATCTCCCCCTAAAATGGGGGGAAACCACTACGCGTGCATCAATTTGAAATGCTAGCGAGGCCCACAGAAGTTGTCAGTGAACACGGCAGTCCGCGGCCATTGCCACGGTACCCCTCTGAGTTGGCCGTAATGCCCCCTTTGGTTAGCCTTGAAATTTTGAGTTATCCAAGGCCAAAGTGGCCGTGCCCTCTCAGTCCTTAAAGTCAAGGCCTGTTAAAACTGATCATTTACTTTTTTTTTTTACATAACCCATAGTGTATATATATAAATGTTTTAGTTTTAGAGGAAATATCAGAATATATGTCCTTTTATATCCACTCTCCTTATCTTTCCAATTCAATGAAGAATAAGGTGTGGACCCAGTCTGATTTAATTGCCTCCTCCATTTTGTACATGTACAAAGATGATAATGATGAACTTAATAAATGTATCTTATAGATAAATCCCAAGATGACGAAATTAACATTGATCTGCGCACTTCCGGGTTTGATAACGAGGCTCTCAGTGTTGATGAATGCACTGTGTGATGGTAGCATATGAGTCATTCTATTGTCTACCTCGCATCGGTGTTGTGACTTGACACAGAGAGCCTCGGTTTCAATGCGGAAGTGCGCAGACTGGGTCAATTTGAAATTTGTCTATTCATAAAAATGCAATAACCATTTTCTCTCTCTTGTCTTATCCATTTTTTGTGTCAGGAGCCAATCAAGCAGACAATTCAAGACTTAGCCACGGAGCTGCTGACGTTACCGACGCCCTCTAGTGTTCAATCTCATGCCAAGTCACTACTGTCAACCTTACAGCCATCCAGTCAGGCTTATCATAATCACAAGGCAAGCATTCTTGAAGATTTGGTCCACATGAACAAAATATTTGTTCTGGGTTGTCAGTTTGATAATTTTTTTTTTTTTTATCCCAATTTTGATTATTTAAATTTTTAAGATGTATCACCCATGGTTTTCGTTATTTTACGGGCCCTCATTTTGGTGATTTTTCATTTAATACTAATTTCTTTAAGAATAGAAAACAAATGAGCTTTTTCACAAAACGTGTCAGAAACGTGGTTAAATATTAATTGAGTGCAGAAATTATTTGATGACTTGTACACTGTAAGATCATGCTTCTCACATTTAGTTTGTGAAATATGTCATTAGTTTTTAGTAAAATAGCAGTGTTTTGATGTAAAATTGTTTGGAAATTACTGTTAAAATAGTGAAAAAAGAAACAGGCGATAAATATACTACTCAAAACAATTTAGGGAACACCGGAATAATCTCAGTTAAAGCAAGATCATTTATTTCAGATAAACACAATGTTTCACAGAATTGATGAGAAACAACTGCACAATGAAACAGATGATAAAGGATGCATGTAGTGATTACACATTTCATGACATGACTACTGAAAGAGAGAAGGGGTTGCAAATGAAAATCCCGGTTCATGGAACATTTCAAACCTATTTGATGTTAAAAATCCGGTGTTCCCTAAATTGTTTTGAGTAGTATATTTAAACTTAGTGTTAGAATAGAATACAACAGTACCGTTAAACACTCCTATTAATCCATGTTTTTGTTATCACAAGGTTTTTGTTTTGTGTCGAAATGGTCACGCAGCCACTTCCAAATTCTGAAATTTTACCAGAAATAAATAGTCTTTAAAACCCCTGCCACTTGGTTTATTATGCATTTGTTTTTATGATACAGGATCAAGCTCAGATGCAACGTGTCATTCAGTGTTTGACATGCACCACTCGTCCCCAGCTACGAGCTCAGAGCGCCCCCTCTTGTCAGCTATCTGAGGAGCGGATGAAACAACAACAACTCGATCCGGAAGCTTACCAGCGCCTCGTTGTGACGGCACGCTCTGTGGCCGTGGTACGCCCGCTTAATCTGGTGCGATTTGCCGACACGTTTGAATCATTCACCTCACAGGATTCTGGTATATGTCCTAGTAAAATTTATTTGGCAATGTTATTTGGCAAAAGTAACGTTTTATATTACATGGTATAGAAATAATAATATACTAATGATAATAATTTATTCATATATTTATTGTATTGAAATATTTATTTTTCATTTAGATATGTTCAAATGTTCATTACATAAAATGTGTTGGTTTCTAAGTCATATTGTATCCATTAAAAACAACATGCCGATTGAGCCTGTGTCGATTCACCATGTATAAGATCTAGAAGCTGTGTGCAGGATGTGAATTTTTCTCTTAAAAGGCTTGTAACAAGAACAACTTTCCTTCATGAAATCCAAAATGTTGTGTACTGTCTTACTCCTTCTCCTCTGCTATTTTCATCCTAATCAATCACCATCAGATCTTGAGTTGACGGACCTAGAAGATGATGTGGAAGACGTCACCATGGAGACAGCCAATAGCAAACTGACAGAGCTTACCGACCAGGAATCCCAACATTTTCTGACGAGGATGTTAGAAGCGTTCTGGAGACTTCATTCTGCTAAACCAGCCAACACCATGCTTGCACCTGCATGCTTACCAGGTTAGTCAATTATGGATTCTCTTTGCTATTGTCCACACTATGTTTGTACACAAAGGGGCACCAGGCAGGTACATTCAGCACTGAGCGCAACCGTTAATAATATGCGATTAAAATGGAATCCTGAAATACACTCAAAATGCCTGTGCATTAAAACGATTCTGTATAAAACAAAAAGACCATCCAGTCTAGATATTATGTAAGAAGTCTGTGTGTTCAACATTGCATAACAAATAGCGCCCTCATGAGCCCATATTCAGACAGGCTAACCCAAATCACCATTGTCAATCTTTATAGGTCTGACTCACATTGAGATCACTGTGGGAGCTTTAGTTGAGGTCATCCATGCCTTCGCTAGCTGTGATTTTGACAATGTTACCTTGGCAACCAAGTTGTTTGTAAGACTCCTCATGTGTGAGGTAAGTTACGGGAATATTAAACTGATTTTTGTAAGGACTCAAGCCAGCTTGTCTTCATCGGGCAAGCTCGGTGGTTGAAAAGTTAAGATGTCTGCATTAGTAAGCAGGAGGTTGTGGGTTTGAGCCCACCTGAGTCACCTGTGGGTAATTGTTTTGCAGACACTTGAAAGCACTGAGTGTCAGTGCTTTGCTTCATCAGGCAAAAATTTAATCAAGAACAAATTTTTCCCATAAAAAAAGTTTACTTCTGGTCATTGATGAGCATAATAATTTGCCACTGAATTAAACACAGTCGACTGTTTGACATTTTAAGCACATTGTTTGTCCGAGTGGTGATCTAGTTTAAGCTCATTTAGCTAATTTTGCCCAATACCAATGTGGGCCATACTGTAAGAACATCTATGCTTGACACTTCAAAATCCTCCAAGGGGCACTTTTTGGGCAAAATTCAGCACTGTTGGAAACTGGTACTTTCACCTCTTCAAATGGGACAAAATTACTACCTGGCAAGAAGTACAGGCCATAAGTGCTGAATATGAAAGATCAACGAAAATGCATGGTGCATTTTGAAGATAAGGGCATGTTTCCAAAAGTGCACTGATGGATTTAGGAGGATTCAGGAAGGTTCCTAGTCAGAATACCTAGGGGGTTAGGGTTAAAGAAGGTTCCTAGCCAGAATACCTAGGGGGGATTAGGGTTAAAGGAAATGTCCACATTGTCCAGGTTTAATGAATGAAATTGGTAGGTACTCTTATTATAAGAGGCCACCCACAAAGAGCTTCGTCCAGGCCTTTGTATTGTTTCTACTAACTGTTGGAATATATCATTTTTATTTTCCACAGGATCAGTCTGTGAGCTTTGCAGCCAAGCAAGCTCTCATCAAAGTCATGCGACCGAGACACAAACGCCGTAAGGTCGTCATCCCATCTCCTCAACGATGTAGCTCCCCTCCTGTCGATCCTAGTGGGACTGAGGATGAGGAAGGAGATGACAAGGTTCCCCATGGGGGTGGAGAGATGCCACTGGTACAGGAAGTGTCCGAGGACTCACAAGATGAGCCTTCCTATGAAGTAGTCGTAAGTTGTTTTGTCAACATTGTTCTTTTACATAAATCAGTGTCTCTTTTATGAATTTAAAGGGGCAGTGTCGTCATGATCAACAGGGCATGGAATCGGAGTGCTTGTTTTAGATTAACTCAGTGACTGAAAATAATTCCCCATATGGGAATATTACCGTTGCTGCTGCATACATGAGCCAGTAATTTTCAGTCACTGTGTTCATCGTAAACAAGGACACCGATTCCATGCCCTGTTGAAAGTCTGCTCTAATCGTGATGATACTGCCCCTTTAAGTTTTGTTCTCTACTCATGTTGTCCTTTGTACACATCTTCCAAAAGTTTATACCAAAGAGAAACAGTTTATTGGAAGTTCATACAGAAGAAACCAAAAACTCCTTTTTTATCAAGTTTTCTGAGACCCGGATTAAACCTCAAAAGAAAACTGCCCAAAAAATTGTAATAATAAAATTAAAATAAAAAGACTAACTTTGTAACATTGGTAGAACTGTTGTGTCATTCAGAGATTTTTTACTCATTCTAAAGTGGAATCTTTCTTTCCAAAATTAAATGAAAATTATATCACTTTGCTTAAAAAATTACAGAACCTCAGACAAAAGGGAAGACGGATACCAGTATGAATAACATTACTACTGAACTTTTTGGTATTTTTTGAATACCAATCCTATAACTTACCTTTCACAGGAACAAGCTGAGCCAATGGTCCTTGAGCCATCCGAGGGAGGAGTAGCTGCCTCTGGGGTCAACCAACTCCCCTTGGAAGCCCTCCTGGGCGGACGTAGTGGTTTCGCCCCCATGCTTGACATCCCCCCTGATGCCGACGATGAGGCCATGATGGAACTTGCCATTGCATTGAGTTTACAGGAACAGTCCAACCAAGACGGGGGTGGTCTGAACCTGCAGGGGCTTGGTCTCGCAGGTCACCATCAGGGTCAAAGTTCATCATCATTAGAGGCGGGTACATTGTCAGATACTACTGCATCAGGTAAGAACATATTACTGTATAGACCTCTTCAGAAAGAATTCCTATCTTCGGCCAGGCAGGCATTTTATCAGCTTCATAATTTTGTTTATAAACTAAAGACCTTTAGACATTTTCTTTCACACAAATCCACATGACAAAACTGGGGAGGAGGAGATAGTCTGGTTCCTGATACACATTGATAATTGGCACTATAATCATATTTGCATACAGGGAACTTGACAAAGATGGACACAGTGTGATGAAGGTCTATTGTTAAAGTTAATATGCAAAATAGTAGTTATTGGCCTTACGTTTCAAACCTAGCAGGTTCTTTCTCAAAGGCTTAATAATAATAATGATGATGATGACGACGACGACGACGACGACGATGATGATGATTTGTAGCGCGCACATATCCACCCTGCTGGGCGCTCAAGGCGCGGAAACAAAGAAAAAACATGAATACAAACAATATACAATGATAGCATAGAAAACAAATGGACAAAATAAACATACACACAGATACCACAGCAAGAACTTTCCTTTTCCAACTTTTTGTCTTCCCTCAATTATTTCAATTAACCGGGTATAAACATACACACATATATACCATATATAGTAAATAACAACAACTGGTACTCTGCATTAGTACAACGATTTTTTGTATCCTTTCTTAGGTCTTACCTTATTTGTTTCAATTTACTGGGTATAAGACCCATCAATATATCTGACAATATGTCTGGGTTTCTTTTGGACACTGTGTTTTTTTGGTATTTTATGCATACAAAGTAATGGTAAGTTAAACATTTGGACATCCTTTGTCTTTGATTTTTAATTTTGCCCTACACCGACGTGTGTATAGCACTGTATACTCAGTGCTTTCTGAGTGTCTGTGGAAAAAACTTCGAACCCACAACCTCCTGCTTACTAGTGCAGAAATCTTAAGCTCTCGAACACCGAGCTTGCCTGATATCGATTGGCTTGTTAGAATCCTATATATCCTTTGTCTTTGTTAATACACTACTTTCCCTAGCTGCTAGTGATGATGAGGGCAGTACAGCAGCCACTGATGGATCGACACTCCGTACATCACCAGCTGAGCATGCTGGTAGCGGAGGGTCAGAGAGTGGTGGTAGTGCCGTAGACTCTATTACTGGTGAACATAGCGGTAAGGAAGGAACACAACTCACAATTATGAACTCGTCGTGTGTCCGGAAGAAGGACGTAACGAAAGTGTGACCGGCGAAAGGTCGCAAACTTGTGTTTCAAGAAAACTGACTGAAAGTTTGGTCGTTTTTTCTGCCATTTATAAGTCATTGTAGGAAAGTTAAATTCCACATGGGAATGGAAAAACATGTCTTGGGAGTAATTCTAGCAACAGATATATAACAGTTATTTTATTGCTTATGACCTTCTGCTTGGACAAAAAGTTGTACTTTGTGTGCCCGGAAGAAGGTCGTAGAGCCTTACGACCTTCCAGGCACATGATGAACTTGTCTTTCTAACATTAGTATATCAAGTTTATATTTTGATCAGCATGCCATATTTAAGACAAAATAAGTACTACAATATTATAAATATCTGAAGAACAGAAAGAGCGTAAGAGAACATAACGTCGCATCAGTGCAACAAGGTCATATCTCAAAAATGCAACAAGGTCGTATGTGCAATAAAGCATAAATTTGCATACATTAAAACAATTGAGTGCAACGTCGAATCTTCTACCATAGATTTTGCGTGTTCATCCTGGAACTTTGTAAAAAGATACGACCTTGTTGCACTGAGCAAAATCTGTCTGCAACAAGGTCGTAACTATGATACGACCTTGTTGCACTGAGCAAAATCTGTCTGCAACAAGGTCGTAACTATGATACGACCTTGTTGCACTGATGCAACGATTGCATGCAGATTTACAGCAGTATAAAACTGAGGGATAGTGAAATAAGTAGTGCATTATTTTTAATATTTGAAGACAGAAAGAGCTAGTGAAAATACTAATTATTATTTCATAATGGAGTCAAAGATTGTCACACAGTCTTTACCGCATCATAAATACTGACTGATAATGAAATGAGCTAAAGGCAATGTCCAATATTACCTGTTGATATGACCTGTTGATATGACCCTAGACGTTGTAATCCTATACTAAATACCAAGTGACTTATTTCCGTTAATACTTGCCCATCTAGTTTTCAAAAATTCTGATAATTAGCATTTGTTTTGTAAAACAATCCAAAATAGAAACTGTCAAATCAATGTATCTGGGACACATGGCACACAGACTAAAGTGGGCAAGTCAGCTTGATGGGAAATAAAATTCTATACTCTGATTTTCATTTTTTACAAATATTACCTAACACAGCAAGTGGACGTAGCAGTGCCTACGGCGACGGCGTCCATGAACCCATAGCAACACGTCCAGACAGCGCAGAGAGCAGCAACAGTCATCCCAGACACTCCTTGGGTAACCCCATGGACGGTGTTGAAAATACAGAGGGAGAGACAGAGACTGAGCGAGACCATGGACATCGTATGCACACTCTGCGTCAGCTGTTGTTAAATCGACTACTTCAATACCTACCTGAGCTTAGAGATGTGGGCGGGGTCCGGGCTATTCCATTCATGCAGGTGGGTGGTTTTTTTTTTCCAGCCCCATTATAGCCTGCAAGAATTTTAGAATTGTATTTTGAGTGCTGAAGTACAAAACCAATAAATGGTAAATTTATCATGAACGGTGCCAAATAAATACTTCATTCTTAATAACAAAGGTTTGCTGTCATCTTTTATCACAATTAAGAGTTTTATAATTTGCCCTTCCCTTTCAAAAACTTTAAGACCTATCAAAAATTTGTAATTTATTCAGATAGATATTTAGGACATGCTTTTAAATTTGTTTTTGCATTTTTGAAGTGATTGATTTATCAAATATTATCCTTGTATTCCCAACCATGAAGTTTTTAAATAAAAGGAAGAGGAAAGAAATTCCCCAAAAGTCATTTATTTTGACCTTATCATGTCTCTGTTTTCTCTTCAATTCAGTTAAATTCACTTCACATTTATTTCCATAATCTGATTTAAATGGAAGGTACAATATTGGTATTTGGTAAAGAACATTAATTTTAACCCTCGAATGTTCATTAAACTAACCTGTGAAAGTTTTATCACAATAGTTGATCAAGTTTTTCAGAAAAAACCAAAACAAAGTTGCAATTTTTAATGTTTTACAAGAAATAAATCCTGTTTTCTTGAAGATAAAAGCATTAAATCATTTTTCTGGATGACTGATAGTTAGACTAACTTGACACCAACCTAGTTTATAACAGTGTGTCAATTTGATAACCCTTCTACTCCTACAAGGGTCAAAATCAGTCAAAATATTGATATACTTGCCAAGGTATATCTAGTGCACTTAAAAGTCAAACACTGTCAAACCTTACGTGTACTAAGTACATTTACAGGTCAAAATGAGTCGACCATTTTTGACTGGTAAAAAGCATTGTCTGGTATTGTTCAGGGTGGTCAAAATGACAGTACAAACCAGTTAAAAATGCCCCTGTGTGTGCATTTGGGTCAACAGTCAAAACAAGCAGTGGACTGGTTTGGACTTCTATAGCAACTTCCCACTAAAGTGCAGCAATAGTAGGAGGGTTAATCTAGGAATAACCATAGTTGTACTATCCCTTTAAATTACAAGCTTATTCACAAACACTTTTGATTAAATACTGATCGGTCCTCCTTGATCACAGGTCATCCTGATGCTGAGCTCAGACCTTGACATCGAGGACGAGAAGGATCGTCACTCCCTGGACAGTCTCCTGACAACCATGCTGGCTGAACTCGACATGAAACGCAATGATTTTGGTGACGTCGCTGAGCGTACAGCCTTCCATGAGGTCCAGCTGATTATTATGCGTCTACTGAGCGTCTTCATGTCACGCACCAAGTCTGGAACCAAAGCAGCTAGTGAGGTAAGGTTACTGGATAATAATAAAATAATAATGGACGCTTATATTGCGCCGATATCCGCCAAGTTTGACGCTCATGGGGCATGAACAATATTACCCCTGTCAATGGGCCAGTTATATCGTTCCTAGAACCATCTCAACTCCCTGTTGAGTATGCAGCCCATGCTGCCAAATGTGTAGTGCTTGTGTAGCGCATTTTGTTTACTCAGAAAAATGCGGGATATAAAGCATCTGTGACATTTAATCTATTACCAAAGGCTTTCATTTTAATAGGATCCTTGAGTAAATTTCTAGATTACTTTAAAAAAACACAAAAAAAACCACTGAGCCTTTGGTCGTGGAGTCGGAAACCCCCCAGAAATGTGTCGCTCTGAAACAATTCTTGTGAGCATTAAAAACAATCTTGGCTATTGTATCTTATTCCTACTATAGATACTAAATTCTGTCAAAGAATTCTTGAATCCTTTTAAGATGAGAATAATAAGTTGTTGTATCTATATTTTACTCATCTTTCTTTTCTTATTTCTGAACTAACACCATTTATATAACTTGTTGATATGGCAACTGTCATCCCCTTGTTAATGCTCTTTTCAGACAACCTACACATGTAGAAACACAATTGTGACTGGCTCTGGCAAAACCCTTAACTTGGACCCAATTTTCAAAAGTGACCTCCCAAATTTATCGTGAAAATTAACAATGTTCACAACAACGTTTCAGGAATTTTCTTTTTCCATCAAAATCTAGAGAAAATGCTCTATATGGTGACATGAAAACTGGTCCCTGAGGTCAGTTTTTGACCTTTTCATGGCTGTTACGCATTATGGTAAATGCTGAGAAGTTTGCCAGAGCGGGTCACAATTGGTCAGTCAGAATTCACTTCAAGGTGAAGTATGTTTTTGTTTTTGTTTACTTTGTGAGCTTTGATGTTTTTATATGATACTTTTCACCATCAGTCTTCTACATTGATCTCCCATGCGACCGCCTCTTCCTTGCTGAATTGCGGCGCTGTAGACTACTGCTTACTCATCCTCAAGGCTCTGCTGGATCACTGGAAGGAAACAGATGTAGATGAGGTAGGGTACCAGACCTCTACAACATACTGTCTGGCTTATCAATTTTTTGCTGTTATTTAACTCATTATTGAGAAGAAAATACAAAATAATTCCAAATTATTCTCTTTCCATTCATATATTATGTATAGAGGGCGATCTTTAACTTTGTGGGTTATCTTTAGCCTGAAGATCTGACGTCATGCTTTGAGCTAGAGGCGCGTGAATTATGCCAGATCCTGGCCGTGCAGCCGCCATATTTTTCCCGATGCTGAACTTTGACCTTGGTTGGTAGCTAGCGTGCAAGCCTTGAAGTGTGACGTCAGTCTTCAGCACAACGTGTTAACGTATCCAATGAAATCCTTTGAGTGGTACACCTGGAGCCTGTCTATATCATTGATAGGTTATAGACAGGGGACCAGTCTAGGTTATCTTCAGCTCCAGTTTTGAAATCTTTAATTTGTTTTTATCGCAATCTGCTATTACCATCAAGTTTATCAAAACTGTTGCTATGCTTTTATGATGTGAATTTATAACTTTTGAACTAAAATTATGATTTTGAAGACTTTTTGAAGGAAATTGTTCCTTGACTTGTATGTATTATGAGTTAGTACTATAGACACTCATTGTTTGTACGTCGCATACCATCTTGTTTATCTTCCTCTAGGATACGTCCGGAGGAAATGGCAATCTCCTTAAGCCACACCCGACCTCCTCACCACCGGACATGTCACCATTCTTCCTCAGACAATACGTCAAGGTAAATATCTTAGCAACATAATAAACTTCATCTAACGGAGCCCCTCCAAACTTAACTAGGGGAATCGAATGTCCCTGTTACGATCATGTTGTTTCCAATAATATTATAAATGTATTGTCTCCTGACGATGACAAGAGCAGACTAGTCGAAACGTTGAGAACAAACCAACCGGATCTTCTCAGAGCCATCACTTTTTCCAAAAAGAGATAATTATATGGTGTCACCCGAAAGAACTCAATAACATCTATCTCCACCATGCAAAGCCTCGAATCCTACATACATGTATTGTATTTTAGATGTTTTGTGAATTTCAGTTTTTGTATAAATAAATACCAAGAACCATCAGTATTTATAAAACCACCCAAAACAAACCATACCTATTTTGTCCAAATAAAATATGATTATTTTCAGTTCACCATGATAAAGGGAGCAAATTTATATGTCAAGATTTATATAAACCACTTTCAAATTTGAAATTAAATATTTTGTAAACTGATAACAATTCCATTTGTTGTCCCATAGGGCCATGCTGGTGATGTGTTTGAAGCATACCCACAACTTCTTACTGAGATGGTCCTGCGTCTGCCATATCAGGTAATTCTTTAGGACCCTAAGGCCCCAAAAAAGTCTCTGGTTTCTGGTATCCACGCGCCTCAGACCATCGCGTCGGCATTTTGCAGCCAAAATTGCTGGATTGATTGGAGTTCTGCTGTGCTGTGTTTTAAACAACTTTTTCACATAGGGGTATGAATGTTTGCCCGATTTGTGAGGCCTCTCTTAGCCACCATACTTTGTATATGGGAAATTTGGTCCCAACGTATACATGTATCATGTATTTGACATAAAACACAATAAAGGGGGCCACTTTGCATCCGTCACGTTAGCAGTTTTTCCAATGGTTGTTATTTATTTTTAAGTACCTGAAACCGACCAAAAAGTGTTTCAACATGTGAATGGACATGCAGGCTTATACTAGAACTAATTTGAGTTGATTTCTTTTATTTTTTTATTTTTTTATTTATTTTTTTACCCTCAAATTTCCTTAAAAATTGGATGGAAAAAGTTACCACATTTTCCGTCCATTTGTTGATAGAAATTTTAGCGTAATTAAAAAAATAAAAGTAATAATCAACTCAAATTATCTTTAGGATAAGCATGCATGTCTATTCAAATGTTGAAATTCTTTTTTGGTGGTTTCAGATATTAAAAAAGAAAATTACAACCATTAGAAAAACTGCTAACGTGACGGTAGGAAAGTGGCCCCCTTTATTGTGTTTTATGTCATTTCCCTGTTGGCAAAAAAAAAAATAATAATTAAAAAAAATGCATCACCACACCGATTTTGAAGCCAACCAATGACCAGAAACCGGAGACTTTTTTTTGGGCATAATATCTGTAAACTGGTGGATCAAATATCTGAAAAACTATTTATTGAAAATTATATTTGAAAAATAAATATCAAATTGTAGAGTAGATTGTGTGAGAAAATTATAATATTATCTTTAAGAGGAAGTTTGTTGTACCACCAAGTAATATCTCGTCATCATGAGAGGAATATAATTATCAATAGAAGGCGTCTTGTACAATATGAGGTTCCTTTCCAGGAAAAAACTTACATTTCACATCATTTTGTCTTTGTCCTGTATTATTTTTAGATGAAGAAGATTTGCGACGCCACACCTTCTGTCGGCGTTCCTGTCTTTGACCAAGCTTGGTTCTACTATCTGTGTGAGGTAAACAAATAAGATTAACCTACAACTTCTTCATTCGATTCTAATTTTATAATTAATATGGTAATCTATGAAAAATATGGTTCCCTATCCTTAATAATTCTAAGAAAAATCCCTGAACATTTTATCCAAGTTGGTGAATCGTTAGCATTATGGAGAATGACAGTAGAAAATTAAATTTTTCAGTTAGGCATACATTTTTTTTGGAAGAAAAGCATTATAATTAGCCTCGCATTTTGATCATAGCAGGATCTTTATCAAAGACAAAATGATATTTTAGAATTGATTTCAGCTCCATAATATCTCATCCTACAGTATATGATGACCCAACAGACACCGTTTGTCAGACGTCAAGTACGCAAGCTGCTTCTCTTCATCTGTGGGTCAAAGGACAAATATCGCCAACTACGTGATCTGCATACTTTGGAGTCACACCTCAGAGACATCAAGTATGTGTTCACAAATATTGTTACTAAAGATGATAACTGTTTATAAATAAACATTGAGAAAGGTTTGGACATTGAGATGTTGGTTATATAGAATGGGTGTGTACAGAGTAAAGAGGTTGTTTGGTTGCTGTTCTTACCTCGCCTTTCACCACTGGGATGTCCTGGGTTCAAATCCCACTCGGAATTATAACTGTTTATAAATAAACATTGAGAAAGATTTGGACATTGAGATGTTGGTTATATAGAATGGGTGTGTACAAAGTAAAGAGATTGTTTGATTGCTGTACTTTCCTTGCCTTTCACCACTGGGATGTCCTGGGTTCAAATCCCACTCGGAATTATAACTGTTTATAAACAAACATTGAGAAAGATTTGGACATTGAGATGTTGGTTATATAGAATGGGTGTGTACAAAGTAAAGAGATTGTTTAATTGCTGTTCTTACCTCGCCTTTCACCACTGGGATGTCCCGGGTTCAAATCCCACTCGGAATTATAACTGTTTATAAACAAACATTGAGAAAGGTTTGGACATTGAGATGTGGTTATATAGAATGGGTGTGTACAAAGTAAAGAGGTTGTTTGGTTGCTGTTCTTACCTCGCCTTTCACCACTGGGATGTCCTGGGTTCAAATCCCACTCGGAATTCACCACTGGGATGTCCAGGGTTCAAATCCCACTCGGAATTCACCACTGGGATGTCCCGGGTTCAAATCCCACTCGGAATTCACCACTGGGATGTCCTGGGTTCAAATCCCACTCGGAATTCACCACTCAGATGTCCCGGGTTCAAATCCCACTCGGAATTCACCACTGGGATGTCCTGGATGTCCCGGGTTCAAATCCCACTCGGAATTCACCACTGGGATGTCCCGGGTTCAAATCCCACTCGGAATTCACCACTGGGATGTCCTGGATGTCCCGGGTTCAAATCCCACTCGGAATTCACCACTGGGATGTCCCGGGTTCAAATCCCACTCGGAATTCACCACTGAGATGTCCCGGGTTCAAATCCCACTCTGAATTCACCACTGGGATGTCCCGGGTTCAAATCCCACTCTGAATTCACCACTGGGATGTCCCGGGTTCAAATCCCACTCGGGATTCACCACTGGGATGTCCCGGGTTCAAATCCCACTCGGGATTCACCACTGGGATGTCCCGGGTTCAAATCCCACTCGGAATTCACCACTGGGATGTCCCGGGTTCAAATCCCACTCGGAATTCACCACTGGGATGTCCCGGGTTCAAATCCCACTCGGAATTCACCACTGGGATGTCCCGGGTTCAAATCCCACCCGGAATTCACCACTGGGATGTCCCGGGTTCAAATCCCACTCGGGATTCACCACTGGGATGTCCCGGGTTCAAATCCCACTCGGGATTCACCACTGGGATGTCCCGGGTTCAAATCCCACTCGGGATTCACCACTGGGATGTCCCGGGTTCAAATCCCACTCGGGATTCACCACTGGGATGTCCCGGGTTCAAATCCCACTCGGGATTCACCACTGGGATGTCCCGGGTTCAAATCCCACTCGGGATTCACCACTGGGATGTCCCGGGTTCAAATCCCACTCGGGATTCACCACTGGGATGTCCCGGGTTCAAATCCCACTCGGGATTAAAGGATGATGGGTTTACAGTATCTTTATTTTATCAATTTCAGAAAAGATTATTTCATTTCTAGAGGTGGGGGAAAACTATTTAAAAAACTGGTAAAAATGAGTTAGGGCCAGAAAAACAAATTTTCATGGTGGCCCAGGTGGGATTTGAACCCAGGTCAAACTGATTGAATGCGTCACATTGCTAACCTCACCACCTTTCCTGACACATACTTATCTTGAGATTTTCTCAAGACATGTTTGAAGATTTCCTCCCACAATGACTTCTTATAAGTCAGTTCCTACTAACAAATTGTAAAGATATTGACAGTGAGACAGCCGACATAGAGCTAGATAGCTTAGTTGTTGGAGCTCTAATCTTTGTTCATTCTAAACAACATGTTTTCTTTATGTTAGATCAATCTGCAGCCAGAATGGTCTAGAGTTGGACGGTAGTAGCAGTGTACAGATCACCATACCATATAATACTCTTATAACTCTGGTAATAATTCATGTTTTTGTTACTCTACCAACATTTATTATAATTTTGTCTCTTGAATATTGGCTTTGCTTTACAGAATAAAATTTTACAAATGAATGATTATTTTATATTTAAGTAAATTTTATGTCATTAAGGTTATTATTATTTTTGTGTATGTATTGAAATTGAGGGTTTTTTGGGGGAAATTATTAAATAATTGGTGTTAATCATGTCTTTTAATTTTGACCAAACGAGTGAATTATTTTAAATTTAATTGCAGATTGAGCATCTGAAAGCCTGTCAGGAGATTGCAGTATCTCGTACTCTCAACTGGCAGAAGTTCTGTCATAAAGATGAAAGTAAGAATCTTGTGTTTGGTCTACTTCTGTTCCAACTTCTTTTAGTTATTAAGAATCCTTGGAAATTTTGTTGTTATATTACTTTATTGTGGTGATTTCCAGTCTTACAAATAAATTGTTTAAATTATGGAGAAGTATTGATTTCTTTGCAAAAATTATCACAAGATGGTTTGGGTGATGAAATAGTCAGCATTTTAAGCTTGAACGCTTGAAGATGTCACAGATTTTGGACCCAAATTCTAACAATGTCCACGGCAATGCCATCTGAATATATAAATAATCTTTTCCTTGGATATCTCCTCAGCCGTTTTGTCCAGCCTCCAGCAAGCGAGCTTCTTCTTAGATGAAGGTGTCTCACCTCTGCTCCTACAACTCTTGACATGTGCCCTCTGTGGGTCAAAATCCTCCTCCAAACACAAGAAAGATAAGGACAAGAATAAAGATAAAAGTACGGGTAGGTTTCATCATTTGATGAAATTTATTATTAATTTCTTTGTCCTAATTATTTCTGAATACACATTCTCAAATTACTGCCTCAAAAAGACACAATTGGTTGAAAATCAGCATAACATTTCTTGCTGATTTGCTAAAAATAGACCACTTTAAAATGGCAGCTGTGTGCATATGCAGTATTAGTAATGTCATTAATGATCTGTGGTATTCATTAGAATCATTTCTGAAATCTTATTGCTAATAGAAAGACACGGTGTAATGGGACATTTTTATATTATCAACTTGGCGGCATTTTTAAAAATTAAACAATTATGCAATTGATTTAATTTTGCCCTACACCGACGTGTGTATAGCACTGTATACTCAGTGCTTTCCGAGTGTCTGTTTTTTTTTCACAGACACTCGGAAAGCACTCAGTATACAGTGCTATACACACGTCGGTGTGGGGCAAAATTAAATCAATTGTTTATCACCCGACGCAAGAATTTCATCAAACTATAAACAATTATGCATTTTGCCTTCAGTTTCATCATTAGTTGCAAATAATTGTTACATTTCTTTAATCATCTTGATTGTTTCTCAAATCTTCTACGAATATTACTGAGACATTCTCTTATTGCTTAATAAAAAGTATAATTTGTGCTTTTGTTTTTTTTCTTGGGGAGAGTGGCGTGATCGACACCATATTGTTTAGAAGTTATAAATACATACTTATTGTAAATTGTCGTCTGAGTTCCTTAAGTTGACATTGGTTCAGTGATAAAATGGTCTTAATACCATAGTAAACCTATGGTTTTAAGAACCCTAAATAAAACTGAGACAACCAGGTTATGTTTAGGATATTTTAGAACTAAGTCAACAAAATGCTTTGTAATATTTTTAAAAGTAATTCTATTGTATCCTCCAAATGTTTATTAAAATGTTGTTTTTCAGAGTCTTCAGAGGAAACTCAGCGCCATGACGACAGCTTATGTCAGTCCCTGATCAACCAATTGAATCGTCTCGCTGGACGTGACACTCTGTCACGCTTCATAAGACAACATCTACTGGAGTCTAACAGTACATCAGTACGCTGGCAGGCACATGGGCTCCTCTTACACATATTCAGGTCAGTTGTCATAAATATTTGAAGAGCCATTTTGAGGGGGGGGGGGAGGGAGGGAGGGGGGGAGCAGAGAGACCAATTTGAAAACATTAAAAAACACAATTGTAAAAAGGGTGAAAGTGAAAGGGTAAAATAAAAACAATATTAGCATATTTTGATAAGGTTTTAAATCTGTTGGTCTCATAAAATAAAGTGTATGATTCTAAATGTTACCATGGAGAAATCATGACTTTTGTAATATAAATGTTCCCAATTTGTAATTTTTATTAATCAGGAGTTCACAGTTCACCCAGCAGGAGCAGCTTCTAGAACTGATGTGGGAATTATGGCCAGAGCTGTCCAGCTACGGTCGTAAAGCAGCACAGTTCGTTGACCTCCTTGGCTATTTCTCGCTCAAGGCCCCTTACAGTGCGCAAAAGGTGACAGGTCAAACATAGTTGTATCTCAAGCTACCCACGATCAATATTCATTTTCAAAAAAATTAATTGATATGTTTTATCTTCCCTGAGTTGTTTTCCTCAGACGATCAGAGCAAACTGATCGAAACGTAACCAACCAGTTCTTTTCAGAACTAATTACTACTCAAAAGAGAATCTTTTCACATGGTGTCACCGCAAACAGTCTTTAATTATCATTATTTAACATTTATTAGAAATTAAATTGATATATGATTTCCTCTCTATTTTTATTATCAGTCTCAGCAATATGTGCAGAAAGCAGCCACGTTACTGATGACACAGAATCAAAGCCTGGCTAACCACCCAAACTCAACCATCTACAAGTAAGTCTGTCAATAATTCATACCTTCTGCTACTTTGATAAGGGCACTAATTCCTGAACGTATTTCTTTTTGAAATATATTTCAAATGTTCACCATAGATCTGTATTTCATTGCAGCCGTCATTTTTCTCTTTTCCTTAACCCTCCTATGCCCAGGCTGAAATTTGGCCCAGTAAGCACCGCACCCACAGACAGTCACTTCAGTATTTTTGGTTGCATTGTCAATTGTAGTCCTACATAAGTTAGTGGCAAAGCCAAACACACTTGTGTATGTCCTACATAAGTTATATGCAGAGTCACACAGAGCTGTGTATGTACTGCATAAGTTAGCAGCAGACTCATATACACTTGAGTGGTTTTGGTTTGACCTCCTACCATAGCCACATGTTCTTGCATTTATTTGAGTGCACTGCACAAAGTCAATGGGTTGGGAGTTACATACAAATTTTGAGTGTCTTTGATTGTTAAACCTATAGGAGGGTTAAAAAGACCAAACCAAGGACAATAGTTTGACAAGACGCCCGCAACATGAGTGGCTCTTAACTATCCTGCAATATCTGCAATTTCTATACAGTTCGGAGCTAAGGATTTTTCATTAAAACCAGATATATGGTATAGCATGTTTATTTTAAGAGGCTTGTTTTCTAACTTATAAGGAGAAATTAAAAACTTACTTGTTTAAAGAAGCCTACAGTCTGTAAATACATCTTTTTGCTAATATATGTGTACGTTGCTAGTTTTTATTTTTTTTAAAATTATTTATTCATTCTTAATTTTTAATTTAATTGTGTATTTTTGCCTTGTGTTGTCTCCCCTGCTGGATTTGTATAGTATATTATGGTTTTTAAAAATGGAATTTTTAGAATGGAATTTAAAAAAATGGAATTTTCCCCTCCTCTCCTTTAGGGGTGAGGGTGTCTGACTGTAATTGTGTGTATTTTTATGCTGAATTTGTATAGACTTTTGGATTCATATTGTATGATTTTGTTTGGCTTTATTGTGTATGTATTATTGAGTCTTGATGTAATTGCGCTCTCGAACATCTTCGGATGGAGAGGGCGCACTATAAATGTAATAAATTATTATTATTATTACTTATATCATATGTAGCATTTTGAGCGTTATTCAGGAAAATGTCTGTAGCGTTTTGTTGTAAAGCCACTTCTTCTTCATCGCAGCATGTTGTCTGGCTTGGTCCAGTTTGATGGCTACTTCCTAGAGAGTGACCCGTGTCTAGTCTGTAACAACCCTGAGGTACCATTCTCTGTAAGTATATCATCTCGCTTGGATTTCAATATGGCTGTCCAAAATCTGTCGCTTTGTCTTCTTATTGTGTATTGAAATGTAATTGAAAAAGAAAAACAAAATTCAGTTTAAAAGAAAATTTAAATGAAATTGAATTTTTAAAATTTAGCTTTTCAGTTAAACAGCTGATTTCCTTTTTTTCTTCTTTTTTTATATATTTTTTTTTTATAAAGTAGTGTAAAGTACCCTCGTACGAGTGATTGTAAATGACTTCGTGCGAAGTGCGGGGTTCATCGATTGAGCCAAAGATTAAATAAACACACAACAATGAGACAGGATTAGTTGACGATCACTTATTTTATTAGTCACTGATGCAAACTCATCAGTTCCTCTCTTTATCCCGATCAATCTCCAACTCCCTTCTTATTGCATCAGCAAACATATTTAACCTCTTTACTTATTATTATCTTCATTCTAGAACAAAATATTATCTTGGAAAGATCAACTCACGCATACGCTTACGCACGCATGCAGCTCGCGTACGCATGCAGCTCGCGTACGCATGCAGCTCGCGTGTAAAGCAAGGGAATCATTTAATACAATAATTAATTGTCTGATTAATTGATGTTATAACTCCGTATCACTACAGTAGATTAAAATCATGGATTTTTTTACTAGTTAAAACAAATTATATTTCATTACAGTTTTGTGCCTTAAGGCCAACGTGAATTACTTTGACTTTGTCGTTGACAATTAAATTGGCCTCTTTCACCTTTGGTCACGTCATTAATTTTGGTTTGCTTTCGGATAACTTGGCCTTACAGTAATCATCAACATTTGTTTTTTTTGTGACAACTTGATTCCATATTGTATGTTTTTGGCATTTACTTTTACAAAGTAATTGGACTCCCTTATTATTTAATTGATTTCATTACTTCATCTTTAGAACCTTAAACTGACCACTCTGAAAGTGGACTCTCGCTACACGGCCAACTCACAGATAGTCAAGTTAGTCGGTACCCACACCATCGCTAAGGTCGCATTACGCATCAGTGATCTCAAACGCACTAAGATGGTCCGTACTATTAACATCTATTACAACAACCGCACAGTACAGTCTGTGGTGGAACTCAAAAACAAGTAAGTAATTATTTTCTGATTTTTTTTTTCCCCTGCTTTTTTTAAGGATTTCTGGAAAAAATGTTAATCTTAAGATAAAGATTTATTGTCCATACACTATTTCATAAGCAATATTGATTTTCAATCTATTTTCCTAGAAGAACTGAAAAAATTATTCAAAATGAGATATTAGATTAGTAAATGAAGTGCGTATATAATTAAATTTATGATAGGGTCTGCCAAAAACTCATATCCATACTTATTCAATGTAAATCCACACTTCTGATGAAAGTAGGGAAATTATACATGTTTTAATTAAATGAAAATAGTTGAAAAATTATGAAAAAACTTGAGTGATATTTTTTAAAAGTGGAAGTTTAAAAGGTAGTAACAATGTTGTTACTGAAGTCCTGAAATAGATGAGATGTGTCACAATTTTTGTTTAAATCTGATGTTGTTCAAATCCGATATTTATACTATTGATCAGTACAAGAAAAGAGCCAAATAAGATTAACTTATTTGAGATTGATTTATAACATTTCAGGCCAACAATGTGGCACAAAGCACGCAAGTGTCAGCTAGCCGCCGGTCAAACGGAACTAAAAGTAGAGTTTCCTCTTCCTATTGTTGCCGCCAATCTCATGATTGAATACGCTGACTTCTACGACAATCTGACTGCATCTGCTGAGACCTTACAGTGCCCTCGTTGTAGTGCATCAGTACCAGCCAACCCAGGAGTCTGTGGTAACTGTGGAGAGAATGTCTTCCAGTGTCATAAGTGCAGGTAATTACGTATACTTCAAATATTTCAATTCGATCAACTTATCTTGAAATAAGTTTATTGTACACATTTTTACTGTCAGAATTTTTGAAGTGAAGAATCGGTTTTGGTTTGCAAGGCAATAAACTACCATGAGAATAGAATTAGTTGAGAAAATCAAGAACTATCCTCACTACAATGTGATCAACTTATCTTGAAATAAGTTTATTATACACATTTTTACTGTTGGAAGTTGTTAATTCAAAAAACAAATTTGAAATGAAAAATTGTTTTGAGTTTACAGGGCAATAAACTACCATAAGAATAGATGAATAGAATTAGTTGAGAACATCGAGAACTGTCCTCATTACCAGTTCTTTACAGAACCACATCACTTCTTCCAAGAAAAGATTATATACTATGGTGTTAAGAACTATCCTCACATCAAGAACTATCCTCATTACCGGTTCTTTCCAGAACCACATCATTTCTTCCAAGAAGAGATTATATACTATGGTGTTAAGAACTATCCTCACATCAAGAACTATCTTCACTACCAGGTCTTTACAGAACCACATCACTTCTTCCAAGAAGAGATGATTACACATGGTGTTACCCGTAAACCTAATTGTCTTATCCTATCCCACCATGCAAAGCTTCAAATCACATTTGCAATTAGTTGACATGGTAATATGAAAATGTAACCCTTTATACATAACATAAAACCAAAAATATAAATTAGAGGTGAATATTTTGTGTTTCTAGAGCCATTAACTACGATGAGAAGGACCCGTATTTATGTAATGCCTGTGGATTCTGCAAATATGCCAAGTTTGATTACACTCTGACTGCAAGAGCGTGCTGTGCAGTGGATCCCATTGAGAATGAAGAAGACCGTAAAAAGGTGAGCAAACTATCAATTTCAGGAAGAAGTAAAACATCGTAATCACACCGTCAATTCCTGCTGTTCATGTATTTTATATTTCAAAAAGCTGGTTCGTACTTTGTGTGGATGTAAAAGTGAGGCAAATAAGTGTGACATTGGCAAAAAGGTTACCTTCTATGACATCATGAAGTGTGGATCAACCTTTACTTGCATGATTGTTAAGGGGCCGTCCAAAGTTGTCAACATTTTCATGATAATATGAAGCATACTGCCGGGGGAGGCGGCCGCGTACTACTTTAGAAGGTGTTTAAAAATGTTGATGTTTTGTTTTTTTAAAAATGGGAAATATCAATTGAGTTGTAAAATAAAATGTTGATAAGTAATACTTTGAGGGGAGGCAGGGGGAATCTTGAAAAATAGTACTGTCTGTACTTGCTTGAAAATGTTGACAACTTTGGACGGACCCTAAGTATTTTTGGCAGCATGGTTGACACTCTAACTATATTCTGCACAGTCTTCTTGTGTACAGCAATTTTTTGAAAATGTTTTTAATAGAAACTAGAAGACTGTTATGCTCATTTTTTTACTGAATTTCTTTAAATTTTTGCCTTTACCGGTAAAAATCATATATATTTTTTATTTAGATTCTTAATGAAACTGTACCATAATTTATAATAAACTGCCTCTGAGTGTGCTTAGTTCTATTTTTTAGTTTGAAGTTCACTACTCCTACATTTTCCACTGCTAATCTCTGAATTGTTGCCTGAATCTTCAGTGATCATTTATTTCTATTTTGACCAGGCCACTTCCACCATCAGCTCCCTGCTTGAGAAGGCTGACCGAGTCTACCGTCAGCTGGTGTCCCATAAACCCCACCTAGAGGCTCTGCTCATCAGGGTGCATGAGTCTGGACAGGACAAACCTCAGGTAAATACACCCTGGGTACCAGACCTATGTCACTGTGCAGCCATCTTGGTTTTCTAACACACAAGTCTATGGGAGACAAAATGTGACTGGCTCTGGCAAAACCCTAAACTTGGACCCAACTTTTTGGAGTAACCGCCCAAATTTATCGTGAAAATTAACAATGTTCCCAACAACGTTTCAAGATTTTTCTTTTTCCATCAAAATCTAGAGAAAATGCTCGAAATGGTGAAATGAAAATCTCAAACTTGTACATGGTCCATGGGGTAAGTTTTTGACCTTTTCATGGCTGTTATGCATTATAGTAAATGCTGAGAAGTTTCAGGTTTTGCCAGAGCGGGTCACAAAAGAGGCTAATGTTCAAAGTAGACTGGTGCCATTCAAACTATGATTAAATAGGTACCAGACTTGTATCACAGTGCAGCCATCTTGGTTTTCTAACACACAAGTCTATGGGAGTCAAAATGAGGCTTATGTTCAAAATAGACTGGTGCTCAAAATAGACTGGTGCCTTTTGATTCATTTGGTACTGATTTTTCATTGCTGGTCCAGGAACCAGTCAAAGATGTATTAAGTGTGAAAATGGTCTAGGGGCTACTTTCATAGAGTTGCTAACCACAGGAAAGTTATACTAAGCAAAAATAGGTTACCAGCCAAATTGTCATGTAATGTATATTGCTTCTGGCTGGTTCTCAGCTACATTTTGCTTAGCAGATAAATTTGCTGAACAATATTTTCTGCTTAACTGTTTTCTGCTTGTTTACTTTAACCCTAACCTTCCCAAATCCTCCAAAAACCTCTTTGCCAAAGTGAAGGATTTTGAAGGATTGAGGTTACATGCTACATGCTCTTTGCTAAAGTGAAGGATTTTGGAGGATTGAGGTTATTAGGCATACTTGCCTTTCCATGGTACATGTACATCCATGTTTGTTGTAGTGATTGCAAGGGCAGTGCTTGGGTCAGTGGATGCTGTTTATTGCTCCATGCATGCAGGGAGGGTCCCTGGCCAGTTACATGTATCACAGATTAGAAACACATGTGTGCATACATGTCATGTGCTTGCTTTACTTCTGAAGGATTTTGGAGGATTCAGGTTATGTGTAAGCAAATGGGCCTAGGGAGTTAGGAAGGATTCAGGTTATGTGTAAGCAATTGGGCCTAGGGAGTTAGGGTTAATTTTCCAATTGATAGCACTGCAAACCATTATATTATATTTTCTGCTTAGTAGCTCTATAAAAGTGGTCCTTAGCTCATAACATTGCTTTCATGTTCTGAACATAGCAGATGAATTGTCTACAGCATATTTCAGTAGTCAACAAAAACTCATGGAGATTATTTCCAAAATAGGTGAAAATCAAGATACAAAAATTGTATGTATGTGACGATATGACTTTTGACATATTTGACTTATTAATTTAAACAAAAAATCTGAGTGATATTTTCTCGTTGCTGTCCATGCATGGTAGGTGACAATCCACTGATTGTGACAATATGACTTTTGTACAATAATGATATTTGACTTCTGCATTTGAAGAATTTCCGAGTGATTTTTGTCTCGTTGTCGTCCATGCATAATAGGATGGTGTCAGTGTATCCAGCAGCAATGCCACAGTGAACAGGACCATACAACAACTTGCTCAACGCTACTGCGGTGACTGCAAGGGAACTTTTGATGAACTCAGCAAAATTATTCAGGTACTGTCAAATCATTTTAAAAATTTTCGTTTAAATTTTTTCATGAGGATGGGCAACCAAATTGGCAAAATCTTGGATCCGTAATGAGTATATATATATATATATATATGTTTGTTTTCCTTCAACTCTATTGTCGTATTTTTGTCACACAATCCTACTCATCCTTCCATCTCCATCTTTCTGTTTCTATTCCTCATCCGTAAACAATTCTCAGAAAATTCCTTTGAAATTATTTGTCGATATCAAGATCTTTTCATAATCTTATAATGACATTTTAATGAAATTTTAACAGAAAGTTCTAGCGTCCCGCAAGGAACTAGTTGAATATGATCGTCGCCAGCGTGACGCCGCCTTGAAATCCATCAGCCCCAGCTCAGGCATGACGCCCGTAGCCACACCTCTGACGAGCCCACACCCATCACCGTCACCCAGCTCGATGGCAGTCAATGTACCCAGCTGTCAGGTGACCAAGAGAAAGTAAGTTCTTCAAAATTTCAAGTCACCAACCTTTGAAAATTCTCGACCAAAAGCGGTGGCCAAAAGTACAAAGTGTCCATTTACCAAAAAAGTCATCTAAAAGACACTCAGCGGTATCACTGGCTAATATACATAATAATAATAATAATGTGTGGACTTATATAGCGCACGTGTCCACCAACTAAGTGGTGCTCAAGGCGCATTCTTTTTTACGTGCATTACACAACACACGGGACCTACGGCTTTACGTCCCATCCGAAGGACGAAGCAATTATGGTTAAGTACCTTGCTCAAGGACACAAGTGTCACGACCGGGGCTCGAACTCACACCCTGCTGCTGGCAACACCAGAACTTGAGTTCGGTGCGCTAGACCGCTCGGCCACGACACATGGGCGTTTTTGATAAGAAACCATTAATAACAATTGACAGTTTACCATAAATTTTCTCACAAGGGTTCAATAGCTAGAATTCCTCGTTACTTTGGGCCCCCCGCCCTCCTTTTAACCCATGCAGTATTTTGATACTTTTAATTAATTTGTTAAACCTTCACACTGGTTTCTGTCGAAGATCATCTTCATATCATTTCAGCATTTCAGAATAACACAACAGAACATAGGATATGTCACCGTTCCATGCCTCTATCTGTCAACGACCTGACCGAATTGTACCAAGGCTCACATAAATCTTTGAATAATTGGTTGCTAATTGTTATTTTTCCTTTTATAGCCAAGGACGTTGCTATGGTTGCGCAGCAGCTGCTACTGAGCATTGTGTTACTCTCCTGCGAGGATTAGCTTCTCATTCTGAGACTAGACGAATCATTGCTGATCAGGTAAATGCCTAGCTATCTGCCATTTGGATGCATATCATCAAATAAATAGAAATTACATCACCTGTTTTTTTTCTTGGAATTTTCTTTTGTGTTCATAACTAAAAGTCATGAATAATGCATAGCCAACAAGGGAGTGTCATGAAAAATGCATAGCCAGTAAGGGAGTGTCATGAATAATGCATAGGTCAACGAGGGAGTGACATGAATAATGCATAGGCCAACGAGGGAGTGTCATGAATAATGCATAGGCCAACCAGGGAGTATCATGAATAATGAATAGGCCAACAAGGGAGTGTCATGAATAATGCATAGCCAGTAAGGGTGTCATGAATAATGCATAGGCCAACAAGGGAGTGTCATGAATAATGCATACGCCAGCAAGGGAGCATCATGAATAATGCATAGGCCAATAAGGGAGCATCATGAATAATGAATAATGAAGTATAACATCAAATTCCCAGGGCAGCATGATGGCTGTTTCTGCACAAGCTCCATTTCATTATTGTTCTTTGAAGCAACACTTACAAAATGGTTGAGTAATTTTGTTAACATGAGAGATATTAACAGAGAGATATTAATGATTTGTTTCTTGATTGATTCTTTCTATCTTAAGGGTTTGATCCAAGAATTGGTAGAGTACAACCTTCGCCGTGGCTCAGCAACATTCCGCAGCGAGGTGCGTCAGCTTCTTGCTCTGTTGACCCGTGACAACTCAGAGGCTACTAGTGTCCTGAATGACATTCTAATGGCTCGAATCATATTGGCACTTAAAGGCTACAAGGCTAATCCTGATCTGGTATGTCATTGACAAATATGTGCCAATTATATTTGTGAGCTCAGTTTTTGCATGCATGCCCTGGTGAGAGTAAATCCACTCCCCCATTTTCACTTCTCCATTTTTCCCTCCATGGGAGGGAAGGGGGGTTTGAACCCACTGATCTCCCTGTAGCTACGCAACTGCTGAACATTATTTTGTTCACATGTGGTTGGATTTTAGATTTGCTTTTTCTTCTCATTTTTAGGCTGGTGCTGTAAGGAATGAAATGGCTCTGTTGGTTCACACCATTGAACGGGATGATACATGCTGGGAGAAACGACTCAAATGTGGTAAGAAAAAAAGTCTTCTTAGAGAACGAGCCGTCCAGAACATCAGCTTTGGTCTTTTGTTATGCTGTGAGCCTTAAAGGGACAGTATTGTCACGATCAACAGGGCATGGAATCGGAGGTGTAGTATTAGGCTGCCATAATACCCCGCATGATAAGGTTATATTACCGTTGCTGCGATCTCTGGCAAGCGCAGCAATCTGGTCCTCCTGCAGCATCCCCATGCCCATGCCCATGCCCATCCCCATCCCCATGCCCATGCCCATCCCCATGCCCATCCCCATCCCCATGCCCATCCCCATCCCCCATCCCCAATCCCCATCACCCATCCCCATCCCCAATCCCCATCCCCATCCCCCATCCCCATCCCCCATCCCCCATCCCCAATCCCCAATCCCCATCCCCCAGTCTGTGGAATCATCATCATCCTTCGGCTGCAGAGCAGGCAACCACAATCTTCCTCAATGCAATGCGATCTCTGGCAAGCGCAGCAATCGGGTCCTCCTGCAGCATGCCCTCCCCATCCACCAGCTAACGTTGAACGTATATCGAATATGGCAGGCACTGGCATCCCGGTCTTCTTCTACCTTACTGAGGTAACTTGGAAACATCGTACAAAAAGGAAAATAATTAGATGTTCTTAATAGATTTTGTTTTGATTGTGTAAACTTTTGTTTTTCAATTCAGTGATGGCGTTGTTTTTAATGGCGGTGAAGACAAACAGCCCCGTTGTCATGGAGAACGTTACCCTACCATGTCTGAAAATACTTCATCTGCTTGTCAAGCCAGCTGCCCCTGCCAGCAAGAAAAACAAGGTAGGTGGAGAGTTTTCATCATGGTGTGTGTCAGTATCCATTATTGTGTGTCAGTGTCCATTATTGTTTGTCAGTGTCCATTATTGTGTGTCAGTGTCCATTATTGTGTGTCAGTATCCATTATTGTGTGTCAGTGTCCATTATTGTTTGTCAGTGTCCATTATTGTGTGTCAGTGTCCATTATTGTGTGTAAGTATTCATATTGCAATAGTAATCTCTACAAAAAAAACATAAATGATCACATCCTAGAATCAGTAACCTAGTTTAAGATGAACACAGTGACTGAAAATTACTGGCTCATTTATGCAGCAGTAATATGCAGTAACGGTAATATGACCTTATCACGTGGGGTATTATTTATTAGTCACAGAGTTAATCTAAAACTAGACTCCATGCCCTGTTGATCTTGACGACATTGTCCCTTTAAGTGACCATTTTTGCTTGTGGTAAACAACAATTCTCTCATGATTTTGTGTGTCGCCATGGCACCAGTATTACAATACAGTCATAAGCGTAAAGAAATGTTGCCAAGCAACCATTGTTGTGATTGATTTTATTAGTCTGGGAGGATTCTGATGTTTCTCTCCTATGATATACAGCATGCATTCATTACTCTGTGAGCTAAATACAACACTGTACAGTGTATAGATCTGCTTTGATATTGGCATGGATTGGTCAATTTAATGCTCATTTTGATAAGCAAATCTTGTGTTTTGTGTTGCGAATTTCAAATTTTGTGTAGCATTTTGCTTCAAGCAAAATCTGTTATTGCTGTCACTTTTAAGAAAAAAATTAATAGAGAATTAGCTGTTGCAAACTGCTTACCAATTCAACCTAAAGGACCTGTAGTATAAATGCAAAGTCAATGTTATTGGCCTTACGTGTTGAACCTAGCAGGTTCTTTCTCAAAGGCTAGGTTTGAAATGTAAGGCCAATAACTTTTAAGAAAACGTTAAATAACTTCAAGTTTGAATTTTGTAAAGGGGTCTATGGGTAGGAACTGCTGTTGACTTGCCATTCATTGATATATAGCCATGCCTCCTAGACAACACCCAATCATAAGGTATTGTTGTCTAGTTGATCATGCCTTGCACGGTTTGTTTTTTATTATAGTATGTGATTGGGTATTGTTAGAGTTGCTGAGTTCAGACAATTCACATGATCAGCTGAAAGGGTATATAATTATTATAAAAGACATTGAGGCAATTCTACCCCCCCCCCCCCACTTCAAGTAACAACCCTATTCAGTTGAGATCTGCCCCTGTTGTTTGATGCATTGCTGGGAATCACAGTTTCAAAATTAGGTCAACATGGGTAAAAAAAACTGAAATAAAACTACAATCTCATGGGCACCCCCTCCCCCCACCCCTTCCCTTCAATGCTGGCTCTTGAAACATATCCAAAGAAATAATCATTTGTGCCACACTCGCTAACAATAAATTAAACATCAGACACGGGCATGGAGGGGGAAATATTTATTTCTGGTGTCTCAACAGATCAAAGATGATAGGAAGTACATGCGGTACCGGTTAACTGGTTAACCAACTAAAACGGCACTAACCATTTAAAAATTTGCTAATAACCGGGTAATCAAACCGACCAACATTTTCAAAGAATTTGTCACCCATTCTATTATTCTAGACTTTCTTTTTTGCCGCATTGATTACACTGGTCAACAACTTTTTTAAAGTTGTCTGCTTCGGAGATAAAATGTGCTATTTATTATGGATTTTGATGTGCTGAATTCAAATATGACAATTAAAATTGCTGATGATTGGCTACTGTTTCCAAGATATTTAAGTTTTTACATTTTATGTACTATGTATATGATGTACATAGCAGATTTTTAATCATGAATTGTAAACCTAGGTCTTTTCAATACAGTCATAAGCGTAAAGAAATGTTGCCAAGCAACCATTGTTGTGATTGATTTTATAGTCTGGGAGGATTCTGATGTTGTTTCTCTCCTATGATACACAGCATACATGTACATTCAGTACTCTGTGAGCTAAATACAACACTGTACAGTGTTTGTAGAAATTTGCTAATAACCGGCTAAATAAACCGACCAACAATTTTAAAGAATTTGCCGGCCATTTTTTTTTTATAATAGACTTAGTTTTTTGCCGCACCGGTTATTAAACCGTCATTGCAGGAAGTTTATTGATGCTTTTTGATTGAAATTTTATACACATTGTGGCATTGGATCTAGTTTGTATGGCCGTCACGTGCCAACTTTTGGTTAACCAGTTTGCAAACTAATTACCGGTAACTCCCAGCAGTAGTAGGAGTTGGAATTCCTTTTAGGGAACAGTGTTGGTTTCTACAAACGGGCAGAAAGACTAAGGTGGACAATCGGGCTCACCAACAACAAAAAAGAAAAAGGAATGAGTATCCCATTGGTAGATCTTTATGGTACTATTTTACAAAACTCATCGCCATCTTGGCTGCTTTGTGTGTGTGTGATCTCCATGTGGATTTATATTGTTATAAAACAGAATACCAACCAAAATTTGTACCATTTGTATGAAATTGTGGATGGTAACCAATGAATCCTGCTTAGCAAAATTTTCAGCTTAGCAATTTTTTTTTGCTAAGCAAATTTTTCTGCTAAACAGTTCTATGAAATTGGGCTTATAACTTGCTGGAAGACGCTTTGTGAAATCAAGCCAAGGACCTTTAAGTCTAGATTGTATCTCATTTTCTTGTTGCCATGGTTATCAGCAACATTGTATTCTTAAGATTATTGTGGGGCTCACAGACAAATAAATAATAGAAAATATTCAGTTTGTGATTGGTTGCTAACACTCGGTTTATTATACATCATATTTTATTGGAACCAGTTGATTAACAATATCCATTTATATCTTAATGGCAAAATGTTGATACTCACAATTAAGTTTTCCTCATAAAATGGAATTGATTTTTCAAGATGGTTACTGAAATCTGAATGGATTTGAAAACCAAATTATGTTACATAAAAATAGTGAGTGTAAGTTAAGTCCAAAAATGGACAATTCCATGAACTTTAGGTGACGAACAAGGTGATAACTACATCATTTGGGGCTTGTGACAAGGGGGCACATCAGTTCCATTGCAAAGGTGTCTACGTGTAGAAACTGCTATTAACTTGTCATTCATTGATACATAGCGACGCCTCCTAGACAACACCCAATCATAAGATGTTGTTGTCTAGTTGATCATGCCTTGCGCGTTTTGTTTTTATTATAGTGCATGATTGAGTATTGTTAGAATTGCCGAGTTTAGACAATTCACATGATCAGCTAAAAGGGTATATAATTATTATAAAAGACATTGAGGCAGTTCTAGGTAAAACTTGTTGAAGACTAATTGTGGTGACACCGTGTGAAATTCTCAATTGAATAATAATTAGTTCTGAAAAGAACTGGAGGTTCCACTGCCACCCCCACCCCCACCCCCACCCCTTCAAGTAATAGTATTTGATGTATTAATTCATGCTAGGAATCACAGTTTCAAAATTAGGTCAACATATATACCATGGAATTGCCCATTTGATCTTTAAACATGAAAACGTTAAAGACTTTCGCAACCAATTTATTTTTTCACAATGATCACACTTAGTATTTTAACGGCTGTGTACACTTTTGGTAATTCCACCACCCCCCTCCCTTCCCAGGGAAAACAGAAACATCTGAGGCTAAGAATATCAAATTGGTAAATAAATGTAAAAATTCCTTTGAATTTTTGTTTTTAGATGTTTTTCTTTCAGAGAGAAAGAAAGTCAATCTATGAATTTGAACACTGCCCTTTATTGGCAGTATAATTTTAGATCAGATAGTTTAAATAGTTTTTAGAAAATTTTCATCAGAAATACATGTTCATGTATGTGCATTTACTGAGCTGAACTTTTCACCCATTGATTTCCATGTTTATATGGTTAAGTATAACCATTCACATTAAAAAAAACATTTCTTCAAAAGTGTATACAGCCATTTATCACATGGAATGATTTCGTCTAAATTTCACATAGCAATATCTTGAGCAAAAATATTTGTGTGTAATGTTAATTTATTTTAAAAAGCCATTCTGGAATTTTGATTAGCAAATTGAGAATTCTGTGTAGCATTTTGCTATATGATAAATTTGAAATCATTCACTGTAATCACAGGATAAGTTAACATCTAACACCAACATTAAAATATATGATAAAATAAGAAGTGAAATATAATATGTTGTGTTCTGTCAAGATCAGTTACAACATTGCCATATCTTCACATGTACATGTATGGTCCTACTTAACGGAACGATATCGTCATGATGAACAGGGCATGGAATCGGAGCACTAGTTTTAGATTAACTCAGTGACTGAAAATAATACCCACATGATAAGGTCATATTACCATTGCTGTTGCATAAATGAGCCAGTCATTTTCAGTCACTGTGTTCATCTTAAACTAGGACACCGATTCCATGACCAGTTGAAAGTCTACTCTGATTATGACGATACTGTCCCTTAAACACAGAATTCTGCACTTAAAGTCATCATTTCATGCCTATAGGGCTACTAGTGCCAAAATCATTCAGTAATTGTGTAAACTCTGAATCCTTTCTGCAAAGTACTCATCAATACAAGCAGATAATTCTTGCTCATTTTGTGAAATATGTTTACATTGTATGCTAACTAAGCACAGACATTCTGCTGCAGTAACTGATGAATTTTCACTTAGTTTATTTTGCTGAAATTGAATTTTTTTTAATTTTTTAATTTTTTAAAATATTTGTTTAACTTATTTACCAAAGAGGGGAAAAATCTTGTTCTATTAGTGCAATATGAAACATTCAAAAGAATATGTTGCAATAAATGGCTGAAAATTATAATGATTTATATGGTAATATTCATGGGAAAAAAATCATTTTCAAATTTTTACTAAAAGTAATTTGAAGTAAAAACACTTGATCCTGTTGCAATATATCTGATGGAATCACAGCGTTAATAAGAACATGAATATTTAAAAAAAAAAAAAAATGCAATTTTTTTGCTTCTGATTTTGACAGAACACATAACAATTTGTGATTTTGAGTGCGGTACATACATGTATATATCGGTACACCATTTTAGTTTTACTCCTAAAGCTTATTAAGAATAAGTAATTAATTTGTTCACTATTTAATCATTAATATTATAGTCCAGTACTCAGTAGTGAATTCAAATATGCTGTCCCACCCCTACTCCCTTGTGGCTGTTGGCTTGAAAAATAAAACAATAATAAAACCAACATGCCCAAATTTACTCTCCAAAACTAAAGCCAAAATTTGTTGCTGTCATCCCAGCCTCGGCCAATTGTTTTGCTACTATTTTTTGTGGTGATGGCTACCCCTCCCCACTTCAAGTATTTCCACCACAGGTACAGATGGGCATCAATCGACGGGAAGCCCCCCCCCCCCGGCCCCAATTATTTCGCTGACTCATTTAGCCAAATTCTTTAATTGCCAGTAAGTGCAGCAGAAATCATCCTAAATCATCGAGAATGCACCACAGATCTTTCTACATGTGTATAAGTAGCCATGATTGACGCCCATTCTGATACATACAGCTATACACTAGTACATGTTTACTTCTTAAATCATTTGCAGTGCAGTACATACAGATACACAATTCAATTTTTAGTTGTTACGTTATTTACATTACAAAATATTTTTACTAACAATTCCAATGTTTTTCAATATTCTTCACTTTGGATGTGTAAAACTTGTAGCTTTGCATGGTGAAGAGGATAAGTAAGACTAATTGCGGTGACACCATGTGAAATGCTCAATTGAGTAGCAATTAGTTCTGAAAAGAACTGGAGGTTACAACTCAACGTTTTGATCAGTATGCTCTGATCGTTCTCAGGAGAATTAATTACTACTCAATTGAGCATTTCACATTGTGTCACCACAGTTAGTCTTACTCACTTTGGATGTACATGTACTGTACATACATTGGTACAGTGGACACACATGTACCTTCTCCCACCAGAGTGATATTTGCAGTGACACCATGTATTACAATAATGTCTTGAGTAGTGTAGGTTCTGAGAAGAACCTTTGGTTTACAAGATGTTTCTATCAGGATGCTATAATCCTCTTCAGGCACCAGAGTTCTGCCATTCTCCTGAAGACGGATACTGATTGAAACGTTGAGTAAACCAAAGGTTCTTCTCGGATTCTTTTAATACATTTTCTATCTATTCCGGCCATGCATAGCCTTCAGTTTTATTTAAATTTACCAAAACATCAAAATGTAATATCCAAAAATTAACCCAATGCAGATTGTTATCTATCTTACTGACCCCTTCCCTTAGCCAAATCCCAGATTCATTAGTTATTGTATATTAATAATAATAATAATAATGTGTGGATTTATATAGCGCACGTATCCACCAACTAAGTGGTGCTCAAGGTGCATTATATTATTATCCCTGCTCATAAGGCTCATAAGGCTCATAAATCATTCCTGAAACCATCTCAGCTCCCTGGGGAGTATACAGCTCAATTGCTGCCATTTCTAGCGCATGTAGAGCAAACCAACTCTGCCTTCACAGGTACCCATTTAACCCCTGGGTGGAGAAAAGCAATTATGATTAAGTGTCTTGCTCAAGGACACAAGTGTCACGGCCGTGATTCGAACCCACATTATGTTGGTTGCTAACACCAGAACTTGAATCCGTAAGCTAGACCGCCAAGCACGATACACCATATATATACAGGCGTATCAAAAAAGGTAATCCGAATTTAGGGGGTTAATATGCCAAGTTATTTAGTTTGACAATTTACATGTAGTGTACCAAGAAGAGAACTCCTCAGCTTTCCATTGATACCTTTTATTGACCCATTGCTGTCACACATGACCGAGTACATTGTTATTGAAAATGACAAATTCAAATCGCATTTTGCAAGTTTGGGTAATCAGTGCAAGGCAGGATAATTAGTGAAAGTCAGTATGATAAACCAGATTTCTTTAGGAATGACTGACATTATTCAAGAAGAATCTCTTCTAACATTGCCCTTTATGCACCCACACCTTCAACATGTCCACCTCCCTTTCGACACAAAGCTGACAGCGACGGAGCATGTCCTGCACTGCTCGCCTCACCATAATGGATTGTGCAAGCATCCACTTCATTGAATACGGCCTGCAATTATCAAGATCACGGGAGGAGTTGCAAAACACATTGTTCTTCAAATGTCCCCAGCGAAATAGTCACATGGTGTGAGGTCAGGTGATCTTGGTGGCCATTCCACTCATGGTTGACGCATGACTGCTCGCCAAAGAGTTCCCTCAGACGATCTCGGACAGCGATAAGATGTGCTGGGGCACCATCTTGGGCCCACCAGAGTTGTCTGAAGACCCCATGAACCTGTCGCCAAAGTGTTCCTGCAGCCGTAAAACGTTATCATTGAGCATCTGCAGATACATGTTACCATTGACATTCCTTTGAAAGAAAATCCCATCAGCTGACCACTTCCACAAAGTCCTAACCAAACAGTCCACTTTTGTCGACTCATGTTAACCTCAAAATTGAATTCTGGGGGTGTCTTTGGTTGGCATATTCAAGAACATTATGCGTATTGACCTTGCCGCTCATGGAGAAAGAGTCATCACCGATACTAGATTCCGTAGAAAATTGACATCTCTCTCGGTACGGCTATCACCCATCTGGCAAACGCCAGCCTTCAGCAAAATCTCCATGGCGTAGTTGATGTCGGATGTGAATCCGATATGGATGCTGGTGGAGGTCCAATCTGCGTGATTCTGTTGAATGTCAGCCAAGGCAATCTCAGCCCATTTCGCCTTCCGCTGGTGTCCCTAGGGATGCTCCAAAAGTTGCTGCCTTACTGCTGCAATGTTCCCTTCTGATCGCCCGCGCGCCTCCTGCCAGAATTTCTTGTTGCGGTTGAGGCTAGTGCCATACCCTTGATATTTTCTAACATTCTGCCCAGATGGTTTTGGCTGGGCTCCTCGCTCTGGGGAAACGCCCTCGAAAGCATTGAGTTTGCTGCAAACTGTGAGTTTGGTGAAAATGTTGTAATCACAAAACCGCTGTTCAGTTAGTTGTACCATCTTCCAACCACCTGTCCCTAAACCCAGGCCCTTCTTAAATACCCAACTTGAAGAAAAGGATGTCAGAATAGACGACATCAGACCAGCTTAACAATCTTACATAATCATCTAGGCAGTCAAGTGATGCGTCCATTTCAGACTGCCTTGAACTGATTACCCAAACTTGCAAAAATGCGATTTGAATTTGCCATTTTCAATAACAATGTACTCGGCCATGTGTGACAGAAATGGATCGATACAGGTATCAATGGAAAGCTGAGGAGTTCCTCTTCTTTGGTACACTACATGTAAATTGTCAAACTAAATAACCTTGGCATATTAACGCCCTGAATTCGGATTACCTTTTTTTTGATACGCACTGTATATATTGTACTAATATGTATACAACATATACATGTACATAATTGATTTTACTTTCACTAATTGAGAGTGCAAAGCATTCAGAAACATAATTATATTTTTAGTGCAGTACTTGTACTCACATTTTTTATTTTTTTTAAATTTAATTTTTTTTAAATTGCTTTTGAAAGAATAGAAATTTCTACCCCCCCTTTTTTTAAAATCACAAAAACGTGTTTCCTCCTAGACCAAAGGGTTGATGCTACGCATAAGCTCAGTACCATTCAGTACCAAATCTCATTGTACATACCATCTCTCATTGTTCTGTTATACCTCATTTTCTTTGTGCAAAATATTAAGATAGCAAGTGATATATTTTTACTTAAAACATTCAGAATGCAGTACATTATGTGTAACAATCACATTTTGACTTCTTAAAGATAACGTTTCTGCGGTATTCTTTTCATGGATTTTACTTTCACTAATTTAGAGTGCAAAGCATTCAGAAATATCATTATATTTTTAGTGCAGTACTTGAAATCACATTTTAAATTTTTAAAAAATTTTAAATTTAATTTCTTTTTAAATTGTTTTTGAAAGAATAGAAATTGAAGAAATTCTACTGTAAAGCTTTTTGATCAATAAAACGTGTTTCCTCCTAGACCAAGGGGCTGATGCTACGCATTCATTACCAAATCAAATTGTACATACCATCTCTCATTGTTCTGTTACACCTCATGTTCGTTGTGCAAAATATTAAGATAACAAGTGAAACATTTTTACTTAAATTCAGAGTGCTATAAATTATGTAACAATCACATTTTTAAAGATACATTTTCTGTCCTATTCCGGTTTTTTTTCTTTAGTTTTTTGTTTTTTTTACAGTAATTTTAATCTAAAGATCTGTTTGTTGCCCAAAGGAAGGAAAACAAGTAATGTAGCTAAAAAATATTGAAAATATTCAAAGAGCAGTTAAGTGTCTAAATGAATTTAAGATCAATTAAAATGCAATATACAATATATATACTAATGGCATTTTAATGTACCCCTTCCCTCCAGTTAGCCAAATCCCAGATTCATTGGTTCTTGTACATTGTACTAAAACATACAAAATATATACATTGAATTGAAATTTACTTTCACTAATTCAGAGTGCGAAGTATTCAGAAACACAATTATATTTTTAGTGCAGTACTTGTAATTACATTTAAATTTTTAACATTTAAAAAAAATGATTTTGTTTTTGTTTTTATTGTTTTTGAAAGAATACAAATTGAAGAAATTCTACCCTAAAGCTTTTTGATCAATAAAACGTGTTTCCTCCTAGACCAAAGGGTTGTTGCTACGCATAAGCTCAGTACCATTCAGTACCAAATCTCATTGTATATACCATCTCTCATTGTTCTGTTACACCTCATTCTCTTTGTGCAAAATATTAAGATATCAATTGATATATTTTTCCTTAAAACACTCAGAATGCAATACATGTTTAATAATCACATTTAAATTTAATAATAATTTTACTTCTTAATGAAAAAGTGGTATTCGTTTTTTTAATTTATTTTTTTAAATTTTATTTTTTACAGTTTTAGTTTTAATCTGAAGATGAAGAAAAACCAATTACCTAAAACAAACCAAAAATGTTCATAGATGTAAAATATGTTTCACAGTAATTAAGTGCGTTAATGAATTTAAGATCAATTAGAATGCAGTATATACAAATACAATAAATATATGCTAAAATGGCATTTTAACTTAAAGGTAAGGTACAACATTGTTAATTTTTGGCAAAACTACTTTAATGAGTATGCATACTGTCTTCAAGATATCAAGATATAGATTAAGGGGATATTTGATTGGTCATTGTCTTCAGATCAGCAAGTAATACAAAGCCTCTGATTGGCTGAATTAAAACACTCCTACAATCAGTGCAATTTTTGAAACAACCCATTCAGGCCACTCCAAGCCATTAGCTGTTGCCAGTGGCCTCCTATGGTTACCCTTCTGTGCACTGTCACACCACTGAGATTGCAGGGTAAAGTGGTCTCCCATTGATACATTGCAGGCCATACTAATATGTTCAAACATTTACAGTGGCCTTGGGTGGCACACAGTTGATTTGGTAAGATTACTTGGAAAGGACAGCAGGCTTGTACATGTATGTACTGAAGGTTGCTAAAGAATAGAATTTAGTGGTTGGGAGTGGCTTCAATGTGTAGGAGGGTTAATTAATGGTGACACATGGTTACTAGAAATGTATAAGTAGTTCTTGGTAGTTATTTGAAGCATGAAAGATTTGTGTACAAAGTAATACATCATGTAACATAATGCTTAAAGGCTGAGTAAGGCATGCTGTTAATTAGGTCAGTAATTTTCCTCAGGGACATTTTTAGTATTTCCACAACCTGGTATCAAGATGTTGTCCTAAACTTAAATGAGTCATTCCACCAGGTTGGGGCAAACTTTGTGACATGGTGTCCTTGTTATGTAGGTAACAGTTACATATGTACCATTAATTATCCATATTATGAGTTCAAATTTGAATGTAATCAATCTCTGTGCCTTGAATAGCAAGTTACAATAATGTTAATTAGCCCTCCTATAGGTTTAACACTCAAAGACACTCAAAATTTGTATGTCTCTCTTAACCCATTGACTTTGTGCAGTGCACTCAAATACATGCAAGCACATGTGGCTGTGATAGGTCAAACCCAAAGACACTCAAAATTTGTATGTAACTCCCAACCCATTGACTTTGTGCAGTGCACTCAAATAAATGCAAGGACATGTGGCTAGGATAGGTCAAACCAAAACCACTCAACAGTACATACACAGCTCTGTGTGACTCTGTGGTTTGACCTACATGTACATGTACCAATTGGCAATGCAACCAAAAATACTCAAGTGACTGTCTGTGGGTGCCGTGCTGACTGGGCCAAATTTCAGCCTGGGCATAGGAGGGTTAAGAGTCATAATAAATGATAATAAATGCTACATTTACCTACGTAACAAGGGACACCTATCACAAAGCTTGCCCCTACCTGGTGGAATGACCCATATATGTGTTACCTACATGTAGCAACTACATGCAATAGCGCCAATCATAATGTCATCCATTTGTGGAAAAACTAATTAAATTTTGTCTGTTTAATGGAGCATAGGTTAATTTCTGCATGTGCTGTTTTTACGCATCATGGCGTTATTAACGGTTACCTGATTCCCCCGAAATAATGGTTGTAACAATCGTTTGTATCTTTGCAACTAATTTTGTTATAGTTTGAAAAGGAAAACATAATCTATTAAAATGCATTCCTAGAAATATAACCCCCAAAAAAGTTTACCCACTGTTTTAATAAACAAAGCTTTGCACATTATATGTAATTCTAATTATACATTATGAAAAACCATGTCTTCTTAACCAAAGTAGATACTAACGTTATTTTTTCATGAACATGAGGAAGTTTTGTTGTCAGATGTATGACCTTCAAATCACCTGATCTGACCTTTACTTCCGGTCCAAACAGGAAGTTCAAATTCAACACATTCTAATGCAAAATTGATAGGTCTTTTGAATATGAAATTGATATTTTTATAATAAAAGATGGTCCACATTTGCAAAATATGATTGTGACATCATCGATGATAATTTCATTGAACTGGAAGTTTTCACGAACACCATGTGTTTGTCCCAACAAACACTTGAGCTCCAGTTCAATACTTTCTTGTTCATTTTTGAGTGATTTTAAAATTAGTTTGAACATGTCTTTTTAAAAACTAGCAATTTGGCAAAATTATTTGAAGGAAAAAAATGTATAATTTTATACTGTGTCCATATTTTACAATTGTTTCGCTTTTTTATTATTAACATTATATTCATGTATTTTGATTTGATGATCCCATAATTTTTTTCAAAGCCAAATGTTTACTTAAAAGTCTATTTCACGCAATTTGATGCTGCATTGTTTTAGAGAAACTTCATTATCTTTCCAAGAGCGACACTCAATGCCTTGTCCATCAATTATGGACCAATTTGGTGAATATTGACCATTTAAGTTACAACGCTGATAACGGTTAAACCACCATCCTCCCCCTTTCTGTTGTGCACAATTGTTTAGGTGACACCAAGTTGAACTTATGAGATCACTTGGAAAGGACAGTGTGGCTTGTATGCAACAAACACTTGGTGTAAAACATTGGAAATTTAAGTGGATGGGAGTATCCTCCTTGTGAAGAAGGAAGCATTTACACATATGTGACTTTATTATAGTACATTGTATCTTTATCATGCAACAAAATCATTGTTGTACAACTTTTGTTGTCAAATTACAAGAAAATATCCTATTATCCCCATGATAGTCAATTGCTTGCATATAATCAATATTTTGTTTGTGATCTTCCAACTTTTCTCTTTAGCCAAAATCTCTTGATGTCTGATGAGAGTGCAAATAAAACTAATTATTTCTAACAATTCATTGTACCTCAGTGGTTCTTTGAGTGACCCAAGACACACGTTTCATACTTTTCATACATTTCATACAAGTGATTTTGAACAGATGTGAATTAAAATTGTTTTTGTATACATGTCGTCATTAATTTGACAAAACCAAACAGTAAACAGCTAAAAGTTTGTGGAAATCAACATTATTTGAAATCATTGGAATTTCAAACAAAATTGTAAAAATCTGATGCAGTTATAATAATTTCACAGTTTTCATTATTGTAACAATTAAGATACATGTATTGTAAGGTACATGTATTTTAATTTAATGATTCCAGAAGTGTTTCAAAGCCAAATATATACTTATATATTCAAGTCTGTTTCACGCATTTTCATGCTGCATTGTTTTAGAGAAACTTTACTACCTTTCCAAGTGGACCACTTAATGCCTTGTCCATCAGTTGTTAACCAATTTGGTAAATATGGACCATTTAAGTTACAACGCTTACAATTGTTAAACCACCATGGTCCCCCATTCTGTTGTGCACAATTGTTTCCTGAACGTCTATCATTGTCATTATCCTTTGTTGTAAAGGCCATTTCATTGTGATACTCTAGAGAGTCACCTGCAGTACCAGTATAATTACTTATATATAGAGTGTATTTCACTCGATCAATTTTAAAGTCTTTGTAATTCGCCCATGCTGTGCTGCCATCCCGGCCGTCTTCAAGATCCACCCTTAGTTCCCATGTTCTTTGAGGACTGTCAAAGGTCAGATTCGCCAAGTTATCATTACCCAGCCAGAATTCTGCAGAGATATTACCGAAGCCTGACTTGTACTCATCCCAGTCCAGATTGAAGTCTACGCTTCCATCTTGTCTCCTCTGGAACACTATCCAGCCACCACCATCTGTTTCCATGTCACAATACACATTCAGGCAACCAGAGAGACCATCTGGGTAGATTAGGTAGACACCGTTTGTGTTATAGCCAGCCTCCAACAGCTTCTTGCAACTTCTGTAGCGACCAAAAGAGCTATCAGGCAATGAGAAGAGAGGTGTGTCCTCATCTTCATCAAAGTATGCACTCCCTTGATCCTCAAAGAATGCATCAGGATACTCGGCCCTTGTAATATTGTTCATTTCACAAAGTGTTTTGCATTTATAGAAGTTGAATGACTTACAATTCTTATCCATGCTGCAATCTCTTGCACAGATAACATGATTGGATACAGTTTTGGTCTTGTATACAAAGTTCTTGAGGGCTCGGTTTTCTGCAACAAGGATCTTTTGGTCCAGCCAACCACATTGACCTCCTAAGCTTGTCACTTGTTCTATCATTGGTACAAGAACAACTAAGATCATCTTGATATGAAGAAGGAAAAGCCACTTCCAGAATGCAAGCTGCATCATGAATTAGTTTGTGATGAAACTGTTATTCCAGTCGATTGATTCAACAGTTATTAGACAGATTATAGTATTATCCTCAAAAATAAATTGAAATCAGATGAATGATTTCAGTAAGATTACAATTATCAATCAGGTAGTTTGAGATGAAACTGTTATTGCAGTCGATTGATTCAACAGTTAATAGACAGAGATGATAGTATTATTCTCAGAGATGAAGTGAAATCAGATGAATGATTTCAGTAAGATTACAATCATCAATCATGTAGTTTGAGATGAAACTGTCGTTTTCCAGTAAATTGATCAACAGTTAGATAGAAATTAAATTAATAACAGATAAATCAAATCAGATAAATGCAAGGGTGTAGTGTAAGAACAATACACCCGTTGGCAGAAATGAAACATGGTTGTAAAAGATTTCTTGCACACAAAATATCTCTTACAAGAAGAAAATGTGTGTAACGCTAATTGGTCATTGAAGTCAATCTATATGCATCGACATCACCCAATGTACAAGCTGATAAATACTGATGCATAAACATCTCTATAAAGTGATATTTGATTGGTCATTGTCTCCTGATCATCAATGAAGACAGAGCCTCTGATTGGCTGAACTGATGGTCACACATGGTTACTGGAAGGTTGTCGGTGGTCGTTGGAATTTGTAAGATGCATGAACTTGTTTTTCCTCGAAGGTGATATAATTATGTTAACATGCCAAGTAAGGCATGATGTTTAGTTAAGCACAAATAACTACAAATGATTTTCTGAGGCACGATGAAGGCTTCGCTCTATATATAGATTTAAATGGATGTTTTCAGGAAAATGAGAATCACTTAGCAACCAGGGTCCTGCAGCCCTGGGAAACATTTCCAAGGAGTTTCTTGGCTCGTCAAATAGACCTTTATCGCATAGCGGCCATCTTGATTTCAAAATACACATCTCTTTGGAAATCAACAAATGCTCCAATAAATAGACAAAATGTATACATTTTTTTCAATATTTAAAAACAAATATGTTGTTTAAAACCACTGACATTTTAAGAAGGCAAATTAAGGTCTAGAGTCCTGTATCCCTGAAGGCAAACTCAATCATTGTGTGATGTTAATTGAGGGACCAATTTTTATTGGGCCATGAAAATTTTATCAGATACAAATCATATTCTTACATGCTGAGAATATTTGATATGATAATAACTGCATACAGTCACACATCCTTAATGAACCCTAACCCCCTAGGTATTCTGGCTAGGAACCTTCCCGAATCCTCCAAAATCCATCAGTGCACTTTTGGAAGCATGCCCTTATCTTCAAAATGCACCATGCATTTTCCTTGATCTTTCATATTCAGCACTTATGGCCTGTACTTCTTGCCAGGTAGTAATTTTGTCCCATTTGAAGAGGTGAAAGTACCAGTTTCCGCCAGTGCTGAATGTTTCCAAAAAAGTGCCCTTTGGAGGATTTTGGAGGATATGGGGTGGTTAGGGTTTTAATTAATTAATTAATCTATCAGTACTTATTTTTGTAAACGATCATCTGAGGTCACTACAATCTATTGTCATTGATGGCACTGACCTCATTATGTGTCTACTTCACTGTATAAGAATGCAAGGTAAGGCAGTTTCCCATGATTACATTGTATAAGAATGCAAGGTAAGACAGTTTCCCATGATTACATTGTATAAGAATGCAAGGTAAGGCAGTTTCCCATGATTACATTGTATAAGAATGCAAGGTAAGGCAGTTTCCCATGATTACATTGTATAAGGATGCAAGGTAAGGCAGTTTCCCATGATTACATTGTATAAGGATGCAAGGTAAGGCAGTTTCCCATGATTACATTGTATAAGGATGCAAGGTAAGGCAGTTTCCCATGATTACATTGTATAAGAATGCAAGGTAAGGCAGTTTCCCATGATTACATTGCAGGGGGCAATTTCATCGAGTTACTTAGCAGAAAAAATTGCTTACCAGAAAGTTTTGCTTAGCAGTTTCCTTTGGTTACCAACCAAACCTTCATACAAAATGTATGCATTTTGGCTGGTAGTCTGTTTAATATTGCTCAGCAAAAATAATCGCTTAGCAAAATATTCTGCTTAGCAGCTAAGGCTGTGCCAAGTATCCAATTATCTGACCGAAACTGTCATTACCTGGTTCCATTTTTCGGTTCCAATTACCCGTAAATGACTTTTGAAAATTTCTACTGAACATTTAAGCCACACATACGGAAGTCTCGGATTTTTTGTTGTTAACAAAATGTTTGTGGGGAATAGGGATGCTACGAGTTGTTTTTAATAAAACCACATTTATTATCATGCAACAAAATCATCAATCACATTTATTATGACTCGAAAAAAACAAGAGAAACTTGTAAGTAAGAGTAATTGCAGTGACACAATGTGAAATGCTCAATTGGGTAGTAATTAGTTCTGAAAAGAACTTGTGTTCATATTGGTTATTTTATACATTCGGGAGTATTTATGTGTTTTGACAAAATTGTTTACGGGTACCCGGGTATCCGAAGATTTCCAATTTCAAGTATCCGATTCCTGAAATAACCGAAAACACACAACCTTATTAGCAGCTCTGTGAAATTGGTCATGTTCAAAAATTACCCTTGGGTGCCCAGTGATAACCAGCTGTACTTGGCTGATGGATATTACTGTACACAGACCTATAGGCAACCACTAAATCATGTGGTTTATAAAGGTATTTAGAGTATGTGTGTGTAATAATCACAGATAGTTTTATTTACAGTGGTCTTGGGTGACACCAAGTTGAACTTATGAGATCACTTGGAAAGGACAGTGTGGCTTGTATGCAACAAACACTTGGTGTAAAACATTGGAAATTTAAGTGGATGGGAGTATCCTCCTTGTGAAGAAGGAAGCATTTACACATATGTGACTTTATTATAGTACATTGTATCTTTATCATGCAACAAAATCATTGTTGTACAACTTTTGTTGTCAAATTACAAGAAAATATCCTATTATCCCCATGATAGTCAATTGCTTGCATATAATCAATATTTTGTTTGTGATCTTCCAACTTTTCTCTTTAGCCAAAATCTCTTGATGTCTGAGAGTGCAAATAAAACTAATTATTTCTAACAATTCATTGTACCTCAGTGGTTCTTTGAGTGACCCAAGACACACGTTTCATACTTTTCATACATTTCATACAAGTGATTTTGAACAGATGTGAATTAAAATTGTTTTTGTATACATGTCATCATTAATTTGACAAAACCAAACAGTAAACAGCCAAAAGTTTGTGGAAATCAACATTATTTGAAATCATTGTAATTTCAAACAAAATTGTAGAAATCTGATGCAGTTTTTTTAATTTCACTGTTTTCATTATTGTAACAATTAAGATACATGTATTGTAAGGTACATGTATTTTAATTTGATGATTCCAGAAGTGTTTCAAAGCCAAATATATATACTTATACATACAAGTCTGTTTCACGCATTTTCATGCTGCATTTTTTTAGAGAAACTTTCCAGGTTCTCCAAGTATTCCATACAATGCCTTTTCCATCAGTTGATGACCAATTTGGTTTATATTGACCATTTAAGTGACAACGCTTACAATTGTTAAACCACCATGGCCCCCCTCTCTGTTGTGCACAATTGTTTCTTGAACGTCTATCATTGTCATTATCCTTTGTTGTAAAGGCCATTTCATTGTGATACTCTAGAGAGTCACCTGCAGTACCAGTATAATTACTGATATATAGAGTGTATTTCTCTCGATCAATTTTAAAGTCTTTGTAATTCGCCCATGCTGTGCTGCCATCCCGGCCGTCTTCAAGATCCACCCTTAGTTCCCATGTTCTTTGAGGACTGTCAAAGGTCAGATTCACCAAGTTATCATTACCCAGCCAGAATTCTGCAGAGATATTACCAAAGCCTGACTTGTACTCACCCCAGTCCAGATTGAAGTCTACGCTTCCATCTTGTCTCCTCTGGAACACAATCCAGCCACCACCATCTGTTTCCATGTCACAATACACCTTCAGGTAACTAGATAAACCATCTGGGTAGATTAAGTAGACACCGTTTGTGTTATAGCCAGCCTCCAACAGCTTCTTACAACTTCCATAGCGACCAAAAGAGCTATGAGGCAATGAGAAGAGAGGTGTGTCCTCATCTTCATCAAAGTATGCACTCCCTTGATCCTCAAAGAATGCATCAGGATGCTCAGCCCTTGTAATATTGTTCAGCTCACAAAGTGTTTTGTATTTATAGAAGTTGAATGACTTACAATTCTTATCCATACTGCAATCTCTTGCACAGTTAACATGATTGGATACAGTTTTGGTCTTGTATACAAAGTTCTTGAGGGCTCGGTTTTCTGCAACAAGGATCTTTTGGTCCAGCCAACCACATTGACCTCCTAAGCTTGTCACTTGTGCTATCATCGGTACAAGAACAACTAAGATCATCTTGATATGAAGAAGGAAAAGCCACTTCAAGAATGCAAGCTGCATCATGAATTAGTTTGTGATAAAACTCTTATTCCAGTCAATTGATTCAACAGTTATTAGACAGAGATGATAGTATTATTCTCAGAGATGAAGTGAAATCAGATGAATGATTTCAGTAAGATTACAATCATCAATCAGGTAGTTTGTGATGAAACTGTGGTTTTCCAGTAGATTGATTCAACAGTTAGATAGAGATGATAGTATTATTCTCAGAGATGAAGTGAAATCAGATGAATGATTTCAGTAAGATTACAATCACCAATCGGGTAGATCACTTTCAGATGTATACACCTGTTAACAGCTCAGTGCAGAAATGAAACCTGCCGCACAAGATACTGAAAGTCGTCTATTTGTTGCATATGTTGATATGTGTGAGACACTGATTGGTCAATAAAATATGGTCATTACCCAATAGGATAGGTTGATACTAAATACCCAAACATGTCTGTTAAATGTTCTTTGATTAGTCATAATCTTCACATCAGGAAAGAACCCATTGGCTGAATTGACAGTGGCAAAGAGCAGAAATCTTGAGAAATGTTGATCTGTCACTCATTGATACATACATGTAGCCATGCCTCTGAGACAATGCCTAATCATAAGATATTGTTGTCAAGGCTATCATTATAGAGTGTGTGATTGGGTATTGTTACAGTTGTTGTTACAGACAAATACATGATCAGCTGAAAGGGTATAGAAGTTATTTATTATAAGGTACAGTGCTACAATAGAAGAAAAATTAAAAAGTAAATAGACTCAGAGGAGCTGAAGGTGGGAATTGAGATTCCTCTTGGGCCAGTTATGTCCCCCCTCCCCCCACCTTCAAGCCACTATACTATCCAATTGAAATTCGGACCTGAAATTTGATGTACTGTATTATGCAGTGAATCACAGTTTCAAAATGAATTCTACATGTACCATTTTCCAGGAATTGCCCAAATGTTGAATTCATTTAATTTGTTCAAGTCATCGAATGGTACATTTGATCTTTAAACATAAACATTTCAAAGACTTTCACTACCAATTCATTTTCTCACACTGATCACAATTAGTGTTTTAATGGCTGTGTACACTTTTGGTAATTTCACCTCCCCCCCCCCCCCCTCCCAGGGAAAACAAAAACATCTAATGCTAAGAATATCACCTACATGGTTTCAAGTTGGTCAATAATAGATATATCCCAAGAAATAATTCTGAGGTTTTCTTCTGTCAGAAAGAAATTTAGGTCAGATATTTTTATCAGAAATATGTGCAATTATTGAGCTGAATTTTCACCCGTTGAATTCTTTTGTATGCCATGCACAAAGATTGACATTTCATCAGATTGAAAATTCACATCTCTATGGATATCAACACATGCTCCAATAAAAATAGACAAAATGTATACATTTCCAATATTAAAAAATATATAAATATTGTTTAAAACCATTGACATGTTAAGAAGGCAAATTAAGATCTAGAGTCCTGTATCCCTGAAGGCAAACTCCATCATTGTGTGATGTTAATTGAGGGACCAATTGTTATTGAGCCATGGAAATTTTATCAGATACAAATCATATTCTTACATGCTGAGAACATTTGATATGATAATAATTGCATACAGTCACACATCCTTAATGAACCCTAACCCCCTAGGTATTCTGGCTAGGAACTTCCCGAATCCTCCAAAATCCATCAGTGCACTTTTGGAAACATGGCCTTATCTTCAAAATGCACCATGCATTTTCGTTGATCTTTCATATTCAGCACTTATGGCCTGTACTTCTTGCCAGGTAGTAATTTTGCCCCATTTGAAGAGATGAAAGTACCAGTTTCCAACAGTGCTGAATGTTTCCAAAAAAGTGCCCCTTGGAGGATTTTGGAAGATATGGGGTGATTAGGGTTTTAATTAATTAACCCTCCTTCTATCAGTAGTTATTTTTGTAAACAATCATCTGAGGTCAGTACAATCTATTGTCATTGATGGCACTGACCTCATTATTTGTCTACTTCACTGTACAATGTAACACTATAAGAATGCAAGGTAAGGCAGTTTCCCATGATTACATTGTATAAGAATGCAAGGTAAGGCAGTTTCCCATGATTACATTGTATAAGAATGCAAGGTAAGGCAGTTTCCCATGATTACATTGTATAAGAATGCAAGGTAAGGCAGTTTCCCATGATTACATTGTATAAGAATGCAAGGTAAGGCAGTTTCCCATGATTACATTGTATAAGAATGCAAGGTAAGGCAGTTTCCCATGATTACATTGTATAAGAATGCAAGGTAAGACAGTTTCCCATGATTACATTGTATAAGAATGCAAGGTAAGGCAGTTTCCCATGATTACATTGCATAAGAATGCAAGGTAAGGCAGTTTCCCATGATTACATTGCATAAGAATGCAAGGTAAGGCAGTTTCCCATGATTACATTGTATAAGAATGCAAGGTAAGGCAGTTTCCCATGATTACATTGCATAAGAATGCAAGGTAAGGCAGTTTCCCATGATTACATTGCAGGGGCCAATTTCATCGAGTTACTTAGCAGAAAAAATTGCTTACCAGAAAGTTTTGCTTAGCAGTTTCCTTTGGTTACCAACCAAACCTTCATACAAAATGTATGCATTTTGGCTGGTAGTCTGTTTAATATTGCTTAGCAAAAATAATCGCTTAGCAAAATTCTCTGTTTAGCAGCTAAGGCTGTGAAATGCTCAATTGAGTAATTAGTTCTGAAAAGAACTTGTGTTCATATTGGTTATTTTATACATTCGGGAGTATTTATGTGTTTTGACAAAATTGTTTACGGGTACCCGGGTATCCGAAGATTTCCAATTTCAGGTATCCGATTCCTGAAATAACCGAAAACACACAACCTTATTAGCAGCTCTGTGAAATTGGTCATGTTCAAAAATTACCCTTGGGTGCCCAGTGATAACCAGCTGTACTTGGCTGATGGATATTACTGTACAAAACAGACCTATAGGCAACCACTAAACCATGTGGTTTATAAAGGTATTTAGAGTATGTGTGTGTAATAATCACAGATAGTTTTATTTACAGTGGTCTTGGGTGACACCAAGTTGAACTTATGAGATCACTTGGAAAGGACAGTGTGGCTTGTATGCAACAAACACTTGGTGTAAAACATTGGAAATTTAAGTGGATGGGAGTATCCTCCTTGTGAAGAAGGAAGCATTTACACATATGTGACTTTATTATAGTACATTGTATCTTTATCATGCAACAAAATCATTGTTGTACAACTTTTGTTGTCAAATTACAAGAAAATATCCTATTATCCCCATGATAGTCAATTGCTTGCATATAATCAATATTTTGTTTGTGATCTTCCAACTTTTCTCTTTAGCCAAAATCTCTTGATGTCTGAGAGTGCAAATAAAACTAATTATTTCTAACAATTCATTGTACCTCAGTGGTTCTTTGAGTGACCCAAGACACACGTTTCATACTTTTCATACATTTCATACAAGTGATTTTGAACAGATGTGAATTAAAATTGTTTTTGTATACATGTCGTCATTAATTTGACAAAACCAAACAGTAAACAGCTAAAAGTTTGTGGAAATCAACATTATTTGAAATCATTGGAATTTCAAACAAAATTGTAGAAATCTGATGCAGTTATAATAATTTCACTGTTTTCATTATTGTAACAATTAAGATACATGTATTTTAAGGTACAATATCATGTACATGTATTTTAATTTATTGATTCCAGAAGTGTTTCAAAGCCAAATATATACTTATACGTCTGTTTCACGCATTTTCATGCTGCATTGTTTTAGAGAAACTTTACTACCTTTCCAAGTGGACCACTTAATGCCTTGTCCATCAGTTGATAACCAATTTAGTAAATATTGACCATTTAAGTTACAACGCTGACAATTGTTAAACCACCATCCTCCCCCTCTCTGTTGTGCACAATTGTTTCCTGAACGTCTATCATTGTCATTATCCTTTGTTGTAAAGGCCATTTCATTGTGATACTCTAGAGAGTCACCTGCAGTACCAATATAATTACTGATATATAGAGTGTATTTCACTCGATCAATTTTAAAGTCTTTGTAATTCGCCCATGCTGTGCTGCCATCCTGGCCGTCTTCAAGATCCACCCTTAGTTCCCATTTTCTTTGAGGACTGTCAAATGTCAGATTCACCAAGTTATCATTACCCAGCCAGAATTCTGCAGAGATATTACCAAAGCCTGACTTGTACTCACCCCAGTCCAGATTGAAGTCTACGCTTCCATCTTGTCTCCTCTGGAACACAATCCAGCCACCACCATCTGTTTCCATGTCACAATACACCTTCAGGCAACCAGAGGGACCATCTGGGTAGATTAAGTAGACACCGTTTGTGTTATAGCCAGCCTCCAACAGCTTCTTACAACTTCTATAGCGACCAAAAGAGCTATCAGGCAATGAGAAGAGAGGTGTGTCCTCATCTTCATCAAAGTATGCACTCCCTTGATCCTCAAAGAATGCATCAGGATACTCGGCCCTTGTAATATTGTTCAGCTCACAAAGTGTTTTGTATTTATAGAAGTTGAATGACTTACAATTCTTATCCATGCTGCAATCTCTTGCGCAGATAACATGATTGGATACAGTTTTGGTCTTGTATACAAAGTTTTTGAGGGCTCGGTTTTCTGCAACAAGGATCTTTTGGTCCAGCCAACCACATTGACCTCCTAAGCTTGTCACTTGTGCTATCATTGGTACAAGAACAACTAAGATCATCTTGATATGAAGAAGGAAAAGCCACTTCCAGAATACAAGCTGCATCATGAATTAGTTTGTGATGAAACTCTTATTCCAATAGATTGATTCAACAGTTATTAGACAGAGATGATAATATTATCCTCGGAAATAAATTGAAATCAAATGAATGATTTCAGTAAGATTACAATTATCAATCAGGAAGTTTGTGATGAAACTCTTATTCCAGTCGATTGATTCAACAGTTATTAGACAAAGATGATAGTATTATTCTCAAAGATGAAGTGAAATCAGATGAATGATTTCAGTAAGATTACAATCATCAATCATGTAGTTTGTGATGAAACTGTGGTTTTTCAGTAGATTGATCAACAGTTTTCAGGAAGAAAGGTGTGACACACATACAAACAATCCAGAATGGGTATCTATCATCCAGTAACATAGGTTGATACTAAATGCATCAACATGTCTATTTGAAATGGCTTGTGATTGGCTGTTTTCTTCACATCACCACAGCTTCTTGACAGGATCATTATCATTGTAAATCCGGGCATTTAATTAATGTCAAGCGGGAATTTAATTAATGTTAGTCAGTTTTATATGCATGAGATCATTTCTATTTTGCCCTTGTATATCTTGCACAAATCTCCGAAGGACTGGATGGCTTTCAATTATCCTCGGGAGAGGATGAAGAGTAAGGGATTGTTACCGAGCAACCTACTGGATTTTGATAGTTATTGATTTTGTGAACGAGATTTCAATTAAAGAGGGTATCTTCATGCAGCTTATTTAAAAATAATCAAATAATCTATAATTACTCTATATATTGAAAGCCATACACTCCGGACTGTTTGCCTTGCAGGGAGCAATTTCATTCAAACAATTTTTCATAGCAAAATTTGTTTACAGAAATATCTGTTCAATCATTCAAGATCATTTTTCCACAGTATAAACACTGCTAAGTATAGGCATTCCTGTGTGGCCATCTTTGTCACGTTCCCTGTATGCAATTAAGATTATATAGCACTAATTACACTGGTCAACAATTTTTTTAAAGTTGTCTGCTTCGGAGATAAAATGTGCTATTTATTATGGATTTTGATGTGCTGAATTCAAATATGACAATTAAAATTGCTGATTGGCTACTGTTTCCAAGATATTTAAGTTTACATTTTACGTACTATGTATGTGGTGTACATAGCAGATTTTTAATCATGAATTGTAAACCTAGATCTTTTCATGTGTTTATGGTTGTTTCACTTGATATTATGTCACCTGCCCTGTTTATGTAACACTTACTATGTATCAGTTCATAGTTCAGTCCTTATTCAGTGTCTACTCTGCATTTCTTGGCTTGTCTCTTGTAGTCATTAAACGGGACCATATCTTGAAAACTAGAGCCAATCAACAATTTTAAGCATCATTTCCATTCTCAGTGACCCATAATTAGTCAAGTTTGACTTTATTTGTTTCGGAAGCATTTTGGCTGTAGACCAGTGTTATCAATGCGTATAAGACACCCTTCCAGCGTTGGATTGGCCACATGGATTTGTATAAAAACAAGATGGCTAGCCATGATAAAGGACTGGAGTAATAATCACAAATACATATACCTGAACAAGAGCCTGTTTTTTGTTTGGTTTTTTGGTTTTTTTTTTTCCTCAAGAATAACAAATTCAATAAACATAGCGTATAATTTGGCTGGTTGTTTCTTTGATGTTTTTTGTTCAGGATAAGAATGTTGAGCATCTGAGTACAGTCAAGCCAGAAGGCCAAGATGTTTACATTAGCGTTGGACAGTGGCTAGCCCAGCAAGGAGTTGACTATGATATATGGAAGCTACGCATACCAGCAAATGCCCCACGTAAGAAACTATTTAATACTCTACATGTTGTGAAAGATTTGCCAGACAAGACTTTAAAAGTTTTTAACATCTTCACAGATCAGTAAAAAAAAATTAAAGGGAAAGTACAACATGATTACAATATAACTGACTTATTATCAGAAAGCTAACTTGATGTGATGTTGGTAAAGGTAGCAGTCATCCTGAACAATTATTCGGAAGTGTTCTCATTTTGGAGAAAACATGAACAACTTTTCCAAGTGTTATCTGTAAAAATTGTGAATGCTTTTTCACACTTTTCTCATGACCGATGCTGTACCTTCCCTTTAAAAATTGATAATTTTTTTTTTTAATTTGTTAAATCTCACATTAAATGCATTGAGCTCCAAATCTCAAATATTTGGCATAAATGTCATGCATTGGACACTCTTTTTGCAAAAGGTTTGTACAAAAGTTCCTACAATTTTGGTATTTGTAGGGAAACATTTATAATGATAGTTACAAATTTCTCCCTCCCCCCACAAAAAAAAAATCAAACAATTAAATTTCTTAAAATTGGCAATCATTTGCTTTTATTTATTTAAATGTTGGTATAATTTAATGATTAATTGAATGAAACAAATCGTTGTTCAAACTCATATCAGGAGAAACTCTGGAGAAAGAGACAAGCCATCAAGAAACCAGAGGTAAATATCTAATGGAGAAATACGCCCGTCGCTGGAAGCAAGGAGTTAAACGCTCTCCAGATAATCTCCATCTAGGGGGTAGGACCTGGCTCAGGGGCGTACTGTTCTCCCCTTCATCCAGAGCGGCACGTCAGGTGGCGTGTAACATTGTGGAGTCCCTGTGCCAAGTAAGATAGTTGATTATTTTAGTTTTCTTTTCTTTTCTTATTTTGCTAATAGCTATTCTTCTAATTATGTTATTCAGCATTTCCTTCAGAATCACTGAGATCTGTAGTGGGAAATCTGTGTATTCTTGTGGACAATGACTTAACCAATCACAGTTATGGAATGAAATATCTACATAATATCAAGAATATCACCAATTGGCGTTATCACATTACAGTAATTAAAGGGGCAGTATTGTCACGATCAACAGGGTATGGAATCAAAGCGCTACATTTAGATTAACTCAGTGACTTAAAATAATATCCCACATGATAAGGTCATATTACTGTTGCTGATGTATAAATGAGCCAGTCATTTTCAGTCACTTTCAGTCACTGTGTTCATCTTAAACTAAGACACTGATTCAATGCCCTGTTGAAAATCTGCTTTGATCATCACGATACTGTCCCTTTAAACAAAAACAAATTATTTCTCTACAATTCCACATGACCAAATTGAAGCAGCTAGGGAAGTAGACTGGTGCCTTTTGGTGTCAGCTCTATAATCATACATATGTGAACAGGGAATGTGACAAAGATGGCCGCAGTGTGATTACGGTCTGAAGGATGAAGGACATGTTTGTACTTTAACATTTTGACATCAGTTTTTTTCCAAAGTGTATAACTGATGCTTCATTTGTTTTCTTTTATTGATGAATATTGATTGAAATTAAAACTGGTTTCTGATACCTGATATACTGAAAATAGGGTTATTATTACCAAAATCTTTCCCAAATTAATAATGTGAAACACAATTTCATCAGTTGAACAATAAACAATATTTGTCTCTATTCTAGGTTTCCAGCCGCAGACAGCAGATGCTTGATCTGTTGACTAGCTATCTAGATGAAGTCGGTCCTAGCGGGGAGAGCGCTGCAGAGTTCCTGGCCCTGTATCAACGCTTAACCAAGGCACCACACTGGAAGCTATACCTTGCTGCTAAAGGTCTTCTTCCCCACATTGGAAGCCTCATCACCAAGGTAAGTATGTTATATTGTGTTGTGTTGTGTTGAATTTGTTGTTGTTTTTCTTCATGTTGTCATTGGTATTGTTCTTGTTGTGTTATTGTATTTATTGTCATTGTTGTTTGTTTGTTGTTGTCACTGTTGTTTGTTGTTGTCATTGTTCTTCTTGCTCTTGTTCTTGTCATTGTCAATTTGTTGTTGTTTTTCTTCTTCTTGTTGTCATTGGTATTGTTCTTGTTGTGTTGTTGTATTTATTGTCATTGTTGTTTGTTTGTTGTTGTCATTGTTCTTCTTGCTCTTGTCATTGTCAATTTGTTGTTTTTCTTCTTCTTGTTGTCATTGGTATTGTTCTTGTTGTGTTGTTGTATTTATTGTCATTGTTGTTTGTTTGTTGTTGTCACTGTTGTTTGTTGTTGTCAGTGTTGTTTGTTGTTGTCATTGTTCTTCTTGCTCTTGTTCTTGTCATTGTCAATTTGTAGTTTTTTTTGTCATTTATGTTTGTATTTTCGTCATCATTGTCATTGCTGTCTTTGTTGTTGTCATAGTGTCGTCATCGCCATTGTCATTGTTCGTGTCATTCTAATTCAGAATGTACTTTTGAATATTTGTGCCTGTATTAACCCTAACCCCTTAGGTATTCTGGCTAGGAACCTTCCTGACCCCTCAAATTTCTCCAGTGCACTTTTGGAAACATGCCCTTATCTTCAAAATTCACCATGTATTTTCGTTGATCTTTCATGTTCAGCACTTATGCGGGGGGGCGGGGGCGGGGGTGGGCGGGGGTGGGCGGGGAGCGGGGGACAGGGGAGGGTATGTTTATTGTCACGTGTCCCAACTATTTTGGCCGGGATTGTAGCAAAAAGCAGTAGATATAAAGTGAACGTTGACCTGGTTACTATCGAAAGAATCTTAGCAAGAAATATCAGCTTCTGCTTGCATTTTTCCATGAATTTGCTTGTAGAGCCTGTAATTTTTTTGGTTTTACCTTGTGTCAGAAACTAATTATCACTAAACAGTTCCTTTATTTTCTTGTCTGTGATCGTAGGAGATTGACATCCTGTTGGCTCTGGAAGAGACTACGTTAAGTTCTGACCTCTCTCAAGGCTATGCCCTCAAGATGCTCACAGGTGAGTTGAATATTCAATATTGTGTATCATCAAACCAGTCCAAGAACATGCTGTCATTTTTGAGAAAACGTGAAATGTATTATAAATTTTAAATGATTCATTTTCAAAATTTCTTGTTATGATAGAATTAAAATGAGTTAGTTTCTATACATATATCTGGATTCTTATAAAGTATGGATGCATTTACAGACATCGGTTGGTTTCTGTACATATCTCTTGATTCTTATAAAGTATGGATGCATTTACAGACATCGGTTGGTTTCTGTACATATCTCTTGATTCTTATAAAGTATGGATGCATTTACAGACATCGGTTGGTTTCTGTACATATCTCTTGATTCTTATAAAGTATGGATGCATTTACAGACATCGGTTGGTTTCTGTACATATCTCTTGATTCTTATAAAGTATGGATGCATTTACAGACATCGGTTGGTTTCTGTACATATCTCTTGATTCTTATGAAGTATGGATGCATTTACAGACATCGGTTGGTTTCTGTACATATCTCTTGATTCTTATAAAGTATGGATGCATTTACAGACATCGGTTGGTTTCTGTACATATCTCTTGATTCTTATGAAGTATAGATGCATTTACAGACATTTTACCAATGGTATACTTTAAGAGGACATTGTAGCCACGCCACCCAGAACATGTACAGTCATCTTTGACCTTTAACTTCTTGATAATTTTTTCTGCCAATTTTCCCCAACCAATCAGAGCTCCTGGCCAGCTTCCTCGAGGTGGACACCATCAGACGTCACTACAAGAGCAAACTCTTGGGTCCTGTGCTCAACGGTTACCTGGCTCTACGTAAGCTGGTTGTCCAGAGGACTAAACTAGTTGATGAGACACAACAGATGCTGTTGGAGCTTCTTGAAGACATGACCACGGGTGAGATGAGATTGTAGTTCTATGTATCTGTAATTTCCATCACTTATTATCTTTGTGGAAGCCCCCCCCCCCCCAATAATCTATGAATAATTAACAGGGCAATATACCATGCAAAGCTTAAATGTTTAAGATTTGAAGCGTCATACGATTTATGAAAGTTTATTCTGTGAAATTTTCTCTTTCCAGTTATTAAATTGTTTGGTTCTGTAACTCAACACTTCAATCAATATTTATGGTTCCTTGTTTTTTATTTCAGCTCACAATATTGTCCATTTTGTTTAGCCATTTGTCTGTTCATTGGTCAGTCTGTGTTTGGTTATCTTTCTGTCTCTGTTGCCTTTTTTGCTGTGTTTCTTTGTCTTTTGCCCTAATTGAATAATCACCTTATATGTATACTCATAGTTTTTTATTTCACTCTAAAAATTCTTCAAGCATTGTTGATAGCCCTTTGACCCTTTGTTATTCCTACAGGCACAGAGTCCGAAACCAGAGCATTCATGGCTGTCTGTGTAGACACTGTTAAACGCTACGGACTAGATGACCTTCGAACTCCAGTCTTCATCTTTGAGAGACTTTGCAGCATCATATATCCAGTGAGTTGCTTAAGATTTCATTTCTTGAGAGGCAAAGATCCATAATCTCAGTAATTATCACTCTATGCCATTAATACTGAATTCATCTCAGAAATTATCAACCTCAAGCCATTGGTTTTTTGCTTTGATTTTTGTTATGAAATTGCTTTTTTTGTATGTTTAACGGGGCAATATCGTCACGATCAGCAGGGCATGGAATCGAAGTGCTAGTTTGAGATTAATTCATTGACTGAAAGTAATATCCACATGACAAGGTCATATTAGTGTTGCTTCTGCATAAATGAGCCAGTAATTATCAGTCACTGTGTTCATCTTAAACTTGGACACAGATTCCATGCCCTGTTGAAAGTCTGCTCTGATCGTGACGATATTGTCCCTTTAAACAAACTCAAATAGTTGTCCTTACAGATACCAATTTGACCATTGGGTCAGAATGTGGAATTGGTTGAGATAGCCTAAGGATAATTTTACAGTTCTTTGGGTAGCAAAAAACTAAAACTGTTTAATTTGTGCAGGAGGAGAACGATGTCGGTGTGTTCTTCATGACTCTTGAGAAGGATCCGCAGCAAGAGGACTTCTTACAAGGTCGGATGCAGGGAAATCCTTATAACTCCAATGAGCCTGATATGGGACCACTCATGAGAGATATCAAGAATAAGATATGCAGAGGTGAGTTATGACCATTTAAGAATTATAGCCAGTGTTGTAACCAAGTCATTTTTTCTCAAGTCAAGTCAAGTCACAAGTCAAATGTTCTCAAGTCAAGTCAAGTCTCAAGTCAAATTTTCCCAAGTCAAGTCAAGTCACAAGTCAAATTTTCTCAAGTCAAGTCAAGTCAAGTCACAAGTCATTTATCGTCTCGAATAAGGCTAAAAAAGTCTCCAGTTTCAAAATTGGTGCGGTGACGCGATTTTGTTTTTTGTTTGTTTTGTTTTGTTTAAAAATTTTTTACATGTGTAGGCGGGGACCAAATTTCCCATTATACAAAGTATGGTGGCTAAGAGAGGACTCACAAATCAGCCAAACGTTTATACCCCTATGTGAAAAAGTGTTGCTGCGATTTGACAACGTTTCATATAAAAAAATAATAAAATAAAAAGACGACGTGCAGGTCAAGCTGAGGCCACGCGACGGAGATCACCAGAAACCGAGCCTTTTTTTTTTTTTTTTTTTTTTGTGCCTATAATAATGTTCTGTTTGTCATGTTCCCTGTCTTGGCAGTGAGAATAAATCCAGTGTTTGTCATTTGTTGTTTATAGGATATACATAATTGACACATTTATCTCGAATTAGCTGCGAAACCTTGCTGTAATCATCGGGCAATATTTTCTAGAAACTATACAAACGCACACACGTGTACCGTGTATCGTGCAGTACATGTGAAGGGAAATGTATGGTGAAACGTATAGGCTCAAATGTACACTGTAGGCCTAAAGATTGACACTTTATTGAAGATGTTTAGACGTATTTTACTTCATTAATATAAGTTGCTGATAGAATAAAATAAATGAAAAACAAGTGATAACATGATGGGAGGTAAATAAATGACTATTGAAGACCAGAAACTCACAAACAAATCCAAGTATGACGTTAACGCTTCACAAATTGTGTAGGCCTAGTGCGTCATTGTTTTTGTTGGTGTCCGCATCTGAATTCAATGTTATTTACAAAACAGGGAACCAGGTAGTTTTTCATCAATTCGGTCCAGAAATTATGGGGGTTGTGTGGAAAGTATAGAAAGAAGCGACTGAGGTTTAAATTTTTTTTAATCTGAAAATTATCAATCTAGCGTAGGTAACATGTATTTAGAGTGGTTCATTTCAATATTTGTACGAAAATTTGCAGACGGTTGAAGCTGTTACACGCGGGACAATTCATTTTTCTTCCAGGACGGAAACCGACGGATGGTAATTTACACTCTTATATGGGCCTCGGAATTTGGTAATTTGGAAGAAGATAAATTTTGTATACGCCCCAAAAACTAGTAATTGCTGCTTCTTAGTTATTCGGTCGCTGTTAATTGTCACAAACAATACATTTGTTAAAATCACGGACTCCGGATCCAGTGTATTACAACGTTGTGCATGAAATCCTTACTGATTCTGTGTTGACAACTCTGACAACGCTTGCATAGGTGATGTAAGGAGAATTTAAAAATTGCGTTCGTAAAATATTTTAAAATTCCCTTTTTACGGAGTAAAACATTTAAAAAAAAACCACATGTACCCTTTAATGATTACACACATAATAAACATAATTTGAGTCAAAATAGCTATTCGGTTTTGTTTTACGAAAAATTTGCGATAATTTGTTCAACACTTTACAAATTCTTAATACAATTAACAATGTCGCTATAACCTCGTTCCAGCCGTTTGTATAAATTATTTTGAATATTAATGCAATGCCTTTACCAGTAATAGCCCACTTCTTCCACTACGACGGATTGTGTTGAAGACTAGACATGTAGCGTACACTTTACAGGACAAGGCACATACGTGTACAGTATACACTATTATTATGTATTACGTACAGATATAAAATTCGCGACGGCATTTTTTTCCCGTCACAAAAGTATTCGGCTGCCGTGGCCGGATTGACCAGAAAAATACATGTAATAAAACAACCTAAAATACATGATGACTTGCAATGTCGTCAAGTCAAATTTACTCAAGTCAAGTCAAGTCACAAGTCATTTTTGTCCAAGTCAAGTCAAGTCCCAAGTCATTTTTGTCCAAGTCAAGTCAAGTCACAAGTCACAAAAATTGGCGACTCGAGTCGGACTCGAGTCCGAGTCACCGACTCGAGTCAACAACTCTGATTATAGCCATATATAATGGGTCTATCTAGAGCCTGATATGGGCCACTAATCAAGAATAAGATATGCAGAGTTGAATAATTTAAAGACCATTTAAAAATTATAGCCATTTGGGAATTGTGGCTGTATAATAATAAGAAATGCAGATAGAGTGAGTGATGTTATTTAAGAATGATTGCCATGTAGGAATAATTGCTGTTTAAGATTGTTGGCCATTTAAGAATCAAGATATGCATTGGTGACGATCTTACTATTTAGATATTGAAGGGTTATGTGCGAAAGAGAGTGCAAACCCACACTTGAAACAAACTCAAAGATTCAATCAAACTTTGATTTTCTTAAATGATCTTGTGTAGAATATTAACACAATCCATCCACAGTCATATCCTTCATGCCTGCGCAGTGGTGCTCTCAGGTTGACTGCAGTTTGCGCAAACTGGCCCCACCTTTTAAACCCGTGGTTCATCTGCCATGGCCTAGCAAGCTGGGACGGTGACAGCGAGATCCACAGGCCATAGGTTTTATATCAGAGTTTCCCTCTCCTAGGCAGATTGCCATCCAAGGCTGAAGAGATCTGTCTTCCCTACTATATGGAGTGCCATGGTCGAGCGGTTTAGTGCATCGGTGTTCTGATGGCTGAGTCGTCAGAATGTGGGTTCGAATCCCAACCGCGACCGCGGTACTTGTGTCCTTGAGCAAGACACTTTACCATAATTGCTTCTCTCCACCCAGGGGTAAATGGGTACCTGTGAGGGCAGAGTTGGTTGGTGTGTTTGACGAGCTCTATATGTGCTGTAATGGCAGCAATTGAGCTGTATACTCCCCAGGGAGCTGAGATGGTTTCAGGAATGATTTATGAGCCTGATGAGCAGGGGTAATAATGTCATGCGCCTTGAGCACCAGTTTGATGGATACGTGCGCTATATAAGTCTACATTATTATTATTATTATTTTAAACCATAGCTGGTAGGCCACAGCCACAGTGCACAAAAACAAAGTGGCGCGCCCTGGTCACGTACACTTGGCCATAGTAATTGTAGATCTAGTAAGCATTTGCTCTGGTTACTTAAAACTTAGATTTCTTGGTTGTTTCCTGTTCTTACAGACTGTGAGCTGATCGCTCTTCTTGAAGACGACACCGGCATGGAGGTAAGGAAATTGAAAACAGATGATAAATACAAGCATTTGCCTCATTCTTATCAATACACTGTACATTGCATTGGTTTTGATGTACGAATTTGAATTCACTTTCATGTCTGGTTTCTATTCGTTATATACACACTCTTTATTGTGAAATTTATGATTAATATGAACTTTCCGACAAAGTTGTGTTGATGTCTCCTGTTTATTCGTTTATATACTGAACAGCAAAAGAAACGTCGTGATTTTAAATCGTTGACATAACTCAACCACAAGAGTTTTACATGTATCGTTTTCGGGAAATATGCAGTCTAACATCATTCTGAATCATGACTGTGCCTGAAAATCATATAGGCGGATGGAATGCGACGTGAATGGTTTTCAAAGTGTACGTTACAAAATATACCTGTTGATATCTTGTATTCATACGACGTTTCTTTTGCTGTTCAGTATATGTACACTTTTTTTGGAAATTTACGAGTAATAGGTACATGCGTTTTAATGCAATGCACAATTGGAAATTTACACTTTATACATTTAAAATTAATAAAAATCCTCTATAAAATCCTAATTTCACGAAATTGACAAATTATTCCCAAATCTGCTTAATTTATGACAGCTGTTAGTCAACAATAAAATCATTAGTCTGGATCTACCAGTCAAGTACATCTACCAGAAGATATGGTGCCCAGAAAATGAGGTAAGATTTCTTCCTTTTTTCCCCGGTGTAGGGTTAGAAGAGGGGCACGTGGAGACTGGAGTGGTAGGGGGTGGCACCAGTTTTTGTTGGGGGGGGGGGGGGGGGCACTTTAAGCACGCTTTTAAAGGCCCTTTTTTAGGGATCCATATTGTGGGTGGTGGGGGAGGGGGGTCACAGGCCATGTCATGGTTACCCCACTGGTTTTTTTTTTCTTAAGAATTATCTTTGGCAAATTCTGTCATTGAGAATGGAGATAATCAGCATACTTATCAATAGAATACTAGTTTCAGAAACAAATGTCACATTTGTTTATTTGTCTGCTCTGAGCAGCTTTCCAAAATTGTCACCATTTGCTTTTTACAAAGGGAACTTACAGGTTGTGGTACTGGCCGTTCATGTTTGTCTTTGAAAATGATAACTTTACATACTGTAAATACAACTAGAGTGAACAGAGGAAGATTTTGTTCTTTTCTTTAAGGAATTGAGTCAGGGGAGGGCATCTTCAAGGTGGTACTTATCTTAATACAATAATTTCTACTCACTATGTACCACAGAATATCTCATCATTGATTTGTGTAATGAACATCCTTATATATTTGTCATGCATTTGCTAGCATTTATCATTTCAGGGTGAACCAATGCGTATTGTTTATCGTATGCGTGGTCTCCTTGGCGATGCGACAGAAGATATCATCGAATCTGTGGATAACAATAGCGGTACGTTTACGTTTATTTTATTGATTTATTGTAATATTTGGTAAATAGATAAGAATTATGAGTGCTGAGTATTTATTGTGTCAGACTGATTGGTCTATCTCTTCCTCTTCTCATGAATATTCAGATTATCTTTCATTGTATTGTGCTGATTGGTTTATTTCTTTCTACTCATGGATATTCAGATTTATTGTACTTATTGTTGTACTGAATGGTTTATTTCCTTCTTTCCTTATGAATATTCAAATTTATATTACTTGTTATTGTACTGATTGGTTTATTTCCTTCTCTCATGAAAGTCTCTCCTATTTTACATTTTATTGGACTTATTGGTCTTTTTTTCTCTTATGAATATTCAGATCTATGTATCTTTCATTGTATTGTACTGACTGGTTTATTTCCTTCTCTCCTCAAGAATATTCAGATTCCCTTACATTATTTTACACTGATTGGTTTATTTTTTACCATGAATATTCAGATGAGGAGGCAGATGATGAGGAGACATACAAGATGGCTGCCGTAATGAGTGAATGTGAGGGACTAGAGATCATACTACATAGGTATGTATGTGATAAATATTTCTGGATTATGGAAAACAAAGTCAAGATCCGATTTCGATTAGACAAATTTTGACAGATGTGGCTATTCCATCAGGAAGGAAACCTCATGGGCGGGACCATCAATGTTTAGTGATCTTTGATATTGATTTAATTTTGCCCTACGCCGACGTGTGTATAGCACTGTATACTCAGTGCTTTCTGAGTGTCTGTGGAAAAAACTTCACAAGCGACTCGGGCAGGATTCGAACCCACGACCTCCTGCTCACTAGTGCAGACGTCTTAACCTCTCGACCACCGAGCTTGCCCGATGACGATTAGCTGGCTAGAAACCTATATAGCAGCGGGTGCCGCGATATTTATAGTTTGGTGAAATATGTAGTTTATTATTTGAGAACTGACCTCATGTTTTGTGGAAAGTGTTATAAAAGGAAATTATTTTGATTAATTCTGTTAGGCTTGCCTGTTTGACTGATCTTGTACGTGGACGTCAACTGCTGACCGTTCTATTGAAGCTACTGTGTTTCTGCACTAAGGTGAAAATAAATCGTCAACGTCTGATAGAACCTACAATGCAGGCAGTCAATATCATGTTAGCTGTGCTGAATAGAGTAAGCTCATTATGATTGTCTGTTATTTCTCTGCCATCCTTGCAGTATTATTATCTCCTTGAAAGATTCTCCTATCAGAACCTGTTAACCCTTTCACACCGTGGGGCCCGCAGCGCGCACCACAAAATTGACTGCGCGTACATCCAGCCCAGTAATGAAAGGGTTAACACAAAGATTCATCTTAGAGCCAACCCACAGGTTCTTCTCAGAACCGCACAGCTCAAGAGAGATTATTACATGGTATTAACATAAACCTACTCTGTTATCACTTTCAACCATATAAGCCTTATTTAAGTCCAGAAACATCATGGGGTCCATACGAAATATTCTTTATAGTGAGTGGTCATTGATTGTATGGAGTGCCATGGTCGAGCGGTTTAGTGCATCAGATTTGTGTTTTGATGGCTGAGTCGTCAGAATGTGGGTTCGAATCCCAACCGCGACCATAGTGCTTGTGTCTTCGAGCAAGACACTTTACCATAATTGCTTCTTCCCACCCAGGAGTAAATGGGTACCTGTGAGGGCAGAGTTTGTTGTGTTTGATTAGCCCATATGTACCGAAATGGCAGCAATTGAGCCGTATATTCCCCAGGGAGCTGAGATGGTTTCAGAAATGATTTATGAGCCTGATGAGCAGGGGTAATAATATAATGCGCCTTGAGCACCAGTTTGGTGGATACATGCGCCATATAAGTCTACATTATTATTATTATTATTATTATTATTATTATTATAGTGAGTGGTCATTCATTATAGTGAGTGGTCATTCGTTATAGTGAGTGGTCATTCGTTATAGTGAGTGGTCATTCGTTATAGTGAGTGGTCATTCCTTACAGTGAGTGGTCATTCCTTATAGTGAGTGGTCATTCCTTACAGTGAGTGGTCATTCCTTACAGTGAGTGGTCATTCCTTACAGTGAGTGGTCATTCCTTACAGTGAGTGGTCATTCCTTACAGTGAGTGGTCATTCGTTACAGTGAGTGGTCATTCGTTATAGTGAGTGGTCATTCCTTATAGTGAGTGGTCATTCCTTATAGTGAGTGGTCATTTGTTATAGTGAGTGGTCATTCATTATAGTGAGTGGTCATTTGTTATAGTGAGTGGTCATTCATTATAGTGAGTGGTCATTTGTTATAGTGAGTGGTCATTCCTTACAGTGAGTGGTCATTCCTTACAGTGAGTGGTCATTCCTTACAGTGAGTGGTCATTCCTTACAGTGAGTGGTCATTCCTTACAGTGAGTGGTCATTCCTTACAGTGAGTGGTCATTCGTTATAGTGAGTGGTCATTCCTTATAGTGAGTGGTCATTCCTTATAGTGAGTGGTCATTCCTTATAGTGAGTGGTCATTTGCTTACAGTTTTTGTTGATGTATTTTTGTTTGTTTGTTGTTGTTTGTCATCATCTAGGTACTGCTAGCTGAGAATGAAGAGCACGGTTCAGGCGGAGGGACAGCGGTCACCGAGCAACTCCTCTCAATCATGGAAGTCATCCTTCAAGAAGCAAACAACGAACCCTTAGACCACGGCAAACCTACCGTCATCCTAGTCTGTGATAAGACTCAGCTAGTGGTGCTTCTTGATCGGATTAATAGCCCCTTTGTGCGTTCCCATTCTACAGTCTTACAGGGTCTAATGCGCATCATACCTTTCTTGTCGTTCGGGGATAAAGATAAGATGACTACATTAGTGCTACACTTTGAGCCATATCTGGACTTTGACAAGTAAGAAAAGAAAATGGATCTTTTACACAGATTGTTAAAATTTTTGTTCAAAATTTATTTTTATATGAAATTTTGTTTTGCCACTTTCTAAGAATTTTAAATGAACATAACACAATTACATAATACATACACTCACTGGCCAAAAGTATTGCAACATGCTCAAAATAGCACTTTACAGTAACAGGTGAGATGATCATTTAATCCGATTTCATCGATCGTGTATTACATAGCAAGAACAGTAAAAAAGAACATTGACTTCAAAACACAGGCACTGTCAAGAAGTCTTAAGTAGTGTAAATAAAATAAAATAAATTATTGTATTAAACACAGTTCTCCAAACTGAACTTTGGTGTGAATTTCAATGTTGCAATACTTATGGCCAGTGAGTGTATGTATTATGTAATTTGTTCATTTAAAATTCTTAGAAAGTGGCTAAACAAAATGAAATAACGATATTTACAATGTTAACCAGTTCGCGTCGGGAATAAAAAAGTTTTTCTGGGGCCCCTGTGGCGGGTTTCTTTTTCCCACACACACGTTAATGGAAGCTTCCACAGCGGGTGGCTGGCACTTCCGAGCATGTCACCGTACAAGCGTGGCTCAACCGACCATGCATACAAATATTCCGGAGTTTCCTATGGCATGTTTAGACGCTCTCTGATCCGCGGTGCAAAAAAAAATTGCATGTATACACGGCCTTCGACGCGAACTGGTTAAGTACTAATTTCTCCCTCCAACCAAGTCGAAGATTGGAGACATTTTCTCTGAGAAAAATCACATATTTCAGCAAAGTAAAAAACTTTGCAGGTAACATCTCATACTATTTTCTTTGTTTTATTTATAACTTGTCCTGCTCACAAATCTGTTTTTTGTGAGGCAAATGTTTCTTACAATAAGTTTTTTTTTTGAATGAAGGTTTGACAGTGACCACACACAAGATGAAGAGATCCACCTGGAGTGTTTCTGTGCCATCGCTGCGGGAATTGAGGTGAGATTATGGTTTCCATGGTTATTTGCTGATTTCCAACAAGGGCGTGCATAGCTGCCAACTATTACGAAAAAATAGTAATTATTACGAATTAATGAAAAAAATACGAAAATACGAATTTACTCTTGAAAGTTACGATTTTAAAATTTTCCGCCCCAAACTTTGCTTTGACAACCAAATTCACGGAATTCGGATTCAGATCGATTCTTTTTTCTCATGTACTTACGTTGATTTCATTGCAAACAAAACCGAAACACCCAAAATCGTTTAGTAGTATCGATGTTATTGCAGGGCACCAGCCAGTTCGTAGATTACATGTGTGAAAACGACTTGGAACCAGCATGCTTGTCGTACAATCGCTTTTTGGTTAGTGTAGTATCGATATTATTGCAGAGTACCAGCCAGTTCGTGGATTATATGTGTAAAAAACGACTGGGAACCAGCGTGTGATAGCTATTCAAAATGGCGCCCGAAACATTGCCATGTGAATTTCGAAGTTCGTAGTTTTCACGAAACGTTTTTTTCAAACTTAAGTTTTTGTGAGCGATATCATCATGACTTCCAAGGCAACCAAAAAGGGACAGTTTTACAGTGAAAAATACGGAAAGGAATTTGAGTTCATCACAACGTCAAGAGAAGACAAACCGCATGCATTTTGTATACATTATACATGTACATGTACATGTACTTACCTACGTAATATGCGCGGGTTGATTACGAATTGGAATTTTGAAATGTTGGCAGCTATGGGCGAGGGTGGAAATCAAGCATGTCTAATCAAAATCCGATATGAGCAGACTTCAATGTCAATTGAGATCCTTATAACAATGTGTGAACCATCCTGTTGTTGCAGGTTTTTTTGTCTTTTCTTTTTTAATTAATGTTAATTTTTATTGTTTATAGTAATAAATATAATGTGTTGTTATGTGGACTTTTAACAATGATATTTTTGGTTGTATTTCAATACTTTCATTTCTGAGAGTTTATATTTGTTTATGTATAAGTATATTAACCAGTTCGCGTCGGAGGCCGTGTATGCATGCAAATTTTTTTGGGGACAGCGAATCGGAGAGCGTCTAAACACGCCACAGGATTCTCGGGAATATTTGTATAGATTCCCGGTCGACGTGGCAACGAACCATAAGCATACGGTGGAAGACGCGGTCTCCCCGGTCACGCTGTGGTGAGCACCATTGTTCGTGTTTGTGCGGTAAAAATAAACCCGCCACGGGGGTTCGGAAAAACTTTTTTATTCCCGGTGCGAACCGGTTAAGTATATTAGTCCAATCCTGCTATTGGAATTTTTTCAACTGAATAAAAAAAAATTAAAAAAAAAAAATTAAAATTAAATTTGTTTTTTTAAATATAAAAATGAGTACATTTTCAAAGATTTATATTTGTAGTTTTTATCCATTCATAGAATAACTCTAATGGTAATGAGCTGAAAGATTTGATCATAAGACGGAACATCGTTGAGAAAGCAGTCAGCTACATCACAAGGAATCTACCACAGGCTTCAAAGTAATTTATCCAAATAATTATTGTTTTTCCCCCAAAATCAATATTTTCTATAAAACAATTATTGTTTTTCATCTTGAAATCAATCTTGCACAACACAGTTAAGTCAGTCCTTGCTGAGACACATAAGCATTTGTGTATTTAGTTCTACGCTGCATTGGTTATGGACAAAATAAAGTCAAACATCATTTAAACCTTACAACCCCAAATCCATCAAACTCCAACAGCTATAGTTGTGTTGTATTTTGATGGACTCGGTACTGTATAGCCCAGAAAGGGATACTTTACATGGGGCCGGGTGTCCCAATTCCAGCTAAGTCCAACAGTTGGGTGGTAGTGTTACTGCATGGTGTTGTATTTTGATGGACTCGGTACTGTATAGCCCAGAAAGGGATACTTTACATGGGGCCGGGTGTACCAATTCCAGCTAAGTCCAACAGTTGGGTGGTAGTGTTACTGCATGGTGTTGTATTTTGATGGACTCGGTACTGTATAGCCCAGAAAGGGATACTTTACATGGGGCCGGGTGTCCCAATTCCAGCTAAGTCCAACAGTTGGGTGGTAGTGTTACTGCATGGTGTTGTATTTTGATGGACTCAGTACTGTATAGCCCAGACAGGGATACTTTGCATGGGGCCGGGTGTCCCAATTCCAGCTAAGTCCAACAGTTGGGTGGTAGTGTTACTGCCTGGTGTTGTATTTTGATGGACTCGGTACTGTATAGCCCAGACAGGGATACTTTACATGGATCCGGGTGTCCAAATTCCAGCTAAGTCCAACAGTTAGGTGGTAGTGTTACTGCATGATATTGGATTTGGGGGTTAGGGTTATATTACTTCATTTCAGCTAGGGGGTTACGATGAATCATCAAAAAAATGAAAAAACTGTACAATACTTAATCCCAAGCAGAAGTTCATTCTCCATGTTGTCACCATCGTGTCAGACCGTTTATTACAAGACAAAAGCCTTGTGCTGCCTTCAAACAAATTACTTCTGGAACTGTATAGGATCATACAGGGATCGTACAGGGATCATACTGGGATCATACTTGGATCATACAGGGATCATACGGGGACCGCACGGGGACCGCACTGGGATCACAAAGGGACCATACAGGACCGTACAGGGACCGTACAGGGACCGTACAGGGACCGTACAGGGACCGTACAGGGACCGTACAGGGACCGTACAGGGACCGTACAGGGACCGTACAGGGACCGTACAGGGACCGTACAGGGACCGTACAGGGACCGTACAGGGACCGTACAGGGACCGTACAGGGACCCGTACAGGGACCGTACTGGGACCGTACTGGGACCATACAGGGATCATACAGGGACCGTACAGGGACCATACAGGGACCGTACAGGGACCGTACAGGGACCATACAGGGACCGTACAGGGACCGTACAGGGACCGTACAGGGACCGTACTGGGACCGTACTGGGACCATACAGGGATCATACAGGGACCGTACAGGGACCATACAGGGACCGTACAGGGACCGTACAGGGACCATACAGGGACCGTACAGGGACCGTACAGGGACCGTACAGGGACCGTACAGGGACCGTACTGGGACCATACTGGGACCATACAGGGATCATACAGGGATCATACAGTGATCATATCAGGACTATTTCAAGCTCATCATGACCATCATAGAAAAGGTGTCTTTATGTCGGGTTATATGGCATGTTATTGGTACTTCTTTAATTGCTTTATATTATTATTTCTGATTTTACTTGTTTTTTTTTCTTACGGTAGTCTTGAATCCCCACCTTGGAAGGAATTCTTAGCTAAGCCATGTCTTCCTTATGTATTAAGACTTCTAACTGGATTGTGTACCGGTCATCCTGCTACACAGGTAACCTATAATATGTGTCTCTTACAATGAAGCCACCTTCAATATGATCCGTCTTCCTCATTATTTTAATCGGTAGTTTGTCTTCACCAATAGATCTATTTTTGTTTTTTTATTGCATCTTTCTGACCTTTTATCTTTGTTTGTCTGTCTTTGTGTTTGTATTTGTATTTGTATTTGCCATAGGAATATATTATTCTAGTCTCTCCTGTTATGTTTGTCTCTCTTGATGTTTATTTCCAAATATTAGTCTTTTCATAATTTGTTTGTAATTAAATTTTAGTAAAATTTGAAATTGTTTACATTGTAATAAATTACTATCTGTTGAAATGTATTGTAATGTCAACAATATTTCATGGATTGATTGAATCTTTGTCTACTTTTGTTTGCACTCATTTGACGTTCTTCAAAATATTCTGATCTGCCTTTAATTTAACCCCCCCCCCCTATCCTGCATTAGAATTGTTGACAAAAATCACCCATGATTAACCTTCCTACTATAGCTGCACTTTAGTGGCAAGTAGCTATACAGGTCAAAATCAGTCAACTGCCTGTTTTGACTGTTGACACAAATGTGCACACAGGGGCATTTTTGACTGGTTTTTACTGTCATTTTGACCACCCTGAACAATACCAGACAATACCAGACAACACGTGGAGTGTCGTGGCCGAGCGGTCTAGCTTACCGGACTCAAGTTCTGGTGTTAGCAGCAGAATGTGGGTTCGAATCCCGGCCGTGACACTTGTGTCCTTGAGCAAGACACTTAACCATAATTGTTTCTCTCCACCCAGGGGTTAAATGGGTACCTGTGAGGGCAGAGTTGGTTGATTAGCCCTATATGCGCTGTAATGGCAGCAATTGAGCTGTATACTCCCCAGGGAGCTGAGATGGTTTCAGGAATGATTTATGAGCCTTATGAGCAAGGGTAATAATATAATGCGCCTTGAGCACCACTCAGTTGGTGGATACGTGCGCTATATAAGTCCATACATTATTATTATTATTAATGCTTTTACCAGTCAAAAACGGTAGAATCATTTTGACCTGTAAACGTACTTACTACACGAAAGGTTTGACAGTGTTTGACTTTTAAGTGCACTACATGTAGATATACCTTGGCAAGCATATCAACATTTTGACTGATTGCAGTCATAGGAGGGTTAACTATTAGAATTCTTAGTAGCATCTTGTACACATGCCATTATTTTTATATACTTTCCTGTGTCTTATTTCAGATGTTAGTTGGGGCTGAGTGCATCCTAGCCATTCATCGCATGGAGCAGATCTCTAGTGAGGAAGGTATCGGGTCGTTGTCTGAGAACCTCATGGAGTCACTTAAACCTAACCCAGAAGTAGCTAAAAAGGTAAGGAGTAGGGGAGAAGCTACCCCACCCCTCCCCTCCCCACCCCTATGTCCTAGTGAGGAAGGCATCAAGTCAATAGTTGTTCACGGGAAATTTACCCCAACCCTTCCGCATGTCGGCATTTTTAGTTTTCTTCTTTTGTGTGCGATGAAATGATGTCGGATTGCAGCCAAAATTGCTGGATTGATTGGAATTCTGCCGTGCTGTGTTTTAAACGACTTTTTCACATAGGGGTATGAACGTTTGCCCGATTTGTGAGGCCCCCCATAGCCACCATACTTTATATATGGGAAATTTGGTCCCCGCGTATAGATGTATCACGTATTTTTCTGTTGACAAAAACAAAAAAATAACCAAAACAAAAAAGCGCGTCACCGCACGGATTTTGAAGCCGACCTATGACCAGAAACCGGATGCTTTTTTGGGGTCTTATAAATAGATAAGGTCATTATTTTATGGTCAAATTCTCCCTCCCCATTGTAAATGCCTCCCTCCCCCTTGTATACTGAACAAATGTTCAATAAAGCACACATGCCAAAGTACGGCAGTGAAGGTTGGAATACACAGTGTTTTGGAGTAAGTTGGAGTAAAGTTTTTAACACATGAATTTTTTTGGGGGGAGGGGGTGGGGGGTTTCACCCTGTGTACAAAAAGGGAAACCTAGAAATAGTAAATGAAATGTTCAGTGTATCCTTTGTTTTTTTTCACAGTATTTTATGTATCCATATATATGAGACTTCAGATTTATAAAACAATTCATAAATCTTGCCTTATTTTTGTTCTTCAAAAGATTGATAAAGTGAGAGCCCAGACCAAGGCAGAAAAGAAGAGACTTGCAATGGCCATGAGACAGAAGCAACTAGGAGCCCTTGGGATGTCTGTAAGTTCACATACCGGTGAAAAGTAGATATTGTTTTACAACAGCGAAGTTGGCAGTAAACTACGCTGCTTTAAGCTGTCTGTTTCTTACGTTATTTACCTGAATTTGTTACCTCAAAAAGAAAAAAACAATCATCATAAAATTCAAGTATTTGCATTTATTCAAAGCAAATTTGTTCTTTCTCATTTGATTCTGTTTTCTGTCACATTCCAATATGTTCTTTCTCGATTTCAATATGTGCTTCTCGATTTCAATCTGTTCTTCTCGATTTCAATCTGTTCTTCTCGATTTCAATCTGTTCTTCTCGATTTCAATCTGTTCTTCTCGATTTCAATCTGTTCTTCTCGATTTCAATATGTTCTCGATTTCAATCTGTTCTTCTGATTTCAATATGTTCTTTCTCAATTTCAATCTGTTCTTCTCGATTTCAATATGTTCTCGATTTCAATCTGTTCTTCTGATTTCAATATGTTCTTTCTCAATTTCAGTCTGTTCTTCTCGATTTCAATATGTTCTTTCTCAATTTCAATATGTTCTTCTCAATTTCAATCCATTCTTCTCAATGTCAATCTGTTCTTCTTGATTTCAATGTTTTTCTCAATTTCAATCTGTTCTTCTCGATTTCAATCCGTTCTTTTCATTGTGTTTCCCATTTAACAGACTAATGAGAAGGGTCAAGTGACTGCAGAGCGTTCTGTACTGAAACAAATGGAAGAATTAGTAGACGAGTCTGGCCTGACATGTTGTATATGCAGGGAGGGATATAAATACCAACCTCAGAAGGTAATCACTTATTTATTTTGTTTTTATTTCAAATTTTTCATCTGTGAATTTCACTGTTCCCCTCAGAGCCCAGCTTTGAAAGAGAAGAAGGCAAGGAAGAAATTTCAGTTTTAGAAAAACCTGGATAATTGTTCTTGGGGAAAACCCACACAATTAAGGGACTGAAAACTCAATCCATTCATTACATTTTTTATTGTATTTTTTATTTATTTATTTTTTTTTTTGGGGGAGGGGGTAATCACATTTGACTCCTCCCCCATTCACGAATCAACCAATGCTGGCTACATTGACACCTTAATCTTGGTGTTCATTTATCAGGCACCCTGAAGTCACAGCAGAGAACAGTATATCACCATGTCAGGGGTACCAGTCTATTTCAGTTTCGACTTCTGTATTCTGTGCTTCAAAAGAAAATGTATAATTTACTGAAGATTTGTGCCGATTACTCTCGTCTTTTGCCTAGGTTCTCGGCATCTACACCTTCACCAAGTGTCATCCCCTAGAGGAGTATGAGACAAAGTCTCGTAAGACGCAAGGCTACAGTACTGTGTCTCACTTCAACATCGTACATTATGACTGTCACATGGCGGCTGTCAGGTAACACCTGACACTTTTTTCTTTTGTCACCTCTCAGGGAAATACATTTTTTGGGGAAACTTATCAAGAAACTGCAATTTTGAACATCATTTCTAATTTGTATTTTGCATTAGAAGAGTTTTCTATCAATGTATGTATTGTTTGTGACTGGACTACATGAAATTGCCCAGAATAGGTGAAAGAGAATGTAATGAATATATACAGTAATACAATATGCTGCCCTCTGTTAAATTAGTGCAGTCTAGTCTCAAAGCACTTGGGGGTTTTAATCCTTCCATTTGTACTATTTTGCTGGGTTTTTAATCCCACTTCTGACACCATGTAATAATCAACAACATGTGTGTGTATTCCAAGATGGCGGTCTTTATTTGATCTCCAAATAGTCAACAGAGGGCGGCGTACAATATTACTGTATACATTCATTACAGAGAAGGTACTTATTAAGATTTAAATTTACTTGGGAAATTATTTGTTGTTAATTATACTAAAATTATAGCATCTGGGTTGGAAAGGTTTGATCTATCACCATGGTAAACTGTGATGATAAATGTTTGTTTATTCCTATTGCTATCATCATTTAATTAACACCTGGCCTTTCCTCCTCTTCAGACACGCCCGTGGCCGTGAGGAATGGGAGAGTGCGGCTTTACAGAATGCTAATACTAAGTGCAATGGACTCTTACCACTGTGGGGACCTCAGGTGCCCGAGTCTGCCTTTGCTAGTTGTCTGGCCAGGTAAACATCCCACACCCCGAGCATAACTCTAGACACAACCATTTTATATGGAGGGCTGAAAACAAAATTGGGGCTTGAATTATTATTTTCAGTTTTTTAATTATTATTATTATTTTTTTGATGGGGAGAGCAATCAAAATTGTTTGAATACTGTTGGGAGGACGAGGCAGATTTTTATTTATTTATTTATTTATTTAATTTGTTTGTTTTGTTTGTTTATTTTTGTTTGGGGGGGACCTCAAACCCTCCCAATTAGCCCATTTCCCCATTTTTACTCTATTACTTACAGCAGTACAGCCATCTTTTCTTCCCAAATCTTTCAACGAACATTATCACGTTTTTTTATATTTTTTACTGTCAATCATTTTGAGCAAGTCCTAAAAATTAACCATAAATTGTTATACAGTAGATTACTGCTATAAGGAGCTATATACTCAACATGACCCCTCGTATTGATTTTATGTATAAGCATTGCAGCAATGAATCACCATAATGACTAACCACTAGAGTAAACATATTATGTGGACTCCATAATGTTCATTATATGACATAAAACACAATAAAGGGGGCCACTTTCCTACCGTCACGTTAGCAGTTTTTCTAATGGTTGTAATTTTATTTTTAATATCTGAAACCACCCAAAAAGAATTTCAACATTTGAATAGACATGCATGCTTATCCTAAAGATAATTTGAGTTGATTATTACTATTATTTTTTTAATTATCCTAAAATTTCAATCAACAAATGGACGGAAAAGTGAGGTAACTTTTTCCGTCAAATTTTTATGAACATTTGAGGGTAAAAAATAAAATAACAAAATAAAATAAATCAACTCAAATTAGTTCTAGTATAAGCCTGCATGTCCATTCACATGTTGAAACACTTTTTGGTCGGTTTCAGGTACTTAAAAATAAATAACGTGATGGATGCAAAGTGGCCCCCTTTATTGTGTTTTATGTCATATGCTAGAATTAATTTCAAACAGACAACGTCACCAGCAAGGAGAAGAAACATATCTCTCAAATCTTCTGATAGTAATTTCTTAATTTCAATCTTCAGGCACAACATCTATCTACAAGAGTGCACCGGTCACCACGAGCCAAACTACCACGCCACCATACATGACATTAAGCTGCTGCTGCAGAGGTTTGCTACGGAGCGCTCCTTCAGTAATGACAGCGGCGGGGGCGGTAGACAAAGTAACATACATCTCTTGCCGTACATGCTACACATGGCATTATACGTCATCAATACGTGAGTATATGTTGTGTTATTCAGGCATGCTACTTTTCAGCTGATCAGCTGATTTCCTCTTTTTTTCTTTAATAATAGTGCTATAGAAAACTGAAAAACACTGTACAAAGTTTTGTGTGCTCGGCCATTTATGTCTTTTCTCTTAAAGTTGCATGTCTGATTATTAAAGGGGAAGTATCATCACGATCAGAGCAAACTTTCAACAGGGCATGGAATTGATGTCCTAGTTTAAAGGGGGACTGACATGGATTTAAATCAAACAGTTAAATATGTGATTGTTTTATTCTTTTATATCAGTAAAAGATCAATAAAATTTTTGTTTTGTGTTTTTATTGTTTTTGAGAGTGTTATTTTACCATTGTAAAAATGCCCCCCACTTTTACGCCCTGCACGGAGGAGCTGTTCGTGATGTCATGCCGGGAAGAGAAATTCGGCTCAAAATGATCGCTGCACAAAACTATGTGAGCCGATGGACCTGACCACTTTACTCTTGTCAGTCGAACTTTGCTCGTCCAAATACGGCGATTTTTGGGTCACTTGGGACCAGATGAAGGCTAACACCGTCTTTGGTGGTGTTGTTGCATCCTGCAGAAACACATCTTCCCGGCATTTTATTAGTTCCGGAAACAAAAATCACGGAAGAAATGAAATCGACGCTACGTGTGTGAAACGTTTGTATGTACATGTACATCATGTACACATCGGATCTTCCCGACCTTACGTCACATATCTTATGCAAATGAAGCTTCCACCATGGGCGGGGTTGCCTCCCCCAAACACTTCAAACATTGTTTTAAAATACTTGTACTCAGAAATCAATGATTAAATAGACACAGGTGGGTCTCAAAAACAATATTTTATTCCAAAACGCCTTAAGTACACACACAATAAAGGATGTCAGTCCCCCTTTAAGATCAGCACAACGACTGAAAATTACTGACACATTTATCATGCGGGGTATTATGACAGTCACTGAGTTAATCTAAAACTAGCATTCCGATTCCATGCCCTGTTGATCGTGACAATAATGCCCCTTTAATTAATATTAGTCAGAATATAATATTAGTCAGAAAAAAATTAAGCCATTCAAGCTGTGTATTATTATTATTATTATTATACATTTTTGTATTTAAACTTGGTTGAACAGCGCCCTCTTCAGTCTGTGTCACTAAGTGAAATGACCAATCATTCCTCTTCTTGCAGCACCCGCTCTGTACCGCGTGAGGAGAAGAATCTTGCAACTGCTTTGAAGTCTCCGCCTTCCAAGTGGGTAGAGTCAAGCTTTGAGATTGACAGCCCCTTCTATTATGCCGCACTCAGCCCTCTCGTACTCCCTCCCGACAAGTGGAAGGAGTCAAGGGTCATTGTGTTGAAACAGCTACTGGCTTCTGCACATGTCAGAAATGTCAGCCCCATGGGTGCCACGACGTAAGTAGATTCAACCCCAGACCCAGACCCATCAAACTCCAACGGCTGGTGGTGTTGTATTTTGATGGACTCGGTACTGTATAGCCCAGACAGGGATACTTTACATGGTGCCGGGTGTCCCAATTCCAGCTAAGTCCAACAGTTGGGTGGTAGTGTTACTGCATGGTGTTGTATTTTGATGGACCCAGACAGGGATACTTTGCATGGCGCCGGGTGTCCTAATTCCAGCTAAGTCCAACAGTTGGGTGGTAGTGTTACTGCATGGTGTTGTATTTTGATGGACTCAGTACTGTATAGCCCAGACAGGGATACTTTGCATGGTGCCGGGTGTCCCAATTCCAGCTAAGTCCAACAGTTGGGTGGTAGTGTTACTGCATGGTGTTGTATTTTGATGGACTCAGTACTGTATAGCCCAGACAGGGATACTTTACATGGTGCTGGGTGTCCCAATTCCAGCTAAGTCCAACAGTTGGGTGGTAGTGTTACTGCATGGTGTTGTATTTTGATGGACTCTGTACTGTATAGCCCAGACAGGGATACTTTGCATGGTGCCGGGTGTCCTAATTCCAGCTAAGTCCAACAGTTGGGTGGTAGTGTTACTGCATGGTGTTGGATGTGGCGGATTAAGGAAGGTTCTAATTAGCCAAAATTGCTGGGGGTTTGGGTTTTATAATCACTCCTAAATAATTCTGTAAAGTTGAGAATTTGAAGAAGGAATCAGTTAAAAATGTCCTCATTCAGATATTAAGCCAAAAAAAGTCTCCAGTTTCTGATCATTGGTCGGCTTCAAAATCAGTGCGGTGGCGCGTTTTTTTTTTTTTTTTTGGCCAACAAGGAAAATACGTGATGCGTTGTATATGAGGGGACCAAATTTCCCATATACAAAGTATGGTGGCTAAGCGAGGCCTCACAAATCGGGCAAACGTTCATACCCCTTTGTGAAAAAGTCGTTTAAAACACAGCACGGCAGAATTCCAATCGATCCAGCAATTTTGGCTGCAATTGGACATCGTTTCATAGCACAAAAAAAAGAAAATTATAAATGACAATGCGCACGCCTGAGCAGACGCGTACGGAGACCAGAATCCAGAGACTTTTTTTGGGGGGGGCCTTAATTGTTGATTGACAATAACATCCATAACTAATTTTATTTGGATGATCTTTTTATAAACTTTTTATACTATTTTATTTTATTTATTTCTTATTTAACCTGGGGAGACCTTTCAGTGAAACACTGTTTTTCATAGGTGCCCAGGAAACCTGTAAACAAGGGCGCTTGCTATGTGAATCAGAAACACCGGGGTAAACCCCTACTCTTCCATGATAAGTGTTATGGGTTCTTTTACATGCATTACTTTAATAATCCAATACACAGGACCTACAGCTTAACGTCCCATCCATCCTATCCGTCCCATCTGTCCCATCTGTCCTATCCGTCCCATCTGTCCCATCTGTCCCATCTGTCCCATCTGTCCCATCTGATGTTGAAATGTAGAGAAAAGAAATAGATCTTATCAGAACTTATTACACTGAAAGAATTGCATGTTAACCCTAACTCCCTAAGCATTGTTACTGAACAATAAAAATCCTTCAAAATCCTCCAACTGCCTTTGTTGTCTAGGGAGTTAGGGTTAGGGGTTGGTACTACATGTACTTTGTGTAAGCATGATACTAGAAGATTAAATTTTGAACAAAAGAATGTTGAAAAAACAGCAGCGATAAAAACGACAAAGTTTTGAGAAGATGATGACAAATGATATGTCACATTTGCTCCATTTAGATTGACGGATAAGCAAGTAAAGGAATATAACATCTACAAACCAGCCTTGGTATTCTTTGCATTGCTGGATGCCATCTATGAGAAGATGCTAACACCAGCTCCTCATCAAGGTTCAAGCTGGCCAGTATCTCTGGCTCATTACATCCGACATAACGACGAGGCATTACTCAAGGCTGGTGATGAAGTAAGATCATATCCATATATACTGAGACGCAATAGAAACTTACCACTTGTTTTGGAATAGCATAAAATTGTAACGGTTCAAAATAAGACAACACAACAATTTGGATTAGAAATGTTGGCATTTTATTGAGGAAATGTCCACGTTTTGTCCACTGTACTCGATCCCATCTGTATCCACTTCACCTCGAGTGCACATATTACATTTGTGCATTGTGATTACTGATAATTTAAGGTTGAAAAAGTGGTAAGTTTCTATTGCGTCTCAGTATATATATAGTCTTTTTGTTTTGTCACATTGCTTCAAAACAAAATCAAGTTTGTTTTGCGTTTTCTACTCTCTCTATATTATGGTCTCTGCATTTAATTTTTTGGTATGTTCATGCTGTGTCAACCTGTGTTCTTTGTCATCAGTTGCTGGTTTCCATATTCATTTATCATTTTGGTTATTCCCTTGTTTATTGTCTGCCGTGTGCACCAGCTTTGATGGCTAATCGCTGCATCAGTTGGTCATACATAACAATACTTTGGGTAGAACGATTAACTACTTTAAATTTAGTTTTTTCTTGTTTTCCTTTCATTCATCCATGCTTTATGTTGTTCAATTATCTTTTGTAATAAAGAGGAAATAATTGAAATGCATTCTGATTATTTATATTCATTCTAATGGGAAAATGGATTTCCATCCGGTGATCCATTTCAGATTTGAATTTTTAGTAATGTTTTCTTGAAAATAAAAACATGTTTGACAGAATAACTTCTCATTCAATGCCAAATTTTAAACTATGTATTTGTTTAATTGAAATGTAATTGAATTCATTTGTGCATTTTGATGTTATTCACCTTTTGGCTGTGTTATTTTTAAAGGTTTTGTCATGTTTTTAGTGTCTTTAACCAGTTCGCATCGGAGGCCGTGTATACACGCAATTTTTTTTTTGCACCGTGGATCGGAGAGCGTCTAAACACGCCAAAGGAAACTCCGGAATATTGGTATGCGTGCTCGGTTGAGCCACCCATGTACGGTCACATGCACGGAAGACGTGGCCACCCACTGTGGAAGCTTCCATTCACGGTGTGTGTGGGGAAAATAAACCCGCACAGGGGCCCAGAAAAACTTTTTTATTCCCGACGCGAACTGGTTAAGTTATTTATTGATTGTTTACCTAGTGTTGTGCTTTTCTTGTGTATTTTGTCGTTTTACAAATAAATTTATGGAAGATTTTAAATGTTTAATGTTTATTATATTTTTTCTATGTGCAGAACGAGATGCCTTAATTCTGCTTTCAATGATTTCATTTTACATCTTTTTTTCTTCTAAAGGTTCTATATCGTTATGAGGTTGATAGTCTGCCGTGTGAATCATTTGCTGAATTCTGTGATGTTGCTGGTAAGTTGTTCTATTATTTTGTAAATTTCAATATTTCTGTTGGGGGGGGGGGGGGGGGGGTGGGTTAAGAGGGATTTACAATGACTTTGACTTTAACCCTAACCACCCCAAATCCTGCAAAATCCTCCAAGGGGCACATTTTGGGGAAAAATTCAGCACTGTTGGAAACTGTAAAAAAATTACTGCAGGCCATAAGTGCTGAACATGAAAGATCAAAGAAAATGCATGGTGCATTTTAAAGATAAGGGCATGTTTTCAAAAGTGCACTGATGGATTTTGGAGGCTTCAGGAAAGTTCCTAGCCAGATTACCTAGGGGGTTAGGGTTAAAGTCTGTGAAAGGAGTGATTTAAAAAAAAAAAAAAAAATTTACTTGTTGTAAATTGTATTTTAATGTAGTTTGCATTTAATTAAATTATTTGCTTAGAATCTTATTTCACTAAAACACTTTCCATGTTAAACCTTTACAATTTCAAAATGTAATTTGTTTTCTTCAAAAAGAAATACACAAAATATAATATTTGGATGCTATTATGCAAGTAACATACTAATTGTTATCGAGTTCTTTTGGGTACACCATGTCCAAGCGGTTTAGTGCATCGGATTTGTGTTCTGATGGCCGAGTCGTCAGAATGTGGGTTTGAATCCCAGCTGCGACCATGGTGCTTGTGTCCTTGAGCAAGACACTTTACCATAATTGCTTCTCTCCACCCAGGGGTAAATGGGTACCTGTGAGGGCAGAGTTGGTTGTTGTGTTTGATTAGCCCTATATGCGCTGTAATGGCAGCAATTGAGCTGTATACTCCCCAGGGAGCTGAGATGATTTCAGGAATGATTTATGAGCCTGATGAGCAGGGGTAATAATGTACAGCGCTGTGATACCTCGTGTAAGAGCGCTTTAAAAATTCCTCCATTATTATTATTATTATTATTATTATTATTATTATTATTATTATTATTATTAATATTATTTATTTATTTATACATTTTTCAGGGTTGCTTGGAGACATTCAGAATCCAGACCAGTTTTTGGCAGATGTCATCAGCTCAATGCCTTAAATAACAATCAGTTACAATTGTCATTAATTTGTATTCTTATCAACCATTAAATAGTATTTCCCATTGTCAGCAGTACATTGAATGCTCAGTTAAGGACATTTTAAACTAAAAATGGAAATTAACATATCAAGACATTAATATAGCACTTTATTTCTATCAGTAACTTGTAGTAGTAGTTTAGTATGAAGATCTAGTGTTGTCTCTTGACTATTAAATATTAATACAATAGGCCAAAAAAAAAGTATGGTCTCCGCATGCGTCGCCTCAGAGCTGCGCATCGGCATTTTTAATTTTCTTTTTTTGAGTGCTATGAAACGATGTTTAAATAGAGCCAAAATTGCTGGATCGATTAGAATTCTGCCGAGCCGTGTTTTAAACGACTTTTTCACATAGGGGTATGAACATTTGCCTGATTTGCGAGGCCTCTCTTAGCCACCATACTTTGTATATGGGAAATTTGGTGCCTGCGTATACAGTATATCACATATTTCCCTGTTGGCAAAAAAAAAAGAAAAAGATGGTCGAAATTTTTAAAAAAAAGAAAAAAAGATGTCACCACCGATTTTGAAGCTGACCGGAAACCGGAGATCTTTTTTTTGTTGGTTTTACACAGTTTTACCAAAAAGTAAGCATTATTGAAAGAAGATATTAATGAAACATACAAAATGCATTAAACAGGTACAGATTATCAGATTCACAAGTTTTTATCTTAAAGATTACTTGCTGTAAAGTGGGTCCTCGTATCAAGCTTCCTGAGAAAGGATTTTGTTTCAAGTGCTATCATCTTAGAGAAAACAGCAATTTTACAAAGATGTCTGACAAATACATAAAAACATTAAAAAAACATGTTCAATTTTGTTGTCGTTTTCTCAAAAACATGAGCACCGAATGTGATGAAACTTGCCCAGTGTAGTGTTGTGCTATATTTCTTGAAAATTAGACGGTTGAAATGAAATTAAGTTTACTAAACACAAATAATATACCTTCTCTTTAAGACATTTGAGTCTATCAGTATTCACATAATACAATAATAAAGTACAATGTATGAAGCTTATGCTAGCACTAATATAAATATATGCACCCTGATGTTTACAGCACTTCAACATTTAACTAACAGAGTTATAATGTATAAGGTTTGGTACTAGTAAGTTATGCAGAAGCTCTAGTCAGTAATACCAGCTGCCAAGGTATCTATCTCCTTATTGATTGCCCTAGGCCCAAGGTGTCTGTCTACTTATTGATTGCCCTAGGCCCTAGGTGTCTGTCTCCTTATTGATTGCCCTAGGCCCTAGGTCCTACATAGGTAACAGTCAGTAATGCCTGCTTGCCAAGGTGCATATCTCCTTATTGATTGCCCTAGGCCCTACATAGGTTACAGCATGGAGGAAGGATTCCTCCATGGTTACAGTCAGTAATGCCTGCTTGCTGAGGTGCGTATCTCCTTATTGATTGACCTAGGCCCAGGACAAGTCCTGCATACTGTTAGCAAGGGGCCAGCTCTGCTTAACAGTCCCCGGTAATTATCCCATTCACAAGCAATTGAACTGCTCCATTTGGATGTAAGGCTTGGTCGACCCCACTGGGATTCGAACTCTGGTCATGTGATGACAAGTCAAGTGCTCTACCGACTGACAGGGGAGATAAAAATTACTTTGGCTTTCGAGCCAATAATTTGTTTGATTAATATACCCATAGAAATAAAACTAATAAGCAAAAGTAAACGTGATTGCAAGCATAGCATAATATACTATGAATTCTCAGACTATATCAAAAGGTAAAACTTTTCTAGAATTATGTCTTCTTCTGTGTGATACATGTATCTAAGATCAACTCTAAATGTAGCAACACAACTGAGTAAAATCTAACAAGGAGTTTATTAGTGTAGAACAAGTTTGACCAGTTCATTGGCCCTAACTGTACCTATTTCAGAAAATATATTGAAACTCTGAAGAAAAAAAAATTACATGATTTTTTTTGCACGGCACAGTATGTCTTGAAATGTTTAAAATGTGTTCCTTTATAAAAATTAATGTTGTGCAATGCAGTGATATGGGGGGGGGGGGTGGGGGGGGGGGGCTATGTATTGGTCCTGTCTACATCAGTATATAAAGTTCAAATATATTTGAATTTGTCAATGTTTTTGCAGAAAAGGTACACTATAGAATCTCATCACCCAGTGGTCATATTTGTCAAGGTCTTTGACTTCCACAAAATCACTATGGTAAAAACTTTGACAGGCACCAGTCTAATTTTGATTTTAGCCTCATTCTGATTCCCATAGAAAAGTGCATTTGAAAACCAATTTGCACAAAGTTAGCCACATTTATTGAATGGTACAGGGAGAATAACATAATAAATGTAAGAGTGAATCATATACCAGACCGAATGAATAATACAGTGATTAGTAGTGTAGTATTGTACTCGATATACTAAGTGTATATTTAAATAACGCTGACATATATAATCCTACAAGCTCCTGTATATTAAATATAATAATATGGTTTATGAAAAGTAAATCAAATATGTTTGCCATTTTTATGCAGTTGCCTTAAAAATCCTGTTTTAAGATTTTTCTGTTTAAACAAAACATTTGTTGTTGTCCAGTTAAGATTATTTCATTATTTGACACTGTATTAACACAACATGACTACAATAGTTCATTAACCAGGTAATTGCTTGAGTTGTCTCAAATATTATTTAAGAAAAAGAATATTGATCATTAAAGCAGTGTAGTAACCAAACAGTTGTCTGTAGTTGATCATTAAAGCAGTGTAGTAACCAAACAGTTGTCTGTAGTTGATCATTAAAGCAGTGTAGTAACCAAACAGTTGTCTGTAGTTGATCATTAAAGCAGTGTAGTAACCAAACAGTTGTCTGTAGATGTATCAGTCATTTAACAAGTTGTTGGTGTAGATATTGTTTAATATTCAAAAATACAAGATATATCACTCGTCATTGGAGAATGTCATATGGTTTGACAATACACCTGTCTGGCCTGTCAGTCAAACATCACACACATTGACCAGTAAGGTTATCATATTTGACATCTGTTACTTTCTGCCATTTCTGCATTTAAACTTTCAAGGGTTATGTTGTCTTATAGTATCTACTTTTGTGGTAAACATCAAGTATGGAGAAAGTTATTATGTTGTTTCTTTCATTATCGCCAGTGCTCGACAGCAAGTATGGTTTAGTCTTGATCCCAGCCATTTTGTGAATGTGTTCATGCTGTGCTGTACCCGCACAATGTTTGCATTGCAAATAGATTTGTCATAAATGTCTTTTTGCAAGTCTTTGAGGTTTCTTGTGGGCAGGGATTCTGGCCAAATCAGGATTGGTGTGTAGTGTTTATTCCAATGGGGCAGATCAGACTAAAAATATTTGACATTCAGGCACAGCAACAGATATGAATATTCGTATATACATAAATAATATTTGCTATTGGTCATGTGACTCGATCCTGTCATGTGTAACTGCCAGGGATAAATTCTAGTTCACAGTGAGTCACCCACCACTATGGAAAGTTCCCAGACTATTTTTCATTGACCCAAATGTGCACATGGAAATTTTTACTGGTTTTTACTGGCATTTTGACCACCCTGAACAATACCAAACAAAAACGGTCAACCTATTTTAACCTGTAGATGTACTTAACTACACGTAAGTTTTGACAGTGTTTGACTTTTAAGTGCACTAGATACACGTACATGTATACATTGGTAAATACAGTGTATATCAACATTTTGACTGATTTTGACCCTTGCAGTCAAAACGAGGGTTAAACAAGTATTTCTTGCCTTCTATTAGCTGTAGAAGAAACCATCTAGAAAGATCATGTTTTAAGATATCTCTGTGTAGTAATTATTTATAGTCTGGTATCTCGATTAGTGTAGCAGTTTTGTGATAGTAACAATATTTAGTCTGGTAGAAAATGGTGCAGAGCATTAACACAAATCATGCAGCTTACAAGTAAACCTCAATTTTCAGTTAGAAACAGAACCCAATAAACCACAAATTACACCAGGAAAGTTACTTATAAAAACATCATATTTAATATTCAATGTTTCCTTCTGAATATTGTAAGCATTTATTTGTAGTAACCCTAAAAACCGGCACGCTGTTGAAAGAACTGAGTAAATAAGCCAAGTTATAAACAGAAATCTACCAATTTGAGAATTCCATCAAGGAACATAATAAACAGTACATCTATATGTAGTTTGTGTTATTTGGTTTATAAGGTCAAAGCTTATACGTCTCTGGGAAGGAGGAGGGGAACCCCCCCCCCTGTATGCAAATTTGTAAATCAAGAAAAATTCAAGTTCTTATGGACGACACAAAAGTGCAAACCATGCTGTAGATCAGTACCTTCATTCATGAGGTAGATCCTACGTAGGAGTTACCTCATGAATGAATGTATCAAGGATGAACCAATCTGTAAATCTGTATTTTATTGGCTTTTTGGGTTATCCTTGGATAAATATGGTATGTTTTTATTGTATTTTTGTAATGTGTCTTGTACTTTTATCATCTTTTTATCCGAATAAATTCAAATCAAATTCAAATCAAATTCAAATCAAACAGCATTTCACCCAATGTAGATGTGACAGTTCATTTCAACCCTCTCGTTTTCAAGAAATATATCAGAAATCTAACCTATTAAAGCTTCATCACAATCAGCAGTGTAGCCAGGACTTTTTCAGTGGTATGGGTTTTTTCCCTTTTCTTTTCTGTTTTTTGGGGGCACTGGAACGTTTTTGAGAAAACAACAAAAACATGTTTTTATGTTTACAAAAATTTGCCATCCTGCAATTGTTTGAAATTCCAGTCTGACAAACTCCCGTTTCCCTTAGAAGATAAAAGCACTTTAGACCCCCCCCCCAAAAAAAGTCTCCAGTTTCTGATCATCGGTCGGCTTCAAAATCAGTGTGATGATGCCCTTTTTTCCCTTTTTAAAAAAAAATTGCAAACAGGAAAATATGTGATACATGCTTATGCGGAGACCAAATTTCCCATATATACATAACAGCAAATGAAACGTCACCCCTAAAAATATTTATTATTTTCATTTTATAATTAATATAAGTTTGTTTAATGAAGAATATTATGAGTATGGAGTGTAACACGAACACAATGTGGCAAATTTGGTTGACCTCAAAATTCGTCATGCATGACGTCCGAGGACACATAAGCTAAACATGTTCTCATACTTATCAAAATTTAGGGGGTGACGTTTCTTTTGCTGTTATGTATACAAAGTATGGTAGCTAAGAGAGGCTTCACAAATCAGGCAAACATTCATACCCCTTTGTGAAAAAGTCATTTAAAACACAGCAGAGCAGAATTCCAATCAATCCAGCAATTTTGGCTGCAATTGGACATCATTTCAAAGCCAAAAAATTTAAAAAAATTTAAAATGCCGACGCGCAGGTTTGAGGTGACATGCAATGAGACTAGACCCACTACTTTCTTTTTGAGGGGGGGGGGGGCGCCTTAAATATAATTATTTCTCATAATGATAGATGTGTGAACCAACTTAATAATTTAATAATTTTAATTTGATAATCTGGTAATTACCAGATTGTATCTTCCCATTTAGATTTGAAGCTTTGTAAGGTGGAAGAACTGCAAGAGGAAATTGCAGTAGCACCATGTAATATCCCTATTGAGTTGTCATGTGAGTGGTTCTTCAGAAAACAATCCCAGTACACTGATCCAAATATCGAGCTGTCAAAACAAATCTTCCTCTTACTGTTAAAGTGAGCAGGAAAAAAAAAAATATTTTGTTCTTGCTGATGGATCTTATTGCATTGAGCAGGATGTCTAGCTAGTTACTGAAGGGGTTATGTATTGTCACGATCAGAGCAGACATTCAACAGGGCATGGAATCGGTGTCCTAGTTTAAGATGAACGCAGTGACTGAAAATTAATGGCTCATTTATTCAACAGCAATGGTATGACCTTATTATGTGGGCTATTAATTTCAGTCAATGAGTTAATCTAAAACTAGCACTCTGATTCCATGCCCTGTTGATCATGACGAAACTGTCCCTTTAAGGAGCATTTGTGTGAAATAACCAAATTCCCAATAGTGGATGTAAATTCTGAACAAAACTTTGGGTTTTCTGTTACAAATTTAATCATTTGCACTTGAAAATGGCCTACTTCTAAGTAAATTAGCAAAGGGAAATATAAAGAGAGCAGTAATTCCTGTGCATGTTTTACAAATATATAAATGCATTTTGAAATAAGCCTTTCTTAATTGCTTAAAGCCACTATACACTATTGGTAATCAATTATCACAGATTTCATGAAACTTACTTCAGGGGTGTGACAAAAGTACAAAATCCTGAAAAATGGGTAGCGGGCCTGGGTCTCCCGGATGTTTAATTTTGGATTTACAGACTCTCCACATCCCCACAAACTAGAGGTTTGGACACAATACAGGCTACTTCTTTCTTTCCTTGGTGGCTACTTCTCTTCTTTCAAGAAAATTTTGAGGCAAAGAGAGATTTGTACAAAAAAAGAAAAAAAAAGGCCTGTTACTTAGCTAACCTTCCTACAATCAGTGCAATTTTTGAAACAACACATTCAGACCACTCCAAGCCATTAGCTGTTGCCAGTGGCCTCCTATGGTTACCCTTCTGTGCACTGTCACACCACTGAGATTACAGGCCATACTAATATGTTCAAACATTTACAGTGGCCTTGGGTAGCACACAGTGGAGTGTCGTGGCCGAGCGGTCTAGCTTACCGGACTCAAGTTCTGGTGTTAGCAGCAGAATGTGGGTTCGAATCCCGGCCGTGACACTTGTGTCCTTGAGCAAGACACTTAACCATATTGCTTCTCTCCACCCAGGGGTTAAATGGGTACCTGTGAGGGCAGAGTTGGTTGATTAGCCCTATATGCGCTGTAATGGCAGCAATTGAGCTGTATACTCCCCAGGGAGCTGAGATGGTTTCAGGAATGATTTATGAGCCTTATGAGCAGGGGTAATAATATAATGCGCCTTGAGCACCACTCAGTTGGTGGATACGTGTGCTATATAAGTCCACACATTATTATTATATTATTACAGTTGATTTTGTAAGATTACTTGGAAAGGACAGCAGGCTTGTACATGTACATGTATGTACTGAAGGTTGCTCAAGAACAGAATTTAGTGGATCGGAGTGGCCTCCATGTGTAGGAGGGTTAGTGTATATTTCAAACCATTGTCAACTTTAACAGTTGATAAAGGTTTCAAATATCTATCGTTTTTTTTTACCAATTAATTTTTAGTTATCCATGTTTGATTGAATAAGAAAATGTGACTGCATTTTCACTCATTTCTCGTTCCTGGCACAATGAAGTAAGCAGTTACTTTCACATGTCATGTCATATATCCCGATTCTTACAAAGTATCAAAAAATTGTATTAAAAGTATACACTGGCCTTAAGCATTTCATAAGCGTAATTATTTTGACAGGGATATCAACAAATTTTAAAATTCCATTTGCTGTTATCAAATAAAAACATATTCCTTTGTTTACTACTTCAAGTAAAATATGGACCATCAATATGCAGTACAAATTCACTGCATTTTTGATAAAACATCATATAAATTATGAAAGAATATATAGATTTAGTACAAAAAGCTGAACAAAAAAACACCAAAAATTGTTCTTGTATAAATATTGTGTTTTCAACACAATTCCCCAAAAGCCACTGCATTGCTTGATGTGGTATTGAAAACTAAAACACTGTTCATCTTTCACTATTAAGAAATAACCTTAACGCCTCATTCTGGCTACACGTACATTACGTCATTAACAAAATTCTTGTGATGTCTGGAATGTAAATTATTCTTAGAAGCTTTTAGGCCAAAAAAAAAAGTCTCTGGTTTCTCGTGTCCGTGAGCGTCGCCTCAGCATTTTTAATTTTTCTTTTTTTTGTGCTAAGAAACGATGTCCAATTGCAGGCAAAATTGCTGGATCGATTGGAATTCTGCCGTGCTGTGCTTTAAATGATTTTTCACATAGGGGTATGAACGATTTGTGAGGCCTCTCTTAGCCACCATACTTTGTATATGGGAAATTTGGTCCCCGCATATACAATGTATCACGTATTTCCCTGTTGGCAAAAAAAAAAGAAGAAAAAAAAAAAGTGTCACCACACCAATTTTGAAGCCGACCGATGACCAGAAACCGATGACCTTTTTTTGGGCCTTATTGAAACTTTACGAAGAAAAAAAAAAATACATGAGCTAAAAAACAAGCACACCATTGTTGGCAAGTTAGGAAAAGAAATGTTTCACTTCAGTAAAGAAAATCTAAAATAAAAAAACCTTAATATTTTGCATGTATACATGCATGTTAAGGCAACTGAATCCATTTTAGAAATAATAACATGTACATGTTTGCATATTTATAGGATAAAATAAATGAATTATAAAGTGAGATATAAGGTTTTAATTAAATAAAATAGTTTCAACTTCCCTAAATATCTCACTTCCGGATTTTTTGTTTCAAAATATTCTCATTGACCAATGGAACACAGTAACCTGTATGTCTTAGGTAGTTTTTTTCTGCTCAATCAAGTGAAAAAATCAAAATCTCTATTTTTGTTTTTTTTCATTACTTTCATTTTGCGATGCCAAATTTATAAATGAAGCTTTGCAGCTGGTTACAATGATGATGAACATTTTTGGAGAATATTCAAAATTGTATAATGATTAGATCCCAAATTAAATGTTTATATGGTGATTATTAAGAAACTTTCAGAACAAAAACCTAAATATAGCATATTGCGTATAATTATATCATCTTCTTTAAACAATGAATATTTTCATTGTGTATCTCTATAATTGCAAAATTAGTATAAATGCTTACTGTTTGCTGAAATCAAACCTATTATACAAACATGATTTTTCAGAGTAAACTCATACACACCAATTAGCCAAAAATTATTTGTTTTAATTAGAAAAAAACACTGCATTTATATCTTAAAATATAAATTTATGTTAACTTTGGTTAACAGCACATGCAGGCACATTTTCAATGAACATTCACCTAAAAAACTCCTCCGTAACAGACGACTGGATTTCTCCTGGACTCGGAGAAAGTATCAAATAAGCTCCAAATTACATCTGACACAGTTGGAAGATTCACCACAACTGGGGCATATTTGATATTCCATCAGCTTTTTGTCGGATAAAACTTAAGTTTGTCAGGCATTCTAAGGACAATAGAATTTTCGCCATTCATAACAATAGCCAATCAGAACACATCACATGACCAACCCAATCTCAGACAAAACAAAGTGTTCAAGCACTTGTCTTCAATTTAGTTGCCAAGCAATCCGCATCATGCACACAGAATTCAGATGGCTGCGTGTTTGCAAGTATAGAATGTCCATTATGTAAAATATGACCCACATCTTATCTGGGTGTAGCTACGTCACGAACAACGACAGATCAATAGTCTGACCGCAGACTGTTCTCAGTCCTGTACATAACAATTCCATCGTAACTATGAACCCTACCTCCAACACAGTTCAAATAAATTGATTCAATGTCCCATTGGTTAAAAAAATGCTTTATGATTATGTTTATGATTTTAAACAAGAAGTATTTCAATTATGACTCAAAATGCTCAAGTATTCCTGTAAAAAAAACCTACTTTTTTGGATGGTCGCAGCCATGACGGGTATAGAGGTACTACCTTTGATTGGTAGGTATAAAATCTAACAGGTGATTTGATTTTCTATCCTTAACCTCACAGATTTATCAGGGAAGACAGAGTTTTTCCAATGCATTACCAAATTATTTTTACATTAATTCCTCTTGGCAAGTATCCTACAATTATTTTTCAGTACTTATTTTGTTTCCAAAACTTTATGGAACACAAATGTGTCGACTCTTAATCAAAATAAGACAATGTCTTTGTTACAAAGATTTCACTTGGGCAACAGAAGATAAAGCATACAGTACGTTTAGTTGGAATTCTTACGACTCAACTTTCATTTCAGTTTAGCAAAGTGGACACTAATTTCTGATACAAGATATTAATTGCACAGGATACCTGGAGGAGGGGTAGCTTGGTGTGGTCATCATGAGGAATCTCCAAGCACAAGAAACATTAACCACCCCAAACCATTCAAACTCCAACAGCAGGGTTTGTTTGATTTTGATGGACTCAGTACTGTATAGCCCAGACAGGGATACTTTACATGGGGGCCGGGTGTCCCAATTCCAGCTAAGTCCAACATTTGTGTGGTAGTGTTTGTGCATGGTGTAGGATTTTGGCGGATTGAGGAATGTTCTTAGCCAAAACAGCTAGGAGGTTAGGGTTAAGAATCCTATGTAAATATTAACCCATCTCTGTTGATTCATCTTCGTGTAGCTGATGTTGATTATGATCAAAATTCACATTTTGTAATTATGTTGAAAAATCTTGACTCTTTTTTGGGTAATTGTTAAAACACACAACAAAATATTCCAGTGTATAAAGCTTACTCATACATAAGAATGATGAGAGCAGGAACAATCCATTTTAGCACTCAGTATCCATCTTGCTTTACTTACATGTAAGGCCGAGAAAGAGGCTTGTCTGATCCAATTAGACTGGTGACTGATGTAAGGCTTCCTTGATTTATGCCATACCTACAGGAAACCAGACTAAGATGGCCGCATCTCAATATCCAAATATCCAAAATGGTCTGGTGCCTGAGAAGTAGTGGCTTAGTTGATAATGCAATGTCTTCAGGGAACCGGACTTAGATGGCTACGTTTCAGTATTTTGCTTGCCATAAAAATAGACTGGTACATGAGAAGTAATGGCTTATTTGATAATGCAATGTCTTCAGGGAACCAAACTAAAATGGCTGCGTTTCAGAATCCTGCTCCCCATAAAAATAGTCTGGTGCATGAGAAGTAATGGCTTAGTTGATAATGCAATGTCTTCAGGGAACCGGACTAAGATGGCCACATTTCAGTATTTTGCTTGCCATAAAAATAGACTGGTGACTGACACATGAGGGCTTAGTTATTTATGCCATGTCTTCCGGGAATGTGACTAGTTAGTTAATACCATTACTCTCTAGTCTTTGCATGGAGCTCTCATTATAAACATTCAACATCTGCTTGCGTACTTGTTCTGTCAGTTCTGCAACGTCCTCGCTCGTCTTTCCATCTGTCATGACCGGCGGCAGAATTGTGACGGTAAATTTGCCTGTTGAGTAGAAATATATATCAGTAGAAAGAGGCTACAACATGTGGTTTACATGTGGTTTACATGTGGTTTACATGTGGTTTACATGTGGTTTACATGTGGTTTACATGTGGTTTACATGTGGTTTACATGTGGTTTACATGTGGTTTACATGTGGTTTACATGTGGTTTACATGTGGTTTACATGTTGTTTACATGTGGTTTACATGTGGTTTACATGTGGTTTACATGTGGTTTACATGTGGTTGTATGAGCAGGGCCGTTGCGAGCGAGCGAGGGGGGTGTGACAATCATTTTTCTCAGTCGGCAAATGAAGCATCAAAGGTATTAGAACGAGGGTTGGTCCAGAATAAATTTGCAGTTGGCAAACCTAGAGCTATGGGCTTGCCGTCTGCAAATGTATCGTGTTTCTAAAGTTGTTTGTTATAAGCTGTGGTTTCAGGTGGCAGTTCGCCCCCCCCCCTCCCCCTTGAGCCTTAGGTTTCATTTTATTTATTTTTTTGCAGTACAGGCAAGAATCACCATAAGCCACGTTACCACTGTATTTCCTTATTTGAGCAATAAGCCCACCACCCCAAACTATCAAAATCCTCCAAGGGGTACTTTTTCAGGAAAAATTCTTCACCGTTGGAAACTGGTACTTTCACCTCTTCAAATGGGGCAAAATTACTACCTGGCAAGAAGTACAGGCCATAAGTGCTGAATATGAAAGATCAACGAAAATGCATGGTGCATTTTGAAGATAAGGGCATGTTTCCAAAAGTGCACTGATGGATTTAGGAGGATTCAGGAAGGTTCCTAGCCAGAATACCTAGGGGGTTAGGGTTTTAATGTTTAGCTTTTTTTACCTCGTAGAGGGGTAAGGATATAAACCCATGTGTCATAAATAAACCATTGTGGTAAGCTTGGGTGACAACACGATAATATCGAATATCGCCATACTTTTTTTTATTTGATTACGATATCGAGAACCTTTTTATGTAATCGAGATATCAGAAAATCCCGATTAAAAAAAAAAAAAAATCGCCATTGTGAGTCAAGTCAGAAATTCCATGGAAACAAAATTAGAATAGTCTTTTCAGCTTTTGGAAGTGAGAAACAAAAGCGAACTACACTATGCAAACGAATTTGAGATTTATTGTGACACTTGTAGAGGGGTACATACCTGTGGTTATCAGCTCTAAAGCAATCATGCATGAATGAAAAAAATAATCGCGATATTATCGAAAATCGCGATATATGTTTGTCGATATATTGTGGATGAAAAAAAAATCGATATCGCCCAAGCTTACATTGGGGAAAGCAGATTTTTCACAAATTTTGAGACAATTCAACAATTCACTTACCAGTTCCAAAACGCTTTTCTTTTTTGCTGTAAAACTCTGAATATGACGAGAAGACAACAGGACATACGGGCACCTTTGAAGAAGAATATAATATAATATGAATGCAAATAACAAAACAATTATGACAATAACAAAGGACACTCAGAGACATAACCAATGATACACACATACGCAACATCACTATTTGCAAATTTTACCAAAATTAACCCTAACCTTCCCAAATCCTCCAAAATCCTCTTTGCTAAATAAGGATTTTGAAGGATTGAGGTTACATGCTACATGTACATGCTCTTTGCTAAAGTGAAGGATTTTGGAGGATTGAGGTTATTAGGCATACTTGCCTTTCCATGGTACATGTACATCAATGTTTGTTGTAGTGATTGCAAGGTCAGTGCTTGGGTCAGTGGACACTGAACACTGCATAAATTGTTTCTCAGAAATCCATTTTGGCACAAAAATCCAGCTGGAATACAAAACAGCCTGGACTACTACTACAAGGGTCAAAATCAGTCAAAATGTTGATATACTTGCCAAGGGATATCTAGTGCACTTAAAAGTCAAACACTGTCAAACCTTACGTGTAGTAAGTACATTTACAGGTCAAAATGACAGTAGAACCAGTCAAAAATGCCCCTGTGTGCACATTTGGGTCAACAGTCAAAACTTTGAGTTGACTGGTTTTGACCTCTACAGCTACTTCCCACTAAAGTGCAGCTAGAGTAGGAGGGTTAAAATATTTACAAAATAATGTTTAAATTTAAGATTTAATCAACTTTAAAACATATATTTTTACACCAAAAGTTTATTTCTACAGCATCCTCTTGGTTTTTTCCAGAGAAAGTTCAAACATTTCCTTATTACCTGAGCTGTAACTGCGAGGTGAAAGGCACCTTTCTTGAATGGTAGTAGGCCGGCATCGTGATTTCTTGTTCCTTCTGGAAAAACCCAGATTTTCAGCTGGAAAAAAAACCCCAAAACAGTTCATTTTAATCTACATGTACTTTGGTTATCGAAAGATGTTTTTAGGAAAAGGGAACCAAAAGTGTGACAGAGATTAGAATAGATGCAAAACGACAGAATCTTTTGATTCTATTCCCATAAATAGTTTTCCTTTTATCTACCTTTTAAAACCAGGAAATCATAAAGTATTGTTTTTCTACTTACGTTCTGGTCCCTAAGTATTTTGACTGTTTCTTCGATGGCTCCTTTTGCACTATCTGGGTTTAGTCTGTCGATAAAGATTGCTCCGGTCAGCCATGCCACCCAGCCATAAAATGGTAACATCCTAAGCTCTTTCTTTGCCAGGGGGACACATCGTTCCGGCCACACACCATTCATGTACATTCCTTATCAAAGGAAAATTATATACATACAGTGAAAGAGAAATACAAATTTGAAAACAAATTATTTTATTCATTGCTTAAAACCCTCCTACTATTGCTGCACTTTAGTGGGAAGTTGCTACAGAGGTCAAAACCAGTCAACTGCCTGTTTTGACTGTTGACCCAAATGTGCACACAGGGGCATTTTTGACTGGTTTTTACTGTCATTTCGGCTACCCTGAACAATACCAGACAATGCTTTTTACCAGTCAAAAACAGTCAACTCATTTTGACCTGTAAATGTATTTACTACACGTAAGGTTTGACAGTGTTTGACTTTTAAGTGCATTAGATATACCTTGGCAAGTATATCAACATTTTGACTGATTTTGACCCTTTTAGTAGTAGTAGGAGGGTTTTTAATTGCATATGAATTACCTCACTCACAGGAGTAATAGCACTGATCTAGTAACCGGATAATCGACCGAAACTGCACTAACCATTTATAAATTTTCAAACCGGCTAACCGAAACCAATATTTAAAAAATACGACCAACAATTTAGGAAGAATTTGCCACCTATTTGGTTGTTCTAGACTTTCTTTTTTTGCCGCATTGGTTATTAACCCTCCTATAGGTTTAACAATCAAAGACACTCAACATTTGTATGTCACTCCCAACCCATTGACTTTGTGCAGTGCACTCAAATAAATGCAAGGACATGTGGCTATGGTAGGAGGTCAAACCAAAACCACTCAAGTGTATATGAGTCTGCTGCTAACTTATGCAGTACATACACAGCTCTGTGTGACTCTGCATATAACTTATGTAGGACATACACAAGTGTGTTTGACTTTGCCACTAACTCCAGCACTCATATAGAGAAAAATACACATGTGTGAACAATTGGCAATGCAACCAAAAATACTCAAGTGACTGTCTGTGGGTGCGGTGCTTACTGGGCCAAATTTCAGCATGGGCATAGGAGGGTTAATTAATCAATCCCTGCAGGAAGTTTATTACATTTGTAATATATGTACATTTTCATGTTCTCAAAAACTCCAGTATGTCAGATAAACTAATTTCTCAGAATGTTTGATACCATCACCAACTTATAATTTTTTGGAAAATAATTTTGTAATTTTGTAATTGTGTAATTATGTACATAAGGACTTCATTTGTTTTCTTAAAGAGAAGGCACAACATTGTTTATGTTGGCAACACTGCTTCTATGAGTATGTTTACTCTCTTTGAATCAAGATATACATTGTAGGGAAGGTACAACATTGGTAATGTTGGCCAAACTGCTTCTATGAGTATGGTTACTCTCTTTGAATCAAGATATACATTGAATGGAAGGTACAACATTGGTAATGTTGGCAAAACTACTTCTAAGTTCTATGAGTATGCTTACTCTCTTTGAATCAAGATATACATTGAAGGGAAGGTACAACATTGGTAATGTTGGCAACACTGCTTCTATGAGTATGCTTACTCTCTTTGAATCAAGATATACATTGAAGGGAAGGTACAACATTGGTCATGTTGGCCAAACTGCTTCTATGAGTATGCTTACTCTCTTTGAATCAAGATATATACATAACAGCAAAAGAAACGTCACCCCTAAAAATATTTATTATTTTCATTTTATAATTAATATAATATGTTTAATGAAGAATATTATGAGTATGGAGTGTAACACGAACACAATGTGGCAAATTTGGTTGACCTCATAATTCGTCATGCATGACGTCTGAGGACACATAAGCTAAACACGTTCTCAGACTTATCAAAATTTAGGGGGTGACGTTTCTTTTGCTGTTATGTATACATTGAAGGGAAGGTACAACATTGGTAATGTTGGCCAAACTGCTTCTATGAGTATGCTTACTCTCTTTGAATCAAGATATACATTGAAGGGAAGGTACAACATTGGTAATGTTGGCCAAACTGCTTCTATGAGTATGCTTACTCTCTTTGAATCAAGATATACATTGAAGGGAAGGTACAACATTGGTAATGTTGGCCAAACTGCTTCTATGAGTATGCTTACTCTCTTTGAATCAAGATATACATTGAAGGGAAGGTACAACATTGGTCATGTTGGCAAAACTGCTTCTATGAGTATGCTTACTCTCTTTGAATCAAGATATACATTGAAGGGAAGGTACAACATTGGTCATGCTGGCAAAACTGCTTCTATGAGTATGCTTACTCTCTTTGAATCAATACATTGAAGGGAAGGTACAACATTGGTAATGTTGGCCAAACTGCTTCTATGAGTATGCTTACTCTCTTTGAATCAAGATATACATTGAAGGGAAGGTACAACATTGGTCATGCTGGCAAAACTGCTTCTATGAGTATGCTTACTCTCTTTGAATCAATACATTGAAGGGAAGGTACAACATTGGTAATGTTGGCCAAACTGCTTCTATGAGTATGCTTACTCTCTTTGAATCAAGATATACATTGAAGGGAAGGTACAACATTGGTCATGTTGGCAACACTGCTTCTATGAGTATGCTTACTCTCTTTGAATCAAGATATACATTGAAGGGAAGGTACATCATTGGTAATGTTGGCAACACTGCTTCTATGAGTATGCTTACTCTCTTTGAATCAAGATATACATTGAAGGGAAGGTACAACATTGGTCATGTTGGCAAAACTGCTTCTATGAGTATGCTTGCTCTCTTTGAATCAAGATATACATTGAAGGGAAGGTACAACATTGGTCATGTTGGCAAAACTGCTTCTATGAGACTGCTTACTGTCTGTGAATCAAGATATACATTGAAGGGAAGGTACATGTACAACATTGGTAATGTTGGCCAAACTGCTTCTATGAGTATGCTTACTCTCTTTGAATCAAGATATACATTGAAGGGAAGGTACAACATTGGTCATGTTGGCCAAACTGCTTCTATGAGTATGCTTACTCTCTTTGAATCAAGATATACATTGAAGGGAAGGTACAACATTGGTAATGTTGGCATAGCTGCTTCTATTCTGTGAATCACACCTATTCTTGTTTACATTAAACAACTTGTGAAAATGTCAGCTCACTATCTTGTGTCATTCACAAGAATATAGTGAAAATGCATTTATTGTGTCTATTCTAGCATGTTATTAACCCTAACCATCCTACAGTGTAAATACTTTAAAATCCATCGGAGGATTTGACTGATTTTGTAGGATTGAGGTAGGTTTGAAATTAAACTATTGGATGATTTTGGAGGATTGAGGGCTTACATGTATTTAATTGTGGATGATGATGGAGGATTGAGACGCTGGAGGATTTTGGAGGATTGAGGATGCTATTAGAAAAAAAACAATAAATTTGAAGGATTGGGATGCTGTAAGCTTACATAGTGTGAATCCCTTACTTGTGCATGTGGAGATGTACTGTATGTGCTAGGTGGGTTATACACAGTGGAGTGTCGTGGCCGAGCGGTCTAGCTTACCGGACTCAAGTTCTGGTGTTAGCAGCAGAATGTGGGTTCGAATCCCGGCCGTGACACTTGTGTCCTTGAGCAAGACACTTAACCATAATTGCTTCTCTCCACCCAGGGGTTAAATGGGTACCTGTGAGGGCAGAGTTGGTTGATTAGCCCTATATGTGCTGTAATGGCAGCAATTGAGCTGTATACTCCCCAGGGAGCTGAGATGGTTTCAGGAATGATTTATGAGCCTTATGAGCCTAATGAGCCTTATGAGCAGGGGTAATAATATGCGCCTTGAGCACCACTCAGTTGGTGGATACGTGCGCTATATAAGTTCACACATTATTATTATTATTATTATTATTATTATTATTATTAGTCATGGTTCATTGCATGGTTTCAGGTTGATGATGAAGGATTGAGGCAGTAGGGATCCTCCATATAAACTCACATTGGATGATTTTGAAGGATTGAGGCTGTTACCCACAAAGAATACCAAAGAAGTACTCTTTCCTAAATTCAAACTGGTTATTTTTTCACTTTCCTTAAAAATTACAGCACTTTGGACAACATTTTATTCTAAGGAAGATTAAAACCATCATGAGCTTTACACCAAATATGACATATTTACCTTTTTTTTCCCTTTGTGAATTACCAATCCTTTATTAAATTATCGTACCTTTGCATTTTATATAAAATTCATTCACATACAACTTGGCACAAGTGCAACAATTAAATAAATGAAAAATTTCCACTTGTATTAGATGTTAAAATAGTGGACAATGAAGAACATGGATGGTGGTAGAACATATCAAGATCAGATTGCTTTTTGAATACATGCACACTGACAGAACGCTCATGAAATAACTCATTAAAATCTATAATACAGACATCTTTCCACAAAGGCTGTCGATTGTTTACCATAATCTTATAACAATAGATTACATTACACATGGAATATCAGGATAAAACCAATGGATGTATTGTCTATCCTAGTGTCTATGTTTGTTCAACAGATGGTGAGGTGTGTTATCTATAATGGAACCTTGAATTGACCAGATAACAGCAATATAAAAACACCATGGGAGAAAGGGTTGGTGCATGTTTCTTTATTGAGGTCAACAGATACTTACGGACATCAGGAATTACATTAAACTGCAGCGTCACTCATTCAATAAGTTAATGCAATCCAAAGGCTTATTTTTCTCTTAAGTGGGATCTAGCGAAGCCAGAGGGGTCAGGGGCCTCCCTTTACTTGTCAGTCTGAATGAGTCTGTCCATCAATTTGGATGATACATTAACCCTAACCTTCCAAAATCCTCTTTGCTAAAGTGAAGGATTTTGGAGGATTGAGGTTATTAGGCATACTTGCCTTTCCTTGGTACATGTACATCTATGTTTGTTGTAGTGATTGCAAGGTCAGTGCTTGGGTCAAATGCACTTAAATGCTCAGCCATGGCACCCCATTGTGTTACTATAAATTAATTTATTAGAAGGAAATATAATCTTTACCAAATAAGTCCAGAGACGACTGGTGGTTGGCGACCACTATACAGGGTTTATCATGCCTCAGATTTTCTGCACCACGTATCTCAGCACGGATACCGAATAACTTGGACGTATAGGACAGAATCCAACAAATTAACCTGTGGAATTAACGGCATAATTGCATTAAAAATAGGATATAAATAAAATGACAGCAATCAGTATAACCAAATTCATAAAGAAAATGTATTTTTCTGCATCACCTTCTTCCCCCGGAAAGAATGTAGAATACAACCGCCACTTTTCTATCCAAATAAGACAAATATCATTGATTTTCCTTCAATAGTATAAAGAAGATAGAAGACACAAGACACATTTAACGTTAAGGAGAGGCAAGTGTGTAGTCAAATTAACAGTGGGAGATTTTAGGTAGGCAGATTCACGCAAACCGCCGATGGTGGCGCTATTTTTCATATCCTTTTTTTCTGTCGAAGTTGTGACCCGCCGAACTTTCATGGTAAAATTCTAATATAAAGGGTAGTCTACGGATGTAGTCACTTCTAGTGCCGATAAATGGATACTACACATCGTGGTTATCTTAATTGATCAGTCCATGCCAACTGTAACGTTGGCACAAAAACAGTGCAACTTGCGCAAAATAGACTTTGTTAGTACTACAAGGATACATTGCAGGCAAATTCGGTCACAACTTTTCAAATGAAACTGGATCTTAAAAATTACCAAATATTTAAATCAACACAAATTCGTAACTTTGCATAGGGTTAACCTATCATGACCATTGACCCCTCATTTTCTTTCTAATTTTTTGTTCTATCCAGTGATATGATATTTAAAAGCATTGAAGCAACTTCAAATTTTCATGAAACTGCCTATTTTAGGCAATGAGCGTATGCACATCGAGTGAGATGTTGGTCATTTTGTCATCTGCTAAAAACACATACTTAGACATCATGCAGACAAGTGGCGGTTGGGTCCGACATTCTTTCCTTCTCCTACCCCTCCCCCTCCCTCCCTTCCCCACCAACGGCAACACTACACACCAAAATTGGGTAATCCCCAGGGGTGATTTTCCACACTGTTCATTTGTGATTATCCCTTTGGATAATATATATAAGAAAAATCCTACATATTCTGACCTTTTTTTTCTCTGAAATTATATTAAAATAGCAAAAACTTCACCAAGACAAGAGCGCCCTCACATAATAATCAATAGCATTTTCAACACAACAATTCAAGCATTCAACAATCACACGATTTGATGCACGCAATGTCACAACTCACTTAGCATTCTCTGGATCTCGCCATCTGTGCAGACCCAGGACGATTGTGAGAAGCGATCCAATGGCCAGAATAACATACAACAGCCACATCTTGGCGTAGTATTTGAAGGTACAGCTCAATTCATAAAGAAGCGGCAAAAGTATCAAAATTGTAATGATCAAAACTTGTACCACGTCGAGCTCCATTTTGAACGACGTAAATAGATAGCAACTGGTATTCTGTTCCATGAACGATGTGGTCAACTGTTGCCACTCAATTTAATATCGGTTACCAGCATGAGATATGGTCTGGTCACTGCCTCTATTTCCGCCTTTACCCGATTTTTGTAGCGTGTTGATTGAATGCTTCTTGACCGGGACAGATCAGCGCGAGCACGGTAGCAACGTCACAAGAATGTTATGGTAGTAACTTGAGCTGAACCGGACTTCAAGCGTGTGTGTGAGAAACTGACTATAAAATGACAAGTCAAAATGGTGTTGAGATGGAATCTAAGATTCTTGTATCAACTTTTGATGAAACAATTCAAGCCCAGGTAAAACATTTTAACAAATATATTTTTTTAGTTTAACAAATGTTGTTTGTGATGTTTGCCATGTTAACTTCATAATTATTTGTTATGTTTTCCTAAATTTCCGTGTCTAAAATTACTGTACATAGATTTAATTTAAAAAATAATATTATGCATTATGCTTAAAAACAAATTAAACATTAAAAATCCATGTAATTTGTACCTTGTTTAGTCTTTATTTTTTAAGGATATTACTTTCATTATAATCTGGAACAATGTGTTCGGCCTAACTTGTTGTAATACTATTTTTGGTGTAATATCATTGACAATTATAGCATACCCCTGTTAATTGATTTGTTTATTTTGATTGAAATTGGCAGATTACTATACAAGGAGATGCAATGCTAGCAGAGGAATTCATCTTAATAGTTGGACAGGCATTGGGTAAGATTTTGCTCCTCAGTGCTCTGCTTTATGTATCCTTTCTCATCTTTCTTAAGAACTCTCTCTCCCCCTTCCGCCAATCACCATCATCACCATCATCACCATCATCACCATTATCACCATCACCACCATCGTCATCATCGTCATCATTATAATTATCATCATCATCATCATCATCATCATCAACTCATCATCATCATCTTCACCATCATCCTCATCACCACTGCCCCCACCACCACAATCATCATCACCTTCATCACCATCACCACCATCACCACCGTCACCACCACCACCACCACCACCACCACCACCACCACCACCACCACCACTACACCACCACAATCACCACCACAATCACCACCACAATCATCATTCATCATCATCATCATGCATGCAGTTGTCCAATTTGATTTCTTTTAAAAACATTTATTTTGCTCAATGCTCAATTGGCATTTTTGTTTGCTCTTTCCTCTTAGGTTTACAACGAAGCAGTGATAAATTCTTTGGGATTTTTCAAGGATTACTTCACCCAACAAAAAAATTTAAAAGTATTGATCCAGTACCAATGAATGCAAATGGTGAATATATTATTTCATGTTTTGTTTAACCCTAACCCTGCCAGACGCAGCACAGTGCATCAGGTGGAAAAGTCTGGTGCACTTTGATGCATTCAGCTGTCAACACCAGTGCATAAGCAGCCAAGTCTGAGGCTATTGAGAGCTGGTCCCATTGATTGAACAATGCCAGAGTTATATCCTGCTGCGTTTGGTGACCACAGACTCTGAGGCAGTTCGGCCTTGAGATTTGTGACCTGATGGATTTTGCTGCACTGGGCAGCCAAGTCACTTTGACAAACGATGCAATCTGATGTGTCTGGCAGGGTTTCTAGCCAAAATACCCTGGAGGGTTAGGGTTAAGAAATGGAAATGCTCCATTTTATATACATTATAATCCACAAAATCTGACCTGTCAATCAAACGACATGGATGAACCAATAGGGTCAGGCCTTTCCATGACAATTGTAACTATGCTGGTCAAGCACTTTATATAGGTGAGTGATCAAGTTTTCAGCATTGCTAAGGGGTGGGTGGAGATTTAAGACCAAATCTGGATTGCTTGGTGTACTGAATAATCATTTGTTGCAACCATCTGTCATTTTGTCAATGAATGAATGTCCTTTTCCTCTTACTTGTAACTTGTAATATTTGAAATAAATACAGAATTAGCTGTTGCAAACTGCTTACCAACCTAAAGGACCTGTAGTATAAATGCAGAATAATTGTTAGTGGTCTTACGTTTTGAACCTAGCAGGTTCTTTCTCAAAGGCAAAATGGGACTGAATACAGATAACGTACATACATAAACATAAGAGTGGGCAGAAGTTTGTCAGGTGTGAAATGAACACAAAAGAAAAAGAGTCAGGTACTAGTCCAGGGAGCGGACAAAAGGGGGATTACGTATGAATAGAAGTACCAGGAGTTTTTGGCTGGAAGAAGAGATTATAAGATTATAATATTTGACTTTGAACAGAATTTTGTCAGGATTTACAGTAAAAATAAACTTGTAACAACTAAAAAGACAACTTAACAATACGACAAACAAACACTAACTTCATACCAGGCCTTTTAAAAAATGTACCAGGCCAAAACAAATAAGTCCAGTTTCTGATCTTCCTGTGCGTTGCCTCAGACCCGCGCGTCGGCATTATTGATTTTCTTTTTTTGGTTGCTATGAAACGATGTTCAATTGCAGCCAAAATTGCCGAATCGATTGGAATTCTGCCGTGCTGTGCTTTAACCCTAACCCCCGTTGGTATTCTGGCTAGCCACCTTGTTCAACTCAACAACATACAACATTTGTCAAAGTGAGAAGGCTGCTGAGTGTAACAAGATCCAACAGTGCATATTGTTGCGTCTAGCAGGCTAGCCCTGTAGTGTGTCGTGGCCGAGCGGTCTAGCTTACCGGACTCAAGTTCTGGTGTTAGCAGCAGAATGTGGGTTCGAATCCCGGCCGTGGCACTTGTGTCCTTGAGCAAGACCCTTAACCATAATTGCTTCTCTCCACCCAGGGGTTAAATGGGTACCTGTGAGGGCAGAGTTGGTTGATTAGCCCTATATGGGCTGTAATGGCAGCAATTGAGCTGTATACTCCCCAGGGAGCTGAGATGGATTCAGGAATGATTTATGAGCCTTATGAGCAGGGGTAATGATATAATGCGCCTTGAGCACCACTTAGTTGGTGGATACGTGCGCTATATAAGTCCACACATTATTATTATTATTATTATTATTATAAGTACCCTGCTAGGCGCAACAGTATGCATCAGGGAATTTAGCAGGCTAGATCAGTGTGTGTGTTATAAGTAGCCTGCTGAGTGTAACAGTATGCAACAGGATACTACTGTGTGTTGACAGCTGGACTCAACAGTATACAACAAATTGTATAGCATCCCTTGGCTGCACAGTGCAACAAGGTCCCACAGACGTGTACACTTGTTGCACTGTGTTGCGTTGAGCAGGGTTAGGGTTAAACGACTTTTTCGTATAGGGGTATGAACGTTTACCCGATTTGTAAGGCCTCTCTTAGCCACCACACTTTTTGATGCGGAATTTGGTCCCCGCATATACATGTATCACGTATTACCCTGTAAAATTAATGGGGAAAAAAAACGTGTTACTGGAGTGATTTTAAAGCCGATCTATGACCAGAAACTGGAGACTTTTTTTGGCCTAATGGAAACGTAAAAATGTCTGATTTTGTAGTAATCTTGTCCCCTTCCAAATGATGAATGGAATTTAGAAGATTTTGTATGTACATAAAACACAATAAAGGGGGCCACTTTCCTACCGTCACGTTAGCAGTTTTTATAATGGTTGTAATTTTTTTTTTAATATCTGAAACCACCCAAAAAGACTTTCAACATTTGAATAGACATGCATGCTTATCCTAAAGATAATTTGAGTTGATTATTACTATTATTTTTTTAATTACCCTAAAATTTCCACCAACAAATGGACGGAAAAGTGAGGTAACTTTTTCCGTCCAATTTTTATGGAAATTTGAGGGTGAATAAATAAATAAAAAAATAAAATAAATGAACTCAAATTAGTTCTAGTATAAGCCTGCATGTCCATTCACATGTTGAAACACTTTTGGTCGATTTCAGGTACTTAATACTTAATAAATAACAACCATTGGAAAAACTGCTAATGTGACAGATCTATGCAAAGTGGCCCCCTTTATTGTGTTTTATGTCATATATATTTGGGGTTTTTTTCATTTGTTTTTTGATACAGACCTGACATTTCAGAAGTGGTGTTTTGATTCGAGTAAAGAGAGTAAATTATTGAATGACCCAGTAGCAGTTAAGTTGGTATACGCTCAATGCAAGGCCTACATTCAACAAGGTAAATATAATCAGACATTATGTCGAGCTGTAATGGGAAATAGTGTGCTCACTTTTTGTAAATGCATAGGATTGAGTTTTGAATTTTGTTTTTGAGAGAGAGATTTATTTTTTATTTTATATTAATATTATTTCAAAATTTAATGAATGAATTGAATGAAAAATCTTTTAAAAATGTTTTAATATACTGGATAACCAGTAACGAAGTTTGTATGTTGCATTTTCAAAAAAATTGTTTCATTTTAGACAATTGATATTATTATCTTCTCATTTGATAGGTTTATTGAAGCCCTCTGAGGATATATCTGCAAAGCTAGAAGGTTAGCTACAAATTTTTTCCTGAATTTGCTTCAGTTTGCCACAGGCAAACGTTATGACATTGTCGTTCATAGTTCTAATTGATATACCGCATTGGCAGATCTGGGGGTAGGGTTGGGAGAAAGAGGGCATTTTCCACTTACTTTGTTTTGCCTTGCATGTAAATTAACCATAATTTGTTATTTGTGTCCTTTTTTTTGCTGTGTGCTCTAGGCTTGGGCGATGACACGATAATATCGAATATCGCGATATTTTTTTTACTCGATTATGATATCGAGAACTTTTTAAATCATCGAGATATCGGCAGATCGTGATGAAAAAAATATATCGCGATGAAAAAAAATTATCGTGAAGAAAAAAAAAATATCGCGATTAAACAAAATCCCCAATTGTCAGTTGGGTCAGAAATTCCATAGAAAAAAAACTTTGGGAAGTCTTTTCTGCTTTTGTGAGAAACAAAATCGAAATACTTCTGTAGTAAACCGACTGTCATTTCACAAAGGAGCCGCCTGATAGGGCGTTGATTAATAATCCACCGCCACTCAAAGAAATCTATTCAGACTGATTAAGTGTTGGGGATTAAGTGGGGTATTTGATCCAACAATGTGTAGACAATGTTTACGTCTCACTCTCTATCCATGGTGGTCTGTGACTCTGACTGGCGCATTAGTTTTGTTAGACTTAACCGCCGCTTTTGACACGGTCGATCACAAAATCCTTCTTTCCCGCCTTCAATATCATCTTGGAATACATGACACAGCCCTGGATTGGTGTAAGTCCTACCTTTTAAATAGGCCTCAGCATGTTTGTATTGGTAATGCCACCTCCGAGCCTGTTATTCTTGACTATTCTGTACCCCAAGGCTCCGTGCTCGGCCCACAGTGGTTTACTGCTTATACGTTTCCAGTTCGTGATATCATTTTGAAGTATAATTTAAATTACCATGTTCACGCTGATGACACGCAGCTCTACATTACTTTTAAATCTTCTCAAGAACCTGCCGATTCCTGCATTACAACACTGGAGAAATGTATTCAAGAGATTCAAGTTGGATGAGACAAAACTTCCTGAAATTGAGCGACGAAAAAAACAGAATTTGTTCTATTTGGATCACGTCAGCAATTGTCTAAAATTTCTCTTCCATTTATTGCAATTGGTGACTCGCAGATAACCCCCTCATCACAAGCACGTAATTTGGGTGTTATATTTGACTCGACAATGACTTTAAAACCTCATATCTCCAACATTGTTCGCATATCATCATTTCATATCAGAAATATTAGCGAATAAGGAAATACTTGAATAAAAGTGCTACTGAACAAATTGTTCATGGGTTTGTCACATCCCGACTCGATAACGGGAATGCACTACTCTCACGGTCTCCGCAGAATCAAATATCTCGTCTTCAGCACATACAAAACACAGCAGCTCGTGTTGTGACTTTGTCCAGAAAGTCATGCCATATCACGCCAATCTTGAAAGAACTGCACTGGCTTCCTGTTTCACAGAGAATTGTTTTTAAACTTATGCTAATTGTTCACAAATCTTTTAATAACATTGCTCCAATTTATATTTCTGAACTGCTTAAAGTCTACACTCCATCACGCAATTTGCGCTCCAGCAACATGTCACTCCTAAAGGAACCAACTTCAAAACGGAACTGGGGTGATAGGTCTTTTTCTGTCGCGGCTCCGAGACTCTGGAATCATCTTCCAACTAAACTCAAATCTTGTCATAGTATAACTAGATTTAAGTCGATGCTTAAAACTCATCTTATGTCACAATTCTTCAAAGATGATGTATATTTGTAATTGCATTGTAGGTACATGTATCTCAGTACATAATTTTTTCCCCTATGTTATCATTGTATATTGTTTGTATTCATGTTTTTATCTTTGTTTCCGCGCCTTGAGCGCCCAGCAGGGTGGATATGTGCGTGCTACAAATCTTTATTATTATTATTATTACATTATATCATACATATGCAGAATATGGGCGTTACCTTAAAAATCTACAGAAGTCATGAATTAAATCAAAGCATGGATCGGCAGCGGCTCGATCAAAGTTGACGGATTAGGACACTTCTATTATACCATACTGGGACTCGTGTCTAGACAAAACACATATACGTACTCTTGATAAACCATGTGACGTTCATTTAAAATAGTGTGACTAAACTCCACATTTTCTGAAGTGCAAATGACGTTCACATGGTTTTATTCTCCACGGTACTATATGCAGGAATAAACCTAGTCACGTGTTTATACTATGACCCAGTCACATGGAACGCGAATCACGTGAACTCGGGCTGATGATTTGATTGGGACACACGATGCAGTAACCGTCCCACATAATTATTATGCAAACAATTTGCCAATAGCGATGGTGCATTTTTGCGACTGTAACCAGAAACATGTTTGGGCTTTGGTCATTGGTTAAGCGTTTTCGCAAGTTCGGTTGTGCTGCGATGACGTCATTGTTCTGAACATAAACCGAACTTTGTGATCGGTTACGCTTAGTTTCAAGATGGCGGATTGTAAAAAGTGTTAAAACATGATTAAATGATTGTTCATATACCAGTATATCTTTCAAGTTACTAGCACTCAAGAGTAAGTTCTATTTTGAGAAACATTGATGATTGAACATGTCACAAACTGAAAACAATTTTCTGGTTACGTTGGTATTTTCGCATAGCTGTGCGTTTTGTTTCTGGTTAGGGGGTAGCAAAAACCCGCCCCATATGTTGCACTCGTGAACGGTGCAATTGCACGTGTCTCTCAGGTAAGCACTGGCAATTTATTGTGACGCTTGTAGATGGGTACAAACCGGTACATCCCTGTCATTACCGGCTCTAAAGCACTCATGCGTGAAAAACAAAAATTATCAAATATCGCGATATATGTTTGACGATATATCGTGGATGAAAAAAATCGATATCGCCCAAGCCTAGTGTGCTCTCCTTTCTGGAAACCCTGGATCCACGTCTGATATACAATTATTACAGTTATTTTCATCTACAAATAATTAATACTTTTATCATTGATGCAGAAAGCAATGATCCAGCCGAAATAGCAAAGTACATCACATTATGCCAAAGCATCACCGGCTATAACAACGTTCATCTCCCACACTGTAGACTCCACAAGACGTTCAGCTTGTTACCGGATGTTGCACCAAGGAGCATCGTTAACTTAAGACTCTTCCAGCGAGGGATGCTGCTGGGTGTGACCAAAGGAGATTGCGGTGAAGAGGAGGAATATTTTGTCTCATGGAGAAAAATCCAAAAGTAATTGATTTATCTAATGTCCAGAAATTGTCATCAAAAATCAAGTAACTCACTCACTTCCTCCTTCCATTGGAAACTTTATCGGGGGGGGGGGTCCAAAGTGGTAACTAGGGGTGTGGAAACATAGAAAAGGAGGCACACAAAAAACGTATGTGGTGTGCTATGGTCGAGCGGTTTAGTGCATCGGATTTGTGTTCTGATGGCTGAGTTGTCAGAATGTGGGTTCGAATCCTGACCGCGACCGTGACTGAGCAAGACACTTTACCATAATTGCTTCTCTCCACCCAGGAGTAAATGGGTACCTGTGAGGGCAGAGTTGGTTGTTGTGTTTGATGAGCCCTATATGCACTGTAATGGCAGCAATTGAGATGTATACTCCCCAGGGAGCTGAGATGGTTTCAGGAATGATTTATGAGCCTGATGAGCAGGGGTAATAAATAATGTATTGCACTGTGAGCACCATTTTGGTGGATACGTGCACTATATAAGTCCACATTATTATTATTATTATTATTATTATTATTATTATTATTATTATTATTATTATTATTATTATTATTATTATTATTATTATTATTATTATTATTATTATTATTATTATTATTATTATTATTATTATTATTATTATTATTATTATTATTATTATTATTATTATTATTATTATTATTATTATTATTATTATTATTATTATTATTATTATTATTATTATTATTATTATTATTATTATTATTATTATTATTATTATTATTATTATTATTATTATTATTATTATTATTATTATTATATACATGGCAGCTAAAAAGGGGGAAGAGCCCCCTCCCCCGCCCATCTGATCTACCAATGATCCTGTGTTCATAGCAAAATGAAAACCCATTCTTCCATTGTGTTAATCCAATAAAATCCTTTGTAATCTAATGTAAAGATCTTGAACTCTAAACGAGTATAAGTATATTAATTTCCTTATTTAAGATGGAGAAAGAGTGAGGAAGATGATACCTTAGTGACATACGATGTATACTCAGTACCTAGTGAGGATTATAGCTGTCTCTTTATACACACTGAGCAGGCAAACTATCTCATGTCAGCTACAATAGAAATGATTAAAGTATTACAGGTTAGTATCTTACTAGGACTGTGTGTTTTCGGTTATTTTGGGAACCAGATAACCGAAATTGGAAATCTTCGGATACCCGGGTACCCGAAAACAATTTTGTCAAAACACATAAATACTCCCGAATGTATATAATAACCAATACGAACACAAGTTTCAAGCAAAAGCCAGCAAGTCTGTGAAAGGCTGTCGGCAAATGTTTCTTCTAAAGCCTTCATGTAAGTGTTCTTCATTTTGTTAGCAAACAATGAGGGACTTCCATAATTTTGTGGAGCTTAAAATGTTCAGTTGGAATTTTAAAAAGTCGTTTACGGGTAATATTGGAACCGAAAAATGGAACCGGGTAACGGCATTTTCAGTCACATACCCGGAAACCCGGCACAGCCTTATATCTTACATAACTTTCCCCCCCCCCCAATTACCCCCTCCCCAATACCCCCTCCCCAATACCCCCTCCCCAATTACCCCCTCCCCAATTACCCCCTCCCCAATTACCCCCTCCCCATCACCATCTACACAACCAGCCATATAAGAAATTACCCATCCAGCGGGTTGCAGAGTTCACCATCCCCTTATAAACATTTAAATTTATCAAATGTTTTTTGGTGCACCACTTTTTTTCTTCACATAAACACAATATGACCTATTTGGCCTTTTTACTGCAAAAAGGTTTTTAAAACTAAATTTTTCATTCATTCTTTGAAACATTATATTTATTTTTCCTATCCCTGTTGGCTCTGTTAAAAAGCTTTTATTCAAATTTTCCCCATTAAAGTTGTCAATCAATAATTTTTTTTTTTTTCCCTGGTTTTTATGGTTTGTGGTTTTAAGACTTGAAATTCTGTATTTCTTGATTTTTTAATTTTTTTTAATTTTTTAAATTTTTTTTGGGGGGGGATAAAACTTATTATTGACCAAAAATGTTTGGTTTATTTCTCGTTTTGTCCAACAGAGTGAACTGAATGGACCGATCTTTAAAACTTGTGACTTGAAACGGAACAAACAGCGGGAGGTTATAGAGTGGAATAACATCGTCTACAGTGAGAACAGATTTACCACAGAGCGAGAGATTGCCGAGTATTATGCTGAGGTATCCATGTTGAGGTGATCAAGCATGGTGTGTATACATGATTTCACACTTGTTTATATTTTGAAGCGCCCTCTATTGATATAATCTGTTTCTAGCAGGCAGGTATCATGTTTTTTTATATGTAAAATTTATACATTTTGTACTGCTATATCCTTCAATGTTGTTGAAATTAATGGCGTTATTTATTATAAGTCTAAACAATTCTTAAAAGGAAACTTCAAAATAGTTCAATTTTATGACTGCCATTTACAGCAATATAGCTACCATGGTGGCAAATTTCGTAAAGCAACCAAGGGCGGATCTAAAACATGTTTCAGGGGGAGGGGGAGGGTGAGGGAGGGCAAAGACTGCAGGGTAGGACTTGCAAGTGTGAAAGCCATTCATAGCGAGGGATCCGGGGCCCGCTTAAGGGCCCTGAAATTGGATTCTAGACACTCGGATTCAATATGAGCATTTTCAGAACCACATTTGCAAAGTATTCTGGCTCAAGAAATGTAATATATGTTACTGCCATCCATTCTATGCACTGCCTTATATTTCAGTAGACTTCTGAACTGCCATGTATTTCAGTTGACTTCAATATGTAACTGATATTATTGGTTCAACAAATAATGTAGAACTTATGAGAAAGCACGAACTAATGAACCTGCTTTGATAATTCACTTCCAAAGAATGGCAGTTGGGTTTTACCGTATAGTTATCCAAATTTATAAGGTTTCAAATGTCACTAATTTTAAAACAGTTAGGAATTATCTAGTCATTAACCCTAACCCCCTAGGTATTCTGGCTAGGAACCTTCCTGAATCATCCAAACTCCTCCAGTACACTTTTGGAAACATGGCCTTATCTTCAAAATGCACCATGCATTTTCATTGATCTTTCATATTCAGCACTTATGGCCTGTACTTCTTGCCAGGTAGTAATTTTGCTCCATTTGAAGAGGTGAAAGTACCAGTTTCCAACAGTGCTGAATTTTTCCCAAAAAGTGGCCCTTGGAGGATTTTGCAGGATTTGGGGTGGTTAGGGTTAATGAAGTTTAAATATTTTGCATGTTAAGTTTGTGCTCCGGTACTTTTTGAAGTTGTTACAGATATGTGGACAATTTGGATTTCAAAAAGTAGAGATGTTTTTATGCAAAGAGTTTAGAGTTTGATACCGAGTGTTAAAATAAATCACTGTATATAGTTTGAAATATTAATATATTATTTTTATATATATTAACCCTAACTCCCTAGGCATTGTATTAAACAATAAAAATCCTTCAAAATCCTCCAACTGGCTTTGTTGTCTAGGGAGTTAGGGTTAATATAATCCTTCTAGCCTTGATTAAGTGTAAGACACAACATTAGTAATGGCCAGATTATCAACTTAACCCTAATCCCATAGGTATTCTGGCTAGGAACCTTCCTTCCATCAGTGCATTTTCGTTGATCTTTCATATTCAGCACTTATGGCCTGTACTTCTTGCCAGGTAGTAATTTTGTCCCATTTGAAGAGGTGAAAGTACCAGTTTTCAACAGTGCAGAATTTTTCCCAAAAAGTGCCCCTTGGAGGATTTTGCAGGATATGAGATGGTTAGGGTTAATGAATAAATATCTAAAAACTCACTTTGTGTAAAGTTTATACATGGAGTGCCATGGTCGAGTGGTTTAGTGCATCGGATTTGTGTTCTGATGGATGAGTTGTCAGAATGTGGGTTCAAATCCCAACCGTGACCATGGTGCTTGTGTCCTTGAGCAAGACACTTTACCATAATTGCTTCTCTCCACCCAGGGGTAAATGGGTACCTGTGAGTGTGAGGGCAGAGTTGGTTGTTGTGTTTGATTAGCCCTATATGCGCTGTAATGGCAGCAATTGAGCTGTATACTCCCCAGGGAGCTGAGATGGTTTCAGGAATGATTTATGAGCCTGATGAGCAGGGGTAATAATTTAATGCGCCTTGAGCACCAGTTTGGTGGATACGTGTGCCATATAAGTCAACATTATTATTATTATTTACAAATGTAGATGTTTTAATCATATCGAGGAATTATTTCCTCTGAAGTGAGCTGTCATCTTAGAGAAAACACAGGTTTGTTTATATCTTGAATACTAGAAATGAATATATTATATTATCAAATACCAATGCTGTACCTTCCATTAAGTATTTTGAACCGTTTATCAATAAGAAATGTGCATTTTTTTCTCGTTTTGATGACTCCAGTACTTTCTGATGTTGTTTCTGATGTGTGAATATTGTGAATTGAAATTTATATGTATATTTTTCTGTGTGCCTAAACTACAGCAAGCAATGATTTTAATATATTCATCTATTCTTATAAAGGAATTGTGTTTTGAAGAAAATGTATTCAGTGAACTGTGTTTAGTACTATTTGTGTTTAGATAACTTATTTGATACAGTTTAGTTTGATATCAAGAGTTTCTAATGCTATTTGGCAGCCATGTTGGACTATAAAATGTAGGTCTGTGATTTCTCAGGATTTTTTACAAATTTCCCTTTGCCTCAAAATTTTCTTGAAAGAAGAAAGAAACAGCCACCAAGGAAAGAAAGAAGTAGCCTGTATTGTGTCCAAACCTCTGGTTTCTGGATGTGGAGAGTCTGTAAATCCTCAAAAAATAAACATCCAGGACATCTAGACCAAAGGGAGATCCGGGCACACTACCCATTTTTCAGGATTTTTTACTTTTGTCAAATCACACCCTTGAAAATGGTATGCTAAAGACAGTCAGGTTGTTTATAGGTTTTAATATTGATTATTATATCTGTTATAAGAAATGTCACAATTATGGCCTTGGGGTGCAAGGACATCGGTCAAGCACATCAGTGGTCAAGCACATCAAACTTGTGTTCTGATGGCTTAGTCATCATAATGTGAGTTCAACTCCTGTCTGCGACCATGGTACTTGTGTTCTTGAGCAAGACACTTCACTGTACAGTGCTGCTCTTCACTCAGGAGTATAAATGGGTACCTGTGAGGGTAGAGGTTAAAAAAGCTTCTGATACGCTACGGTAGCTCAGGGCTGTATACTCCCCAGGGAACTGAGAAAATTTAAGGATTGATATTGGCCCAATGACTAGGGATAATAATGTAAAAGCGCCTTGTATCCATGGCAATTTGGCACTCTATAAATCCAGTTATTATTATTATTTCCCTTCTATTTTACATTTATGTACAAACATTAAATATGCGTCACTGACTTTGTGGCCATTTTGACTCATGAAATTTGCCTCAAAAATCATCATGCAATAAATTCTTGGCAGGGTTATTTATAGAAATATCGTGCAGATTATTTATATGGTTGATAACTTCTGCGAGTTACTCTAACCTTAATGAGATGTACCGAGAATTGGAATTTTGTCAGCAAAATTATTTTACTAAAAAACAAATTGCATTCATCAGGATTATTATTTTAAAACTTTATGTCACATTCAAATAAAGCATTCAAACATATTGTTATTGGGATTCAAACTTATAAATAGTTTTGCTTTTCTTTGTTAATCACCGGTTATCAATTAAACAGCAGGAACATTTTATTTAACAACCAAAAACACCACTTTATTTGTCACTTAATAAGTCATACATATCATTTATAATTTAAAAAACATAAGATGTGCCATAAATACATTGAAGCATGTTCTATTCATCAGCTTAATTGATTTTTCAAAAAGTAATTGTTACTTTTTAAGTAAAGGAAAAATTGTCGGGTTTCAAATATCTGTTATTTTTTTCATGGAGTGCCATGGTCGAGCGGTTTGGTGCATCGGTTTGGTGCATCGGATTTGTGTTCTGATGGCTGAGTTGTCAGAATGTGGGTTTGAATCCCAACCGTGACCGTGGTACTTGTGTCCTTGAGCAAGACACTTTACCATAAATGCTTCTCTCCACCCAGGAGTAAATGGGTACCTGTGAGGGCAGAGTTGGTTGTTGTGTTTGATTAGCCCATATGCACCGAAATGGCAGCAATTGAGCTGTATACTGCCCAGGGAGCTGAGATGGTTTCTGGAATGATTTATGCGCCTGATGAGCAGGGGTAATAATGTACAGCGCTTTGACACCTTGTTTAAAAGCGCTTTAAAATGCCCGACATTATTATTATTATTATTATGTTGAGACAGTACTTGGGATGTACATCCCAAAATACTCTTAACAATTCATTTCTTAATTTAATTTTGCCCTACACCAATGTGTGTAAAGCACTGTATACTCAGTGCTTTCCGAGTATCTGTGAACAAACTTCACAGGCGACTCGGGCGGGATTCGAACCCACAACCTCCTGTTTACATGTCAGCCTCAGTTTGGTATTGTGGATTTGTAACAAGATGTTTGAAACGTAAAACTCAATTTGCAGAATTGGAACATAGGTTTTGAATAAAACAATGTAATAACAATTGCCTTAATATAAGACTTAAAGGTTTGCATGGTGGAAAGTGATAATTGAGTAAGTTTGTGTTAACACCATGTAATATGGCTGAAGGGGTCATTATCACCTAGGGTACTCCCCAGTGGTAACCCAGGCAATCTCAATCCTATGCAGGTTTGTGTAATTTTATGATTGCCTGGGTACCACTAGGGAAGTACCCTGTGTGACAACGACCCCATCAACTGTAATATGGTTTTACAGCAAACCTACTCTATTAACAATAACCTTATTTTGTGATGACAGCGTACATTGTTCCTACAGCGTTAGTAATAGGTTAAAACAAAGTGACACAGTACAATATTTGTTAACATCAACTAGGCTTTAGCAATCATCCATTATACCTCCATTGCTATAACTTTTTCCACAAAAAGAATCTCCGATTTCTCCTCAATTCACATTGCACTCTGTACTGTTCACTAGTCATATGAAAGTGACGTAGGTTTAAAACAAATTCTATTGAACATTTTGTAAATTTTACGATATTACAATAAATCATCTGGTCAATATATATATACACAAACACTTCAACATGATATTCATGGTTTGTCGTAGTTTAACCGGCAACCATTTTGTACGCTAAGTTCTGGTGTTGCCAGCAGCAGGGTGCGAGTTCGAGCCCCGGTCGTGACACTTGTGTCCTTGAGCAAGGTACTTAACCATAATTGCTTCGTCCTTCAGATGGGACGTAAAGCCGTAGGTCCCGTGTGTTGTGTAATGCACGTAAAAAAAGAAAGAATGCGCCTTGAGCACCACTTAGTTGGTGGATACGTGCGCTATATAAGTCCACACATTATTATTATTATTATTATTATTATTAATAAAAATTCAAGCAATTTAACCCTCCTACCTTTTTCATACAAGTTGATGCACCATTTGAAACCATTCGCTTTTGTGGTTTTGAATGGTGAAATAACTGTGTACAGTATTGATTCCCCAAATGGTTTTGAATGGTACATGTAGGTCAGCTAATACAAAACCTTGTTTGGATCTTTCCAAATGGTAGTACAGCTAATACAAAACCTTGGATACTTCTAAGTGGTGAATCAATGGACCCTCTATGCATTTGAATGGTTGTAAAGCTTGCTACCAACACTTTTCAAATGGTATCACCATGTGTGTACAAAACCAATGGGCATTTTGGTAAGTGGAAATTTTGAATGGTTTCAAATGGTCAGTTAAGCTTGGGCGATAATATCGAATATCGCGATACCTTTTTTTATTATTATGATATCGAGAACCTTTCTAAGTTATCGAGATATCAGCAAATCGGGATAAAAAAAATATATCGCGATTAAAATAAATCGCCATTGTGAGTCAAGTCAGAAATTCCATGGGAACAAAATTAGGACAGTCTTTTCAGCTTTTGGACGTGAGAAACAAAAGTGAACTACTTCAGAAGTACATACACACCTATGCAAACGAATTTGTGATTTATTGTGACGCTTGTAGAGGGGTACATACCTGTAGTTATTGGCTCTAAAGCAATCATGCAGGAATGAAAAAAGTAATCGTGATGCTATCGAAAATTGCGATATATGTTTGCCGATATATCGTGGATGAAAAAAATCGATATTGCCCAAGCTTAATTTGGATGAGTATCCCTATTTCATAAAGTTAAGTTTACTTCCGGTAAATATTGTGCAAGTTCGCAGAAATCATCTTCAGAGACATAAACTAATGGTGGGGAAATAAAATACTGTCCAGGTTATGACATAATGGGTTTGCATGCTTGAATGAGTGTTTAAGCAAAATACACGCGTCACACCACGACTTTAAATATAATTGCAGTAGCTCTATGTAATCCTGCTTCAGTAGTATATCCTTTGAATCTCATCACATGGTCTCATCTCCAGAGGTATCCAACATTAATCCAGTGTATCAGTTTCCTGAGTTCAGCACCAGTCTAATACCGATGACAGAGGAAGGCGGTAGTACCCAGCCACTTCTTGAGAAATCTCTTCTCCAGTTTTCCCAAGAAAATTTGCCTCCTTAACCCTCCACCCCGACCCCAAAACCTGACATCTCATGTATCCAACCAGAAGTCTATTACCTACATTCAGTGTGCCAGTCATGTAATAACCTAGTCCATGGTATTACACTCCATGAATAATAGACTTGATTTCAAGTCTGAGATCGCGGTTATTTTTGTCTGCATCAGCCACGCAAAACACTGTTTATCCCTACTGGCTATCACAGACTTGACCCTCTTGTGTTTGTGGGATATTCATGTATTCATAGCTAAAATTTACATAATAATACGGATGCTAGAGAGATGGCCAATCAGGAGGCCACAAAACCTTGTAGGCCGCGTCTATTACTAACAGGTTACACTCGCTTAAAATTCTTTCTGTAATATTCATTCGATATTAAATTTGTATAGTGCTTGGTACGTAAATAGTATTTGAAATAATAGGTAAATTTAATGAGATCTTAGAGTTGTAAAAAAACACAAAATAAAATACATAATTCCTTCTCTATAAAAAACGTCTTACCTACAGTTTAAATGGAACCGTTGAGTACATCTCCTCCAACTGCACGTAGAAGGTTTAGTTTGAATATTCATGTTATGGAAGGCTTTCCGACCAATCAGATTGTTCCGTCCACTTTTGGACTAATTCGCAATAGGGTGTGTACAAACCGACGAACAACATTCCCAAGTCTGTGATCGAAGGTTAATGTCGGAGGTTAATACACAAGAGGGCGCTATTTAATGCGATACTGCAGAGCCGTATTGGCTTCAGGCAGACAAAAAACCACGATCACAGACTTGGAACCAAGTCTACATGAATAATGGTTTTTTATATCTACTTCACATCCCATTTACTCCTGGAACTAGCAAGCGCTTCTCCCACGATGCTCACAACCTGGGTAGCAAAACTTGTTACGACACTCATGCAAGGTATTAGCCAGGAATTAGAAATATGATGTCCAAATTTGCTGGAAATTTCAAAACAGGGTGTCCAAATTGTTCACTTACAATACATTTACATGTAAATGACAGATGAAATAGGGTGTCCAAAATTGAAACAGGGTGTCCAAAAAACACCCAGACACCCCTCTGGCTAATACTATGCACTCATGCGTGCTCACAATTCCTGTACAATACCATTGACCGGGTTATAGCACACTTTGTGTAGGTAATTAGACTTCATATTCCCCTTCCTCATAACAGTTACTGGCACTCACGCTGCTAAACATTAAAGCTCTCTCCACACCCGCATGTCCCTTTGATGTTGGGATTATTGAAGACAAACTCGCTACTTAGTTTAGTTTCAACATAGTCCATTTCTGTGCCTAGAAGCGACAGCTGAGCCTTGGAGTCTACAAAGACCTTCACACCTGAACAAAATATTAAACAAATAATCAAAAACGTGTTGGATAAAACAGAACCATATTGAACTACTTATTGTAACCACTGATGAGACAACACACTTGGAGGAGCTCTACTGGTTTATTAATGAAGTTTGAGTGACTGAATCAGTATATTGTTAGGGAAGCATCTGTTATGAAAAATATATAATTCAGCTCTGAATCAGAGCCGATTATTATGTTATTGGGAGTTTGCACAGTGTTCAACAGATACTTATACAGAAAACATCTGCTTATACATGTAGTAAGCAAAATCAAGATGACAACCAAGATGACAAAAGCTATATGTATAATGTGTAAGATTGGTTGGTAACCAATTGACCGTTCTGTGACTGCAAGGGTCAAAATCAGTCAAAGTGTTGATATACTTGCCAAGGTATATCTAGTGCACTGTCTAACCTTACATGTAGTAAGTACATTTACAGGCCAAAATGAGTCGACCGTTTTTGACTGGCAAAAGCATTGTCTTGTAATGTTCAGGGTGGTCAAAATGACAGTAAAAACCAGTCAAAAATGTCCCTGTGTGCACATTTGGGTCAACAGTTAAAACAGGCAGTTGACTGATTTTGACCTCTATAGCTACTTGCCACTAAAGTTCAGTTAAAGTAGGAGTGTTAATCATGCTAAGTATAACCTTATACTTAGCATATTTAACCATGTGGTTTATTTGACTATATTTTATGACAGTTTAATGAAATTTGACCCAAGTCATTTCCGATAAACAGATTTTTGATGTCCAGTTTATCTACTGTCACCATGGTGATTCTACTCACCATCCTGAACCACTTCCTCATCGAATTTGCCCTTTTCCGTGGCATAATCCAACGTGTACGTCAGCCCGTTACATCCTCTTGTCTTAACACCCACACGTAGACCAGTAACCTCTGGTTTCTGTTGTAACAATCCTCTGATCTTCTCAACTGCACTTTGGGTCTAGAGTTATATTAAAAGAAACCAAATTATTGAACAATGAAGTGAGTAAATTTTGATTAACCCTAACCTTCCCAAATCCTCCAAAATTCTCTTTGAAGGATTTTGGAGGATTGAGGTTACATGCTACATGCTCTTTGCTAAAGTGAAGGATTTTGGAGGATTGAGGTTATTAGGCATACTTGCCTTTCCATGGTACATGTACATCCATGTTTGTTGTAGTGATTGCAAGGTCAGTGCAATGGGTCAGTGGACACTGTTTATTGCTCCATGCATGCAGGTCCCTGGCCATGTACATGTATCACAGATTATAAACACATGTGTGCATACATGTCATGTGCTTGCTTTATTATATGTGCTTTATTATATGTGCTTGCTTTACTACTGAAGGATTTTGACAAATGGGCCTATGGAGTTAGGGTTAACAGATCAAATTAAAAGTAAAAATGTTTTTTTCAGTACCTCAAAGCAGATTGTTCACAGTGTATTTGTTTAAGATTAAATGGTGCAAGAAATTATTAAACAATTCACAACAAAATGAATTCATATATTCTGGTAATTTTGAGTTTTGTTGGGTTGTTATACGTACCAAAACCAAAGCTGCCCTCTGTGGGATGAGACGCTTACTTTTCACGGCTCGGACAGTAGCTCTACCTATACTACCTGCTGCTGCTGACATTGTAACGTGTGGAATTCACTAAAGTAATATGGATGAGTTCACACATCGTACCATTGTTCTGACAACACAAATAAAAGTATTACAGTTAATTTCATTCCAATAAAAATTGTAAAATATTTAACACATTAACCCTAACCCCCTAGGTATTCTGGCTAGGAACCTTCTTGAATCCTCCAAAATCCACCAGTGCACTTTTGGAAACATGCCCTTATCTTTAAAATGCACCATGTATTTTCGCTGATCTTTCATATTCAGCACTTATGGTCTGTACTTCTTGCCAGGTAGTAATTTTGTCCCATTTGAAGAGGTGAAAGTATCAGTTTCCAACAGTGCTGAATTTTCCCCAAAAGGTGCCCCTTGGAAGATTTTGCAGGATTTGGGATGGTTAGGGTTAACGTTTGACCTTATTTTTTATTTTTTTAAATTTTTTTTATTAATTTTTATTAATTTCCTTTGTAAAGATGTAGAATACAACCGCCACTTTTTCTATCCAAATATGACACACAGATCTTCCTTTAAAAGAGGACACACTTAACCAGTTCGCGTCGGGAATAAAAACATTTTTCTGGGCCCCTGTGCGGGTTTCTTTTTCCCACACACACGTTAATGGAAGCTGTGGCCACGTCTTCCGAGCATGTCACCGTACACGCGTGGCTCAACCGAGCATGCATACAAATATTCTGGAGTTTCCTGTGGCGTGTTTAGACGCTCTCCGATCCGTGGTGCAAAAAAAAATTGCGTGTATACACGGCCTCCGACGCGAACTGGTTAAGGGAGAGAAAAGTGTAGTCAAGTGAAGATTGGAAATTATATTTTGGGAAATTTTGAGCAATGAATGTATGCACATCCAGTGAGATGTTGGCCATTTTGTCGTCCGCTAAAACCACATGCTTAACATTACAGTATTTCTATTAGACCTTGTGCAGAGAAGTAGCCGTTGGGTTCAACATTCTTTCCAATTTTTTGTTTATCTATTCTTATGAACCATAGGCCTAAATTCTTTAAACTATTATGGCTACAAATCCATCGAGCATAGTTTAAAAGTAAAACAAAGAGTTTTAAATTTGCAGAGAAAACTGATTAACTGTTAGTGTTACGCAACATGAATGAATGATGTAACGTTACATTAACGTAGTCTTTGATCATGTTGGTAACCGTTTGACGATATTGATGTAGGCCGGGAAGACTAATGTCACAAACCCTCTGCGTGAGTGATATAATAAAACGAGATTAATAATACTTTCATCTTAACAATATTTATCTCCCATTAGCCATAGCAACAAAAATACTCACAAAAATGAAGAAGAAAATAATTACAATCTTTGCAGAAAACTTTAATTTTGAACAATTTGTGTTACAACAACTTACATATCACTTAGCTGCGCAGCCTGATCGAGCTCCTTCTATTTTCGCTATATAGCGCCCTCTGTAGGTCGAGCTATGACAATTAGTCTGGCGCAATCAAAATTCAGCTGTCGACAGTCTTTAAAGTTTTGCAAGTAAATTCCATAATATTCACGAAATCTGAATGGATTCTTGAAGAATTAATGAGAAATTGGTAAGTTTTGATGGTATTGAACGCAATGGATAAATTATTGTAACGCAGTGTAAATTGGACATTAACTGATAAACAGTTATTAAATTTCTCAAATAAAAAGTCAAAAAAGCTGACTGTCACGACTGTGTTAACCATGGAGGAAGGAATTTCCTTCCTCCATGTGTTAACGAAGTAACTAACGGAGTCACCTCGACCCTTCAAGTTCAAACTGAAGACAAAATCTGTTCATAATACTTAATAGTAGGCCTATTACTTATTATTGGATGCCATTAAAATAATAAAAAGCAATTATAGGCTTCTCCAAGGGGTCCATCACAGAATGCATTTTTTTAAGTGGAGGTGTAGGCCTACAATTTAGTATTGGCTATTGCCGGGGCCCAGGCCTGCAAGTGTGACCAGGATCAGGATCCCTGCTGGATTCTTGACCTTTTGCTTGGCCACACACTCCCATCCACACTAACGTTAACACTAAGAGTCCCAATTTTGTAAATAAAAAATTGTGCAAATTTACATTCATTGCAACTTTTTTGACACTAAAAGATACTTTCCTTGGGCCTACATGCTTAACTTTCTTTACGGCCAAAACAAAAGATGATTTTATTTTCGTAACATATTTAGGCCTAGGCCTAGGCCTACCTGTATTGAACAAAAAATATTATGCGTTGCTTTGAAAAACATGGGAAATATCACCCATGTTTTTTTAAACTAATTCCTGTCGTATTTCTCCATTTAAATACATAATAAAATAAATATACACTCTGATTTTTATTTACGGAGTGAAGATTGCCATGCGTTTTAAAACTACAGCCTGAAACCAACTAATTAACTTTTTAGCCATTCACCCCCCCCCCCCAAAGGTAAGCTCTGTGTAACGACATGGCAATTTACAGTGTTTTAATCATTTTAAACAGAAGTACAGCAAACGTTATGTGCTTATCAGCAAGTCAACAGGATGACCAAGTTGACCTCCGACACCATTATCCAGCACCATGGGATTGTAGAAAAGCTCACCCACTAATATTTCATTAAAATGGAAAAACATACTCAGGAGCTTTTTCTCGACCTCAATGATGGCGCTGTGCTCTCATTTATGGGTCAGTCCTGGAGAATCATCAGGTGTCGTGGTATGGGTCGTTGCGCAAAGGTTTACCATGCTGTGTCAAGCGAGGGCGGTGCACAGGTAGCTATCAAGGCATTCCGGAGAGAAGAGAAGTATCGTCTTGTTTTCATCAAGGAGATTCGCAATCTGGATGCTGTCTACATGAATAGGCACATTGGTAATATATGTCTTAGTTATTTAACGGAAGTACGTATTTACTATATTTACCAGGCTTTGATCCCACGTCGCTTGAGACGATAGGGGCCGAGTCTCATCTTGCAATGTAATAATACACGTGTACACACATTGGTTGCGGATCTCAAGACTGCCTCGTGGGTGGCCTGCTCATGCCAGCAATCCACCGACACGCCTGGTTGGTTTAATGTTACATAACCACTACACAACTAGACAAGTAAGACCTGCTTCTGAAATTTTTTTAGCAAAATCTTCTACTATTTTGCTAAGTTTTGTAAGGGAATCATATGTTACTATTACTCAACTTTACATTTAGAACCTTCCTACAATCAGTGCAATTTTTGAAACAACCCATTCAGGCCACTCCAAGCCATTAGCTGTTGCCAGTGGCCTCCTATGGTTACCCTTCTGTGCACTGTCACACCACTGAGATTGCAGGGTAAGGTGGTCTCCCATTGATACATTGCAGGCCATACTAATATGTTCAAACATTTACAGTGACCTTGGGTGGCACACAGTTGATTTTGTAAGATTACTTGGAAAGGACAGCAGGCTTGTATGTACTAAAGGTTGGTGAAGAATATATTGAAAATTTAGTAGATCGGAGTGTCCTCCATGTGTAGGAGGGTTAAAGCTTAATTCTCTATGGGTATGATTTCCCTCTTGGAATCAATAACAATAACCAACAAACCTGTGAAGGTTTCAGCTTATGTTGTATCATTCACAAGAAAATAGTGGAAATGCCTTCAAATTTGCAGTATTCATTATAATGCTGAGTAAGTTTTCCTAAATTCAAACTGGAAATTTGTCTTTAAATTTGTTCTTTAACCCTAACTCTCTAGGCCCATTTGCTTACACATAACCTGAATCCTTCCTAACTCCCTAGGCCCATTTGCTTACATATAACCTGAATCCTTCCTAACTCCCTAGGCCCATTTGCTTACACATAACCTGAATCCTTCCTAACTCCCTTGGCCCATTTGCTTAAACATAACCTGAATCCTTCCTAACTCCCTCGGCCCATTTGCTTACACATAACCTGAATCCTTCCTAACTCCCTAGGCCCATTTGCTTACACACAACCTGAATCCTTCCTAACTCTCTAGGCCCATTTTCTTACACATAACCTGAATCCTTCCTAACTCCCTAGGCCCATTTGAACACATAACCTGAATCCTCCAAAATCCTTCAGTAGTAAAGCAAGCACGTGACATGTATGCACACATGTGTTTCGAATCTGTGATACATGTACATGGCCAGGGACCCTCCCTGCATGCATGGAGCAATAAACAGTATCCACTGACCCAAGCACTGACCTCACAATCACTACAACAAACATGGATGTACATGTACCATGGAAAGGCAAGTATGCCTAATAACCTCAATCCTCCAAAATCCTTCACTTTAGCAAAGAGCATGTAGCTTGTAACCTCAATTCTTCAAATCCTTCACTTTGGCAAAGAGGATTTTAGAGGATTTGGGAAGGTTAGGATTAAAATGACAGCACTTCAGACAACATTATTTCTAGATTTAATATCATCGTCATCTATGCACCTATAGTATTTATTACACTGCAGCCATCTTTGTCTGATTCCCTGCATACACAATGACAATGACAGTTCTAATTCTCATTTCATAAATAGGTGCCAGACTATTTTTCCTTCCAGCCTCGGTTTGGTTACATTGATTTGATTGGAAGAAAATCAAGATGGCTGCCCCATGATAAAGGTCTATAGATTACCTCCTAGGTATACTGGCTAGGAACCTTCCTGAATCCTCTAAAATCCACCAGTGCACTTTTGGAAACATGCCCTTATCTTCAAAATGCACCATGCATTTCCGTTGAATCTTTCATATTCAGCACTTATGGCTTGTGCTTTTTTCCAGGTGGTAATTTTGCCCCATTTGAAGAGGTGAAAGTACCAGTTTCCAACAGTGCTGAATTTTTCCCAAAAAAGTGCCCCTTGGAGGATTTTGATGGATTTGGGGTGGTTAGGGTTTCTACTATTTGGTTATTTTTTCAGTTGCCAATCCTATATCTTACCTTAACCAGTTCGCGTCGGGAATAAAACATTATTTCTGGGCCCCTGTGCGGGTTCTTTTTCCCACACAAACACGTTTTTGTTTGCATGAATTTTTTTTGGTTACGTCAATGAAACTAAGACTGGACACCCCCATTTAGCTTATTAGCATATAAATTGGCGAGTTTCCCTTGGGAATTATAGCCAGGAGGGCGTATTTTGTGTTGCGTCTTTAGAAGTCCACCGAGCCCTCTAAAGAATTCTTCATCGTATTTACACGTCATCCGAGCAGGAAGCATGATCCGAGTGGTAATGAGTAACAATGGGACAATGGTGCACGGAAATTGGTCTATAGAAATCTTGATTCGCCAGCGGTCTGCCAGGTAATTGGTCTATAGAAATATTAGTATACCACAGCTTTACAGATTTCAATGGAGACAAAGACAAAGGTGTGGAACAGGTTTACGAGTGCCCCCCCCCCCAACCACTCATGCGAGCGTGTTTACATGGCCCCCGCTATTGTGCCGAACAATTGCTGTGCAATAACACGTCAACCGAAGCACGAGCACTGCCAAAATGGCGTGGTTTTACGTCACCCGAAAGGACAATGGAAGCTTCCACAGCGTGTGGCCACATCTTCCGAGCATGTCACTTTACGCGCGTGGCTCATTGTCACGTCAACTGAGCATGCATACAAATATTCCCGAGTTTCCTATGGCGTGTTTAGACGCTCTCCGATCCGCGGTGCAAAAAAAATTGCGTGTATACACGGCCTCCGACGCGAACTGGTTAATATAATGTCAACACTTACTACTAATGGGAAAATTACTTTGTTTGAGTTACTTAGATCATTAAGTTATATTCTCTGTTTCAGCGTCTGTGCTTGGAAGCTTCACCCACAAAGGTCACCCTTGTCTCCTCTTTGAGCTCCTGGAGTTCAACCTCAAAGAACTCCACCTCAAGAATGCGGCTGTAGTGGAGACTAGCAACCCTAACTACCTGTCCTTGTATCTGGTACAGAGGCTTCTAGAGGACATTATGAAGTGTTTACAGCATGTCCATGCTAGAGGATGGGTCCATGCAGATTTGAAGCCAGCTAACGTAATGTGGTGTGCCCAAGAGGGATGCTGGAAGGTCATTGATTTTGGCCATAGCTTTCAAGATGGCCACCAGGTAAGATTGTCTGGGACTAGGTCATCTAGTAATCGATCTGAAATGCAATATGATTTCAGAGCCATATTTGCCTCGTGCACACCGTAGCCCTCTAGCGGTGTGAGCTCTGGGCTTTACGCGGTTCCATTTACATCCTCTTTACTGTACAAACATCACAACAGTACGGTTGGTCGCGACGGCGTCGCTTGAATGATTAAATAAAGTCATTTTATATACGCAAACCGGAAATTCTCTCTGCTGAATTCCACTCTCTCATCCATTACTTTTCCTATGTTTTTTAACCCCTTCCTGCACTTATCATTAAGTATGAAGACTTTTTCTACCTGAAAAAAGGAGATCTCAGCAGCCATTTTGTTAGAAATTTTCAAAGTGAAAACTTTTCCCTGGTAACCGTTATTACTAGAATGGAGCCAGTAGTGCACGCGAACTAAGCCTGCAATTTTGCGGTTTTAAAATTATCCGTGTAACCGTATGTTTTGCGGTTACGGTTAACCGTAACCGACGTTCAAAGAAAAACAAAGAAAAAAAAAGTCTCGGGAAGTTTGTTCAAACATCGCTAATTTAAAGATCGTAATCGCAAACAAAAATGATATACACGTATCAAGAACAGGTGAAGAACATTCCCCTGCCCCTATACAACGCCGACAAACGATGCCAAAATTCACTCTTGAAGACTGAAATGCGTGCGTGTGCGTAACAGGCGAGCGTATGGGAAGTATTGTGCGGAGATTACCTAGCCCCTGCCCCATTGGCTCTCAGCCAACATCGTTGACAGCCCGCGCCCAAAAAGAACCAATCATGATGCCCAGACGAGAATGTGGGAAGTATTGTGTACGGAGATTACCCAGCCCCATTGGCTCGAAGCCAACATCGTTGACAGCCCGCGCCCAAAAAGAACCAATCATGATGCCCAGACGAGAACGTGGGAAGTATTGTGTATGGAGATTACCCAGCCCCAGCCCCATTGGCTCGCAGCCAACATCGTTGACAGCCCGCGCCCAAAAAGAACCAATCATGATGCACAGGTGTAGCGCGTGAAAGATATCCATTGTTTATCCGTCCGCCCAAACCCCATTGGCCAAAGTGGTTTAGCCCATGCCCAAATCTAACCACTCACGATGCGTCAAGATTGGCGGCCGAGCACGTGGGAAAATAATGCTTTGTGTCTAGTATTATTATTACTGACCCAGATCTATTATTTTTAGGTCGAGTTTTGTTGAGGGCAGCGCTGGGTGATATTAAATGGACCATGGAGGATTCTTTATTTTCGTTAGGCTTCGGGAAAAACACCTTGGTCAACTTATGAGGGGAAAAAAGGCCGAACAGCATTTAATAAATTGAAAAGGAATAAAAGTCGAAACCACATTTAATAAATAGAGTAGACAACTAATGAAAGGCGGAACAAAATTTAATGGTAAGAAATGGAAGGCTGATAACATTTAATTGGCAAGAAACAAAACTATGTACATGCACATTGCATGACATTTTCCAGGATTTATTACGTTCTTGAAAAATTTAAACTAACATAGTCGTTTCCTAAGTTACTACTTAGTGTTCTTGGCCAGAAACACAAGCATGTTGACATGTTCTGGGGTCAGGCAGCTGCGTTTTGCGTTAACAATGTTTCCTGCTGTGGAAAATACACGTTCGGAGGGTACGGAAGTGGCTGGCACGCAGAGAAATTTCTTGGCAAGAAGAGCGACGGAGGGAAAGCGGCTAGCATTGTCGCGCCACCACTCGCTGGGATTGCCGTTGATATTTTCCCCCGCTGTGCAGCTGTATTCTTCGAGCTCGGAACTCGATTGCAATGCACCGCTTTCACTTCCGTTCTCCTGCTCCTCCTCCTCTACCGATAATCCTCCGAGAAGGAAGTCCATTGCAGAAGCCTTGTCCTCTGATATCTTGTGCCTCTTCTTGGGGACTGCCGCAGAAGCCATCTCGTCTACAAGGTCACGGATTACGGCACGGGGTTCCATACGGCGATCGCGGGTGAGGAAGTGCAAAGCCTTGTATCGGGGATCAAGTAGGGATGCCAGCATCGCAACACCAGTTGACTGACCATCGTTGCAGAATCTGTGTACATTATAAGAAAAACACAATAAAACACAACACCGATTTTTTTATAAATATAAGTATTATTTTTCATCAACCGTTTAAGACCAGCCACGTGACTAATAGGGATGGGTAAACTGCATGGTTTAGGTATTTATAAACGGCGATTAACGATTTATTGATAAAACTAATTACCGCTGCTCTAAATCCGCGCTTGTTGTCCTCTTTAACAGTTTGATCTGGTCCGAGTCCGCCTCCGTGCTTTCAAGATGAACCAAGAGGCCATTGACGATTGGATGCACACAACTAACACTGACGTTAGTCTCATATGACAGACACGTGGTGGCAACCTTTGGAGAGAGAAAAAATAAATAAAGATAATCAGCCAATCCACGCACCGCAGCCACCGATTTTGTCTGGCAAGAATACAGAAAGGCGGCAACTCAAACAGATTGTGCCCTTATCAACGTCTGGCTACTTTTAACCGCACGAACGACTGTGCGGCACTATTGATCTCATCTCAGACCCATACAGTTACGCAGGGCGACTTTTTACGGATATATTTATTACTAGACTATCGAGGCAAAAGAAAAATACTCCAGCCTTTCATGGTAGGCCTCTATTAAATAATTAAAATTCTCAATATTTCAAAGAAAAAGATGAGCATTAGGCCTATTACTGTTTTAAAGTTTTCATACACTAGTCATTTCTGCGATGATGACCACTATTAAATTAATATTATTAGTTTTTGTGGGGGTTGGGTATCTCGACATTAATTAATAAGAGAGCGGTACTGTAATTTGTAATTGTATCTGTCCGTTTCTGTGCATTGTATTTTTACATTTTTTTATTTAAAAGGAAACTTTAAAGTCTAAAAAAAAATCAAAGTAAATAAAAAAAAATTAAAAAAATTGTTGTACCAACCTTCAGTGGCTTAAGGCATTTCACCAACTCATCAATGAGATCCCACTGCGACTGTGTCAGGTCCAGGGTTCGAGCATCGGCCAGCTTAGTGTAGTTCCTGTCACTTAGCACGGCGCAGATCGGCCATCTCTGTTCCTGCACCCGTTCCAGCATGTCGTAGACGGAGTTCCAGCGTGTTTTACACGACTGGATTAGTCGGTGCTTTGGCGCATCTGTCATGCTTTCCTGTTTCTTTCGAAGGGCTTGAGTGGCGATCGTACTCCTTTTGAAGTGACCAACAAGTCGACTCACCCCACCGATCACTGTTTGGACGGACCTTGACTTTTCGAGTCCCTTATTTACGCTGAGTTGTAACGTGTGAGCGGCACAGCCCACATCCCGTGTTTCATTGAGGTCGCCAATGTTTTTGACGTTGCTTGCGTTGTCATGGACAACAGCGGAAACTTTGCCGTCCAGTTCCCAGTGGCCGATGACAGCGCCTAGCTGCTGGGACAAAGCGGCGGTTGTGTGTCGCTGAGGACCTTCCTCATTATGTGAGTCATCTCCCTCAGAAATTGGAGAAGCAACGGGGGATGTATCCAGGACAACGGTTTGATGTGACCATGTTTCATCTATGTAGTGCGCCGTAACCGTCATGAAGCCCTCCTGGCTGCGTGATGTCCAGCAATCCGTCGTCAAGGCAACGTACTCTGCCTTCTCCAACTCGACAGCAACTTCCCTCTTCCTCTCGTTAAAAAGCTTCTCTATTCGAGAGGTCATGGCTGGCCTGGAAGGTACCTTGTACCCTGGCTCCAAAAAGTGGAGGAGCTTGGAGAACCCACCCCCATCTACGACACTTATTGGCAGCGAATCTTCAGCAATCATCTCAGCTAAAAGCTGAGAGATCTTCTCGACTCGAACTGGAGTGCAATCCTTGCGATGCATAAAATCCGTCAGATTTGACTGACTCGGACCGGAGATGCTTGGCTTGGTCGTGGACGTGGAGGTTGGATGTTTAAGGCGAATGTGGTTATTCATTGAACCGGTAGAGCCCCCACCAAACGCCAGCTCGATGCTACATAAACAGCACTTCACAAACTTGCCTCCACTTATCTTGTCAAAAAATGACCAGACTTAACTTCCATTACGCGGCATATTTCCAAATGATTAAGTCGCTATGAATTTCTTGACACGGAACTCACGGAAGATCGAATGAATTAAAATTACGGAATTGCAAAAGCAGGAATGAAAATTTCACAAATACCGTCACGTATGACCGTGGTCTAGGACTGTCTAGTACCTGTCTATAGAATGCACATGTCCAGCGCGTGCACAGTATTTATGCGCACCTGGACTGTTTATATCTAGGTCAGCGGTATTCAATGCCGGTTCCGCCGTCCACCCTTTGATGTTTGAAGACAAATTAAGCGGTAACAAAATGCCACTCGCGCTACAGTTTCTTCTAAGAAATGCAACCACAAAGACGCCATTCAAGGAGACAGGGCAATTACAAACACACGGCATTCTAGACAAAGCAAGCGTCTGGTACTTTGTCACCCGCGTTCTCGGTCTAATCTTCAAAAGATCGGGATTTGTTTTTGCTCGCCCGCAACTTGATTGATGTCTTCTTCGCGTACTACGCTCCAAAAATGGAAGGGTCGATTTAAAAAAAATAGATTAAGGTTAACCGAACCGGAAAAACGTAACCGTGTAACCGTTTGAACGGTCGGTTAACCGTGTAACTGTGTAACCGTTGCAGGCTTAACGCGAACGGTTAACCCGAGATATATACAAACGTCACAGCCATAGTTACGGTTGCCAAACTATGGGCGGCTGCCAGTGCAAAATAAAACCGGAAATTCAATGTTTGTTTTAAATACTGTAATTAGTTAAAAAACACTGATAAAATCAACAAACTTTACCAAGATATATTCCTCTTAAATACCTCCGTTGTAAAATGTTTAATTGTGGGCAGAATCTCTTGCTAACCATGTTTAAAATAGTTTGGTCACTGATGGCCGTCCATATAAAATGGCACTCAATGCTTACAATACAAAATGCCTTCCGCGAACTCCTGTATCATATGTAATGGCGCCCTCATATGGTCATGGACAGGGCCAATAAGATGCATCTTATTGCAAGTACAGGTCTTCGAGCCCTTAGGTACACTATTAGTAATCTTAAAAAGCAAAGATTCTAACAGTTTTATTTCCCTTGAAATATTTCTGTCTCGGGTACTTTCTTTTAAATAGTAAAAGTAATGAAATAACAGACGTGTGATTTCTCAGGATATTTCCTGATATCAGGATTTTTTACAAAATCTCCTGTTGCATCAGAATTTCAGAAAGAAGAGAAGTAGCCACCAGTGAAAATAGAGGTAGCCTGTATTATTTCCAAACCTCTAGTTTCTTGTTAGTGGGGATGTGGAGAGTCTGTAAATCCTCCAAAATTAAACATCCAGGAGGTTCAGGGGGCTTTGTCCTCTAAACCAAAGGGAGACCCAGGCCTGCTACCCACAGGAGGTTCAGGGGGCTTTGTCCTCTAGACCAAAGGGAGACCCAGGCCCGCTACCCACAGGAGGTTCAGGGTGCTTTGTCTTCTAGACCAAAGGGAGACCCAGGCCTGCTACCCACAGGAGGTTCAGGGGGCTTTGTCTTCTAGACCAAAGGGAGACCCAGGCCTGCTACCCACAGGAGGTTCAGGGGGCTTTGTCCTCTAGACCAAAGGGAGACCCAGGCCTGCTACCCACAGGAGGTTCAGGGGGCTTTGTCTTCTAGACCAAAGGGAGACCCAGGCCTGCTACCCACAGGAGGTTCAGGGGGCTTTGTCCTCTAGACCAAAGGGAGACCCAGGCCTGCTACCCACAGGAGGTTCAGGGGGCTTTGTCTTCTAGACCAAAGGGAGACCCAGGCCCGCTACCCACAGGAGGTTCAGGGTGCTTTGTCTTCTAGACCAAAGGGAGACCCAGGCCTGCTACCCACAGGAGGTTCAGGGGGCTTTGTCTTCTAGACCAAAGGGAGACCCAGGCCTGCTACCCACAGGAGGTTCAGGGGGCTTTGTCCTCTAGACCAAAGGGAGACCCAGGCCTGCTACCCACAGGAGGTTCAGGGGATCTTGTCTTCTAGACCAAAGGGAGACCTAGGCCTGCTACCCACAGGAGGTTCAGGGGATCTTGTCTTCTAGACCAAAGGGAGACCCAGGCCTGCTACCCACAGGAGGTTCAGGGGATCTTGTCTTCTAGACCAAAGGGAGACCCAGGCCTGCTACCCACAGGAGGTTCAGGGGGCTTTGTCTTCTAGACCAAAGGGAGACCCAGGCCTGCTACCCACAGGAGGTTCAGGGGGCTTTGTCTTCTAGACCAAAGGGAGACCCAGGCCTGCTACCCACAGGAGGTTCAGGGGATCTTGTCTTCTAGACCAAAGGGAGACCCAGGCCTGCTACCCACAGGAGGTTCAGGGGGCTTTGTCTTCTAGACCAAAGGGAGACCCAGGCCTGCTACCCATTTTTCAGGAATTTAACTTATGTCAAATCACACCCATGAAATAATGATCCAGGCCAGATCATTCTTGATGAGTATGCTAAACTCGGCTAAATTTGTGATGTAAGTGGCTGAAAAATACATCATACCGTAACATGTTTTTTTTTTACCCACAGCAAAATGAAGATTATATTCTCTCTCTTGCCTTCATAGGATTTTAGTCAGATCCAGAGCTTCTGTTATCAATCTCCAGAAGCCAAGACTTGGAATGCCTTCATTCTTCAACACAGCAATGCCCCACGAGGGCGTAAACTCAGTGATAAGCCAAGATCATGTACATCCGCTGTGGATATCTGGAGCGTTGGTTGTATCGTTGCTGGAGCATTTACTGGGATTAAACTATATGAACAAGGTGATGTCATTCCAGGTGGTTGTCAGCAGTGTCGGGTAAGGGTCGGTCTGTGTGGTTATCACTATTTGTGACCCGCTCTGGCTAAACCCGAAACTTCTCTGACCCCAGGGACCATGTACCAGTTTGAGATTTTCAGGTCACCATATAGAGCATTTTCTCTAGATTTTGATGGAAAAAGAAAAGTCCTGAAACATTGTTGGGAACATTGTTAATTTTCACGATAAAGTTGGGAGGTCACTCCGAAAAGTTGGGTCCAAGTTTAGGGTTTTGCCAGAGCTAGTCATAATTGAAGTACATCTGGAACATAAATTTGCTTTTCTAGTTGAACCAATGTGGAATTTTAAACAATTTTAGGAAATCTGATTAATGGTTGAGAGATTAACCGTAACCCCCAATGGTTTTGGCTAGGAACCTTCCTGAATCCACCAAAATCCAACACCATGCATGGGCTATACAGTACTGAGTCCATCAAAATACAACCCAACCAGCTGTTGGAATTTGATGGGTTTGGGGTGGTTAGGGTTAAAATGTTTACATCAGTTAGTTGGAGGTCATTGTTATAGTTTGACCCAAGATGATTACAGATTTATTTTCTGCAGGAACTTAAAATCACTGAATAAACAGTACTATGCCACTTGAATAAGGGCAACAAATAATGACACCAACACAATTGTTACGTCGTTTATCGTGATTTCATTAACATCCAAATTTATTGTATGACACAATTCAACCACAGCATTTCCCTAATCATCTCCCCACCATACATAGTTCCCAGACTAATACAGCTTAACCCTAACCACCCCAAACCATTCAAACTCGAGCAGCTAGGTTTGTTGGATTTTGATGGACTCAGTACTGTATAGCCCAGACAGGGATACTTTACATGGATCCGGGTGTCCCAATTCCAGCTAAGTCCAACAGTTGGGTGGTAGTGTTACTGCATGGTGTTGTATTTTGATGGACTCGGTACTGTACAGCCCAGACAGGGATACTTTACATGGGGCCGGGTGTCCCAATTCCAGCTAAGTCCAACAGTTGGGTGGTAGTGTTACTGCATGGTGTTGTATTTTGATGGACTCGGTACTGTACAGCCCAGACAGGGATACTTTACATGGGGCCGGGTGTCCCAATTCCAGCTAAGTCCAACAGTTGGGTGGTAGTGTTACTGCATGGTGTTGTATTTTGATGGACTCGGTACTGTGTAGCCCAGACAGGGATACTTTACATGGGGCCGGGTGTCCCAATTCCAGCTAAGTCCAACAGTTGGGTGGTAGTGCTACTGCATGGTGTTGTATTTTGATGGACTCGGTACTGTACAGCCCAGACAGGGATACTTTGCATGGGGCCGGGTGTCCCAATTCCAGCTAAGTCCAACAGTTGGGTGGTAGTGTTACTGCATGGTGTTGTATTTTGATGGACTCAGTACTGTATAGCCCAGACAGGGATACTTTGCATGGAGCAGGGTATCCCAATTCCAGCTAAGTCCAACAGTTGGGTGGTAGTGTTACTGCATGGTGTTGTATTTTGATGGACTCGGTACTGTGTAGCCCAGACAGGGATACTTTGCATGGGGCAGGTGTCCTAATTCCAGCTAAGTCCAACAGTTGGGTGGTAGTGTTACTGCATGGTGTTGGATTTTAGCGGATTCAGGAAGGTTCTTAGCCAAAATAGTTAGGGTTAATGTGATATTCTGACAGTTCTTCTTTTCTTAACAGAAAGACTGTGTATCTCTCAAGTGTGAATGCGAGCCACTAATTGAAGCCATCATTAATCCACGACTAATTGATAGTCACATTCCTAAGATTAAGGATATAGTCGGTGACTTGAAGGATCTTCTGATTCAGTGAGTAGACAAAGTTGTGCATAGACCTTGACGTCACTAACTTAAAGGCAAAAGACGGTTTCTCATTGGTTCGTGTATGAGCACTGCGTAATACGCACTCAAAGATACAGCAAATGTATGCGCAGTGCGCATACATGAACCAATGAGTGACTATTTTTGCCTCTAAACGAGGGAGCCCTTCAGTTTGTGACATCATATGCATCAGGACTACACATTACAACACCTCCAACATACAGCGGAACCCGCTGCTATATAGGATTCTAGCCTGCCAATCGTCATCGGGCAAGCTCGGTTGTTGAGAGGTTAAGACGTCTGCACTAGTAAGCAGAAGGTCGTGGGTTCCAATCCCGCCCGAGTCACCAGTGAAGTTTTTTTCACAGACACTCGGAAGTACTGAGTATGCAGTGCTGTACACACGTCGGTGTAGGGTAAAATTAAATCAATTGTTTATCACCCGACGCAAGAATTTCATCAAACTATAAACATACATGGAGTTGACACAAAATATTCACTATAGCGGTATTTTGTTGTAGCGATTCATGTCTGCAATGCTAATACAAGATAATACTAGGAACTAAGGGTAATGTTTGATATAATCACATGATCATTATAGTAATGTTTCTTAACCCTAACCACCCCATATCCTGCAAAATCCTCCAAGGGGCACTTTTTGGGAAAAATTCAGCACTGTTGGAAACTGGTACTTTCACATCTTCAAATGGGACAAAATTACTACCTGGCAAGAAGTACAGGCCATAAGTGCTGAATATGAAAGATCAACGAAAATGCATGGTGCATTTTGAAGATAAGGGCATGTTTCCAAAAGTGCACTGATGGATTTTGGAGGATTCAGGAAGGTCCCTAGCCCGAATACCTAGGGGGTTAAGGTTAAAGCAGTGTTGTTTTGTAATTATGGTAATTGTAATAATTGTAATAACTAGATTTGGCAAGCTTATTTGACAGCAATCAATATCAGACCTCTTATCCTATCGAGACATCTCCAGATGTCTATTTCCAAAATTGACCCACTACCACAGTTACGTACTTACTTCTGACAGTCAATGATCTCTAGAGAACACGTAAATACATGTCAGTAGATGCATTATCTTTGCCTTAATGTTCAGCACTGATCAAAAACAAAAGTGTGCCCCAAACTACTTTTGCACAGGGTGGAAAAACTTTGAGAGCACATTGTTGAAAATGTCAAGAAATATCCTAACAACCGGTTCTTTTCAGAACCACATCACTTCTTCCAAGAAGAGATTATTACACATGGTGTAAACTTCATCTTTCTCATTGATGTTGATGGTATTGTCCTGCTGTAGAATGCTCCAGTGTGCCTCAGATGTAAGACCCACAGCAGCATCCTGCGTCCAACATGCCTTCTTCTCTCACAAGCTCAAGCCAAGCTACAAGGACTTACGTCTCCTACCCACTCGTATCCTACAACTTGACAATGTGTCATCCAGTAAAGAAACTGATGATGTCCAAGATGAATACACAGGTATGTCTGGTTTCAGCCTTAAACATACCTTAACCCTCCTACTAGTACAAGGGTCAAAATCAGTCAAAATGTTGATATATACTACTCAAAACAATTTAGGGAACACCGGAATAATCTCAGTTAAAGCAAGATCATTTATTTCAGATAAACACAATGTTTCACAGAATTGATGAGAAACAACTGCACAATGAAACGGATGATAAAGGATGCATGTAGTGATTACACATTTCATGACATGACTACTGAAAGAGAGAGGGGGTTGCAAATGAAAATCCCGGTTCATGGAACATTTCAAACCTATTTGATGTTAAAATCCGGTGTTCCCTAAATTGTTTTGAGTAGTATACTTGGCAAGGTATATCTAATGCACTTAAAAGTTGAACACTGTCAAACCTTACGTGTAGTAAGGTCTGGGAAAGGGAATCAGTTTCCTAAATGAATCGTTGTATAAATATGGCGGCGATACGCGATGACTTGAGTCATATAGCCCACCTGCATTCATGTCCATTATGGGTTTTCTGTGGTGGTGTGAATTCCAGTGCATGCACTGTGTAATGACATGTGATACACATGCTGACATGTAAACGGAGCGTGTTCGTGTAAGCCTAGCCTGCAAACGAAAGTTGGACTTTAAATAACTTTGTTTCCCCGGACCACTAAAACTGTGACAATGACCAGGCCGTTTTCGCTACGAACAATAAAGGTTTTTAGGTTTCTGTTTCTTTACCAATGATTATTGCTTAATTGTGCATTGTGTTTTGTTCTTCAATATTCATACCTCGGCGTATAAGCCCCAATTTGTATAAGCCGCTGGCAACTTTTTCCGGTTCAAAATCAATCTATAAGGCGTAAGTAAGTACATTTACAGGTCAAAATGAGTTGACTGCTTTTGACTGGCAAACGCATTATCTTGTGTTGTTCAGGGTAGTCAAAATGACAGTAAAAACCCGTCAAAAATGCCCCTGTGTGCACATTTGGGTCAACAGTCAAAACAGGCAGTTGACTGGTTTGGACTTCTATAGCAACTTGCCACTAAAGTGCAGCAATAGTAGGAGGGTTGATCATGATGTAGTCATATTGTTTTCCCTCCATACAAATCCATGTAACCAAACCGAGGCTGGGAGGAAAATAGTCTGGTCCCTGTTATGTATAGATAATCTGTTCTATGATTATATTTGCCTACAGGGAATTTGACAAAGATGGCTGCAGTACGATAAGGCCTGTAAAATTGTTTTCTTAAAGAAAACAGTTTTACAGACAGTGTCCGATGAAAAACACCATAGGTTTGTGTTTAATAATTTCTGTCCTAGTTGGAAACTATCAGAAAAGGAAATAATTTATCAGATTCTATTTGACAATTGGGAACACAGGCAGAATAATATCATGAGATGACCACCACTGACCTCAAAAATGCCTCCAATTCAAAGAGGTACTTCTAGTCTTCATTATTCTGACAAATTTAACATGCGCTTTTTTCTTAAAAGCTACATTTTCAGCTGAGCTGATCATTTGGAGCTCTCTCACACATTTAAATGTTGCTCTTAATATTTTGTTATAATTAAAGATTATTTTTGTAATACTGGTGAAATGATGCAATTATGAATGTTATCAAGAACTTTGTGTCTTTGTAACGGCAGATATTATTGATGACTTAAAAGAAGAATGTGAGAAGTTTGGAGTAGTAAGACAGATCATCTTACCCAAGGAGGAGGAGAATAAAAACAAGGTAATTATTCATCCTTTGCATCTTAAAGTCTTCATCAGCCTCTGCCAATATTTCTTAATCCTCTTAAAGGCCATTGGGCACAGTGTTGGTCAAGAACTGTTAAATCAAACACCTGCTTGGAAAGTTTTCTGTAAATACCATTTATTGGACTCATAAAAATAAAAATACTAAATAGAGTAGGTTTGCAGTAGCACCGTGTAATAATCTTTCTTGAGTTGTGTGCTTCTGAGAAGAACCTGTGGATTAACTCGTTCCGGTCAGTGTGCTCTGATCGTTTTCAGGAGAAGGGTTTGACTACATTCATCTTTTATACCGATCCAAAACAGGAAGGTGATAAACAGGAATAAATCAACTTGTAAACCTTGTAAGCATCGTATTGTTTCGTTTACATTTCCCCTACTAGGCCTTTGTGGAATTTGAAGATGCACTGGATTGTGAGAGTGCACAGAGAGCACTTGTAGGTCGTCAGTTTGATGGAAACCCTTTACTGGCAACCTTCTATCCTATTGATGACTACCGATCCCACATCCTCAGCACAGGAGATGGGTGTTAAATCAGTCTCCACCTGTATGACCAATTAAGTATTGATTATGAAAATTCACCACAGACATGTAACAGTTTGGTTCGTGATGGTTAAAGACCTCATTCGGTGATATTCACAAAAACAACTTACCAAAATATTACTTAAAACATGAAAAATATTTCTTCATCGTCAAGTAGCGAGACCAAAGTAGAAATCAATCCATCCGAAGCGCTCCAATTAATGAAAAACCAATTCATTTATTCAAATACGTTCAAATCTATGGTTTAATAATATTGTTTGAATACTACTGAATACTCAGTAGATTTGATTCCAGAAATGATAAATGAATTGTCACAATTATCTCAGAAATGTGATTATCATTGAGCCATACGTTACTTACACAGATGGTTATTTTGATATTTATCTTAAAGGGAAGGTACAACTCTAGTGATGACCGAATGAAACAACTACTTAGAATTATTATCCAGAAGCTATCTTGATGTGAAGTTGGTCAAGATACCAATCATCCTGAAAGAATTATTCTTCCTGAAGTGTTTGCATTTCAGAGAAAACACAAACAAATATACATTTTCAACAAGTCACCAGATGGCAGGCTGTTTTTGTGTAACAATTGTGAATACTTTTTCACACCTTTTCACGACTTAGACTCCACATTAAGGTGAAACGTTCACAGTTTGGTTGTTTAAAGATATATCGCTCATGTTTGGGGCGATTTGACAGTAAAAAAAAATAGATTTAAATGTTGAATTTTTCTTGGGTTAAGGAAGTATAAGCTTTTTTTTGTTCGTTTAATAACAATATTATCTTTCTGAATTTGTTCACTTTTTAAATTATATTTTTTGGGTTTCTTGAGCCAAAGAGGGGCGATATATCTTTAATTTTTATCTTGATGAAAGAAAGTAAATATACAGCTTTTGCTGACAATGTTGTACCTTCCTTTTTAAAAGAAGTTTATAAAATCTCTATTTTATTGCACATTTGACTGTACATGTAAGACTAAAATTAATTATGATTCAGGTATTTTTGGATGGCATTTTATTTGTAACATTCCTCTTAATCAAGTACTCTCGTTATTTTGTACCAGAAGTAATTAGTTTGACTGTCAGTATTCTATAATTAGACTCAGGGTAGAATGAAAGACCTTGATAAGAATTTGTTTTTTCCCCATTTCACTGTCTACTGTGAAGACAGAAGACACATGAAATTTGTAAAAAGCTTTAATCATAGTTGTTAGATTTGTAAACTGAACTGTAAAAACCAGAAATACCGCCATACCTTATAACTTTTCTGATGTTAACTATGAGGGTGCCGTTCATTTTGGTTTAAGTTCTTCCAGATTTATTTATGAGACACCATGTTTAAATACTCAACATGGCTCATGAAAATAATGCATCGTGCAGTTTGTATTCTTCATGCAGTTAAGTGCTTCGTGAACGCAATTTTATGAAGTGCAAACATAAAGTATGATAACTAACACATGACATGAAGCTTCAATTATACATGGCAAGCTCTCACATTCCATTTATGTACATTGTTATTGGAGACTTTTTCATTGTGATGTCACATAAAACCACTTTGTCGCATTGATTGCTATTGGGCATAATATGCTTAAAATGGATATGTCTAAAACTAAACGTTGTAACCCCAACTACAGTATTTGTGAAGTCATTACCGATCCATGTTATTCACGCAGCGCCTTAATAATATGTCTGCCATTTTCTTGAAAGGAAGGCCAGTATAAAGTGTGATGAACATCTAAAGCGTTCAACATTTTCAAGAAGTATACAAATCATTTGGGCACCCCTCCCCACCCAACATTTTAAATATACAAACAATGGATACAAGATCAGAAACAAAGTTAACTTTTATGAAACGTTTATAATAATAATAATAATAATAATAATAATAATGTCGGGCATTTTAAAGCGCTCTTAAACAAGGTATCAGAGCGCTGTACATTATTACCCCTGCTCATCAGGTGCATAAATCATTCCTGAAACCATCTCAGCTCCCTGGGGAGTATACAGCTCAATTGCTGCCATTTCGGCGCATATGGGCTAATCAAACACAACAACCAACTCTGCCCTCACAGGTACCCATTTACTCCTGGGTGGAGAGAAGCAATTATGGTAAAGTGTCTTGCTCGAGGACACAAGTACCACGGTCACGGACGGGAGTCGAACCCACATTGTGACGACTCAGCCACCAGAACACAAATCCGATGCACTAAACCACTCGACCATGGTACTTATACAAGCCATATACTCATACTAGAATACATGCAAACCTTTATGATGTGGCGGCCATCTTTGTCTGACTCCTAGAGTAAAGACAATGATCATAACACTTTGAGGCCTAGCCTACTACCTCATCATTTACTACAGAAAGGGTGGCAGACTATTTGCATCAAAGGCCTTGATATGGATATTTCATTAATTTATGGAAAACAAAATGGCTGCCTTGCGATTGAAGCCTTTTTGCTTTATTCCAATCCCATTGTTTCTTGTGTAATGATTATTGCACTTGCGCATTAGTGTTATTCTAAATTGTCAACTCAAATTAACATTGTACCTTCTAAATTGATGACTCATGATTTGAGAAATATGAGGTTATTAGAACGGAGCATATTACAACTGAAGGGGTTGTTGTTACCTAGGGTAGGCCCCAATGGTACCCAGGTAATCTCAATCATATTGTACGTTAACCCTAACCACCCCAAATCCTGCAAAATCCTCCAAGCGGCACTTTTTGGATAAATCAGCACTGTTGAAAACTGGTACTTTCACCTCATCAAATGGGACAAAATTACTACCTGGCAAGAAGTACAGGCCATAAGTGCTGAATATGAAAGATCAACGAAAATGCATGGTGCATTTTGAAGATAAGGGCATGTTTCCAAAAGTGCACTGATGGATTTTGGAGGATTCAGGAAGGTTCCTAGCCAGAATACCTAGGGGGTTATGGTTAAAGAACTTTTATGATTGCCTGGGAGTACTCTGGGTGACAATGACCCTCTTCAGCCATATTACACCTTTTGGAAACATGCACTTATCTAGTGTACGTACTGAAAAGTGTATCTCAGATTTGTTAACTTGATAATTCCAGTTTCTGTTCATGGGCAGACAACACCTACATTTTTATTAATACAAAGACACTTGGTGCACATTGTACCTTTTTAATGAATTGTGGTTAAATAAAAGTCTCCGGTTTCTGGTCTCCGCGTGTATTGCCTCAGACCCACGAGTCAGCATGTTTAATTTGCTATGAAACGATGTCCAATTGCAGCCAAAATTGCCAAATTGATTGGAATTCTGCCATGCTGTGTTTTAACCCTAACTCCCTAAGCATTGTTACTGAACAATAAAAATCCTTCAAAATCCTCCAACTGCCATTGTTGTCTAGGGATTTAGGGTTAAATGACTTTTTCACATAGGGGTATGAATGTTTTGTGAGGCCTCTCTTAGCCACCATATTTTGTATATGGGAAATTTGGTCTCTGCGTATACAATGTATGGCTGAAAAACAAAAACTGACCGATTTTGAAGCTGACCAATGACCAGAAACCGGAAACTTTTTTTTTGGCCTAAAGTATGGTTCTTTTAGTTTGTAAATTTGTGGAAATATTGCATAAAGAAGGCGTCTATATTTTAATACCAGCTCTGTATTCAAATTAATAATATTTATCAGTGTGTGTGTATTATGTGCCTAGCTTAATTATTAAACATGAATCTAAGCCTTTCATGTATTAGGTAATTATTCATAATTTAAATGCAGAACGTGTAACATTGCAGGTTACAATTATTATATTAATGATTACAGTAATGGATGTCCATGTAGGTTATATGTAAATGACAATCATTCAATGACAAATTATTTGTTAATCCAGGCATGGAATTTTCATTCTTGTAGGGGGCAAGGCCCACTTGTCCTGAGTAAAGGGCACTTCCATTAGAATATCAGAATATCTATGGGAACATTTGTAAGGAGCACCAAGACCAAGACCAGGGCAACAGAGACCATGGCCTCCCTGGAATCTGTAAAACTCCAGGCCTAATGAGTAAAGAGAACATCCACTAGAATATCAGAATGTCTATGGGAACATTTGTAAGGGGCACCAAGACCAAGAACAGGACAACAGAGACCATGGCCTCCCTGGAATCTGTAAAACTCCAGGCCTAATGTGTCAAGAGAACATCCACTAGAATATCAGAATGTCTATGGGAACATTTGTAAGGAGCACCAAGACCAGGGCAGCAGAGACCATGGCCTCCCTGGAATCTGTAAACTCCAGGCCTAATGAGTCAAGAGAACATCCACTAGAATATCAGAATGTCTATGGGAACATTTGTAAGGAGCACCAAGACCAAGACCAGGGCAATGGAGACCATGGCCTCTGTGAAAATCCAGGCCTGTTATTCTTCTGCATATTCACTTATTTGGTTCATATTTAAAGGGACAATATTGTCACGACCATAGCAGACTTTCAACAGGGCATGGAATCTGCATCCCAATTTAAGATGAATGCAGGGAATAAATATTACTGACTCATTTATGGAGCAGCAGTGGTAATATGACCTTATCATGTGAGGTATTATTTCCAGTCACTGAATTAATATAAAACACTCTGATTCCATGCCCTGTTGATTGTGACGATACTGTCCCTTTAACAAGTGGAAATTAATCTCAATATGGTGTTTAATAGCATCAAATGTTAACGTTTTGTGAATATTTTTAAACAGGGAAATCTGTGAACCTAAGAACCAGATGATGGATGTCTATGTTAAACATGCTAAAATGTTCAATGTACATACAATCCATCGCAATGCACGCTTTAGGGGATGTTGCATATAGAGGATGAGTATTGTAATCCCAAAAATGTTGTACATGTAAATTGTACTGAAATATTTAGGAAGCCAATAATTAGTACAATTTACATGCATACAAGCGTATGGGAATTATCACACACATCCTTGGTGCACAACATTCCCTAAAACATGTTTTTATTAAGCTTGATAAGTACACATAGACAGCAAGAGACAGAGTATTTCTGTGTTTGCAGATTGACTAAGTTATCAATCACCTAATTATTGTGGAAAGGTCAAGTTATCTTAAGTAAAGGTCAAAACATTATGTACCTTTTTATGCAGCAGTCATCTAGGATTTCCTATGCATAAGTCTATGAGAATCAGAATGAGGCTTGTGTCATACATAGTCTGGTGCCTACATGATGTGGTAATCCACAGTACCTACCATGCCCTCAGGGTACCAGACATTGACAGCCATGTTGTGAACCATGCAATGATTGTTATGCAATCTGTTATATTCACTGTACCCATGGAATTCGGACATGTTTTCATTGCAAGAAGTTGGCCCTTGTTAATAAACTAATGCAGATAATTATGTTGTCAAATCGATTAAAACATGTAAATATACCAATTATTGAGTTGTGAGAAGAATATGGAAGATGGAGCTTTCAGAAGAGAAGTTGTATTTTTTAAAAGATGAAGTCTCTATTTTAATATTTGTTTTAGCTCACTTCCTGGTTACCCAATGGCCAAAAACAATTCTGTAATCTTTGTGTATATTCATATATATCTACATTGTATATCATGTATATCTGTTATAAATATAGCTTATAATATATTTAAAATGTATTGTACAATCATTGTATTTTGCCTATTAAAATATATTTAATAGCTGCTACTGATAAAATTCAAGTCCAATTTATTTATTTCTGTCCCAGTCTGCAATCTCAGTAACTGTTTCTTTCGTTTCAAGCAAACGACATTGGTTGACACATGGTTGACAGCACTGATCTCTATACTAACTGGATAGGAGATGGGCGCTGATTGGCCTATAAAAGTAACCGGCCACCATGTTGGTTCTCCCAAAAGGTCAAGAGTCAAATGTCATGTTAGCATACAGACAATAACAACAACTGGTTCAGCAGCACTCGGCATTGTCGTCGTAGCAGTAAACCAGTCCGGCCGACACGCATGCGCCTTCTTTCTTGGGGGAACAAAGATGGCGAATAACGAGCTTCAGCCAATCGGCACGATCCAGTTAGTATAGAGATCAGTGGTTGACAGTCAGGGGTTTAACTCACCTACATGTCCATGAACATAGAGTTCTGTCTTTTAACTCTTTACTTGTTTCAACTACATGTATGCACGGAGTGTTCATTTCCATTGAGCAGATAGAGGGCGCTAAATTTATATATTAGAAACGAGAATAAATTCCTGGGGGACCCAGTGGCTCAACTGGTTAATCCAGGCCTGGCCGGGCAAGCTAGCCAGGCCTGGCCGGGCAAAACTCTGGACCACGGTGGGTCTTGAACCCATCTGGGGAATCTTGGTGTTTTTTTTATCTCAGTGGATTAACCAGTTGAACCAATTGGTCGACCGCCCCCGCCCCGCCCCGCCCTCAATCTGAAAGCAAAAGCAAAACTCTGATTCCATCTAGTTTATTAAATTAGGTTGCCTTGGTTGTAGACTCAGAACCACTGTGGGTCTCGAACCCATCTGGGGTATTTTGGGGTTCTATTCGACAGTGAGTTAACCAGTTGAGCCACTCGATCCACCCAGGAACTTATTCTCGTTTCTAATATATAAACCTCAAAGTCTATACTTGGGAAATTTAGCGCCCTCAATCTGAAAGCAAAAGCAAAACTCTACCTGATTCCAGCTATTTTATTAAATTAGGTTGCCTTGGCTGTGGACTCAGAACCACTGTGGGTCTCGAACCCATCTGGGGTATTTTGGGATTCTATTCGACAGTGAGTTAACCAGTTGAGCCACTCGATCCATCCAGGAACTTATTCTCGTTTCTAATATATAAACCTCAAAGTCTATACTTGGGGAAATTTAGCGCTCTCAATCTGAAAGCAAAAGCAAAACTCTTATTCCAGCTAGTTTATTAAGCTAGCTTGCTGTCGTATCCTGGTATAGTAAACCTAACTTTATAATGGTATGGCCGGCATGCACTCATTGGGTATTGATCACAAATGTTCCAGTTCAGTGATTACTAAAGTTGTATATAAAGTGGAGCACGTGTAAATATAGTTGCTGATGTCAATTCGAGTTTCTCTCGTGCTAGTTATCTATGCTTTGTACCTGCACTATAACATTTTATAGGGACCAAGATATTTGAATTTACGTTACAAATCTTGCAGAAACAGTTTCAACCTTCCCTTAATGTGGTGGCGAAAGATACCAGTTCCGCAACGTTCACAGCAAGTTGATGAGAAGATTGATACGTTAATTTCGCGTTACGTGAACTGGCAAAAACATGCGACTTTGATGATTTTTAGACCAAATGATACGAGACCAGGTGGTAGAGAAGACAAACAGCGGCAAAATAAGAGAAAGGTTGCTAATGGAAAAAAATCTAAGACTTTCAAAGACCATTAGGCCCAACTTCGAATTAAATAACTAGGCATAATGACCAGCTGTGTAGGCCTTCGGAAATATAATATAGTCTTCCTGGATGAACGTGAAAAATGCCAAATGGCAACCCTGGTACAGTGTGCAGATAGCTTGAGTATCATTAACCGCAACAGCATTCTTGAAGTATTGCAATAGTAGTGTAACACTCGATATTTTTGTAGGTGCGCGTATCTGTTAGGTGTTACCCTAACTGGGGTCAATCAGAGTTTAAAGTACAAGTGTGAGCGCTTCATTTTTTCTTGACTGACAACAAACGCACTGGACCCGAAAGAAGTTTTAAGTTTCAAGTTTATTTCTACGTTCATCACAATCATGAAAACTTCAAATACATAACAATGTCCCAGAATGCATTACTACGCATGCGCATACTTAATTTAGAAACAGCCTAGCGATAGGGCTAATAACTGCGTTATACTGATATGATTAAAGCAGTAGGCCTATATCACGTACATGAATATATAATTTTGTTACAATATTTGTGGATTCTCCTATTGCCCCCTACAGTATTTCCATTTTTTCCGTAGGGGCCCCCTATTCTCACACTTTACTAAAATACCCTACGGTAGGGATTTTTCCCCACGAGTGGCAGCCTTGCCGCGTCGAGTTAATAAGCGAGCGGGTATGTATCGCCCAACGACGGCACATAAACTGTCTGCAACACGTGACTGAGGGCATTACAGGTACGAAACGAGAACAGAGTCAGCGAAATTGCTTCAGGGTGCACCCCACTAAATAAACTCCTATAGTAAACAGTGTTAAACACAAAATATTCAAAAATCGTAAAAAAATACTTAAAAGTCGTACAGTTTTTAAAACCAAAAGAAAAAACATTGATCGATATATAACCTTTTTTTCTTCTCTATTTACTGTCTAAAGTCCAGGTTTCCAGGAAGTTATCCTCATCCCAATGAAAACCACCCTCTACAGTAGTGAAAACGTCCACACTGAAATACAGCCATGTTGGAAAAAGGCCTTACGCTTGAAATCAAATTAGGACCACCTTTTCAGGGCCTAGTGTATCCAAAATACTCACAGTTGGAAGTCAAGGACCCCAGGTTATGTTATTGGGCCATTTTTTACACAATCCATCAAATATATGGGCCTCAACTTTCTTTGTTTTTCAGAAACATTTGAGGACATACACTTTATGATAAACAGCTTGGCGCATGAATTCCTCACTATTTAGTGGGTGCACCCTTCAGATGCGGCTGTACCCAACCAGACTGAAGCTAGCCGCGAATTGGGCCTGAAAAGCCATCCGCGAATTCGCGGTTGCGAAATCGCGAATGGTTTTCTGGCCCAATTCACGGCTAGCTTCAGTCTGGTCCACAAGCCTAGCGTCACGACCATGAAAAGACTGGTACCTTGTCGAAACGTACTTTTATTTGTTTCAAATTGTGGATGGGAGCCAGGGTTTATTTCGTATATTAATGTCAACAGACTTTCGGCTGAAGAGTGACTAATTTCAAGCAAGAAATTGTCCACTTTTAGGGGGCCTTGAGGCCTAATAATATCAAACTCATGTTTCAAGGTGATTAGAGTAATTTCCACACAAAAGGAGTACCTATAGAATGCAGGGCCAAATTTTTCCTTTTTTTTGAATTTGACCAAGGAACCGCAGTTGTGTATTTTTAAGTCAGATTTCGTAAGTTTTTAGACGTAACTAACCTTCGGTGTGGCCTGCATTCTGTAGTACTAATTGTATCGTCCATGTACGTAATTCGCCGCACTCGTGAAGTGACGCACCTACTTTTGGCTTAGCATTTCTCGGAAAACTTACAAAATTATGGCGTATTATACTGGTTGCATAAACTTATCTAAGTCGTGGTTGTTACAGAAATAAAAATAGTGAAATTGTATGATTTACTGGAAAGTTAGTGCTTGTGAAAGTGGAAAAAGTTGTTTAAGGCCAAGAGAGGACATAGATTTGCATCCGGAAAATTTCGAAAACACATGAGGCTTTTTTTCATTATTCATTATTTCCATTGATCATTAACAGCGCAATCACAAGATGTTTCTTCTAAATTGACGTGTCGCCGTAAGTATGGTCGCCTGTGTACGTACGTGCATCCATTATACCATGGAGGATTATACGTGCGGGCAGCAACGGCGGATCTAGGCCCAAAGTTTAGGGGGGGCCAAATGCTCAGTGGAGGGGCGTATTTGCGAGCGCAAAACGTTTCTGGTGGGGTTTGTTTGTTTTGTGGGTCTAGACGACAATACTTTGATACTTACTGCTCATATGACGATGGAAGACGAATCTTTCAAGTCACTGCTCCTGCTCGTACTCACAAGATTGAAATGCGTTTTATGCACGCGATGTTCGCGCCAAGTCTAAACGTAGGCCTACATTGCGGACGTTGCATGGCTCACCTAATATCCAGGAAACCCCACACAACCAGTCGCGTGTGCATAAGCCATGCATACAATCACCGTGTACGCCTCGTCTAATGCAGCTTGGCTTAACTGCACAAACTACCATTGCAAATTTTGTGGCAATGTTGGATCGTGAGTAGGATTATGAACACATTCATGTAGCCAATCAGTGTGCTGTAATTTGCATACTTTAACAAAAGCTGAACGTATAAGCAAGACTTAGCTGCACAAGGAGGGGGCGTAAAGTTGTGGGGTTTTGTTTTGTCTCTCTTTTTCCCCCCTTTTTTTTCTTTTTTTCTTTTCTTTTCTTTTCTTTTTTGGGGCGTACAGCTTCGGTTTTTTTTGGGGGGCCATGGCCCCCGTTGGCCCCCCCCTGGATCCGCCGTTGGCGGGCAGCACAGACAGGCATGCTAGGCATATTAGATACAAAGGCTCAACAGCGAACGTGTTGTGCATGTGAAGGCGGTACAGTTGCAGGTGCGGATCGGACGGAGTTTGCTATAGTACCATACAGTTTTAGCGCGATGCGACCTTTTTTGTGAACGACGTACGCAGGACTAAGACTGTAAGAGAACATGTGCTAATGATTATAGCGCACATACTGGTTGAAATTTGGTAAAAACTTCGTTTTACTGATGGGGATGATTTGGAACCAAGATTCCCCAGATGGGTTCAAGACCCACCGTGGTCCAGAGTTTTGCTTTTTCCCCTCGGCTCGCCAGGCCTGGCCGGGCGAGCTCGCCAGGCCTGGTGGTGGGCGACCAATTGGCTCAACTGGTTAATCCACTGTGAGATAAAAAAAACAAGATTCCCCAGATGGGTTCAAGACCCACCGTGGTCCAGAGTTTTGCTTTTTCCCCTCGGCTCGCCCGGCCAGGCCTGAATTTCTAATATATAAACCGCAAAGTCTATACTTAGTAAATTTAGCGCCCTCAATCTGAAAGCAAAAGCAAAACTCTTATTCCAGCTAGTTTATTAAGTTAGGTTGCCTTGGCTGTGGACTCAGAACCACTGTGGGTCTCGAACCCATCTGGGGTATGAGCGTGATGGGAGGCAAATTATGATGTTGGCCGGATGTAGCCCAGAAACCCAAGGCAGTACTGTTGCTAAATTCCTGTACAAGATTACAATTTTAAAGAATCAAGAAATATCTATTGAAAGTTTCAACCTTTTTCGTTTTGAAAAAGAAGAAAATAAGTTGCATTCATATATATGGCAAAACTGATCATCATTCATATCAGCTGATGATCTTTCCATTTCAGATTAAAAATTTCATTCAAGTTTTCTTGAATGAAAAAGGCCTAAAAAGTGCAGACACATTCCAATATTTGTCCCTTTAAACACGGTGTAATTAGACACTAATTAATGGGGTAAATTTGCCTTAACCGAAAATAAATGTGGACAATGACATGTTCTTTATGATTATCCAATAAAATGTTAATATTTCTAAGAGATGTTTGGTAAATTTTGTTTAAAGTGATCCCCTTTTTGTACAAAAAAAAAGAAAAGGCATGTAAAAGTGCAGACACATTCCAATGTTTGTCCCTTTAAACACGGCCTAATTAGACACTAATTAGTGGACCAAATTTGCTTTAACAGGAATGAAGTGAGGGCATTGACATGTTCTTTATGATTATTTCATAAAAAGTACATTTAAATAAAAGGTAATAGGTAAAATTAACTGTTAATAATTTGACCAACGTCAGTAAATTGTTTCGCTCATTCCCTTTACTGCATTCGCGGCTGTGAATTCGATCGCAATTGGGAATTCCCAACCGCGAGTTCGCATAATTATGGGTGCACCCCACTAAATAG